>JAWNZC010000250.1:625000-1370000 GCA_035771165.1 Paragorgia papillata | reverse complement strand
GACGTAATATATTATTTGTATAAACAAAGGTGAAAACTTGTAATTGTGCCTGTCACTCCTCCCTGAGTATTTTTGAAATCGTTAATTAAAAACCCCCCAATTTTTAGGGGGCACGTGACCAGCCACAACCAGGGTCTTTTCGCAGCGCGGGGCGGGGGCGGAGATAAGACCCTGGGTACGAGGTTGGCGAAAGACTAATGATGAATGAAAACGTCTTGCTTAGCCAAAGCAAACATTTGAAGCGCATTTTTGGAGGGTTCGGAGATTGTTGACCAACGTAATTTTATTATATAATTGAGATAACTTTCTTGAGTTTATTTTCCTTCATGTTTCTTTTTTGAAAATTGTCTTACATTATTCGGAGCAAAAGGACACTCTTATAAACTTTTTTTTAACACATGCTTATTAATTGCTTTATTACAGTTAATTAAACCGGACGAATTTGAGACCAGTTGATCCAAATTCGTCCGGTACCGTGTAAATGTAGCCTATAAAATGGCTCCTTTCACCCCAATGAATATAAACCAAAAGGCGGTAGGATTAAACTGTTTGAGACACTCGTGTATATTAAAATTTGTTTTCTCTTTTTCTCTTATATAATAAGTAACAGACGTCCATGCTGTAGAATGTCGATGTTAAGATGTTTATCCTTGATACCAGCTTAACCTGCTGAGCTCTTGAAAACAAACCACTCGTGTGGAGCGAACCATGACGAGATTGCAACGCAAATGTTACTTTTTAAACGGTTTCTTGACTAACCGATATTTTTGTGGAATACAAGGAATATTTTGGATGGTTTTTGAAGCTTATAACTTGATGTCAAGTCATTATTTAGCAGCGTATTTCGTCAGAAAATAAGGTAAGAAAAACTCGTATGTTTTGAAAACAACGTGTTGTTCGTGATGTCGTTAATCCAGAAATTGAAACATCCCTCTGCATCTACTTACAGTGCCTGAGTAAATATTATGTTCTTTTAAACTTAAACCCTTTTGAATTCCACAAAATTAAGAGTTTAGGTTTTTATAATTTGATTTTGGCTTATTTGTTTAGAAAACTACAATATGGAAATGTACAACTCATATTAATTTGGCTAAAATCTTATAAAAAAATTAACATAATACATATTAAATAAACAGATATATATCTATAGACCTCTTTCATAATGACGACCAATTTAAATATTCTTTTGTGTGCATCTCAATAAGCCTTTCTGAAGAATCTTTGCTCACTAACGAGGCTAGAAAGGCTAATTTAGATGCACATAAAAGAATATTTAAAGCGGCGGCCATTATGAAAGTGGTCTATGTAAACATATATGTTTGTTATTCACCGGTTGAAAGAACTGTAAGGAAAACACGAAGGGTCTATCACCACTCCCAAAAATCCGTGGCGTACACCTCGCTAAAAAAATCCGGGAATCCCTGCAGATCCAAGTCCCAAAAAGCTTTGGAAATAAAAAAGGAACATTTTAAAAATCCCTCGAAGATGTTTGAAAATCTATAGATCGTTTTCATCTGACGTCACGGCGGCCATATTGGTGTACCAAAACAATGAAATGGCGGCCATATTGGTGTACGGTATGGGAATTAGCTCTTTCTTATTCAAATATTTCGTATTGTTTCACCACCCCAACGGGGCCACCGATCACGTGAGTGAAAACGATCTATAGAAATTCTTAAACATTTCAGAAAATTTCTGAAAAATTCTTGAAGATCTTTGAAAAATCCTCAATATGAATTTGAAAATCCCAAAAATTTCATATAGTATTTTGGAACGCGTACAACGCTTGGATTGAATAATTGTGATGCGAATGTGGAACAGTTTCATTCATAATACTTGCATGGATAGTCACAAAATAAATTGTCGCAAGAAAAACCATCGGTTCTACGGTGTTCAAGTTAAAGATTTGGGTTTTAACAAAATATATTTTTCTTATTTTAAGTGAATTCTATATTTATGTATTTACTTTATTTTTGTTCAACTTACGTATAACCTGAGCACTTCAGAATATTTTTTTCTCTCTTTTATATCTTTAATAAGAATGCAGCTATTTTATATTGCTGTTGGCATTGTTTACGCTCTAGCTATTCCATCTCTTTCTGAAGGTAAGTCCTGCATGCTGTAAGCAGCTTAGCTATATACTACAACAATCGCCAAACTGTGGAATTAAAAATTATGCAAAAATGTTTGCATAAAATAAGGATAATGAGCGCAACCAAGCATTTCTTCTACACGGAGAATTTTGCGGTCAGATTTTTATTAATTTCTCATCCAAATTTTGACTAAATTCAAAATTTAATGCTTGGTGGTTGGTCTATGGCCAACCCTTCTACAAACTTTCATGAAAATCGGTGCAATACTTTTTGAAATATCCTGGCGACAGACAGACACAAATAAACAGACAGACGGAGGTAATTAAGAAAAGATTAAAATTAAAAAAATGAAATTAAGAATTGCAATTTCTTTTGCCATGTGAATAAATCTAAGTTTTCAAGTAGAAACCATATTTTGTTATTTGGTGATTTTCTAGATGTGATATATTTTTGTATTATGTATACCAGAAAATTTTTACACATGTATCTTGTGTTTCAAAAGGTTCTGACGATATCGAAAATTTAGACGACATTCCACCATGGGGGTACGGTCGTACAAATGATCAAGGTAAGATAGGAGAAAGTATACTACTATACTAAACCAACAACGATGACGACAGCAACTTGACAGCAGCAGCAAAAACGACAACAACATGAACAACAACAGCAGTAGCCTGGTACCCTGGCCCAATCAAAGAATATGGGCCAGGTAACCACTAAAGACTTCTGCTTTCCTATTGGTTGAATTTTCGCGTGTTTTTATTGGCTATGAGTGAAACTGCAATCGTCATAAGTGGATTTAGCCCTGATGACGCGAGAATGAGATTAGTGGTTACCTGGCCCTTATTTCTTTTGAAATTGGGCCAGGGTACCAGGCTACAACAGCAGCAGCAACAACACCACCAGTAATAACACCACAACTACCAACCTTGACAACAACGTAAACAGCAACAAAAAAACAACAACAACAGCAGCAACTTTATTATACCCTTACCATTTAAATAATTGCAAGATCCAGCATTTTCGCATATTTATTTTGTATAGTCTACGGTGTCGAAGCGTGGAAAAACTTTTCCAAAAACTGCAATGGCAGACGACAATCTCCAGTGAACATTAGACACGGACGTGCTCGCCGAAAAAGACACCGTTCTAAAATCTCTGTTCAATTTACACTTGAAAATGGGCAAGTTTTTGGTGTTTTGAAGAATAATGGTCACTCACCAGTGTTTACTGTGAATGTTACCAAGGCATCTGCTCAACTCACCAACGTTCCTCATCACCGCAAAGATCTGTATATCTTGAGGAAAATGTATTTCCGATTTGGTTGTACGGAAAAAACAGGATCAGAGCATCAAATTGATGGGGTTCCTACCCCTGGCGAGGTTATTATGACATTCTTGCCTTGCCTTGCCTTGTTTTGCTTTGCCTTGCCTTGTCTTGTCTTGTCTTGTCTTGTCTTGTCTTGTCTTGTCTTGTCTTGTCTTGTCTTGTCTTGTCTTGTCTTGTCTTGTCTTGTCTTGTCTTGTCTTGTCTTGTCTTGTCTTGTCTTGTCTTGTCTTGTCTTGTCTTGTCTTGTCTTGTCTTGTCTTGTCTTGTCTGTTTTTATGTATGTATGTATGTATGTATGTTTGTTTGTCTGTTTATTTTGGTCTGCCTGTTTGTTTGTTTGTTTGTCTGTTTGATGGTCTTTCTCTTTGTTTCCTTGTTTCCTTTTAATTTCTACATATATTTGACAAATCGATCCATTGAGAAATGAATATTTGTTATTTTCTTACTTCAGATTCATCTTGTGTTTTATAAAGACCAATATCGAACTTTAGATCGAGCGATGAGCAAAAAAGATGGCCTTGTTATTTTGGCAGTTCTTCTTGGGGTAAGGACCTATATGCTTACATATGCAACTAATGTACTATAATATAGCAGTGTAAAAAAGTAGAGTGCTGCATCGAAACCGATCAGTATTTTGTTAGTAAAACTAATCTCGGCAGTTTCACAATCTTTTCACTTCCCGAATACTCTGTGGTTCACTGTGCAACTAATGTACTACACTATATTATATTATAAATAAGTTTTGTGGAAACACCACGTAAAATATTTCTTTGCTAAGCTTTCAGCCTGTTGACTCGAGCCTTCATCAGAGCAATGACAACAAGTTGTTGGCTCACGTCATTTATAAATTAAGTAACTGATCAATTAAATCACGTAAGAATACAATGGCATATCACGTTAATTTTATTAATTATAAAACAAAATCAAGAATGTTCTCCGAATAGGGCACACCACGTGCTGTTTAATGGCTGTCCTTCCTGAGAAATTGCGATGTTTTGCAATCTCAATAGACTCCCTTGTTCTTCGCGTGAAGTATTGCTTGTCGCTGGCTTATTTATATTACATTATCGCCATGAAAACTTTCTACGAATTGATATTATATTATTATTAAAATGTATTAAATATGTCATCACAAGCACTATTAAAAATGCATTTAAATATAAAATACCTGGTGTTGTGTTGTTTCCTTTTGTATTTCAGTCTCATATCGACAGTTTTGCTCACTTTGCGGTATGCTTGCTCACCCTTGCAGAGTAAAATAGGCAAGCGTGCATAAGCAAGCATACCGCAAAGCGAGCAATACTGCTCAATATGAGACTGAAATACAAAAGGGAACAACAGAATACCAGGTATTTTATATTTAAATACATTTTTAATAGTGCTTGTGATGACATATTTAATACATCTTAATAATAATATAATATCAGTCAGACAAGTCGCTTGAATGGGCCGTTACTCAGTGGCTGATGATTTGTCGCGTTTCAATTCTTTTACAGGGTGACTTAAACTATAATAGAGGACTCACTGATATAACCAGAAATTTAGCACGGATTATTCAACCAGGTTTGTAACAAATAATACCTTGGTTAGTTTCAGAAATTTCAGCTTGATGTTAGTAATAATTGTCAGTTGTTTGCTGTATTTGCCCAGGATTGGGCACAGTCTAAGGTATAAATACATTTAAATAACCTTGCTCTGCTATCTGAGTTCTAGTGGCCCAATGGTTAGAGCGTCTGGCTAGCATTCAGAAGGTTGCGGGTTCGAGTCCCGCTTAGAGCTCAGAGTTTTTCTGAGTATTACCAGCACAGCTTGTACAGCAAACAACTGGCAATTATTAAATAATACCTTAATAATAATCTGCAAAATTGGTAGTAAGAGCATCTCACTAACCATCACAAAATTACATGTTAATTTGAAATATTTTGTGTTTTTAATTAGGAGATGAAATTGACCTAAAAATGGGAATAGAACTATCGTACTTACTTCCGGAGCTGGATGACAAAAATCTTAAATATTACACGTACAAAGGTTCTATCCCTGCACCTCCGTGTTTCGAAAGTGTGAGATGGTTTGTTATGAAGAGCCCAATTGCTATCACAAAACAACAGGTAATTGTGGTGGTGGTTGTAATGATGGTAGTGATGAAGGTGGTGATGATGGTAGTGGTGATGGGTAGTGGTGGTGATGGTAGTGTTGATTCTTATGGTGGTGATGGCAGTGATAAGGGTGGTGGTAATCGTTGTAGTGGTCATGATGGTAGTGGTGATGATAATGGTTGTGAGATTGTTATGGTGATGGTGGTGATGATGGTGGTGGTAGTGATTGTTATGGTGATGATGTTTGTAGTGAAGGTGATGGTGACCATGATGGTGGTGGTGATGGTGGTGGTAATGATTGTTATGGTGATGTTTGTAGTGAAAGTGATCGTGATGATGATGGTGGTGGTGGTGGTAATGATTGTTAAGGTGACAATGTTGGTAGTGATGGTGAATGGTTATGATGATAATGATAGTGGTGATGTGGATGATGGTGGTGGTAATAGTTGTCATAGTGACGATGTTGGTAGTGATGGTGATGATGGTCGGTGGTGGTGATGGTTATAGTGGTCATAAACACATTATTTATAAAACCATTTGTGTGTCTCTATTTTATTTTGTTTTATAGCTAAACGAATTTAGACAGTTACAAGGAGGAAACGGAAGAATGTGTGACAACTACCGCGACGTCCAACCACTGCACGGTCGCAAACTTTCCTTGTATCTTTAGAAAATAAAGTTAAAAAAAAGGTAAGAATTACATATAATACCAAATAACTCCATTTTAACCAGAGGGTCCAACCCTTGCGATTTTCCCGGTAATTTTCCCGCAATCTACCACCCCGCGAGAGGAGAAGGTTGTTTTCGTGCTAAATATTTATATCTGAGTCAAAATTTCACAAGTTGGGTTAAGGGTTAGCCTTTACTTTTTGACCGATTTTGGTCACTTTTGAAACTTTTGAGTTGGGGTCAAAAACGGTTAAATAAAGTCGTTTTAAACCTTCTGTGAAAAGGAGAAGGCTGTATTTTGGCTAAAAATATTTTTTTTCATGTTTTGAAAAAAATCAGGAAAAAAAAAGTAAAGGGGTTAGCCTTTACTTTTTGACCGATTTTGGTCACTTTTGAAACTTTTGAGTTGGGGTCAAAAACGGTTAAATAAAGTCGTTTTAAACCTTCTGTGAAAAGGAGAAGGTTGTATTTTGGTTAAAAAAATTTTTTTTGATGTTTTAAAAAAAATCCGGGAAAAAAAAAGTAAAGGGGTTAGCCTTTACTTTTTGACCGATTTTGGCCATTTTTCAACTTTGGAAGTAAGGCTAAATATTTTAGTTCATTGTATAGCACACCAACTATGGAATAACCACTGAAAAAAGTAGAACAATCCATTCAATTTTTAATGAGATAAACCAGTTTAAAATTTTTTTTTGATTTTTTGAAAAAAATCCGGAAAAAAAAAAGTAAAGGGGTTAGCCTTTACTTTTTGACCGATTTTGGCCATTTTTCAACTTTGGAAGTAAGGCTAAATATTTTAGTTCATTGTATAGCACACCAACTATGGAATAACCACTGAAAAAAGTAGAACAATCCATTCAATTTTTAATGAGATAAACCTGTTTAAAAAATTTTTTTGATTTTTTGAAAAAAATCCGGAAAAAAAAAGTAAAGGGGTTAGCCTTTACTTTTTGACCGATTTTGGCCATTTTTCAACTTTGGAAGTAAGGCTAAATATTTTAGTTCATTGTATAGCACACCAACTATGGAATAACCACTGAAAAAAGTAGAACAATCCATTCAATTTTTAATGAGATAAACCAGTTTACTTTTTATGGTCAAAATCGGTCAAAAAGTAAAGGGGTTAGCCTTTACTTTTTGACCGATTTTGGCCATTTCTCAACTTTGCAAGTAAGGCTAAATATTTTAGTTCATTGTATAGCACACCAACTATGGAATAACCACTGAAAAAAGTAGAACAATCCATTCAATTTTTAATGAGATAAACCAGTTTAAAAATTTTTTTTGATTTTTTGAAAAAAATCCGGAAAAAAAAAGTAAAGGGGTTAGCCTTTACTTTTTGACCGATTTTGGCCATTTTTCAACTTTGGAGGTAAAGCTAAATATTTTAGTTCATTGTATAGCACACCAACTATGGAATAACCACTGAAAAAAGTAGAACAATCCATTCAATTTTTAATGAGATAAACCAGTTTAAAAATTTTTTTTGATTTTTTGAAAAAAATCCGGAAAAAAAAAGTAAAGGGGTTAGCCTTTACTTTTTGACCGATTTTGGCCATTTTTCAACTTTTGGAAGTAAGGCTAAATATTTTAGTTCATTGTATAGCACACCAACTATGGAATAACCACTGAAAAAAGTAGAACAATCCATTCAATTTTTAATGAGATAAACCAGTTTAAAAATTTTTTTTGATTTTTTGAAAAAAATCCGGAAAAAAAAAGTAAAGGGGTTAGCCTTTACTTTTTGACCGATTTTGGCCATTTTTCAACTTTGGAAGTAAGGCTAAATATTTTAGTTCATTGTATAGCACACCAACTATGGAATAACCACTGAAAAAAGTAGAACAATCCATTCAATTTTTAATGAGATAAACCAGTTTAAAAATTTTTTTTTGATTTTTTGAAAAAAATCCGGAAAAAAAAAAGTAAAGGGGTTAGCCTTTACTTTTTGACCGATTTTGGCCATTTTTCAACTTTGGAAGTAAGGCTAAATATTTTAGTTCATTGTATAGCACACCAACTATGGAATAACCACTGAAAAAAGTAGAACAATCCATTCAATTTTTAATGAGATAAACCAGTTTACTTTTTATGGTCAAAATCGGTCAAAAAGTAAAGGGGTTAGCCTTTACTTTTTGACCGATTTTGGCCATTTCTCAACTTTGCAAGTAAGGCTAAATATTTTAGTTCATTGTATAGCACACCAACTATGGAATAACCACTGAAAAAAGTAGAACAATCCATTCAATTTTTAATGAGTTAAACCAGTTTAAAAAATTTTTTTGATTTTTTGAAAAAAATCCGGAAAAAAAAAGTAAAGGGGTTAGCCTTTACTTTTTGACCGATTTTGGCCATTTTTCAACTTTGGAGGTAAAGCTAAATATTTTAGTTCATTGTATAGCACACCAACTATGGAATAACCACTGAAAAAAGTAGAACAATCCATTCAATTTTTAATGAGATAAACCAGTTTAAAAATTTTTTTTGATTTTTTGAAAAAAATCCGGAAAAAAAAAGTAAAGGGGTTAGCCTTTACTTTTTGACCGATTTTGGCCATTTTTCAACTTTGGAAGTAAGGCTAAATATTTTAGTTCATTGTATAGCACACCAACTATGGAATAACCACTGAAAAAAGTAGAACAATCCATTCAATTTTTAATGAGATAAACCAGTTTAAAAATTTTTTTTGATTTTTTGAAAAAAATCCGGAAAAAAAAAGTAAAGGGGTTAGCCTTTACTTTTTGACCGATTTTGCCCATTTTTCAACTTTGGAAGTAAGGCTAAATATTTTAGTTCATTGTATAGCACACCAACTATGGAATAACCACTGAAAAAAGTAGAACAATCCATTCAATTTTTAATGAGATAAACCAGTTTAAAAATTTTTTTTGATTTTTTGAAAAAAATCCGGAAAAAAAAAGTAAAGGGGTTAGCCTTTACTTTTTGACCGATTTTGGCCATTTTTCAACTTTGGAAGTAAGGCTAAATATTTTAGTTCATTGTATAGCACACCAACTATGGAATAACCACTGAAAAAAGTAGAACAATCCATTCAATTTTTAATGAGATAAACCAGTTTACTTTTTATGGTCAAAATCGGTCAAAAAAGTAAAGGGGTTAGCCTTTACTTTTTGACCGATTTTGGCCATTTCTCAACTTTGGAAGTAAGGCTAAATATTTTAGTTCATTGTATAGCACACCAACTATGGAATAACCACTGAAAAAAGTAGAACAATCCATTCAATTTTTAATGAGATAAACCAGTTTAAAAAATTTTTTTGATTTTTTGAAAAAAATCCGGAAAAAAAAAGTAAAGGGGTTAGCCTTTACTTTTTGACCGATTTTGGCCATTTTTCAACTTTGGAAGTAAGGCTAAATATTTTAGTTCATTGTATAGCACACCAACTATGGAATAACCACTGAAAAAAGTAGAACAATCCATTCAATTTTTAATGAGATAAACCAGTTTAAAATTTTTTTTGGATTTTTTGAAAAAATCCGGAAAAAAAAGTAAAGGGGTTAGCCTTTACTTTTTGACCGATTTTGGCCATTTTTCAACTTTGGAAGTAAGGCTAAATATTTTTAGTTCATTGTATAGCACACCAACTATGGAATAACCACTGAAAAAAGTAGAACAATCCATTCAATTTTTAATGAGATAAACCAGTTTAAAAATTTTTTTTGATTTTTTGAAAAAAATCCGGAAAAAAAAAGTAAAGGGGTTAGCCTTTACTTTTTGACCGATTTTGGCCATTTTTCAACTTTGGAAGTAAGGCTAAATATTTTAGTTCATTGTATAGCACACCAACTATGGAATAACCACTGAAAAAAGTAGAACAATCCATTCAATTTTTAATGAGATAAACCAGTTTACTTTTTTGATTTTTATGAAAAAAATCCGGAAAAAAAAAGTAAAGGGGTTAGCCTTTACTTTTTGACCGATTTTGGCCATTTTTCAACTTTGGAAGTAAGGCTAAATATTTTAGTTCATTGTATAGCACACCAACTATGGAATAACCACTGAAAAAAGTAGAACAATCCATTCAATTTTTAATTAGATAAACCAGTTTAAAAATTTTTTTGATTTTTTGAAAAAAATCCGGAATAAAAAACTAAAGGGGTTAGCCTTTACTTTTTGACCGATTTTGGCCATTTTTCAACTTTGGAAGTAAGGCTAAATATTTTAGTTCATTGTATAGCACACCAACTATGGAATAACCACTGAAAAAAGTAGAACAATCCATTCAATTTTTAATGAGATAAACCAGTTTAAATTTTTTTTTGATTTTTTGAAAAAAATCCGGAATAAAAAAGTAAAGGGGTTAGCCTTTACTTTTTGACCGATTTTGGCCATTTTTCAACTTTGGAAGTAAGGCTAAATATTTTAGTTCATTGTATAGCACACCAACTATGGAATAACCACTGAAAAAAAGTAGAACAATCCATTCAATTTTTAATGAGATAAACCAGTTTAAAAATTTTTTTTTGATTTTTTTGAAAATCCGGAAAAAAAAAGTAAAGGGGTTAGCCTTTACTTTTTGACCGATTTTGGCCATTTTTCAACTTTGGAAGTAAGGCTAAATATTTTAGTTCATTGTATAGCACACCAACTATGGAATAACCACTGAAAAAAGTAGAACAATCCATTCAATTTTTAATGAGATAAACCAGTTTAAAAATTTTTTTTGATTTTTTGAAAAAAATCCGGAAAAAAAAGTAAAGGGGTTAGCCTTTACTTTTTGACCGATTTTGGCCATTTTTCAACTTTGGAAGTAAGGCTAAATATTTTAGTTCATTGTATAGCACACCAACTATGGAATAACCACTGAAAAAAAGTAGAACAATCCATTCAATTTTTAATGAGATAAACCAGTTTAAAAATTTTTTTGATTTTTTGAAAAAAATCCGGAAAAAAAAAGTAAAGGGGTTAGCCTTTACTTTTTGACCGATTTTGGCCATTTTTCAACTTTGGAAGTAAGGCTAAATATTTTAGTTCATTGTATAGCACACCAACTATGGAATAACCACTGAAAAAAAGTAGAACAATCCATTCAATTTTTAATGAGATAAACCAGTTTAAAAATTTTTTTTTGATTTTTTGAAAAAAATCCGGAAAAAAAAAGTAAAGGGGTTAGCCTTTACTTTTTGACCGATTTTGGCCATTTTTCAACTTTGGAAGTAAGGCTAAATATTTTAGTTCATTGTATAGCACACCAACTATGGAATAACCACTGAAAAAAGTAGAACAATCCATTCAATTTTTAATGAGATAAACCAGTTTATTTTTGATTTTTAAAAATCGGAAAAAAAAAGTAAAGGGGTTAGCCTTTACTTTTTGACCGATTTTGGCCATTTTTCAACTTTGGAAGTAAGGCTAAATATTTTAGTTCATTGTATAGCACACCAACTATGGAATAACCACTGAAAAAAGTAGAACAATCCATTCAATTTTTAATGAGATAAACCAGTTTAAAATTTTTTTTGATTTTTTGAAAAAAATCCGGAAAAAAAAAGTAAAGGGGTTAGCCTTTACTTTTTGACCGATTTTGGCCATTTTTCAACTTTGGAAGTAAGGCTAAATATTTTAGTTCATTGTATAGCACACCAACTATGGAATAACCACTGAAAAAAGTAGAACAATCCATTCAATTTTTAATGAGATAAACCAGTTTAAATATTTTTTTGATTTTTTGAAAAAAATCCGGAAAAAAAAAGTAAAGGGGTTAGCCTTTACTTTTTGACCGATTTTGGCCATTTTTCAACTTTGGAAGTAAGGCTAAATATTTTAGTTCATTGTATAGCACACCAACTATGGAATAACCACTGAAAAAAGTAGAACAATCCATTCAATTTTTAATGAGATAAACCAGTTTAAAAATTTTTTTTGATTTTTTGAAAAAAATCCGGAAAAAAAAAGTAAAGGGGTTAGCCTTTACTTTTTGACCGATTTTGGCCATTTTTCAACTTTGGAAGTAAGGCTAAATATTTTAGTTCATTGTATAGCACACCAACTATGGAATAACCACTGAAAAAAGTAGAACAATCCATTCAATTTTTAATGAGATAAACCAGTTTAAAATTTTTTTTTGATTTTTTGAAAAAAATCCGGAAAAAAAAAGTAAAGGGGTTAGCCTTTACTTTTTGACCGATTTTGGCCATTTTTCAACTTTGGAAGTAAGGCTAAATATTTTAGTTCATTGTATAGCACACCAACTATGGAATAACCACTGAAAAAAGTAGAACAATCCATTCAATTTTTAATGAGATAAACCAGTTTAAAAATTTTTTTTGATTTTTTGAAAAAAATCCGGAAAAAAAAAGTAAAGGGGTTAGCCTTTACTTTTTTGACCGATTTTGGCCATTTTTCAACTTTGGAAAGTAAGGCTAAATATTTTAGTTCATTGTATAGCACACCAACTATGGAATAACCACTGAAAAAAGTAGAACAATCCATTCAATTTTTAATGAGATAAACCAGTTTAAAAATTTTTTTTGATTTTTTGAAAAAAATCCGGAAAAAAAAAAGTAAAGGGGTTAGCCTTTACTTTTTTGACCGATTTTGGCCATTTTTCAACTTTGGAAGTAAGGCTAAAATATTTTAGTTCATTGTATAGCACACCAACTATGGAATAACCACTGAAAAAAGTAGAACAATCCATTCAATTTTTAATGAGATAAACCAGTTTAAAAATTTTTTTTGATTTTTTGAAAAAAATCCGGAAAAAAAAAAGTAAAGGGGTTAGCCTTTACTTTTTGACCGATTTTGGCCATTTTTCAACTTTGGAAGTAAGGCTAAATATTTTAGTTCATTGTATAGCACACCAACTATGGAATAACCACTGAAAA
Source organism: Paragorgia papillata (assembly GCA_035771165.1). Taxonomy (NCBI): domain Eukaryota; kingdom Metazoa; phylum Cnidaria; class Anthozoa; order Scleralcyonacea; family Coralliidae; genus Paragorgia; species Paragorgia papillata. Next base: position 1,356,967 of record JAWNZC010000250.1, on the reverse strand, counting down.
AAGTAGAACAATCCATTCAATTTTTAATGAGATAAACCAGTTTAAAAATTTTTTTGATTTTTTGAAAAAAATCCGGAAAAAAAAAAGTAAAGGGGTTAGCCTTTACTTTTTGACCGATTTTGGCCATTTTTCAACTTTGGAAGTAAGGCTAAATATTTTAGTTCATTGTATAGCACACCAACTATGGAATAACCACTGAAAAAAGTAGAACAATCCATTCAATTTTTAATGAGATAAACCAGTTTAAAAATTTTTTTTGATTTTTTGAAAAAAATCCGGAAAAAAAAAGTAAAGGGGTTAGCCTTTACTTTTTGACCGATTTTGGCCATTTTTCAACTTTGGAAGTAAGGCTAAATATTTTAGTTCATTGTATAGCACACCAACTATGGAATAACCACTGAAAAAAGTAGAAACAATCCATTCAATTTTTAATGAGATAAACCAGTTTAAAATTTTTTTTTGATTTTTTGAAAAAAATCCGGAAAAAAAAAGTAAAGGGGTTAGCCTTTACTTTTTGACCGATTTTGGCCATTTTTCAACTTTGGAAGTAAGGCTAAATATTTTAGTTCATTGTATAGCACACCAACTATGGAATAACCACTGAAAAAAGTAGAAACAATCCATTCAATTTTTAATGAGATAAACCAGTTTAAAAATTTTTTTTTGATTTTTTGAAAAAAATCCGGAAAAAAAAGTAAAGGGGTTAGCCTTTACTTTTTGACCGATTTTGGCCATTTTTCAACTTTGGAAGTAAGGCTAAATATTTTAGTTCATTGTATAGCACACCAACTATGGAATAACCACTGAAAAAAGTAGAACAATCCATTCAATTTTTTAATGAGATAAACCAGTTTAAAAATTTTTTTGATTTTTTGAAAAAAAATCCGGAAAAAAAAAGTAAAGGGGTTAGCCTTTACTTTTTGACCGATTTTGGCCATTTTTCAACTTTGGGAAGTAAGGCTAAATATTTTAGTTTCATTGTATAGCACACCAACTATGGAATAACCACTGAAAAAAGTAGAACAATCCATTCAATTTTTAATGAGATAAACCAGTTTAAAATTTTTTTTTTGATTTTTTGAAAAAAAATCCGGAAAAAAAAAAAGTAAAGGGGTTAGCCTTTACTTTTTGACCGATTTGGCCATTTTTCAACTTTGGAAGTAAGGCTAAATATTTTAGTTCATTGTATAGCACACCAACTATGGAATAACCACTGAAAAAAGTAGAACAATCCATTCAATTTTTAATGAGATAAACCAGTTTAAAATTTTTTTTTGATTTTTTGAAAAAAAATCCGGAAAAAAAAAGTAAAGGGGTTAGCCTTTACTTTTTGACCGATTTTGGCCATTTTTCAACTTTGGAAGTAAGGCTAAATATTTTAGTTCATTGTATAGCACACCAACTATGGAATAACCACTGAAAAAAGTAGAACAATCCATTCAATTTTTAATGAGATAAACCAGTTTAAAAATTTTTTTTGATTTTTTAAAAAAAATCCGGAAAAAAAAAGTAAAGGGGTTAGCCTTTACTTTTTGACCGATTTTGGCCATTTTTCAACTTTGGAAGTAAGGCTAAATATTTTAGTTCATTGTATAGCACACCAACTATGGAATAACCACTGAAAAAAGTAGAACAATCCATTCAATTTTTTAATGAGATAAACCAGTTTAAAAATTTTTTTTGATTTTTTGAAAAAAATCCGGAAAAAAAAAGTAAAGGGGTTAGCCTTTACTTTTTGACCGATTTTGGCCATTTTTCAACTTTGCAAGTAAGGCTAAATATTTTAGTTCATTGTATAGCACACCAACTATGGAATAACCACTGAAAAAAGTAGAACAATCCATTCAATTTTTAATGAGATAAACCAGTTTAAAATTTTTTTTTGATTTTTTGAAAAAAATCCGGAAAAAAAAAAAGTAAAGGGGTTAGCCTTTACTTTTTGACCGATTTTGGCCATTTTTCAACTTTGGAAGTAAGGCTAAATATTTTAGTTCATTGTATAGCACACCAACTATGGAATAACCACTGAAAAAAGTAGAACAATCCATTCAATTTTTAATGAGATAAACCAGTTTACTTTTTTACTTTTTATGGTCAAAATCGGTCAAAAAGTAAAAGGGGTTAGCCTTTACTTTTTGACCGATTTTGGCCATTTCTCAACTTTGGAAGTAAGGCTAAATATTTTAGTTCATTGTATAGCACACCAACTATGGAATAACCACTGAAAAAAGTAGAACAATCCATTCAATTTTTAATGAGATAAACCAGTTTAAAAATTTTTTTTGATTTTTTGAAAAAAATCCGGAAAAAAAAAAGTAAAGGGGTTAGCCTTTACTTTTTGACCGATTTTGGGCCATTTTTCAACTTTGGAAGTAAGGCTAAATATTTTAGTTCATTGTATAGCACACCAACTATGGAATAACCACTGAAAAAAGTAGAACAATCCATTCAATTTTTAATGAGATAAACCAGTTTAAAATTTTTTTTTGATTTTTTGAAAAAAAATCCGGAAAAAAAAAAGTAAAGGGGTTAGCCTTTACTTTTTGACCGATTTTGGCCATTTTTCAACTTTGGAAGTAAGGCTAAATATTTTAGTTCATTGTATAGCACACCAACTATGGAATAACCACTGAAAAAAGTAGAACAATCCATTCAATTTTTAATGAGATAAACCAGTTTACTTTTTTACTTTTTATGAAAAAAATCCGGACAAAAAAAGTAAAGGGGTTAGCCTTTACTTTTTGACCGATTTTGGCCATTTTTCAACTTTGGAAGTAAGGCTAAATATTTTAGTTCATTGTATAGCACACCAACTATGGAATAACCACTGAAAAAAGTAGAACAATCCATTCAATTTTTAATGAGATAAACCAGTTTAAAATATTTTTTTTGATTTTTTGAAAAAAAATCCGGAAAAAAAAAGTAAAGGGGTTAGCCTTTACTTTTTGACCGATTTTGGCCATTTTTCAACTTTGGAAGTAAGGCTAAATATTTTAGTTCATTGTATAGCACACCAACTATGGAATAACCACTGAAAAAAGTAGAACAATCCATTCAATTTTTAATGAGATAAACCAGTTTAAAAAATTTTTTTTGATTTTTTGAAAAAAAATCCGGAAAAAAAAAGTAAAGGGGTTAGCCTTTACTTTTTGACCGATTTTGGCCATTTTTCAACTTTGGAAGTAAGGCTAAATATTTTAGTTCATTGTATAGCACACCAACTATGGAATAACCACTGAAAAAAGTAGAACAATCCATTCAATTTTTAATGAGATAAACCAGTTTATATTTTTTTTGATTTTTTGAAAAAAATCCGGAAAAAAAAAGTAAAGGGGTTAGCCTTTACTTTTTGACCGATTTTGGCCATTTTTCAACTTTGGAAGTAAGGCTAAATATTTTAGTTCATTGTATAGCACACCAAATATGGAATAACCACTGAAAAAAGTAGAACAATCCATTCAATTTTTAATGAGATAAACCAGTTTAAAAATTTTTTTTGATTTTTTGAAAAAAATCCGGAAAAAAAAAGTAAAGGGGTTAGCCTTTACTTTTTGACCGATTTTGGCCATTTTTCAACTTTGGAAGTAAGGCTAAATATTTTAGTTCATTGTATAGCACACCAACTATGGAATAACCACTGAAAAAAGTAGAACAATCCATTCAATTTTTAATGAGATAAACCAGTTTAAAAATTTTTTTTGATTTTTTGAAAAAAATCCGGAAAAAAAAAAGTAAAGGGGTTAGCCTTTACTTTTTGACCGATTTTGGCCATTTTTCAACTTTGGAAGTAAGGCTAAATATTTTAGTTCATTGTATAGCACACCAACTATGGAATAACCACTGAAAAAAAGTAGAACAATCCATTCAATTTTTAATGAGATAAACCAGTTTACTTTTTTACTTTTTATGGTCAAAATCGGTCAAAAAGTAAAGGGGTTAGCCTTTACTTTTTGACCGATTTTGGCCATTTTTCAACTTTGGAAGTAAGGCTAAATATTTTAGTTCATTGTATAGCACACCAACTATGGAATAACCACTGAAAAAAGTAGAACAATCCATTCAATTTTTAATGAGATAAACCAGTTTAAAAATTTTTTTTGATTTTTTGAAAAAAATCCGGAAAAAAAAAGTAAAGGGGTTAGCCTTTACTTTTTGACCGATTTTGGCCATTTTTCAACTTTGGAAGTAAGGCTAAATATTTTAGTTCATTGTATAGCACACCAACTATGGAATAACCACTGAAAAAAGTAGAACAATCCATTCAATTTTTAATGAGATAAACCAGTTTAAAAATTTTTTTTGGATTTTTTGAAAAAAATCCGGAAAAAAAAAGTAAAGGGGTTAGCCTTTACTTTTTGACCGATTTTGGCCATTTTTCAACTTTGGAAGTAAGGCTAAATATTTTAGTTCATTGTATAGCACACCAACTATGGAATAACCACTGAAAAAAGTAGAACAATCCATTCAATTTTTAATGAGATAAACCAGTTTAAAAATTTTTATGGTCAAAATCGGTCAAAAAGTAAAGGGGTTAGCCTTTACTTTTTGACCGATTTTGGCCATTTTTACAACTTTGGAAGTAAGGCTAAATATTTTAGTTCATTGTATAGCACACCAACTATGGAATAACCACTGAAAAAAGTAGAACAATCCATTCAATTTTTAATGAGATAAACCAGTTTAATTTTTTTGATTTTTTTGAAAAAAATCCGGAAAAAAAAAGTAAAGGGGTTAGCCTTTACTTTTTGACCGATTTTGGCCATTTTTCAACTTTGGAAGTAAGGCTAAATATTTTAGTTCATTGTATAGCACACCAACTATGGAATAACCACTGGAAAAAGTAGAACAATCCATTCTATTTTTAATGAGATAAACCAGTTTAAAAATTTTTTTGATTTTTTGAAAAAAAATCCGGAAAAAAAAAGTAAAGGGGTTAGCCTTTACTTTTTGACCGATTTTGGCCATTTTTCAACTTTGGAAGTAAGGCTAAATATTTTAGTTCATTGTATAGCACACCAACTATGGAATAACCACTGAAAAAAGTAGAACAATCCATTCAATTTTTAATGAGATAAACCAGTTTAAAAATTTTTTTTGATTTTTTGAAAAAAATCCGGAAAAAAAAAGTAAAGGGGTTAGCCTTTACTTTTTGACCGATTTTGGCCATTTTTCAACTTTGGAAGTAAGGCTAAATATTTTAGTTCATTGTATAGCACACCAACTATGGAATAACCACTGAAAAAAGTAGAACAATCCATTCAATTTTTAATGAGATAAACCAGTTTAAAATTTTTTTTTGATTTTTTGAAAAAAAATCCGGAAAAAAAAAGTAAAGGGGTTAGCCTTTACTTTTTGACCGATTTTGGCCATTTTTTCAACTTTGGAAGTAAGGCTAAATATTTTAGTTCATTGTATAGCACACCAACTATGGAATAACCACTGAAAAAAGTAGAACAATCCATTCAATTTTTAATGAGATAAACCAGTTTACTTTTTATGGTCAAAATCGGTCAAAAAGTAAAGGGGTTAGCCTTTACTTTTTGACCGATTTTGGCCATTTTTCAACTTTGGAAGTAAGGCTAAATATTTTAGTTCATTGTATAGCACACCAACTATGGAATAACCACTGAAAAAAGTAGAACAATCCATTCAATTTTTAATGAGATAAACCAGTTTAAAAATTTTTTTTGATTTTTTGAAAAAAATCCGGAAAAAAAAAAGTAAAGGGGTTAGCCTTTACTTTTTGACCGATTTTGGCCATTTTTCAACTTTGGAAGTAAGGCTAAATATTTTAGTTCATTGTATAGCACACCAACTATGGAATAACCACTGAAAAAAGTAGAACAATCCATTCAATTTTTAATGAGATAAACCAGTTTAAAAATTTTTTTGATTTTTTGAAAAAAATCCGGAAAAAAAAAGTAAAGGGGTTAGCCTTTACTTTTTGACCGATTTTGGCCATTTTTCAACTTTGGAAGTAAGGCTAAATATTTTAGTTCATTGTATAGCACACCAACTATGGAATAACCACTGAAAAAAGTAGAACAATCCATTCAATTTTTAATGAGATAAACCAGTTTACTTTTTATGGTCAAAATCGGTCAAAAAGTAAAGGGGTTAGCCTTTACTTTTTGACCGATTTTGGCCATTTTTCAACTTTGGAAGTAAGGCTAAATATTTTAGTTCATTGTATAGCACACCAACTATGGAATTAACCACTGAAAAAAGTAGAACAATCCATTCAATTTTTAATGAGATAAACCAGTTTAAAAATTTTTTTTGATTTTTTGAAAAAAATCCGGAAAAAAAAAGTAAAGGGGTTAGCCTTTACTTTTTGACCGATTTTGGCCATTTTTCAACTTTGGAAGTAAGGCTAAATATTTTAGTTCATTGTATAGCACACCAACTATGGAATAACCACTGAAAAAAGTAGAACAATCCATTCAATTTTTAATGAGATAAACCAGTTTAAAATTTTTTTTGATTTTTTGAAAAAAATCCGGAAAAAAAAAGTAAAGGGGTTAGCCTTTACTTTTTGACCGATTTTGGCCATTTTTCAACTTTGGAAGTAAGGCTAAATATTTTAGTTCATTGTATAGCACACCAACTATGGAATAACCACTGAAAAAAGTAGAACAATCCATTCAATTTTTAATGAGATAAACCAGTTTAAAATTTTTTTTGATTTTTTGAAAAAAATCCGGAAAAAAAAAAGTAAACGGGTTAGCCTTTACTTTTTGACCGATTTTGGCCATTTTTCAACTTTCGAAGTAAGGCTAAATATTTTAGTTCATTGTATAGCACACCAACTATGGAATAACCACTGAAAAAAGTAGAACAATCCATTCAATTTTTAATGAGATAAACCAGTTTAAATTTTTTTTTTGATTTTTTGAAAAAAATCCGGAAAAAAAAAGTAAAGGGGTTAGCCTTTACTTTTTGACCGATTTTGGCCATTTTTCAACTTTGGAAGTAAGGCTAAATATTTTAGTTCATTGTATAGCACACCAACTATGGAATAACCACTGAAAAAAGTAGAACAATCCATTCAATTTTTAATGAGATAAACCAGTTTAAAATTTTTTTGATTTTTTGAAAAAAAATCCGGAAAAAAAAAGTAAAGGGGTTAGCCTTTACTTTTTGACCGATTTTGGCCATTTTTCAACTTTGGAAGTAAGGCTAAATATTTTAGTTCATTGTATAGCACACCAACTATGGAATAACCACTGAAAAAAGTAGAACAATCCATTCAATTTTTAATGAGATAAACCAGTTTAAAATTTTTTTTGATTTTTTGAAAAAAATCCGGAAAAAAAAAGTAAAGGGGTTAGCCTTTACTTTTTGACCGATTTTGGCCATTTTTCAACTTTGGAAGTAAGGCTAAATATTTTAGTTCATTGTATAGCACACCAACTATGGAATAACCACTGAAAAAAGTAGAACAATCCATTCAATTTTTAATGAGATAAACCAGTTTACTTTTTATGGTCAAAATCCGTCAAAAAGTAAAGGGGTTAGCCTTTACTTTTTGACCGATTTTGGCCATTTTTCAACTTTGGAAGTAAGGCTAAATATTTTAGTTCATTGTATAGCACACCAACTATGGAATAACCACTGAAAAAAGTAGAACAATCCATTCAATTTTTAATGAGATAAACCAGTTTAAAATTTTTTTTGATTTTTTTGAAAAAAATCCGGAAAAAAAAAAGTAAAGGGGTTAGCCTTTACTTTTTGACCGATTTTGGCCATTTTTCAACTTTGGAAGTAAGGCTAAATATTTTAGTTCATTGTATAGCACACCAACTATGGAATAACCACTGAAAAAAGTAGAACAATCCATTCAATTTTTAATGAGATAAACCAGTTTAAAATTTTTTTTTGATTTTTTGAAAAAAATCCGGAAAAAAAAAAAGTAAAGGGGTTAGCCTTTACTTTTTGACCGATTTTGGCCATTTTTCAACTTTGGAAGTAAGGCTAAATATTTTAGTTCATTGTATAGCACACCAACTATGGAATAACCACTGAAAAAAGTAGAAACAATCCATTCAATTTTTAATGAGATAAACCAGTTTAAAATTTTTTTTGATTTTTTGAAAAAAATCCGGAAAAAAAAAAAGTAAAGGGGTTAGCCTTTACTTTTTGACCGATTTTGGCCATTTTTCAACTTTGGAAGTAAGGCTAAATATTTTAGTTCATTGTATAGCACACCAACTATGGAATAACCACTGAAAAAAGTAGAACAATCCATTCAATTTTTAATGAGATAAACCAGTTTAAAATTTTTTTTGATTTTTTGAAAAAAATCCGGAAAAAAAAAAGTAAAGGGGTTAGCCTTTACTTTTTGACCGATTTTGGCCATTTTTCAACTTTGGAAGTAAGGCTAAATATTTTAGTTCATTGTATAGCACACCAACTATGGAATAACCACTGAAAAAAGTAGAACAATCCATTCAATTTTTAATGAGATAAACCAGTTTAAAAATTTTTTTTGATTTTTTGAAAAAAATCCGGAAAAAAAAAGTAAAGGGGTTAGCCTTTACTTTTTGACCGATTTTGGCCATTTTTCAACTTTGGAAGTAAGGCTAAATATTTTAGTTCATTGTATAGCACACCAACAATGGAATAACCACTGAAAAAAGTAGAACAATCCATTCAATTTTTAATGAGATAAACCAGTTTAAAATTTTTTTTGATTTTTTTAAAAAAATCCGGAAAAAAAAAGTAAAGGGGTTAGCCTTTACTTTTTGACCGATTTTGGCCATTTTTCAACTTTGGAAGTAAGGCTAAATATTTTAGTTCATTGTATAGCACACCAACTATGGAATAACCACTGAAAAAAGTAGAACAATCCATTCAATTTTTTAATGAGATAAACCACTTTACTTTTTTACTTTTTATGGTCAAAATCGGTCAAAAAGTAAAGGGGTTAGCCTTTACTTTTTGACCGATTTTGGCCATTTTTTCAACTTTGGAAGTAAGGCTAAATATTTTAGTTCATTGTATAGCACACCAACTATGGAATAACCACTGAAAAAAGTAGAACAATCCATTCAATTTTTAATGAGATAAACCAGTTTAAAAATTTTTTTTGATTTTTTGAAAAAAATCCGGAAAAAAAAAAGTAAAGGGGTTAGCCTTTACTTTTTGACCGATTTTGGCCATTTTTCAACTTTGGAAGTAAGGCTAAATATTTTAGTTCATTGTATAGCACACCAACTATGGAATAACCACTGAAAAAAGTAGAACAATCCATTCAATTTTTAATGAGATAAACCAGTTTAAATTTTTTTTTGATTTTTTGAAAAAAATCCGGGAAAAAAAAAGTAAAGGGGTTAGCCTTTACTTTTTGACCGATTTTGGCCATTTTTCAACTTTGGAAGTAAGGCTAAATATTTTAGTTCATTGTATAGCACACCAACTATGGAATAACCACTGAAAAAAGTAGAACAATCCATTCAATTTTTAATGAGATAAACCACTTTACTTTTTTACTTTTTATGGTCAAAATCGGTCAAAAAGTGAAGGGGTTAGCCTTTACTTTTTGACCGATTTTCGCCATTTTTCAACTTTGGAAGTAAGGCTAAATATTTTAGTTCATTGTATAGCACACCAAATATGGAATAACCACTGAAAAAAGTAGAACAATCCATTCAATTTTTAATGAGATAAACCAGTTTATTTTTTTGATTTTTTATGAAAATCGGTAAAAAAAAGTAAAGGGGTTAGCCTTTACTTTTTGACCGATTTTGGCCATTTTTCAACTTTGGAAGTAAGGCTAAATATTTTAGTTCATTGTATAGCACACCAACTATGGAATAACCACTGAAAAAAGTAGAACAATCCATTCAATTTTTAATGAGATAAACCAGTTTAAATTTTTTTTTTGATTTTTTGAAAAAAATCCGGAAAAAAAAAGTAAAGGGGTTAGCCTTTACTTTTTGACCGATTTTGGCCATTTTTCAACTTTGGAAGTAAGGCTAAATATTTTAGTTCATTGTATAGCACACCAACTATGGAATAACCACTGAAAAAAGTAGAACAATCCATTCAATTTTTAATGAGATAAACCAGTTTAAAAATTTTTTTTAATTTTTGAAAAAAATCCGGAAAAAAAAAGTAAAGGGGTTAGCCTTTACTTTTTGACCGATTTTGGCCATTTTTCAACTTTGGAAGTAAGGCTAAATATTTTAGTTCATTTGTTATAGCACACCAACTATGGAATAACCACTGAAAAAAGTAGAACAATCCATTCAATTTTTAATGAGATAAACCAGTTTACTTTTTTACTTTTTATGGTCAAAATCGGTCAAAAAAAGTAAAGGGGTTAGCCTTTACTTTTTGACCGATTTTGGCCATTTTTCAACTTTGGAAGTAAGGCTAAATATTTTAGTTCATTGTATAGCACACCAACTATGGAATAACCACTGAAAAAAGTAGAACAATCCATTCAATTTTTAATGAGATAAACCAGTTTAAAAATTTTTTTTGATTTTTTGAAAAAAATCCGGAAAAAAAAAGTAAAGGGGTTAGCCTTTACTTTTTGACCGATTTTGGCCATTTTTCAACTTTGGAAGTAAGGCTAAATATTTTAGTTCATTGTATAGCACACCAACTATGGAATAACCACTGAAAAAAGTAGAACAATCCATTCAATTTTTAATGAGATAAACCACTTTACTTTTTTTTGATTTTTATGAAAAAAATCGGTCAAAAAGTAAAGGGGTTAGCCTTTACTTTTTGACCGATTTTGGCCATTTTTCAACTTTGGAAGTAAGGCTAAATATTTTAGTTCATTGTATAGCACACCAACTATGGAATAACCACTGAAAAAAGTAGAACAATCCATTCAATTTTTAATGAGATAAACCAGTTTAAAAATTTTTTTTTGATTTTTTGAAAAAAATCCGGAAAAAAAAAGTAAAGGGGTTAGCCTTTACTTTTTGACCGATTTTGGCCATTTTTCAACTTTGGAAGTAAGGCTAAATATTTTAGTTCATTGTATAGCACACCAACTATGGAATAACCACTGAAAAAAGTAGAACAATCCATTCAATTTTTAATGAGATTAAACCAGTTTTAAAAATTTTTTTTGATTTTTTGAAAATCGGTCAAAAAGTAAAGGGGTTAGCCTTTACTTTTTGACCGATTTTGGCCATTTCTCAACTTTGGAAGTAAGGCTAAATATTTTAGTTCATTGTATAGCACACCAACTATGGAATAACCACTGAAAAAAGTAGAACAATCCATTCAATTTTTTAATGAGATAAACCAGTTTAAAATTTTTTTGATTTTTTGAAAAAAATCCGGAAAAAAAAAGTAAAGGGGTTAGCCTTTACTTTTTGACCGATTTTGGCCATTTTTCAACTTTGGAAGTAAGGCTAAATATTTTAGTTCATTGTATAGCACACCAACTATGGAATAACCACTGAAAAAAGTAGAATCAATCCATTCAATTTTTAATGAGATAAACCAGTTTAAAAATTTTTTTTGATTTTTTGAAAAAAATCCGGAAAAAAAAAGTAAAGGGGTTAGCCTTTACTTTTTGACCGATTTTGGCCATTTTTCAACTTTGGAAGTAAGGCTAAATATTTTAGTTCATTGTATAGCACACCAACTATGGAATAACCACTGAAAAAAGTAGAACAATCCATTCAATTTTTAATGAGATAAACCAGTTTAAAAATTTTTTTTTGATTTTTTGAAAAAAATCCGGAAAAAAAAAAAGTAAAGGGGTTTAGCCTTTACTTTTTGACCGATTTTGGCCATTTTTCAACTTTGGAAGTAAGGCTAAATATTTTAGTTCATTGTATAGCACACCAACTATGGAATAACCACTGAAAAAAGTAGAACAATCCATTCAATTTTTAATGAGATAAACCTGTTTAAAAATTTTTTTTGATTTTTTGAAAAAAATCCGGAAAAAAAAAGTAAAGGGGTTAGCCTTTACTTTTTGACCGATTTTGGCCATTTTTCAACTTTGGAAGTAAGGCTAAATATTTTAGTTCATTGTATAGCACACCAACTATGGAATAACCACTGAAAAAAGTAGAACAATCCATTCAATTTTTAATGAGATAAACCAGTTTAAAAATTTTTTTTGATTTTTTGAAAAAAATCCGGAAAAAAAAAGTAAAGGGGTTAGCCTTTACTTTTTGACCGATTTTGGCCATTTTTCAACTTTGGAAGTAAGGCTAAATATTTTAGTTCATTGTATAGCACACCAACTATGGAATAACCACTGAAAAAAGTAGAACAATCCATTCAATTTTTTAATGAGATAAACCAGTTTAAAAATTTTTTTTACTTTTTATGGTCAAAAATCGGTCAAAAAGTAAAGGGGTTAGCCTTTACTTTTTGACCGATTTTGGCCATTTTTCAACTTTGGAAGTAAGGCTAAATATTTTTAGTTCATTGTATAGCACACCAACTATGGAATAACCACTGAAAAAAGTAGAACAATCCATTCAATTTTTAATGAGATAAACCAGTTTAAAATTTTTTTTGATTTTTTGAAAAAAATCCGGAAAAAAAAAGTAAAGGGGTTAGCCTTTACTTTTTGACCGATTTTGGCCATTTTTCAACTTTGGAAGTAAGGCTAAATATTTTAGTTCATTGTATAGCACACCAACTATGGAATAACCACTGAAAAAAAGTAGAACAATCCATTCAATTTTTAATGAGATAAACCAGTTTAAAATTTTTTTTTGATTTTTTGAAAAAAATCCGGGAAAAAAAAAAGTAAAGGGGTTAGCCTTTACTTTTTGACCGATTTTGGCCATTTTTTCAACTTTGGAAGTAAGGCTAAATATTTTAGTTCATTGTATAGCACACCAACTATGGAATAACCACTGAAAAAAGTAGAACAATCCATTCAATTTTTAATGAGATAAACCACTTTACTTTTTTACTTTTTATGGTCAAAATCGGTCAAAAAGTAAAGGGGTTAGCCTTTACTTTTTTGACCGATTTTGGCCATTTTTCAACTTTGGAAGTAAGGCTAAATATTTTAGTTCATTGTATAGCACACCAACTATGGAATAACCACTGAAAAAAAGTAGAACAATCCATTCAATTTTTTAATGAGATAAACCAGTTTATTTTTTTTACTTTTTTGGTCAAAATCGGTCAAAAAAAGTAAAGGGGTTAGCCTTTACTTTTTGACCGATTTTGGCCATTTTTCAACTTTGGAAGTAAGGCTAAATATTTTAGTTCATTGTATAGCAACACCAACTATGGAATAACCACTGAAAAAAGTAGAACAATCCATTCAATTTTTAATGAGATAAACCAGTTTAAAATTTTTTTTTGATTTTTTGAAAAAAATCCGGAAAAAAAAAAGTAAAGGGGTTAGCCTTTACTTTTTGACCGATTTTGGCCATTTTTCAACTTTGGAAGTAAGGCTAAATATTTTAGTTCATTGTATAGCACACCAACTATGGAATAACCACTGAAAAAAGTAGAACAATCCATTCAATTTTTAATGAGATAAACCAGTTTAAAAATTTTTTTTGATTTTTTGAAAAAAATCCGGAAAAAAAAAGTAAAGGGGTTAGCCTTTACTTTTTGACCGATTTTGGCCATTTTTCAACTTTGGAAGGCTAAATATTTTAGTTCATTGTATAGCACACCAACTATGGAATAACCACTGAAAAAAGTAGAACAATCCATTCAATTTTTAATGAGATAAACCAGTTTAAAAATTTTTTTTGATTTTTTGAAAAAAATCCGGAAAAAAAAAGTAAAGGGGTTAGCCTTTACTTTTTGACCGATTTTGGCCATTTTTCAACTTTGGAAGTAAGGCTAAATATTTTAGTTCATTGTATAGCACACCAACTATGGAATAACCACTGAAAAAAGTAGAGAACAAATCCATTCAATTTTTAATGAGATAAACCACTTTACTTTTTTACTTTTTATGGTAAAAATCGGTCAAAAAAAAAAGTAAAGGGGTTAGCCTTTACTTTTTGACCGATTTTGGCCATTTTTCAACTTTGGAAGTAAGGCTAAATATTTTAGTTCATTGTATAGCACACCAACTATGGAATAACCACTGAAAAAAGTAGAACAATCCATTCAATTTTTAATGAGATAAACCAGTTTAAAAATTTTTTTTGATTTTTTGAAAAAAATTCGCAAAAAAAAAAGTAAAGGGGTTAGCCTTTACTTTTTGACCGATTTTGGCCATTTTTCAACTTTGGAAGTAAGGCTAAATATTTTAGTTCATTGTATAGCACACCAACTATGGAATAACCACTGAAAAAAGTAGAACAATCCATTCAATTTTTAATGAGATAAACCACTTTACTTTTTTTACTTTTTATGGTCAAAAATCGGTCAAAAAGTAAAGGGTTAGCCTTTACTTTTTGACCGATTTTGGCCATTTTTCAACTTTGGAAGTAAGGCTAAATATTTTAGTTCATTGTATAGCACACCAACTATGGAATAACCACTGAAAAAAGTAGAACAATCCATTCAATTTTTAATGAGATAAACCAGCTTAAAAATTTTTTTTGATTTTTTGAAAAAAATCCGGAAAAAAAAAGTAAAGGGGTTAGCCTTTACTTTTTGACCGATTTTGGCCATTTTTCAACTTTGGAAGTAAGGCTAAATATTTTAGTTCATTGTATAGCACACCAACTATGGAATAACCACTGAAAAAAGTAGAACAATCCATTCAATTTTTAATGAGATAAACCAGTTTAAAATTTTTTTTTGATTTTTTGAAAAAAATCCGGAAAAAAAAAGTAAAGGGGTTAGCCTTTACTTTTTGACCGATTTTGGCCATTTTTCAACTTTGGAAGTAAGTCTAAATATTTTAGTTATTTGTATAGCACACCAACTATGGAATAACCACTGAAAAAAGTAGAACAATCCATTCAATTTTTAATGAGATAAACCACTTTACTTTTTTACTTTTTATGGTCAAAATCGGTCAAAAAGTAAAGGGGTTAGCCTTTACTTTTTGACCGATTTTGGCCATTTTTCAACTTTGGAAGTAAGGCTAAATATTTTAGTTCATTGTATAGCACACCAACTATGGAATAACCACTGAAAAAAGTAGAACAATCCATTCAATTTTTAATGAGATAAACCAGTTTAAAAATTTTTTTTGATTTTTTGAAAAAAAATCCGGAAAAAAAAAGTAAAGGGGTTAGCCTTTACTTTTTGACCGATTTTGGCCATTTTTCAACTTTGGAAGTAAGGCTAAATATTTTAGTTCATTGTATAGCACACCAACTATGGAATAACCACTGAAAAAAGTAGAACAATCCATTCAATTTTTAATGAGATAAACCAGTTTAAAATTTTTTTTTGATTTTTTGAAAAAAATCCGGAAAAAAAAAGTAAAGGGGTTAGCCTTTACTTTTTGACCGATTTTGGCCATTTTTCAACTTTGGAAGTAAGGCTAAATATTTTAGTTCATTGTATAGCACACCAACTATGGAATAACCACTGAAAAAAGTAGAACAATCCATTCAATTTTTAATGAGATAAACCAGTTTAAAAATATTTTTTGATTTTTTGAAAAAAATCCGGAAAAAAAAAGTAAAGGGGTTAGCCTTTACTTTTTGACCGATTTTGGCCATTTTTCAACTTTGGAAGTAAGGCTAAATATTTTAGTTCATTGTATAGCACACCAACTATGGAATAACCACTGAAAAAAGTAGAACAATCCATTCAATTTTTAATGAGATAAACGAGTTTAAAAATTTTTTTTGATTTTTTGAAAAAAATCCGGAAAAAAAAAGTAAAGGGGTTAGCCTTTACTTTTTGACCGATTTTGGCCATTTTTCAACTTTGGAAGTAAGGCTAAATATTTTAGTTCATTGTATAGCACACCAACTATGGAATAACCACTGAAAAAAGTAGAACAATCCATTCAATTTTTAATGAGATAAACCAGTTTAAAAAATTTTTTTTGATTTTTTGAAAAAAATCCGGAAAAAAAAAAGTAAAGGGGTTAGCCTTTACTTTTTGACCGATTTTTGGCCATTTTTCAACTTTGGAAGTAAGGCTAAATATTTTAGTTCATTGTATAGCACACCAACTATGGAATAACCACTGAAAAAAGTAGAACAATCCATTCAATTTTTAATGAGATAAACCAGTTTAAAATTTTTTTTTGATTTTTTGAAAAAAATCCGGGAAAAAAAAGTAAAGGGGTTAGCCTTTACTTTTTGACCGATTTTGGCCATTTTTCAACTTTGGAAGTAAGGCTAAATATTTTAGTTCATTGTATAGCACACCAACTATGGAATAACCACTGAAAAAAGTAGAACAATCCATTCAATTTTTAATGAGATAAACCACTTTACTTTTTTACTTTTTATGGTCAAAATCGGTCAAAAAGTAAAGGGGTTAGCCTTTACTTTTTGACCGATTTTGGCCATTTTTCAACTTTGGAAGTAAGGCTAAATATTTTAGTTCATTGTATAGCACACCAACTATGGAATAACCACTGAAAAAAGTAGAACAATCCATTCAATTTTTAATGAGATAAACCAGTTTAAAAATATTTTTTGATTTTTTGAAAAAAATCCGGAAAAAAAAAGTAAAGGGGTTAGCCTTTACTTTTTGACCGATTTTGGCCATTTTTCAACTTTGGAAGTAAGGCTAAATATTTTAGTTCATTGTATAGCACACCAACTATGGAATAACCACTGAAAAAAGTAGAACAATCCATTCAATTTTTAATGAGATAAACCAGTTTAAAAATTTTTTTTTGATTTTTTGAAAAAAATCCGGAAAAAAAAAGTAAAGGGGTTAGCCTTTACTTTTTGACCGATTTTGGCCATTTTTCAACTTTGGAAGTAAGGCTAAATATTTTAGTTCATTGTATAGCACACCAACTATGGAATAACCACTGAAAAAAGTAGAACAATCCATTCAATTTTTAATGAGATAAACCAGTTTAAAAATTTTTTTTGATTTTTTGAAAAAAATCCGGAAAAAAAAAGTAAAGGGGTTAGCCTTTACTTTTTGACCGATTTTGGCCATTTTTCAACTTTGGAAGTAAGGCTAAATATTTTTAGTTCATTGTATAGCACACCAACTATGGAATAACCACTGAAAAAAGTAGAACAATCCATTCAATTTTTAATGAGATAAACCACTTTACTTTTTTACTTTTTATGGTCAAAATCGGTCAAAAAGTAAAGGGGTTAGCCTTTACTTTTTGACCGATTTTGGCCATTTCTCAACTTTGGAAGTAAGGCTAAATATTTTAGTTCATTGTATAGCACACCAACTATGGAATAACCACTGAAAAAAGTAGAACAATCCATTCAATTTTTAATGAGATAAACCTGTTTAAAAATTTTTTTGATTTTTTGAAAAAAATCCGGAAAAAAAAAGTAAAGGGGTTAGCCTTTACTTTTTGACCGATTTTGGCCATTTTTCAACTTTGGAAGTAAGGCTAAATATTTTAGTTCATTGTATAGCACACCAACTATGGAATAACCACTGAAAAAAGTAGAACAATCCATTCAATTTTTAATGAGATAAACCTGTTTAAAAATTTCTTTTGATTTTTTGAAAAAAATCCGGGAAAAAAAAGTAAAGGGGTTAGCCTTTACTTTTTGACCGATTTTGGCCATTTTTCAACTTTGGAAGTAAGGCTAAATATTTTAGTTCATTGTATAGCACACCAACTATGGAATAACCACTGAAAAAAGTAGAACAATCCATTCAATTTTTAATGAGATAAACCAGTTTACTTTTTATGGTCAAAATCGGTCAAAAAGTAAAGGGGTTAGCCTTTACTTTTTGACCGATTTTGGCCATTTCTCAACTTTGGAAGTAAGGCTAAATATTTTAGTTCATTGTATAGCACACCAACTATGGAATAACCACTGAAAAAAGTAGAACAATCCATTCAATTTTTAATGAGATAAACCAGTTTAAAAATATTTTTTGATTTTTTGAAAAAAATCCGGAAAAAAAAAGTAAAGGGGTTAGCCTTTACTTTTTGACCGATTTTGGCCATTTTTCAACTTTGGAAGTAAGGCTAAATATTTTAGTTCATTGTATAGCACACCAACTATGGAATAACCACTGAAAAAAGTAGAACAATCCATTCAATTTTTAATGAGATAAACCTGTTTAAAAATTTCTTTTGATTTTTTGAAAAAAATCCGGAAAAAAAAAGTAAAGGGGTTAGCCTTTACTTTTTGACCGATTTTGGCCATTTTTCAACTTTGGAAGTAAGGCTAAATATTTTAGTTCATTGTATAGCACACCAACTATGGAATAACCACTGAAAAAAGTAGAACAATCCATTCAATTTTTAATGAGATAAACCTGTTTAAAAATTTCTTTTGATTTTTTGAAAAAAATCCGGAAAAAAAAAGTAAAGGGGTTAGCCTTTACTTTTTGACCGATTTTGGCCATTTTTCAACTTTGGAAGTAAGGCTAAATATTTTAGTTCATTGTATAGCACACCAACTATGGAATAACCACTGAAAAAAGTAGAACAATCCATTCAATTTTTAATGAGATAAACCAGTTTACTTTTTATGGTCAAAATCGGTCAAAAAGTAAAGGGGTTAGCCTTTACTTTTTGACCGATTTTGGCCATTTCTCAACTTTGGAAGTAAGGCTAAATATTTTAGTTCATTGTATAGCACACCAACTATGGAATAACCACTGAAAAAAGTAGAACAATCCATTCAATTTTTAATGAGATAAACCAGTTTAAAAATATTTTTTGATTTTTTGAAAAAAATCCGGAAAAAAAAAGTAAAGGGGTTAGCCTTTACTTTTTGACCGATTTTGGCCATTTTTCAACTTTGGAAGTAAGGCTAAATATTTTAGTTCATTGTATAGCACACCAACTATGGAATAACCACTGAAAAAAGTAGAACAATCCATTCAATTTTTAATGAGATAAACCAGTTTAAAAAATTTTTTTGATTTTTTGAAAAAAATCCGGAAAAAAAAAGTAAAGGGGTTAGCCTTACTTTTTGACCGATTTTGGCCATTTTTCAACTTTGGAAGTAAGGCTAAATATTTTAGTTCATTGTATAGCACACCAACTATGGAATAACCACTGAAAAAAGTAGAACAATCCATTCAATTTTTAATGAGATAAACCAGTTTAAAATTTTTTTTTGATTTTTTTTAAAAAATCCGGAAAAAAAAAGTAAAGGGGTTAGCCTTTACTTTTTGACCGATTTTGGCCATTTTTCAACTTTGGAAGTAAGGCTAAATATTTTAGTTCATTGTATAGCACACCAACTATGGAATAACCACTGAAAAAAGTAGAACAATCCATTCAATTTTTAATGAGATAAACCACTTTACTTTTTTACTTTTTATGGTCAAAATCGGTCAAAAAGTAAAGGGGTTAGCCTTTACTTTTTGACCGATTTTGGCCATTTTTCAACTTTGGAAGTAAGGCTAAATATTTTAGTTCATTGTATAGCACACCAACTATGGAATAACCACTGAAAAAAGTAGAACAATCCATTCAATTTTTAATGAGATAAACCAGTTTAAAAATTTTTTTTGATTTTTTGAAAAAAATCCGGAAAAAAAAAGTAAAGGGGTTAGCCTTTACTTTTTCACCGATTTTGGCCATTTTTCAACTTTGGAAGTAAGGCTAAATATTTTAGTTCATTGTATAGCACACCAACTATGGAATAACCACTGAAAAAAGTAGAACAATCCATTCAATTTTTAATGAGATAAACCACTTTACTTTTTTACTTTTTATGGTCAAAATCGGTCAAAAAGTAAAGGGGTTAGCCTTTACTTTTTGACCGATTTTGGCCATTTTTCAACTTTGGAAGTAAGGCTAAATATTTTAGTTCATTGTATAGCACACCAACTATGGAATAACCACTGAAAAAAGTAGAACAATCTATTCAATTTTTAATGAGATAAACCAGTTTAAAAATTTTTTTTGATTTTTTGAAAAAAATCCGGAAAAAAAAAGTAAAGGGGTTAGCCTTTACTTTTTGACCGATTTTGGCCATTTTTCAACTTTGGAAGTAAGGCTAAATATTTTAGTTCATTGTATAGCACACCAACTATGGAATAACCACTGAAAAAAGTAGAACAATCCATTCAATTTTTAATGAGATAAACCAGTTTAAAATTTTTTTTTTGATTTTTTGAAAAAAATCCGGAAAAAAAAAAGTAAAGGGGTTAGCCTTTACTTTTTGAACCGATTTTGGCCATTTTTCAACTTTGGAAGTAAGGCTAAATATTTTAGTTCATTGTATAGCACACCAACTATGGAATAACCACTGAAAAAAGTAGAACAATCCATTCAATTTTTAATGAGATAAACCAGTTTAAAAATTTTTTTTGATTTTTTGAAAAAAATCCGGAAAAAAAAAGTAAAGGGGTTAGCCTTTACTTTTTGACCGATTTTGGCCATTTTTCAACTTTGGAAGTAAGTCTAAATATTTTAGTTCATTGTATAGCACACCAACTATGGAATAACCACTGAAAAAAGTAGAACAATCCATTCAATTTTTAATGAGATAAACCACTTTACTTTTTTACTTTTTATGGTCAAAATCGGTCAAAAAGTAAAGGGGTTAGCCTTTACTTTTTGACCGATTTTGGCCATTTTTCAACTTTGGAAGTAAGGCTAAATATTTTAGTTCATTGTATAGCACACCAACTATGGAATAACCACTGAAAAAAGTAGAACAATCCATTCAATTTTTAATGAGAATAAACCAGTTTAAAAATTTTTTTTGATTTTTTGAAAAAAATCCGGAAAAAAAAAGTAAAGGGGTTAGCCTTTACTTTTTGACCGATTTTGGCCATTTTTCAACTTTGGAAGTAAGGCTAAATATTTTAGTTCATTGTATAGCACACCAACTATGGAATAACCACTGAAAAAAGTAGAACAATCCATTCAATTTTTAATGAGATAAACCACTTTACTTTTTTACTTTTTATGGTCAAAATCGGTCAAAAAGTAAAGGGGTTAGCCTTTACTTTTTGACCGATTTTGGCCATTTTTCAACTTTGGAAGTAAGTCTAAATATTTTAGTTCATTGTATAGCACACCAACTATGGAATAACCACTGAAAAAAGTAGAACAATCCATTCAATTTTTAATGAGATAAACCAGTTTAAAATTTTTTTTTGATTTTTTGAAAAAAATCCGGAAAAAAAAAGTAAAGGGGTTAGCCTTTACTTTTTGACCGATTTTGGCCATTTTTCAACTTTGGAAGTAAGGCTAAATATTTTAGTTCATTGTATAGCACACCAAATATGGAATAACCACTGAAAAAAGTAGAACAATCCATTCAATTTTTAATGAGATAAACCAGTTTAAAAATTTTTTTTTGATTTTTTGAAAAAAATCCGGAAAAAAAAAGTAAAGGGGTTAGCCTTTACTTTTTGACCGATTTTGGCCATTTTTCAACTTTGGAAGTAAGGCTAAATATTTTAGTTCATTGTATAGCACACCAACTATGGAATAACCACTGAAAAAAGTAGAACAATCCATTCAATTTTTAATGAGATAAACCAGTTTAAAAATTTTTTTTGATTTTTTGAAAAAAATCCGGAAAAAAAAAGTAAAGGGGTTAGCCTTTACTTTTTGACCGATTTTGGCCATTTTTCAACTTTGGAAGTAAGGCTAAATATTTTAGTTCATTGTATAGCACACCAACTATGGAATAACCACTGAAAAAAGTAGAACAATCCATTCAATTTTTAATGAGATAAACCAGTTTAAAATTTTTTTTTGATTTTTTGAAAAAAATCCGGAAAAAAAAAGTAAAGGGGTTAGCCAACCTCGTACCCAGGGCCATTTGTAGGGAACTGGGCCAAGATGGCGGGAACAAATGGCCCTGGTGGAGGCCAGGCTATCTCAGCCTCTGATTGGTCAAGAGCTTATGGCGTAAATCAGACGGTTTGATTTTGTATTTTTAAAAAAAAATATTGTATTTTGACCTTGTCGGTTGTTCCTGCTCACGGCACGGGAAATTTTATTTCAAACCATGCAATAATTAGGTGTAATTAGGTATAATTACTGTGTAAAGGGCTGAGTTCTAGTTATCAAAATGCGCAATATACTGCGCATTTTGAGCTAGCCTCCACCAGGGCCATTTGTTCCCGCAATTTTGTTTTTGGCCGCCATCTTTGCCCAGCCCCTACAAATGGCCCTGGGGACGAGGTTGGGGGTTAGCCTTTACTTTTTGACCGATTTTGGCCATTTTTCAACTTTGGAAGTAAGGCTAAATATTTTAGTTCATTGTATAGCACACCAACTATGGAATAACCACTGAAAAAAGTAGAACAATCCATTCAATTTTTAATGAGATAAACCAGTTTAAAAACTTTTTTTGATTTTTTGAAAAAAATCCGGAAAAAAAAAGTAAAGGGGTTAGCCTTTACTTTTTGACTGATTTTGGTCACTTTTGAAACTTTTGAGTTAAGGTCAAAAACGGTTAAATAAAGTCGTTTTAAACCTTCTGTGAAAAGGAGAAGGCTGTATTTTGGCTAAAAAAAATTTTTTTATGTTTTGAAAAAAATCCGGAAAAAAAAAAGTAAAGGGGTTAGCCTGTACTTTTTAACCGATTTTTTTGATGTTTTGAAAAAAATCCGGAAAAAAAAAAGTAAAGGGGTTAACCTGTACTTTTTGACCGATTTTGGTCACTTTTGAAACTTTTGAGTTAGGGTCAAAAACGGTTAAATAAAGTCGTTTTAAACCTTCTGTGAAAAGGAGATGTCTGTATTTTGGCTAAAAAAAATTTTTTTGATTTTTTGAAAAAAATTCGGAAAAAAAAAGTAAAGGGGTTAGCCTTTACTTTTTGACCGATTTTGGCCATTTTTCAACTTTGGAAGTAAGGCTAACCCCTTTACTTTTTGACCGATTTTGACCATAAAAAGTAAAAAAGTAAAGTGGTTTATCTCATTAAAAATTGAATGGATTGTTCTACTTTTTTCAGTGGTTATTCCATAGTTGGTGTGCTATACAATGAACTAAAATATTTAGCCTTTACTTTTTGACCGATTTTGGCCATTTTTCAACTTTGGAAGTAAGGCTAAATATTTTAGTTCATTGTATAGCACACCAACTATGGAATAACCACTGAAAAAAGTAGAACAATCCATTCAATTTTTAATGAGATAAACCCCTTTACTTTTTTACTTTTTATGGTCAAAATCGGTCAAAAAGTAAAGGGGTTAGCCTTTACTTTTTGACCGATTTTGGTCACGTTTGAAACTTTTGAGTTAGGGTCAAAAACGGTTAAATAAAGTCGTTTTAAACCTTCTGTGAAAAGGAGAAGGCTGTATTTTGGCTAAAAAAATTTTTTTGATGTTTTGAAAAAAATCCGGAAAAAAAAAAGTAAAGGGGTTAGCCTTTACTTTTTGACCGATTTTGGTCACTTTTGAAACTTTTGAGTTAGGGTCAAAAACGGTTAAATAAAGTCGTTTTAAACCTTCTGTGAAAAGGAGAAGGCTGTATTTTGGCTAAAAATATTTTTTTTGATGTTTTGAAAAAAATCCGAGAAAAAAAAGTAAAGGGGTTAGCCTTTACTTTTTGACCGATTTTGGTCACTTTTGAAACTTTTGAGTTAGGGTCAAAAACGGTTAAATAAAGTCGTTTTAAACCTTCTGTGAAAAGGAGAAGGCTGTATTTTGGCTAAAAAGACTTTAAGCGTTTTCGAAAAATGGCGAAAATCGGTCAAAAAGTAAAGGCTATAACCCTTTACAATTTTTTCCCCGATTTTTTTTTAAAAATAAAAAATAATAATTTTTTAACCCAAATACAGCTTTCTCCTTTTCACAGAAGGTGGCTAAGTAGCCTTTATTTGACATTTTTTGACGCTATTTCAAAAGTTCGAAAAATGGCCAAAATCGGCTATCCCCTTTACATTTTTTTTAAACTTTTTAAAAAAAGTAAAAGTTCAAACATGAATTAGCACAAATACAGCCTTGTCGTTCCCACAGAAGGTCTAAAAAGGCTTTATTTGACATTTTTTTACGTTATTTCAAAAGTTCGAAAAATGGTCAAAATTAAAGGTCAAAATTTTGACTGATTTCGGTTATTTTTTCAACTTTTGAAAATTGAAATAAGGCTAAAATATGAATATTTAGCACGAATAAAGCCTTCTTGTTGCTACAGAAGCTCTTAAAGGCTTTACTTGTCATTTTATACATTATTTAAAATGTGCTGAAAATGGTCAGAAATATCATACAAATATAATAACATCACACCTGATTCACATTTTCTCGTATATACAGCACGTGAGATCATGGCAGCCACGTGAGAGAAACTTTAACAAAAGCCTTCTCATATAACTGCATGCTATTGTAGTTAGACTGTACAGTGTGTATCAAAAAAATTCGAACCCTTAGAAAATGAATTAGCATTTTTTTCAAACAACCTATTGTAGTAGTTTGAAAGCCCTAAGCACTTCGCTGAACCCACAGATGCGTAAAACACACGGTCTTATACACCTGGGAAATTAAGATAACTTGAAGTGTATGCATGGTGAAAGTATTTAAAAGCTTTTTCGCTTCGTTTAACTTATGTGCTGATTAATTTATAACGCAGCGCTTTTAGGGCTTTCAAACTACTACAATAGGTTGTTTGAAAAGAATGCTAATTTATTTTCTAAGGGTTCGAATTTTTTTGATACACACTGTATTGTCACAGCATTGTTCTCAAAAATGGCCGCCGTATAACTATGTTGTGTGAATCTCAAAATGTTGTGCAAGCCTCCAATTTAAAGGGCATACGACTCGAAAATTAAGTTTGTCTTATTGAAAAGAACATTTAAAATGATAAAATAACATCTTTTGCAGTTTTTGGTTTCCTTGCTTCGTTTTTGAGATATTCCAGCTTGTTTGATATGCAAATGACACAACTTTTTACGTCACACGTGCATAATGAGTATTATGAGTTACCGAGAGAAGGTTACATATCTTTGCTATTGTGAAACGAAATCACTTGGAATTCTACATGTTTGGTGTTGTGGGTAGAAACACGCACATGCTTCCTTTGACTTAAGCCCATGTTTTCATAATAGCAGAGATATGTAACCTTTTCTGATAACTCATTATGTACATGTGACGTAAAAAGTTGTGTCATTTGCATATCAAACAAGCAGGAATATCTCAAAAACGAAGCAAGGAAACCAAAAACTGCAAAAGATGTTATTTTATCATTTTAAATGTTCTTTTCAATAAGACAAACTTAATTTTCGAGTCATATGCCCTTTAAGACGACAGTTTATTTTAAGCAATACTAAATATATAAATAAATAAAAATATATATTTCAAAAACTCATTAATAATTAATGAGGAAAATTCAAAAGAAATTAAAGCGGTTTAATCAGTGTCTTTATATGTGATAAAGATACCTCCCGATTTACATAAACTTTAGCTTTGATTTTCTCGGCTTAGACAAGGTTATTTTTCAAACTTACTACGCCAATGAACTTACCAAGTGGTTCGTTTTTGAAGCCGTTCAATATACTCGCAGTTCGTGTTTTATCAGATATAAAAACACTCGGCTTCGCCTCGTGTCTTTATATCTGACACTCCTGCTCGTTTATTAAACAGTATATATATATATATATATATATATATATATATATATAAATAATATTAACTACTTAATAACCTCGACCGTTCGGTCTTTACGGTAAAATATTAAACGACCGAGGTTTAATATTTTACCGTGTGAAGACCGAACGGTCGAGGTTATTAAGTAGTTTATTATATGGCACTTTTTATTTCAAAATCAATCTTGTATTTCTTGGTCTTCGCTTCCTTTATCTTCGTCAAAACACCGAAATCGGTTTATTTCGGTAGCGATTTTATTAATTAAATGTACACAATTTGTGTGTTTCACCATGTTATATTTAAATTCACAACACTTCACACTGCTCTGAAGATGGCTCGAGTATTGAATATAGTAATTACATGGTGAAAGCTACAAATGGTGTACATTTAGGCTACGTTTACACGGTA
Source organism: Paragorgia papillata (assembly GCA_035771165.1). Lineage (NCBI taxonomy): Eukaryota > Metazoa > Cnidaria > Anthozoa > Scleralcyonacea > Coralliidae > Paragorgia > Paragorgia papillata. The sequence goes on along the minus strand of JAWNZC010000250.1, from coordinate 1,331,014 downwards.
CCGGACGAATTCGAGACCGGTCTCGAATTCGTCCTATTTCGCCGTGTAAACAGGCGGAACCGTACTAATTCGAGAACGGTTCCGACTTTGTCTTCCGTGTAAACTGGCGAAACCGTACTAATTCGAGACCGGTTCCGAATTCTAACCTTATAACTAAGGCCTGTTCCAAACGCCGCTCTTCTTATGTGCCGAACCTAATGATAATGACCTAAATCCTTTGTTTATGCTGATTTGCATTAGGTTCGGCACATGAGAAGAGCGGCGTTTGGAACGGGCCTTAGACCGTGTAAACGGGGTCTTAATTCAATCATATTTCTTTTGTTATGAGCGCAAAAGAAACATCTCGCTTCGCTTACGCGACCATTAATAAAACACCATCGTATAACCAAGTAAAAATAACAGCTTGATAGGTTTACCATCTACTAAATCTAGCTCATAAACCCTTCCGCATTATCCTTCGACGAATAATCGAAGGTAGGCGATCAGATTTTGCAATTGCCAGCGCACACTTATTAAAATCTAAATCTTCAATTTGAAACGGTGGAAATGATATGTCCATTGGGTTTACAGGTAATGCAGTAGGGTAGTACGAGTCGTGGGGTGGGATCGGGCTTGGAAGGGGAGTATTAAGATTAGATGATATAGGAGCCTCGACGTCCAGCCGAAGGAAGTCGTACGTTTGTTCAGTTTCTTCTTCTGAGTTCTTTCTCTTGGGCATCAGTTCGTTAAGTTTTCGAGGAAATTTCACCAAAAGTGAACGCGCGGATTCTTCGTTTTCATCCGCGTTGAAGTTAGCCACGTAATTGGTTTGGGTGCAAAGTGGGATTAGCGAAACCTCTGGAATTAGTCCATCAAAATATGGTGTCTGTGACGAGCAGCCTACAGGCTTTTTGGCCTCGAGCAACAACAACTTGGGTTGATTATTACGAACTCCTGTTCTTGATATTTTAACGAGAGACTTTTTTCTTGCTTTAGTAGTACAGCAACTCCCAAGATCTCTCAACATCATGTCCCCTCGACGAAATCGACCGAAGCTGATTATCCTGCCCAGAAGTTCGTCCACAGATTTTGACAAAGACTCCGGCGAGAATATCACAGATTTTTTGAATCCGTAAACCAGTACCTCTCCAAGACTACGACTATTGACTGCTCTTCCAATAATCCTTCGTCCAGTTGACCTCCCACTGGGTCGCACCAGGATCTCAGTTTTATAAAAATGCGGTGGAACACGGAGTTGAGAGAACGTCGTAAGTTTCATCTCTCGGATCATAATAATAGGCGTTTGAAAAACAACAGCTACTCCAAGTTCGTATAGTGCAAACAGCTGTCGACATGTTTCTGTGTCTAACAGACAGATGAAAACATCGCATTCATTAATGGCCAAGTAAGCCGACTCAGGATCGTCGATACCACTTCTTATCGTAACATAACGAGATAACATTCTCACTACATGCATCAGAAGTGGAGATAAAGCAGAGCGAGCACAAAGATAGACGCAAGGTTTGCCCTTGCCAGTTTTTTTCACGTTCGCAGCCATGTGTAAATTTCCATGTAATTACAAGGTGCTGATATTACGTCTGTGGAAAAGATAAGAAGTAGCTTCTATTAAAAGATGCGTCTTCTGAGCTGAAGCTACACCCAGAGAATAAAATCAACCAGTGAAAAACCAAAGACAATAACTGTTTCCATGGAAACTGGTAAAATAAATATTACAAATTCGCTGCACAAAGCCAGGCAGCAGTGGAGTTTACCAAGTTCTACAAAGTAATTAAAGATATTCACGTCGTGTAAGTCAAAGCATAGTCAATCGAGATATGGTCCTCAGCTTCATGCATGGCAGAAATACATCACGGATATTGTGGAAATGATGTGTCAATCCTCTCAATGTCGAATATTTAGTAACTCTATAACAATGCATGTACACCACACCTAAATTAAGATCTCAAACGTAAGCACAATACAGTTGCCATGGCGAAACAAAGAGTAAATAACAATCGAAAAATAGTAAGGTTAGATATATTGCCGAAACAGAGAACGTTCCTCTCTGACTCTGACGACGAAGGGCCTTCGCTCGAAACGTTAGACTCCTACGTTCTCTGTTTCGGCAGTATATCTAACCTTACTATATTTTGATTGTTGTTTCAACACTGCCTACGCAGCACGCTACTTTTATTTCACTATAAAGAATAATTTATATCGAAAATGGAACTTTAATAGTTTGTTAATTTGTAGCAAAACTTTTTTTCAATTTATGTTCAATGCATGGTAAACAATAGTGAATTGAAATGGTCGTGCTGATAGCTGTATGTTGATGAGATTTAAAACGAAAACGCGTCTGAAATTACGATGGCAGATTTGAAGGGTTGTTTGGTGATTTTTATTTTAAAACTAAATGCATGTTCTTCGGAGCAGACAAGCTAAAATTTAATTTTCTTGCTCTGAAAAAGTCCCAAGTAGATGTAATACAGAACAAAAGCAAAACTATACATGACTGAGCCGCAAAGACATGTATAAAGCGACATCACATGCATGCACCTGCAGGCATTGAACAGACGGTATATGTCGAATGCGTTATCAAACTTCAAATAAAATGTTTTCAGTTTTACAAGATCTGAGTACATACACTTACATTAAGAGTCATTTGAATACCAATTTTATGGACTTTTTTTCTAGTCTTCTAGATTCCAACCAAAGCAATATTGTTTTGTTTTTTTTCAAGTTTATTGCTTCACCGCTTCGCTTTATACTGTAGTGTCTCACAATCTCTAAGTGCTATACCGCTCCACTATAGGCCGGCCAAAATATCTATTGTCTATTTTGTATTAATTACCTAATTTAAAAGTAACATTTTAAAATACTTTGTTGCAATTAAAAAATCCAATTATTCCATTCACACACTGGGGTTTTAAATCGCGCTCAAAAATTGACCTCGGAAATATTTATTTTTTTAATCAATATAGAATGTGTAGACAAACGTTTGTAATTAGGATGCGTTCTAGTTTCGATGCCGAGCCAAAGATTGAGATATATATAGAAACAGCTGAACAATCAGAAAAACATCTGGCTACCGCGGTATATCAGCATATTCATTTGTGTAAATTTTGAAAACTTGAAGAAAAACACAGCCATCATAAACATCGAGAACAGATCTTTTTTGGGGAAAGACGACTATAGGTCTTAAGCCCTAATCAAACGAGAACGCAAGTCATCGCAAGTTCTGCACTTTCGCTAGTTCCCACGCCTTTTTGCTAGTTCTCATGGCAGTTTCTATGGCGACGGAGCACGAACGACTTGCATCGACTTGTGTTTTGTGTTCAAACGTTTCGCAAGCTCTCGCAAGTTGAAGAAAACTTGCGATGAAATTTGAACAAGATCAAATTAGTCGCAAGCTAACGCAAGTCATCGCAAGCTGGCGATCAAACGAGACACAAGCAAGCACAAGCTATGACTTGCGTTCTCGTTTGATCGGAGTTAAGGAGTTTGATTCGGAGTTAAGGAGTTTGATCGGAGTTAAGGAGTTCTCGTTTGATAGGAGTTAAGGTCTACGACTCTTTTTTTTTTGTCAATTCACAGCGAAAATGTAAGTTCAATATTCTCGTCTTGGTTCAAAAGTAAGGTCTGTGGACATTCGAGCGATTGCTTGTTCCTGCTGGGGGACTAGGGACGATATTAGAGCTAAATATGTTAATTAATATCAAATCCGCCAAAATAACATAGGTATACACATATTACAAACCAATTACTGACTCTGTCTCTCGATTTACCGTGTATTTGTCGCTTTAAACATGTAAAAGTGGGTATAGTGACCACAAAACTACGTCTTATTTTTTAAGGTGACATAAATTATTTCCCAAAAAAATTGGGATTTAATTTATGCAAGAACAAGCAATCACTGGAGTGTTCCCAGACCTTACTCTTACCGAGTTAGGGCTGTGACACAGGCTAATATAGTGTTGTATAAAGAGTCTGGCACTAGCAAGTGTGTGACGTAAACGGAGGAACGATTTTACGATGTATTAAAGTAAACACACTCAAAAAGCGCCAAATAATTTAATACATGTGCGGTTGGAAACTTGCACAAGTTATATTCATCATAAATCAGCTTTTCTTATGATTTCAATCGTCCAGGTTCAACTGTTTACGTCACAAACTTGCTAGTGCCAGACTCTTTATACAACACGGCTTTTTTTAGAATACTTCGTTAAAAAATTCCGAAATCAACAAAAAGTACGGTTTGCTTCAAATTTTTATCATATTCGGATTCTCCATACTTTGACGCATATAATAAGCCGGAAAAATAATTTGCCTTGAGTTGACCTTTAAAATGTCAATATATTACATGGAAGACATCTGCAAGACTCAGTCTCCTCGCTTACACACGTAAAAACAACCTTGTTAGCATCAACCTGTTAACAACTTGTTAAGTGCAGAGTGGTAACAGGTTGTTGGAACAACTTGTCATCAGTCTGTTGGAGTCATCAGCCTTACTACAAGTTGTCAACAACCTGTTACAGACATGTTAACAAGACTGGGACAGCCAGTGCGAACACATGACGGTGACAGCCTGTTGAACAGCCTTGTAACAACTTGCTTGCAGGTCTGTAACAGCTCGTGCGTTTTTACGTGTGTACACGAGATTCTCGCACACACGTGTGATCTCGCGCACGCCACGCGCGGCGACGCAATATGACGTACATGAACCAACTAATTATGACGTCATAAATCAAAACGCGCGCACTGCCCGAGGCGCAGCAGACGGCAACGACGATGCATCTCGCGACGAAACAAATGGAGGAAACACGTCGTTACGCGTTAGAGATACCGTACTCAAAACAAAATTATAATTTCAAGCATCGAATTACCCGATTAGGTAGAGATCTTATTATAGTCGGCCTCACAGTTTGTCTTTTGAGAAGTGGTTATGTATCTCAATCAATGAATACTTTATTAACGAGTAGAGAAGAGACGAGAGTAGAGTCGAGTTGGAGCGGACGCTGGTCCATGCCTTGGAGAAGAATACCGCGAATGGAACACAAATCTTGGTTAAAGACGAACTTTCCATGGCTCTCAAACAACTTGCCAGATTTGCCTAACGTAAGAATTCCCAGAGAAGTTATAAAGCGGTGGGAATGGACAGTTAGACGCGTAGAGCCCTACACACAGAAAGCAATCAATTGGGTTGAAATGGTAGAAAACAATCTTCCTGATGTTGGTATAACATTCTTAACATGGGTTGCTTTTTATTTTTGGTCGGAACAACACTAATATTAAAAGATAACTGGGCGCCGACGACAACCTGCCTGTGTTGCCTTACTGAGGGAATGAAAGACAATGCTGAAAAAGAAGTCCGCGAAGAGGAAAAGGCCGTCAACGACGTCGAACTGGCAATGCCTATTTTCAGGTTCATCAAAGTATTTCCATATCATAAAAAATTTCCGGGAACATCTGATTTTTCTCTGAAGTCTGTTAAAATGAAATTGGTTATTCAGTTCAATAAATCTACCCAGACTTAATATAACTTCTTTGACGTGTTTGTAGATCAAGTATATCTCTCTAGGTGATAGACTTGATCCAAAAGAGAGAGAGGGGGGAGAGAGAGAGGAGAGGAGAGGGAGAGGGAGAGGGAGAGGAGAGGGGAAGGGAGGGAGAGAGGGAGAGGGAGAGGAGAGGGAGAGGGAGGAGGGAGGAGGGAGAGGGAGGGAGAGGGAGTGGAGGAGGGAGAGGGAGAGGGAGAGGGAGAGGGGCGAGAGGGAGAGAGGGCGAGGGGAGAGAGGTGAGGAGGGTGAGGGAGAGGGGAGAGGGAGAGGGAGAGGGAGAGGGAGAGAGAGGAGAGTATGAGAGGAGAGAGGGAGGAGAGGGAGAGAGGAGAGAGGAGAAGAGAGGGACGATGGGAGAGAGGGAGAGGGGAGAGAGCGGAGAGAGGGAGAGGAGAGGGAGAGAGGGAGAGGAGAGAGAGAGAGAGAGAGAGAGGGAGACGAGAGGCAGATGAGAGAGAGAGAGAGAGAGAGAGAGAGAGAGAGAGAGTAACACTATAATGGAAAGTTGTTCGAATAGACGACTAATAAGAAAAAAAAAAAAAAAAAAAAAAAAAAAAGAAAAAAGAAAAAATTTAAATGGACTCGTTAAAAAATCTATGGCAAGCTTGACAGCACAACATAGTTTACGGCAAAACGTTGTTTACGCTTGGCAGCACAACATAGTTTACGCTTGGAAGCACAACATAGTTTAGGTTGGCAGCACAACATTGTTTACGGTTGGCAGCAAAACATTGTTTACGCTTGACAGCACAACATTGTTTACGCTTGGCAGCACAACATTGTTTACGCTTGGCAGCACAACATTGTTTACGCTTGACATGCAGCACAACATAGTTTACGGTTGGCAGCACAACATTGTTTACGCTTGGCAGCACAACATTGTTTACGCTTGACAGCACAACATTGTTTACGGTTGGCAGCAAAACGTTGTTTACGCTTGACAGCACAACATAGTTTACGGTTGGCAGCACAACATTGTTTACGCTTGGCAGCACAACATTGTTTACGCTTGACAGCAAAACGTTATTTACGCTTGGCAGCACAACATTGTTCACAGTTGACAGCACAACATTCTTTACGCTTCGCAGCATAACATTGTTTACGCTTGGCAGCACAACGTTGTTCGCAGCACAACATAGTTACGCTTGACAGCACAACATTGTTCGCAGCACAACATTGTTCACGGTTGACAGACCAACAATGTTCACAAATTTCAAAAACATTAAATATTTAGTTTCTCTGTACCTCTATGCTGTTAATAGTATCTTATTCTTCTCGTCAGTGTCCCGACATAAACCCACAATGATAAGACATTGTTAGGATATGGATGAATATGTACAGCCAATGCAAACTCGACGTTTGGGTCTTCAGTTAGATGCACCCCAGTGCTGTGTACTGCGTCAATGACAGGATTGATGTCTGTGAATGCCATGTGCAGTGGAAAACCAGACAGCTAGGAAAAAAACAATAATTTATATTAGCATAAAAATCGGGTCAACATTGTGGAAGGTTTCCGCAAAATGGAAACAGACAGACAAACAGACAGACAAACAAACAGAACGTCCACCGAATGTCTGTTACATTACACCAAGCTCGCAAACGTACCACATGCACTTCATGTATACGTACAACTTATCATGTCATATTATACCCATGGTACATACATACCTTATAGGACGAAAGTATTTGATCCAACTGAGCTTTGTGATCTTGGGCAGCTCGCTTTTGAAATGCTTGTTCCATACTGCAAGGTTTAAAAATAGAAATGTAGGTCATTAATATTAATTGATGGTGGTTTTAAATTTACTCTAGAAAAGTCACGCATGCGTACACGTTCGGTACCGGTCTTGATAGAACGTAGAAGACCTGGGTACGAGAGAGCAAATAAAGTTACTTACTTAGCCAGAAGATCTCTGAATGACTGACAACAATATCTTCAAAGGAAAGAAAATGCAATATAAATTTAACTCTTTGATTATAAGTAAGCTTACGTACGTAACCAGTCAAGCATGTTTATAAGCAAGTTTAAACATGTCTAAACAGGTCTAAGCAAGTCTAAGTAGGTCTAATCATGTCAAAGCAAGCCGAAACTGGCCGAAATAGGCTGGCCTTAAGAGGCGGAAGTAAGCTTAGTCTCAAGTAATCTTCAATACATGCAAGTAACAAAGTCTCCAAACCATTATAATTTATTATGAAATAATTATTTAATCATAATCATCTATATTTATTTATTTATTTATTTATTTATTATTAAATAATTATTCAATAATTATTCAATAATTTATATTTATTTATTATTAAATACTTCTAAGATGTTTATCGTAAGACGAAACCAACCTGTTCCAACGCGTAACATAACGAGACCTCCAAGCCATTATTTTATCTCGAAGCAATCTCTCAATTCTAAAACAGCGGACAAACATAAAACATGTAACACTGCACTCAGTGACAATAGTGTAAGCAATTTCAACTGTAGCTGGACTCAGTACAGTGTGCTGTAGTTATGCCAAGCCAAGGCACTCGCCCGGCGGGGGGGGGGGGGATACTCTCGTATATATGGGATACAGGTATGTGCCGCCTTATAGGGTATGTTTTCAAGCTCCGGGGTCTGGGATAGGGTGTACAAATTGTCCATTTTGGTGTGGAATAGGGTGCATATTTTGGTCTGAGATAGGGTATGGATGCCGATATGACACCAGTGCTGGGATAGGGTATTGATTTTTTTAGTTTAGGTCTGGGATAAGGTATGAAAAATCACCTTTTTAGGTCTGGGATACGGTCAGGATTTTGAGGTCACGGCGGCACACCTCTACACAAAAATCCCCCCCCCGGGGGGCACTAGTAACTTACTTATCTTGTAGTTCAGAGACATATTGTAGGTCAGTTCTTGTGTAGTCTAACAATGGTTTCTGTAAAAAAAAAGATTAAAACACATTAGCGATTAAAATTAAGGAGTATTCCATAGTGTTTGTCTAGTGTTAAGCATCTTTCCCAGTTGTTGCAGCAACTGGTCAGCAGCTCGCTGCGAGTACGTTTGCGAGCTTTGGTGTAATGTAACAGACGTTTGGTGGACGTTCGTCAAGCTCAATTACACCAAGCTCGCAAACGTACGACAGGCACTACATGAATACGTACAACTTATCATATCACTTTAACTAAATCTCATATGCAAACGCTACCACTTAGGAGCACATATGACTATGAATTGCAACCTTAGCTCTCCATCTGAGCCTCAGTGGCTCAATGGTTAGAGCATCTGACCGGTCATTAGAAGGTTGCAGGTTCGAACCTTGTCTGGGGTTTAGAAATCTTTTTTGAGTAATTGAGCTTGACGAACGTCCACCAAACGTCTGTAACAAGTCGCAATTTAAGTTATTCTTATCGCCCCTCCCCCCCCCCCCCCCCCCCCCCCGAATCTTTTTAATAAGATGGAAGTACTAACAGCGAGCTGCAGGTCTGTTTCCGTCATGACTGGAAAAGAGGCTTTAGATAAAGTAAAAGGCCGGCTCGCGTGAATGGGCGTTAATTTATTGCTCTGAGAAAAATAGAAATAAACGTATTGTGTCGACTTGGGTAAAAAGAGAAGGCATTGCTTAAGAATTTATGTAACTAGATGGCAGGAGAAGTGAAAAGATAAGGAAGAGCTGGTCTACACGCAAATAAACAAGAGAAAAAGGTCTGATCAAACTCACCTGGACACTGTTAAGGCCTGGGCTTGGGTAGGTTTTATTAAAGAATGGTTTCCAGAGCTTGGTGTTGGTAAGATCAAAAGACATACGATATGGCTGGCCTGATTGCTGCATGTTGGCCCAGATCTAAACAATACGAAAGAAAATCCAATTTAATTCTAATAATAAGGTGTTACTCCGAGTGACGAACCATACCGGACAAGTAGAGGAAACTCTACTTGACCTGGCTGGGATTCGAACCCGCGACCTTCGGTTTACTAGTCCGATGCTATACCAGCTGAGCTACAACAGGTCAAGTTGGGAGCTGAAGGTCGAAGTACTATCATTACATAGTACTATTATTATTATTATTCAACCAGGCTTAAGTGCTTGTGGATTTGCACATGTGTATACTTACGTTCTCGCTATTAATAAGACAAGCAATGTTTTGTAAAGGACAGTAGGCACCACCCACAGTAAATCTTTCTCCAGCGTGAGCATTCCATAAATGATAGACCCCTTGAGCAAAAGACAGCACGTATGTTGTAGAACCTTCAAAAGAGAGAAAAATAGAAAACATAGTTTATTCAAAGAAAGAACGCCATTTCAACGTCCATAGATAAACATCCTTCTATGTCTGTGTTGATGTCCATCTCTGCGTCGACTGTGTTCTGTATCCATGTCCATTGATGTGTGTGTGTGTGTGTGTGTGTGTGTGTGTTTGTTTGTTTGTTTGTTTGTTTGTTTGTTTGTTTGTTTGTTTGTTTGTTTGTTTGTTTGTTTGTTTGTCTGTCTATGTGTGTCTCTGACTAACTGTCTGTCTGATTGTGTGTGTGTGTGTGTGTGTGTGTGTGTGTCTGTCTGTCTGTCTGTCTGTCTGTCTGTCTGTCTGTCTGTCTGTCTGTCTGTCTGTCTGTCTGTGTGTCTGTCTGTCTGTCTGTGTGTCTGTCTGTGTGTCTGTCTGATTGTGTCTGTCTGATTATGTGTGTGTGTCTGTCTGTGTCTGATTGCATCTGTCTGATTGTGTCTGTCTGTCTGATTGTGTCTGTCTGATTATGTCTGTGTGTCTGTCTGTATGTCTGTCTGATTGTATCTGTCTGATTCTGTCTGTCTGTCTGTCTGATTCTGTTTGTCTGTCTATCTGTCTGTCTGTCTGTCTGTCTGTCTGTCTGTCTGTCTGTGTCTGTCTGCCTGCCTGCCTGTCTGACCTTCTGCCTGCACTTTCATAAGCCTTCAAACTTTAAATACTCTACCTTCTGGTATTCCAGTTCCAATAACCAGCCAAGCTTTCTTGCCAAGCCATAAAAAATAATTACACAACAGGACAGCGTGTTCTTCTTCGTCACCCGCCAACATTTGAAGAAATTGCTAACAGAAATAAAGTGAAAATGATCACACGTTTTCAATTCATTTATATCAAGTTCAAATCTTCCTTCCTGGATTTCTAATAAACGTTGCCGATATACTCACATCAGAAGTGCTCCATAAGTCACACAGATCTGGAAATGCAACGGAGTCCGAGATATACGGAATTAAAGAAACAAAACGGCAAGCAATGTCCTAAGAAAAATCATTAAAATTGTTAGGAAAGAAGACAATTCAGCGTTTAGAATTGAGGTGTGATGAACGAGTAAGCTTAATGTGAACAAACCATTACAGAAGTTTGTCTTGTAATACTTATAAGTAATAACATGACTTGAGGGAAATTAGCGATTAAATTTCCCCGCTGCCGAGGGAAGGTTTGCGAGGCAAAGGGGAAATTTAATCGCTAATTTCCCGAAAAGTGATGTTATTAGTTTGTAATATTATGATCGCCGAGGAAACTTTGAGAATCTTACCGACAAGAAATTTACACGGTTGATCAGAGAAGTTGCATCTAATTTTCCCGTGCATGTTGATGAGGGAAAATATATGCAAGCGGAAATTTAGAAGAAGACAAAAGATTTCTTTGTCTTCTAATTTTCCCTCATCAACATGCACGGGATAATTAGAAGACAAAGGATAAATTTCCCTCTTGCATGAGCGATGAGGGAAATACGAGGTTTACATTCCCTCGGAGAACAAAAGAATCCGAGGCGATCATGGTATTATCGTATATATCACATCACGGCCCACACTACATCAAGCAAACACAGCGCAACTAAGCTTACCATAGCATTAGGTGGAGAATTTGAAGGGTCAATACCAAAGTCACTAGGCATATTTTGCTCTCGGATATACCGTGTCAAGAAAACCTTTTTACCATTCAAATCAGTCGCGAGAACCTACGAAAAAAATAAATTTCTGAGTACACACAACATCCTAACGTGAATTGTCAGAAGTAATCAAAAGTAAAATGATAAAAAATCTTTCCCCAGTCAACGGCAAACGTACCTTGTATTCGCGCTTTGGAAATTTCTTTTTTATTTCTGCTAGCCAGAAATGAGCGTTGTGAATAAGAAGTTCATTCTCCGAAGTTTCAAACTAAAAGAAACAATACATTTAGACATTATAATCAACATTATTTTCGACAACAACAACATCATCACCAATCAGTATCATCATCACCCTCACCATCACCAATCACCATCAACATCACCATGACCATCACAATTGTACTATCACCATACCCATAACCATCACTGTCATCACCACCATGATCACCATCATCACCACCGGTACTATCACCATATTACCCATAACCATCACCACCATCATCACCACCATCATCACCATCATCATCATCACCACCATCACCACCATGATCACCATCATCATCACCGGTACTATCACCATACCCATAACCATCATCACCACCGGTACTATCACCATAACCATCACCACCATCATCACCGGTACTATCACCACCATCACCATCACCACCATGATCACCATCATCATCACTGGTACTATCACCACCATCACCACCATGATAACCATCATCATCACCAGTACTATCACCATACCCATAATCATCATCACCATCATCACCACCACCATGATCACCATCTACCACCGTCATTAGGTTCGATGTTTCACCAACGACAACGACGAAGACAAAACCAACAAGCACCTTACCTTCTCTGCCAAAGGTTGAGAGGGCTGTAATGGAGGTTCAATTGTCACAAAGAGAGAAAGAAAAGTCTGATCGCGGGCTCCAATGCCAATATCGGGAGCTCCTTGTGCTCGTGAATGGTTGTGATGGTAACCAAGAAGAACAGCTGGAGTGTTGATTTTAAACGTACCATCAACCTACAAGAAATTAAAATGGAAAATAAACAATAGCATAAACAATGTGAGATTACCATATGCAATAAAATTAACGTTAAAGGGTATTGGCAATAAAAATTAAGTTTGTTTAATTTGAAAGAACTCGTAAAATTGTAATAGAAGATCTTTTACAACTTTTTCGTATCTTTCTTCGTTTTCAAGATATTTCAATTTGTTTAATATGTAAATGAAATGGGCTCTGACGTCAGGAGCAGGGTACAGTATTTTCACACAAAGCAACATCAGTTATGAAATGTTCAGTGTCACAAGGCGTTTTTATGTGCACAGTTTCAAGTGATTTCGTTGAACAAATTTAGAGATATAATTGATTTTGCGTGTGAAAATACTGTACCCTACTCATGACATCAGGATCTTCTATTACAATTTTATGAGACATTTGAGACAAAAAAGAGGAAAAGAGAAAGAAAAAGGAGAAGAAGGAAGAAAAGTGGAGTCAGAAAAAAAGGATAAAGAAAAGAATAAAAAACAGTAAAAAGAAAAGGAAAAGAAAATATATTTATAATTATTTAATAGTTGAGTTGGTTTTCTTTGTTCTTTCTAGAGCTGTATCTACGATATATCCCAAGAGATCCAATAACTAGAAATTCAAGGCGCTGTATATACAGTGTGTATAAAAAAACCCCGGAACCCTTAGAAAATGAATTAGTATTCTTTTAAAACAACCTATTGTCCCTAAAAGTGCTGCGTTATAAATTAATCAGCACACAAGTTAAACAGGAAGAGAAAAAGCTTTTAAATACTTTCACCATGCATACACTTCAAGTTATCTTAATTTCCCAGGTGTATAAGACCGTGTTTTATACGCATCCGTGGCTCAGAGGTGTTTAGGGCTTTCAAACTACTACAATAGGTTGTTTGAACAGAATACTAATTCATTTTCTACGGGTTCCAGTTTTTTTTATACACACTGCACATATTGCCCTGGTCAACAGGACAATTCTGGTCAACAAGGCAATATACAGTGTGTATCAAAAAAATTCGAACCCTTAGAAAATGAATTAGCATTCGTTTCAAACAACCTATTGTAGTAGTTTTTGAAAGCCCTAAAAGCGCTGCGTTATAAATTAATCAGCACACAAGTTAAACGAAGCGAAAAAGCTTTTAAATACTTTCACCATGCATACACTTCAAGTTATCTTAATTTCCCAGGTGTATAAGACCGTGTGTTTTACGCATCTGTGGGTTCAGCGAAGTGCTTAGGGCTTTCAAACTACTACAATAGGTATGCTAATTCATTTTCTAAGGGTTCGAATTTTTTTGATACACACTGTATAGTAATTATATGTTTTTTCGAAAACCTCCTCAACTATTAAATCAATAAAGGAAGAAAAGGAAAAAAGGAAGAAAAAAAAGGAGAAAAAGGAAGAAAAACAGAAACAAAGGAAAAAGAACAAGACAAAAGAAAGAGAAGAATAAATAGAAGAAAGATAGAGAAGAAGATTTGAGACAAAAAAGAGGAAAAGAGAAAGAAAAAGGAGTCAGAAAAAATGGGTAAAGAAAAGAATAAAAAAAAGTAGAAAGAAAATAAAAATAAAATATATTAAAGCTTGTTGACCAAAGACTAATTGCTATGGTCCTAAAATGTCTTCTGAGTCCTTTTCTTACAATAACTATGTCTGAATTAAGGACAGTTTACCTTCGTGTTAAAGTAGACAGTGGAGAAGGGCAGTTCAATACTTCCAAGCCAATGACGCTCCAAACGTTGATGAATGTTGGTTGCACGTTGTTGTTCATCCTGATAACAAATATACATGCAGTCTATAGATAAGTTTTGTGGAAACACCACGTAAAATGTTTATTGCTAAGCTTTCGGCCTGTTTAGCAAATTAATATAATACGTGGTGTTTCCACAAAACTTAATCTATATTACATTATCGCCATGAAAACTTTCAGAGAATTAAATATAAAGTCTCTTACAAAAAAATCACACAAGTCATTTCACATGTCGTACATTGTTTAATATTTTATGCTCCGATATTTTACGTCCAATGAATGACTCCAATATTTTACGGTTCAATGATGTAATGTAGAAATAAGGTTCAAAACTCATTAATAATTCATGAGGAAAATTCAAAAGAAATTAAAGTTTAATCAGTGTCTTTATATGTGATAAAGATACCTCCTGATTTACATAAACTTTAGCTTTGATTTTCTCGGCTTAGACAAGGTTATTTTTCAAACTTACTACGCCAATGAACTTCCCAAGTGGTTCGTTTTTGAAGCCGTTCAATAAACTCGCAGTTCGTGTTTTATCAGATATAAAAACACTCGGCTTCGCCTCGTGTCTTTATATCTGATAAAACACTCCTGCTCGTTTATTAAACAGTACATAACTAGGATTACCTGTAAAATATCCACAACAACTTCATCAAACACATTGAGATAAATAACATCATTGATCGTTTGTAGATTGGCAGGAGAGTAGTCGTCATTGGGAGGTCTGAAATAAAATTATACATTATTTCTTTAGTAATAAAAGTCTACTATCTAAATTATTATATATTTTTTGCTCTTTGCTGCCAAAACATGTAGCATTTTTGATGTAGAAGGCCACTTACTGAAACGGAACAGTCAATTCTTCATTCCAACTTGGGTTTGGCCCATCAGCAACTGTTGTTCTTATAAAATTACCTTGAAAAACGACTTCAACAAATGGTCGGACTTGAGGCTAAAGGTTTTAAATAGTACTTAATTTATTATTGAGTCGGTTTTCTTTGTTCTTCCGATATAAAGCCCTCGGACGCTCCGCGTCCTCGGGTCTTTATATAACATACATCCCTCGTTCTCGGGATTTATCTATTACATAATGAACTGCATTAATCAGATAAGTATAATTAGATAGATTTAAGTAAGCTTGAGTAGGCTAAAATAGGTCTAACTACGCTGTCTTCCCAGGCGAGATCTCGCTTTGATTATCTGAGATCTTCCCTAGAATAACTGGAAGTTCTCAGCCTTCTCACTAAAGCTTGCCGTTCTAAAGGCCTGGCCAAACGATTTCAACATCGCATTTAACATCATTCAACATTGTTGAACGATGTTGAATAATGTTGAAAGCAAGAGTGGCCAAATGAATTCAACATCGTTCAACATTCATGAATGACAATTAATTGAACGCGGGCTACCACAAAAGCTGGAATCGACAATATCCCGCATGGCGCATGTCTCTGTTCAACAAAGTTGAATGAAATGTGGCCAAATGCGTTCAACACCTTTCAACATTTTGAGAACAATAGAAATGTTGAACGCGTGTTGAACGAAAATTTGAACATGTTCAAATTTCGTTCAACATCATTCAACACCATTCAACAACGTTCAACATCATTCAACAGGCGTGGCCAAACGCTTTCAACATGTTGAATTGAATGATGTTGAATGAAACGTTGAAAGCGTTTGGCCAGGCTTTAAAAGGGCTTGCTCTCTCGATATAAACACCCCTATATACAGTATACCTCTCCAAGAGGATTTGTTCTCGCTCCTGATGGTCTGTTCTGAGGAGCATTTCCGCCTCCGTACGTGCTCGAAGTAGTAAACATCGACGATGGACCTGCTTGTTCACCTTGACGGGGCAGACTACGAGGACTGCTAACCTGGGTACTAAAAATAAGAAATAAAAATGCTAATGACATGAAACCTCATTTGCTAGGTTTTTACTCTGATGAAGGACTCCGCTCGAAACGTCAGTATTTCGTTATCAAAATTATTCTCAGCAGTTCACAACCTTTTCACTTTGCCCTATCCAAAACACTGCCTACACAGCACTCAACTTTTTTACACTCTCTGCTATTTTTAACGCCAGTCCACAAACGGGACGTTCTAATGTGTGGGCAAAGCCTTAGCCAGGATTAGTGATCTACCCGTTCAAAAGTGCCTGCACTACCAGGGAGATCTGGGGGCATCCCCCCGAATTTTTTTGAAATCAGGTCTTCTGAAAACGCGATTCTAAGCATTCGGGAAAACAAAAGTACTCTACATTTGAGAGCAAACAGCAGCAAAATCTATCGTTTTCTTTGTCTATTTAGTCACCCACGCTATTTTGTACTGAAAACACGTGGATTTGTGTCAGCGTTTGTAAAATGCAATTATAATAATACGTGATGTTGTCGCTGCAGATTAAAATAATCGCCAAATTCAGTCCTAAAATACGAAATATTTCGCAAAAACATAGGAACTTGTATCTTGTGGTCGAGGTATGTGCAATGCGTGTTCAATGTCATAGCGAAACTAAAGCCTGTACAGTTGTATTAAAGAACTAAAGACGAAATACTGGAGTTTTGTTATAAATTTTCACCCGTCCACTTTCAAGCTTCTGGCTAAGCCCAGTGTGGGAGGTGAATAAAGAAATAACTTCAATTATAGTTGTGTCGAGTAAATGCACAAAACAATAAGATAATACCTGGCCTGAGGCTGACTTAGCCTTACAGGGACATCAAAAGCTCGGACAACATTAACGAGAATTCGAACATTTGTCACCGATAAATTCTATAACATATATGCAAGAAAAAATTATATCATGTAAAATTATATTATAGTTAACGTTATATATTAGTATTATTAATAAGATGGAATCTTTTAAAGAAAAGGTGAAAGAAGTATACCTGAGTTCCAACTGTTTTTCGTTCACGTCGTACAGGTTTCAGCGGTCTTCTTGGAGCGAGAAGTTGAGCGATACGAAATCCTAAGGATCTATATTCAAAGAAAAAGATCCAAATTGTAAACGAAAACTTAGGGCGCTTTCCAATTGACAAGGTTAGACCGGTCAGTCTGGCCAGAATGGACTTGCTTTCGATTAGGACAACATTTTCCAGTCTGACCGTCCTAAGTCTCAAACGTATCGTGTTCCATTTAACCGGACAGACCGGTCTAACCGTGTAAATGGAAAGCTCCCCTAATGCTGACATCGAATTAATAGAACATTATTGATACTCAAAATTATTGAATGTGATGGGGGTGTTGGTGGCACAGTGCGTTATCATTATGATTACAATTTGACATTAGCCGCATGTGAGAAGAATGGCCTCCAGTTTGAACCAGTGTATATATATATATTTATACAATACCCTGGTTACTATGCGTGTTTTCATTGGTTGTTGGCCATGATCTATTAGAGGACAGACACATGGACACGTCAGATCACGTCAGTGACTTGCTTTTTTCCTTCTTCATGCCCCAAAATCCGGCAAGAGTTTCGATAAAAACTTTTTAAATGTTTGTATTGTATAAAACAAGTAGATTCCATTTTTTGTTGTCTGTTCGGTTATAGATGCACAGAAGACGTCACAACGTGGCAAGAACATCAGTGACTCGACTGCGTCTCGTGGGCCACGTTGTCTTGACGTCATCTGTGCATCTATAACTGTACAGACAAAGGCAAAATGGAATCTATTTGTTAAATAGAAAGTGTTTACAGAATGAAAAACAAGCTTGCTCACCCGACATCAGGAACTTCGTCTTCTATCACCATATCTCTCAAATCTCGCTGACGTTTGGCAATGAGTGAACGTGCCGTGACTTGTTGACGGACCTTACGAAAACAAATATGAGCATGAAAACACTGAGAACAACAACACACCATTATCATCATCACCACCATCACCACCACCCACCACCACCACCACCAACAACAACAACACCGACACCACTACCATCTCCACCACTATCTCCACCACCAACACTACCACCACCACTACCAACAACAACAACAACAACAACAACAACAACAACAACAACAACAACAACAACAACAACAACAACAACAACAACAACAACAACACTACCACCGACAACACCACCACCACCACCACCACCACCAACAACAACAACAACAACAAAACTACCACCACCAACACTACCACCGACACCACCACCATCATCACCACCACCAACAGCAACAACAACTCCAACAGCAACAACCAACTCCTCCATCACCATCACCACCACCAGAAGTAAAAATTGCGTAAAACGATGAGCAAACCTTATTTAGAAACTTGGTAACTGCGGCACGATGAGCTCCAAAATCATCTACGGCTTCATCTTCGTCTTGAACTCCTTCAATTCTCTTTTCATAAACCTATAATTGAGATAATTTACTTGGTCGTGAAGCCCGCATTGAAATAGAGGAAGATTGAGAATTAGAGTCAGAGGAAGATTGAGAATGAAATAAGAAAAGAACTAAAAACATTCTAACCTCGAAGATATTCTCAGGAATGTCTTTATCACGTAGTGGTACAGTCTTGAAATTACGGAACTCAGACACCTGGAATTAACAATAATTTACACAAGACATGAACTTATATACGAATACGAATATTTAACGTCGGTGGCATAGGAAGTGGTTGCCCAGTCTCCTTAAAAATGTTCGACCTTGGTTTCTTATAAACTTTAACCATCTGTCCGCCCCTCCCCTCCTCCGTCTACCCACCCAGCAATCCATCTCTCCCTCCATCCACCTATTCATCCAACCATTCCTCTATACATACATCCACCCATAAACCCACCTACCCATTCTTCCCTTCCTTCCTCCCTTCCTTCCTTCCTTCCTTCCTTCCTTCCTTCCTTCCTCCCTCCCTCCCTCCCTCCCTCCCTCCCTCCCTCCCTCCCTCCCTCCCTCCCTCCCCCTCCCTCCCTCCCCCCTCCCTCCCTCCCTCCCTCCCTCCCTCCCTCCCTCCCTCCCTCCTCCCTCCCTCCCTCCCTCCCTCCCTCCCTCCCTCCCTCCTCCCTCCCTCCCTCCCTCCCTCCCTCCCTCCCTCCCTCCCTCCCTCCCCCCCTCCATCCTTCCATCCAACGACCCACCACCCCACCATCCTGCCAATAAGTCTAGTTTTGCTCATACCGCGTACCATTTGATTTCTGAGCTGCAGAATACGAAACCTCTTGCAGTTGTTCAACTCCGCTTCAGTAACAAACTGAGCTTCTTCCTCCAACTGATGCAACCTGAAGTACTTTGGACCACCATCAGTGCCATCAGAACCAGCCATCTAGAAAACAAGAACATTGCAATGGCTCTTAACACAGGAAGACAGCAAGAAACCAGAGCTCGTGTTTACAGTCTTGGACAACTATAAAACTTGGCTTAGAACATGCAACTAGTCTCTTGAAAAGATGAGCTAAGAGGGATTACCTTCACCAAACTCATGATGTCTGCGTTTGCAGGATCGTTGGGATCCAAATTAGACTCATCTGAAGAAAAAACAAGCAGAGGAAAAAAAGAAAAGAATTTGTAACTACTATAAATATAACAACAGCAGCAGGAACAACAACAGGAACAACAACACCAACACCACCACCACCACCACCACCACCAACATCAACACCACCACCACCAACATCATGATATCATCACCACCACCACCATCACCATAAAAACCACCAGCCCAACCACCACCACCAACACCACCACAACCAACAACAACAACAATACCAACACCACCAAAAACAACAACACTAACACCACCACCACCACCACCAACACCAACACCACTACCAACACCACCAAAAACAACAACACTAACACCACCACCACCACCACTACCAACACCACCAAAAACAACAACACTAACATCACCAACACCACCACCACCACCACCAACAACAACAACAACAACAACAACAACAATACAAACACTACCACCAGCACCACCACCAACACAACCAGCACCACCACCAACAAAGACAACGTAGACACTTGTTAACCAGACCAACTCTCTTTTGAAATTTTCCGCCGAGTTTTTTTCTTAGTAATGTATTTGGCTAAGGTATTTGGTAAGTCTTACTTATCCATTGTGATAATGTGTGGATATCCATCATACCAGCGGCGCCAAGAGCTGCCAAAGCATCATATTTCCTCATGTTACTAAAATAACAACGCATCTACAATTATTGTTTCGGTTACATGAAGAAATCTTATATTGCAGTAAATCCGAAAAAGCAGTTATAAAAATAAAATATGCTTAACCACGCCCACAATTGACCGTAGCGAATAAGATGGCGTCTTGTACATTTAACCACAATCCTTTGCGCACATTAAATATTGTTTCTTGCAGAATAATCGGAAGATAGGGTTTAAAAAGGGCAAGCTTTGGTAGGAATAAAGTTCATGCTTACTTGAACCATTTTAACATGATAAGAAATGTTTAGTTGTTATTTGAGCTGATTTGAGGTCGCAAAGCATTATGGTTAAATGTACCACCGGTACCGTCAATTGAGTTTACCCACCCCACTCCCAAATAACTTACTCTATCACCCATACACCGCCAATTAACCTACTGCAATCCCCAATGCGGCCACTCCACCACAAATTCAGCCCATCTCACCACAATTAACCCGGTATTGGCAATAAAAATTAAGTTTGTCTCATTTGAAAGAACTCGTCAAATGGTATAAGAAGACCTTTTGTAATTTTTCTGTATCTTTCTTGTGTTTTGGAAATATTTCGACCAAAGACAGCGTGCTGTCCGCCATCTTGGAATTATTTTCGATATGCATGTGACATCATAAGCAGGGTAAAGTGAAATTTTTATCTTGCCAACCTTATGACATTATGAGCTAGAAACTCGATTTTGTTGCGCTATTTCCATTTTAAATTGACCCACAACATTTAAAAAAGCCTTCCGTGGAAATTTGGGCACCCACGGAGTAATTTCATCAGGTTTACCCTGCTTGTGACGTCACCAATTTCCTAGTTAATTAGACCCAATATTACAACAAGATGGCGGACAGCACGCTGTCTTTGGTCGAAATATTTCCAAAACACAAGAAAGATGCAGAAAAATTACAAAAGGTCTTCTTATACCATTTGACGAGTTCTTTCAAATGGGACAAATTTAATTTTTATTGCCAATACCCTTTAAGAACAAAACACCTGTCGAACCAAACCCTTCCTTTACGTGACCGAGTACTGACCTGTAAGGTGTTGGTTGTGTCGTTGGAGACTGGGGTGGAACTAATGGTCTTCCTTCATAGTCCAGTCCCCAGCTTGCGCTACAGTAAGCCTTGCCTGACGTCAGCAAGGTCTGTGATGGTACAGATGACCCTTCATTGTTTGGACGAACTGCAAAAGTTATCCCTAGAAACAAATAAATATATAAAACAGATAGTAGAACATGAGAATAATGTTATAATGGCATCAAAGTGTCATTCATTAAAAATAAGTATTTCATTAATTCTTTGAAAGTTTTCATGGCGATAATGTAATATAAATAAGTTTTGTGGAAACACCACGTAAAATATTTCTTTGCTAAGCTTTCAGCCTGATGACTCAGGCCTTCATCAGAGCAATGACAACAAGTTGTTGGCTCACGTCATTTATAAATTAAGTAACTGATCAATTAAATCACGTAAGAATACAATGGCGCATCACGTTAATTTTATTAATTAGAAAACAAAATCAAGAATGCTCTCCGAATAGGGCACACCATGTGCTGTTTAATGGCTGTCCTTCCTGAGAAATAGTGCGATGTTTTGCAATCTCAATAGACTCCCTTGTTCTTCGCGTCAAGTATTGCTTGTCATTGCTCTGATGAAGGCCTGAGTCAACAGGTCGAAAGTTTAGCAAAGAAATATTTTACGTGGTGTTTCCACAAAATTTATTTATTTTAAAGTATTTTATTGCTCACAAAAAAAAAGAAATAAAGTAGAAATTACCGCTTCCCACCCCATCGTGTTGACAGACGACCTCAGCATTGCTGCTAAATTCAAAAGCCTCTAAGTCGACTTGACCTGACAGTTTACTTGGTTCAGGAATTGCGACAAAAAGCTCGGCAAGCAACTTGCTTTGGAAACTTGAACTTTCGTGAATCTATCAAACGTACAAAAATATTACGTTAACCACTAGACATCTTGTGTGATAGCTGTCTGAAGGTTCTCCCCTTGACGAGTAAAATCGTGTAGCGTTAGATAGAGTAAAATAATAAAGGTCCCGTTTTTGGCTAGCTCAAGTAGGAATGGGTTAACGACTTGTTAAAGTGCCTATGAAACGAAATTTAAGTCTGTCTTATTTGAAAGACAGTTTGATATGCAAATTAAACATTTTGACGTCACAACGTGCAAAATGAGTTAAATCAAAAAAAGTTATATATATCTTTGCTCTTGTCCAATATAATCACTTGAAAATCTACATGTTTAGTGTTCTGGGCGAAACACACGCACTTGCTTCCTTCGAATTATTTTGGTTTGATACTAGCGAAGATATATAACTTTTTTCGCTAACTCATTATCCACATGTGACGTCAAAATGTTTAATCTGCATATCAAACAAACTGAAATATCTCAAGAACGAAGCAAGGAAACGAAAAACTTCAAAAGATGTTACTCTATTATTTTAAGTGTTCTTACAAATAAGACAAACTTAATTTTCGTTTCATAAGCACTTTAAGTCTCACTGATGATATTCTGGGAATATAGGATGGGTGCTACCCTGTATATAGCATGTGTGTAGTCTCTACGGGCGGGAAAGTGTTATTTTCTGCTGGCTGAGGAACGAAAGAAGCAGAAAATGTTTTCTCTCACACTGCTGGGGGCGTGATGGGTAATCAGGTGTATAGGGGGGTGCGGGTTATGTCAGCAGTTTTTGTTGTTGCTTCGAAATGCTTGACCTCTAATCCCACCCACCCTTCCCCTTGTAATGCTTCATGGGTTGAAGTTTAATTGTTAGGTTATGTGTAAAATGTGATAATGAACTGCTATTAGTCATCCTGTATTTAGTTTAATTCTAGTTGAGCTGTAATAGGTAACAGTAATGCGATATTAAGCTGTGATAGCTATCTGTGGTTAAATAAAGGTCAAGCTTGCGGCGGATGCTGCAGCAGCTCCCAGCTGTGTGTGAGAAAGGTTTTCTGTGGACCAACCTGAAGTTTGATACTCTCTGGCCATTGCAAAATCTTGACAGGATGAATTTCCCCAAAGTGAATAGAGAAATCATACAGAAGAGATCTTCCAGAGAAAAAAAAAACAACCAACCAGATTTCAATTACTACTTACTATATAGACCTTATTCAAAAATGGCCGCCGAATTAAAATTATTTTATATACATATAAATTAGCCCTTATGAACTCGTTTTCATGTGTGAAATTCAAAATAATTTTTACTTTAAAACGAGGTCATAAGGGCTAATTTATATGCACATAAAAGAATTCTAATTCGGCGGCCATTTTTGAATAAGGTCTATGTAGCTTTAATTATTAACTGATACAATAAGTGAGATTAAGTACAAAAATTAAAAATATCCAAACTATCCATGATTCGTACTTGGTTAGTGTTCTGGATACTTCTTTGCCGTTGAACAATACTTTGATAAAAGCGTGCCATTTTTGAACTTCTTTACGTCGTTGTTGCTCAGTTCTTTAAAATATTAAGAGATTGTTTATTAATCATAATTATAATGATTATAATCATGATAATTACAATTATGATTGGTGATGATGAACATTGATGATGATAATTAATGATTGGTGATAATGATAATTGGTAATGATGATCATTGATGATGATGATAATAATTAATGATGATGATCATTGATGATAATTATGATTGATGATGATCATTGATGATGATCATTGATAATCATGATCATTGATGATGATTGATAACGATGATTCAAATTATGGTCATTGATGATGATGATTGATGATTATTGATGATCATTGATGATGATAACTGATGATCATGATCATTGATAATGATGATCATTGATGGTGATAATGATGATAATAATAATTACTGATGATAATGATGATTGATGATGATCATTGATGATGATCATTGATGATGATGATGATGATGACAGATGATCATGATCATTGATGATTGATAATGGTTGAAATAAACAAATTCCTACCTCGGGCATTGCTCTAAAGCAGTCACGTTGGCTGAAGCTTGCAGCTCAGGTGTTAAAATTGGTTCTCCTACACATGAAAACGTTATTTCAATGCTTATACTCACAAAGCGCTTTACGTTTCTATCAATATTACGTGTTACCTGGCTTTCGCCTAGCCTTTTCAGCATTCTCCAAAATCTTCTGATATTCTTCGTCTTGATTAAACTCAGGAGGCCTCTCAGGCTTAACATCTATAGATGATGTAATCAATACACGGATTAATCAAAACATCGAGATAAAAAAGTTTGTAATTTATTCTTTAGAATTTTCAGTTCAGAGTTAGCAACGTTCTCTAAGTTGTTAATACTCAGAAAAACTCAAGCACTACTGTCGTTCGAGAACCACCTCGTTCGTTGGGGTGTTGGTGGCACAGTGGTTAGCGCACGTGCCTTTCACCTCTGCCAGCCGGGTTCAATTCCTGCTGGCCGCATGTGAGAAGAGTGCTTCCAGTTTGACTCTACCAAACACCACAGGTTTCCCTTGGGTACTCCGGTTTCCTCCTGTAGAAACACTGGACCAATGAGGGATGGCCCTTACTGGACCTCTCTAGGCAGAACAGTTAGCTATTAACTGATAGAGCTATCCAGTATAAATAAGATTAGTTTAGTTTCTGCCACCAAACAAACCTTCGTCATCATACACAAGCTCAGTACGCTCTTGACTGTTTTCCTCAGTGGCTCGCCTGTCCTGAAATAAACAACAAAATATTACACCAGTGAGATGTACACACGTAAAAATCTCACAGCTTGTCAACAGGATGTGTTCGCAACAGGCTTGTGGCAAGGCTGGGAACAAGTTGTATAACAACGCTGTTCATTCAAGAAGCTGCTACAACCTTGTTAGCATCAACCTGTTAACAACTTGTTAAGTGCAGAGCGGTAACAGGTTGTTGGAACAACTTGTCATCAGTCTGTTGGAGTCATCAGCCTTGTTACAAGTTGTCAACAACCTGTTACAGACATGTTAACAGACTGGGACAGCCAGTGCGAACACATGATGGTGACAGCCTGTTGAACAGCCTTGTAACAACTTGCTTGCAGGTCTGTAACAAATTGTGCGTTTTTACGTGTGTAGAACTAGGACTTCAATTGGAAAAATTATACCGAGAAAGTGGCGAAAACGCAAGTACGATTTACTTCCATTCATAATTCCCTTCTTCTAACCTTTATTTTTTTACGTTTCTTCCACTCTCTCATCTGTAGTTTATATTCTTTCATCCGTTCAACATATTCCTCTTCGAACTGCTCTCTACAGAAAAACAAAACGTGGGATTACATGTGTACTAAAAGAAACTATTTAGTTTTGAGAAAATATAAGTCTCCAACCTTCTCTCTTGCAATTCTTCTTCCAGTTCTCTTTGGTATAACGGTTCTTCTTTTTCTTTATCAACCTTCTCTCTTTTGAATAACAAAAACAAATTTTGCTTCTTTTTACATCTTAGATTTTTAATAAAAGTCTAGATAAACGTTTTACCTCAGTCTTTCATGAGAGTACATCCCCATTTAAAGGGGCAGTAAGACGTCAAAATTGTCTATCTCAATTTTGATCTTATTTGGAAGTACGTTATTAGTGTTTTCAGCTTGAGTTAGTAAAGTTTTTTCGTATGTTTTTGCTGTACAAGCTGTCGTAAGTTAAACTCAGAGAAAAACTCTGAGCTCCAGACGGGACTCGAACCCACAACCTTCCAAATGCCAGCCCAGATCGTCGACCGAGGTTGTTTTCGATATTTATACGCCTGGGAACTAGTCAATCCGTACGTATGTCACAAGTACTTGTTGGACTACAAGTCGCATTGTGTCAGTTTATTTTCAGTAAATGTTTTTTGTACGTTATTAGTGTTGTCAGCTTGAGTTGGTAACGTTTTTTCACTTTTAAGCCGTTTTCCCATTAGGCGGATTCGTTCGCGCGAACGAATTCGCCTACATAGTGGAAAACCGGCTTTATTACCTGAAAATTACAAGTTTTGTTGGTGTGTTTATGTAGCCTTGCTGCTCTCGAAGCTGCTTTATGTCCTGCCAACACCTAACCAAACAAAAAACAAAGAGATCTATGTCTGGCCAATTCAGGAAAACAATCATGAATAATGCTGTCATTTCATGCTAAATTCCGCTTACTCTAGTATTTCTTTAAGCAATTTTCGATCCGTGATGTTCTCAGCGTCTCGTTGTTTTCTGGTTTGTCTGGTAAAAAACAATATAAAAACAGGAGCTCATCAATAGTGCATAACGCTACCAGAGTTGGAAAAAGTATTCAACCTTCCTTCGGATGGGTTTTTAAGTTTAGATAACTTTCCTCAAAATATATAGTGATAATTTTGTGTTTTGCAACGTTCATAAATACTGCGTGACTTTTACAGTACCTTGGTTTTCTAGGTTTTCCTAGGTAAGCTTTGGCATACTACAAGTCAATACCCTCGACTGCTGCGAAGATACAGACATCACAGCAGACATCAGCGTACATGTCTCACACATGTAACTGCTGCCACTGCCAGTGCTGCATAATTGTTGGTTAACCAATGTTTTGCTGCAAATCGCATTTCTTCTCGACACCTTGCTTGATCAATTGTAACTTTCTCAGATTACCGAATGTGTTGTTTCACGTGTTTTCACTTTAAACCTTCCTCACTAGTTAAAGTAAACCTTCCTCCGGGTGGTACACGCATACCCGCAGCTTTTTTCCAACTCTGAACGCAACATGTATATGTAAACTGGTTAACCATCAAGTTTCTATCTTTTTCTTGGAACAAGTCTCACCTCACTTGAAACCTGTAGTCTTGAATTCTTTTAGCCATGTCGTCGACACGAGGTTTAATCTTTGCAGTAGAAGTCTAGAGGTGTTCAGTATTTTACAAGGTCGGACAAAAAATGTTACTATTGATAGTCAAACGAAAACATCCAACGAAACATCCAACAAACAAACAAACAAACAAACAAACAAACAAACAAACAAACAAACAAACAAACAAACAAACAAACAAACAAAACTAAATATTAAAAATATGCATACCGATGCTTGAGAATCTAACCCTTCACAGCATTGATTTAAGGCCATCTTCAAAGCAGTTAACTACAAGAAAACAGTATGAGAGAGAAAGTGTTGTACAATGCTCTTGAGTTTCTTTGGTAAATATGGAACTATGATCTGTATTGCATAATCATGTCTTTGGTCAACTTTAATCTATAACACACTCTTATTTTCTTAACATACTTTATCAGTCAGGTGATCAGAGAGTGATTGTTTCTTTCTTCTGCAGTAGTTAGTGTACATTTCCTGTAAACGAGCCTGCAACACATGTTCCTTGCTGAACAGTGGATGGTGAGTGAAGGTCAGAGTTGAAACGTCAATATCAATTTGATACCATTTTTCTCCTAGGGACAAAAGATATACCGAATGAGAGACCCATTTTCCATCATTTCCACCATGCTGAAAACAAAACGAAAGACAAAAACAAAAACCACCACGAAATTTAATACCTGATCTATCAATAAACCGGTCATCAAAACCTGTTATCTCTGCCTAAAAACGGGAAAATATAACGTGTTGAGACACAAAGTGACATAGCGTGACATAATGTGACGTGAAGTGACGTGAGATGGGTGGCGCGAAAAAAAGTGAAGTGACGTGAGGTGAAATGAAGTGAAGTGAAGTGAAGTGAAGTGAGGTGAAGTGAGGTGAAGTGACGTGAAGTGAAGTGAAGTGAAGCGAAGCGAAGTGAAGTGAGGTGAAGTGAGGTGAGGTGAAGTGAAGTGAAGTAAAGTAAAGTGAAGTGAAGTGGAGTAAAGTGAAGTGAAGTGGAGTGAAGTGAAGTGGAGTAAAGTAAAGTAAAGTAAAGTAAAGTAAAGTAAAGTGAAGTGAAGTGAAGTGAAGTGAAGTGAAGTGAAGTGAAGTGAAGTGAAGTGAAGTGAAGTGAAGTGAAGTGAAGTGAAGCGAAGCGAAGCAAAGTGAAATGAAATGAAGTGGAATAAAGTGGAAAAAAAAACAACTATACTTTTGCCCAAGATGTCTTCAACTGTGGATCAAGTTCATCAAGTGCCAACATCATGGGACGACTGCACTTTTCACGAAGAGGATCAGGAAGTCGTCGCAATAAAGCGTCTTCTCCAAACCACAGTCTATTCTAAAGGAAAATTAACCACAATGTAAATGATTGAACAGTTGACACTATAAGTAAGAGTAGTTTTCAAATGAAAATTTAAGTAAACTAATTATAAATTGAAGTCGTGATTGTCAAAGCTTCAGAAAAAAACAGTTTAATATAACTCCAATTTAAGAATACAAGATGTTCTCACTCCCAACTTAACGCTAAAGTTTCGTTTGTTTTTGCTGTCGTAAGTTTTGAAAACTCTGACTGAGCTCCAGACGGGACTCGAACCCACAACCTTCCAAATGCTAGTCAGACGCTCTAACCATCGACGCAAACACTATTTGTCGTGTTTTTTACGATAAATATTCTCTGTTACTAAATAGTTTTGGTATTCTTCCATACTCAACCTCGTGCATTTCTCGTAATATTCTGTGTTCCATGATATTCAAGTTGGCAGGAGAAACTGGTGGTGGTTTGCCAACATAAAATCCTTCATCTTCAAGGTACCTTGGTATGGATCCTTCAGGCATCTTATCAGAAACTGCAGCTAATAAACACGTAAATTTTTATCTTAGTTCTCAAAAGCCTTCTTTCTTTCTTTTTGACATATGTCTATTGTTTCTATCAATTGTCTCGGTTACAGGGAGGGGCAAAGCTAAATTCCTTTCCCCTAATAATACATACCAATGGAATATACATGCAATTAATTAAGCCTAAATATAACAATAATTAATAGGTGTTTCTACAAATAATATAATAAAAGTTTTTAAGAAACCACATGCCCGACAATCCTCACAGCATGCAATAGGATGGTTCTCTGCATGTTGACCAACACGCGCTTGGCAGCTGTTTTGCCCAGTAACTCATTCATTCGTTCGTTCTTTCTTTCTTTCTTTCTTTCTTTCTTTCTTTCTTTCTTTCTTTCTTTCTTTCTTTCTTTCTTTCTTTCTTTCTTTCTTTCTTTCTTTCTTTCTTTCTTTCTTTCTTTCTTTCTTTCTTTCTTTCTGTCTGTCGTCCGTAGGACTGATTGACTGACTTATCGACCGACCGGCTGACTAACTGACCGACCGCGTATATATGTAAGTCTATCCGTTCATCCATCCATCGGTCTGCCCACCAATCCATTCATTCGTTCATCCAGATGTCCATTTCACTATCTGTCTGTCAGATTGTTAAACTCAAACTCTATCTAACCTTGCAAAACGCTTGGAATGAAGTATAATTCTGATTCAACGTGAAGTCGTTCAGCGGTAGAGATATACGGATCTTTGCCATAAAACGTCAACTGTCCATCATCCAATAAGAATGATTCCTCTTCTTCTTCAGCCTGGCCTTCTTCCACAGGGCCAATGTCTTCAGCCTAGAGTAATATCAAAACTATTTACAACTGTCTGTCCGTCTGTCTGTCTATCTGAATGCTCGTCTGTTTGATTGGCTTGTTTGTTGATAATAAAAAAACACCTTTACTTACATCCGAAGACTGAGGAACTTGCTGAGGTGGACCCTCATCGATTTCCATTGTGCCAGTAAAAAAATGATAAGCTTCCTCTGCAGAGGGAATCCCCTACAACATAACATCAAATATAAGAAGATTACAAGAAAATTTACACAATTCAGCAGATTAAAAAGTTATCAATGAAAGTTTACAAGTGTTTCGGATGTTAGAAAAACTTGCATGAACTGGAATGAGACATTTTTCCTATACCCTTTGTCTTGTACGAATTAAACCCAAGGATTTTCGACGTTCTCTTGGGCTGCCGTAAATATCTTGATCAACGTCAGGATATTCTTCATCTTCTTCAACTAGAGTTGACACCTACAAGTAAGTTGAATATTCATCAATATCTTAATGGGCATATCTATTAGAAAAGGCAAGTCCTTTGATGAAATTTATCCCTTTTTACTAGTAAAATTGTCTGGCGGTAAACAAAGTAAATAAATACAAGGAAGGTAATGTGATTAAGCTGTATTCCATGTAGAATAAAACTTTTTATAATATTGGCTGTGCTTCTTCCAATTTTTTAAGATATCTGTTCTTGTTCACTATGTTTTATGGATTACATAAAATAAAAATGGATAAAGCTCAGGCAGCATCATAGCTTACTCCAGGTTCATCAAATCTGGTAGGACGCGAGGTATCTCTCAGGCCACGCAATTTTCTCGCAGGAACATCTTGTACCTACACAATGTGATTAAAAAAAGGTTTACATGTACAAACACGATAAGCTGTTATAAACAGATAACAAAGTGAAACAGTTGACCCTTGAACTGGCTTGAAGGTTAAATATTCTTTACCTCTTCTTCTGTTGGAGGTTTGGACTAATAAAAATCAATAAAAAATGAATTTTAAAACCTGGTTGTCACTATGATGAAAGCGTAAACGTAAAGAACGTACGTCTAAGCATAAAGTACCAAAAAACTAGTGGAACAGTGGTGACATAAGTGTAAGCATAATCGTAAGAACATTCTTGACATTTACACTTATGTCGTAGTGAAAACCAGGTGAATAAATGAATGCATTATAAATGAATAAGTAAACCAGTGGACAATGGATGGATTACATGGATATTCATAAACAAACAATCAAACAAACAAACAAACAAACAAACAAACAAATGAACAAACAAAAACGTGTAGTTTGTTCTTTACCTGAATTCCTCGTACTTTGCTTCGGAGTCTTTCCCTTATTGATGCATTTAAGTTAGTTTGTTTGTCCTTATCACCCTCAGCAAGTTCTGAGCTTTGAAGATACTCCACAGAGCCTTCAACATCTGAAACACAAATGAACACTTCGATTAATTAAGCAGTCTGGTTGATGAAGAGCTTTAAATTTAGAAAACAACAAGGGCAACCCAACCCCAACAGCATCCCTGCAGAAAATTTAAATTAGCGCCCTTAGAAGCTTGTCATGCCTACGGCGCTCCGCAGTCCAAACTGATATTTATATTTGCCAAGACGAAATTTTTCTTTTTCTACAGGCATGCCCAACAGACCCAAGCTTTTAGAAAACAGTCATACTGAACACATCAAGATTTACTAATTTTGTTATACTGGTACTAAGTTCTTCCGACATTGACAATACCTTGTTGATCTGGAGTCTTTGGAGTAGAAGGAGCTAGCCAAGAACCTTGACCAAACTAGAAATTAGATGCCAAGTACAGCACCATACAGTAGTAAAATTAATTGTGAACACAGTGGCCGTATAAGCGGTAGGATATAATGTGGAATATACTATTTTATTCTCACATGCGAAGATCATGACATACAGGTTCTACTACCGGTAGTTCCATATCATTTCCAGATTGGGTTAAGTGGTTACCTCAGATTGTCTTTGCATGCGTCGTGTTTTCAATTCTTCCAACATTTCACCAGCTTGATCTTCACTATGTAGTGGCTGTTAGGTAAACACACACAAATAAAACATACAGTATTAATATAATGATATTAAAGCATTTTCATACTTATATTACAATTACTGCTTGTATTAATGGGAGATGTAATGCACCTGGCCTATATGGAAGGTCTATATGGGGACCTATATATGTAAGGCCCCACCCCTGTTATACTTAGTAAATGCTGTTTCATTTACTTGTATTTCTGTTGTGTTTCCATCTTCATTTATGACTTCCATAACAGTAGTTTCATCATATGCTTGTCTTGGAGACTAGAATTTACATAAAAGCATTGTGTTATGTATACCATTTATATACTGTACCATTTAAAGTGTTTGATCTATCTGCATTTAATGCACACATAATTAATGTACATATAGAGTATTTAATGCATAATTAATACACATAATTAATACATGCATAAATAACACACACACATCTGAATTAATGCTTACATAATGAATGCATATATAATTAATACTCACATAATTAATGCATTCATAATTAATGCACACATAATTAATACATAAATAATTAATAAGAAAATAATTAATGACACATAATTAATGCATACATAATTATAATACATGAATAATCAACCAGAAAATAATTAATGATACATAATTAAAACACATAATTAATACACACATAATTAATACATGAATAATTAATATGAAAATAATTAATGACACATAAGTAACACATATAATTATTACACATAATTAATACATGCATAATTATACATGCATAATTAAGACAAGCATAACTAATGCACAGATCATGTACCTTTGACTCAAATCGTTTGGACATATTTTGATCGTCAGACTGAAAAGATCCTGTTTCAGACATGAGTGTCATCTATAAAATCAAACACAAACACTTCGTCAATTGTTGTTCTTTTTTGTAGAACAAACTGCTGAGACGGACTATATTATCTATATATTTAAAAAATAAGTAACCTCACTAGAATACAAGACATACACACTTCAAGTCCTACCTCCATTGCAGCCCTCCTTTTTCTCATTTTTTCTTTCAAAGTGCTGAAATTCACAAAACAGCAGCACGTTTAATAGCCAAAAAAACACAAAAATCTCCCAAAATTCTGTTTATATATTGCCAATATTTTATTCTAGTTCTGCTTACTTGTCATCCATTTTGAAATACTGTGGTGAATCCTGGTCAAATCCCTTTCTAAACTTTCCCACAAAACTTCAAAATATACTCTGGCGTGAAGAGATACGAGGAGACAAGCGAGACGCTAAAACCTTGGAGCTGTCGATGAAGGCGTCCCACCATCAGCAAAGCCATGAAACATGCTCGTGTATAAACATTTGTAACTCGCACACTTTAACACATATTTCTTCTTTACGTGCAACATAAAACTTGTAAAACAAACTTCCATACTAAAACGGCTTGCTATTTACAACACAAGTTCTTCAAAACAATAAAATATTTTCAACTTTTCATGCAGCACAACCAATTTTCAAAAATTTCGGCATTTGTTGGAATTTTAACCAGCGGTGAGGCGTGAGGGCTCATATTTGTACCCAGTCTTTCCTCTCCGTGCGCGAGTGACGCCATCTTTGGTCGCCATGACAATGACACTGTGAAATATTTTACATATTCTTCTTCAAAACATGCAAGAAACAGTTTGAGCTAAACATCTGTTTATTACATCCAAGTTGCTGTGTTTTTTGAAGTCTTGAGAATTGTATCTGTCTTCATAACGTTATGGTAAGTTTATTCGTTGTTAGAAATTCGGTTTATTGATGTGGATTTGAGAGAAATTTGAGATCATGAGAAGGCAAGAAAATTTGAAATCGAGAAAAATGAACATTTTCTTGTGGATGGTAATTATAAAATTTCACAAATCTTTCGGTGATGTTATCTTTATTCTTTATATTTTGCATTTTACCATTTGATATACAATAGTTGCATGTTGGTTAGAAAATATAAAGTAAAATAACAAGTATTTAATTAAATATTTATTCAATAACAAAAAAATTCTCAACACAGACCAATAACGAATTAGACAATTACTTGATCACTGAATTCATCGTAATGACCGTGTTCATAACAATGGCAGCAGTTTCTATTTTTTTATATTTAAATCAGCCTTTCAAACCTTGTTTTTGTGTTTATAATCGAAAAGAACTTTTACACAAGAACGAGGCTGGAAAAGTGTATTTAAAGGCTTGTTCACAAGGAGGTAGGGTTACCCTAGCACCCAAGCCAAAGTTAGCCTGGATTTACAAGCAAAATTTTACAGGTAGAATCACCCTATCAAGCACTAATAACAAGAAGGCAAGAAGCCTGGAACTAGTAAAAAGTTGTCCCAAGTAGGCGAGTTATCCATAATCCCTACCAAACACGTTTACAAGGAGAAAACATACTAGGCTACTAGGGTGACCCTAGTGGCATGATAGGGTTACCCTAGCATCCTTATAAACATGATAAACAAAAAAACAAGAAATGTATGAGAGTTCGGGTGCTAGGGTAACCCTACAAAGGACCTTGTAAACAGGCCCTAAATGCATTTAGTTTATTCATGCATAATTATCTTTAATGTGGGGTCATGTGCCGTGGTTAATATACAGGTTATTGACCTTGCATATTAAATGACCTACTATATCGCTTTAAAACTACATCTAGAATACTATTTTTTTTTGTATGTTCTGGTCTGGATGTTCTTTACTGCACTATCTTGCAATATTGACAGCAACATTGCAATGTTGATTGCAATCGGTACACGGTGACTTCTTTGCAAGTAGCTAAAAATTTGCATTTTAAATATCGAACTTCATATAATATGATGTTTACTTTGAGTTAGTTATTCTGACTTTCAATAGAACTTCATATTATGTGAAGTTCGATATTTAAAATGCGAATTTTTAGCAACTTAGCTGCATGTGTACCGATTGCAATCAACATTGCAATGTACTTGCTCTCAATATTGTAATGTTGCGTAGTAACGAACATCTGGTTTGACTGTAAATGTTTTAACACTCAACACTGCATGTTTCACAGATGTCAAGATTAAAAAAGAAAGTAGACGACCCAGAGAGTGACTCTGACTGGGACAGCCTTCCTGGTGATGTTACTGAATCAAGGTCCAGTCCTGACCATAAGCCACGAAAAGCTCAAATACCATCTGCATCACTTTCTCCCATCCCACCTAAACAGTCTAGTACACATGGCAAACATCCTGCAACAAGCAAAGCCACAAACATTTATAAAAATAATTTAAATAGTTCTAAAAAAAGTGGACGTGCTACGACATTTGAAGACAAGTCAGGTGGACTGTGGGATGAAGACGATGATGATGAAGGCAATAAATTTGGTGTTTCAAGAGAAAGCAATAATAACAATGCCAAAGAAAATAGTAAAGTTTTAAAAGAAACGAAAGATAGAAGACTTGTTCAAGAGCAAGAGTTACAGAAAAGGCCTCCTTTCACAGATTTTCAAGGTGTAATTTTATTTCAACTTTTTTAGCGAGGGTGAACCTAGGGACATTGGCACAGTGGGGCAACCCCCTCCCCACTTCAGCTCAAGGACAATTTTGAGATCCTTTCAAATCTAGTCTGGTCTGAATCATTCTCATTCCCAGACCCTTTACTTAGCCTAAGTATCCAGCGATCTCCTTGGCACATGTGGTCCCTTACCCTAAGAAAAGATGAAAACAAATCATTAATTATGTTCGAAATATAGTAACTTAGGTTAGATATACTGCTGAAACAGAGAACGTAGGAATCTAACGTTTCGAGCGAAGGCCCTTAATTATAGTGATTCCCACCCCATCTTCTCTTATACCATTATAACACGTTGATTGACTTTGTACAATCAATCTACCAATAGGTTACACAAGTTTGAATTTTTCTGAGTGGAAACATGATAAATTCTCCTAAGCTCTCTGTGGTACTTTAACACCAGGGCCCATAGAGCAGCATCAAACCACATCTCTAAGGCGTGGAAATTAGAATGACATCATCAGTTGGTGACATCATTAGTTAGTGACATCATTAGTTAGTGACATCATTTAGTGATATCATCATTAGTGACATCATCAGTCAGTGACATCATCAGTTAGTAACATCATCAGCTAGTAACATCATCAGCTAGTGACATCATCAGCTAATGATGTCATCAGTTGGTGACATCTCAGTCAGTGACATCATCAGTCAGTGACATCAATTTATTTTCCTAATCATAGATGCCTTAAGTACACCAATCCCTCCTTCCCAAGGCAAAAAAGACCACGAGCTTGCTGGAGTTAACCAAGCATATAGAATTGACAAAGGAGAGGAGGTACATGTAGGCAACCATGATTCTTGGGACGACAGTGAAAATGAATCAATCTCACAATTGCAACAAAGTGATTTACATCAGGATGTTACAGCAATGAAGCAAGAACATATTGTTAATAAAAGAAATTCTGAATTTGAGCCTCATGCTCTGGAATTGGTTCAATATCAATCCAATGCTAACACTGACATGCAATTTGAAAACTGCTGTTTGATACAAGTAGCCCATGGACCATTTCATGACAGGTTAAATTAATTTATATATATATTATCATAATTTTGGAAATATAGAATATTTTTGAATATTATTGGTGTTTTCAGCTTGAGGTTGGTAAAGTTTTTTCGTTTGTTTTTGCTGTACAAGCTGTCTGGAGATCAGAGTTTTTCTCTGAATTA
Organism: Paragorgia papillata; assembly: GCA_035771165.1. NCBI lineage: Eukaryota > Metazoa > Cnidaria > Anthozoa > Scleralcyonacea > Coralliidae > Paragorgia > Paragorgia papillata. The sequence continues at coordinate 1,294,495 of JAWNZC010000250.1, read as the reverse complement.
TCTTACAACAAAAACAAATGAAAAAACTTCATAGCCCCAATTATCTCAAAGTACAAAGTAATTTATTGATCTCTGTATACAGCTATCGACCTTCCTTCTACCATGGGAGCAAAAATCATTTTCACATCAGAGAAGATGATCCAAGAGCTACTGTGACAGACATTGCAGAAAAGTAAGACCCTACAAATTTTCCTTTATAATCTTCTTTTCTCCCTAATTCCCTCCCTCCTCCCTTTCCTGATTTGCCTCCTTTTCTCTTTTCTTAATATCTTGAATATTTCATTTTAGGTCCAAGGTTGTGCTGCAGAGATTTTGGAGAGAAGTGTTTGGAGTTCTTCAGATTTTGATCAACTTTTTCATCATTTTTATATTGGAGTTTTTTAAAGTATTTGTGCATAGTATACAAAATCTTATCACTGGAATTTTATACATTATTGGAGACCAACTGACAAAACCTCTTCTCTCTGCTATTTTTAATAACCTTGTACAACCATTTTCTATATTATTGTTAAATATTTTCACTATCTTAACAAATCTACTTACGCCTGTTTTAGCACTTACAAGAGAACTTTTTAATCAGTTGGCCATACCTTTGAAGGCGTTTAGATTATTTGAACTGAACTGGGGCAGCAAAACTAAAGAAGATTCAACTTGTACAGATATTAAAGTTATCTAATATTTTTGTTGATAAAGTGAAAAGTCAACTAAATAAAACTTTACAAGCTTCCATTTAACAAATAAATCATGAAAAGGCACGTTTGACGTAATTTGAAAACGAAAGAAGTCGCCATCCTACGCCATTTTACCTGCATGGGTACGAGGTTGTATAAATGCAAGGAGCCCAGCCAATCAGAGCGTGCATAGAGCGATCACCCTGGGGGGTGTCTTTGTCCCCGTGGTCACAAAATGTTCAGAAGTGATTAGGAATCGTGAAGTTGATCGAAATCTTCTGCAATCAATGTTGACGTCATTTCAAAACGAAAGAAGTCGCCATCCCACGCCATTTTACGTCATTCATGATCTCCATACGTCTAAATGCAAGGAGCCCAGTCAATCAGAGCGTGCGTAGAGTGATCACCCTGGGGGGTGTCTGTCCCCATGGTCACAAAATGTTCAGAAGTGACTTTTAGAATTGTGAAGTTGATCGAAATCTTGTGCAATCAATGTGCCTTGACACAGGGTCAAAAGGTTTCCAGTTTCCTTTAATATTGATCCAGTGATGGACTGATGATGATTCGTCAGTATTGGCAACGGTGGTTGCCTTTTGAAGTGGTCCTTAAGTTCTGGTAATTGTTGCATTTCGTGCACGAATAAATAAAACTTGGTTGCTTGTATTCCCCTCTATAGTACTGTGTAATTCTACCAGTGAATTATTGATTCTACTAAGTACTAATTAATTCAAGTTGTTTCAACGCTTCTAATTGGCGCCTCAATGGTTATTCGGAGTTGTGTGCGGCGTAGGGTATTTGGAACTTGGAAGTAACCCTTGAGATCTGAGATGTTCTTGTAACTTGTCACGTGGGTCAACAACTCAAGCTGCGGTGTGGACAATGAACAATTGCAAATAAAATAACTATTATTTCACATGCAAACCTAATTTCTTTGTCAAACCAAAATACAGGCAAATCGTCTCCTGTCGTGAACAGCTTGTGGTGTTCTGTTTTTCCTAGTGCACAGCAGCGACGTTAGCTATTGTCCTTGCTAACCTTCACGTTGCTGTTTCTCTTGGGGGATTCCCTTTCGTTCCAATAGAGAACCAGTAAAAAGACGCAAGGCAATGCTGATAGAGTTGATTATTAACCCGACGTTAATAAAGCGGCGTTGACTAGTATTAACATCCGGACCGAGTTCATGTTTAAAACAGAAACAGAAAGACGCTTCGCACCTTTTGGCACCATGACAATTAACAAACACATTGAATGGGGCATGAAAATAGCACAGCCTTGCTGCGGACGGATATTAGTTACCGGGTGCCCAAAAACACGTCCACAGGGGCGCTCTGAAAGATAATAGACCAAATAAAAAGAACTAGGCTAGTACATAATGCTTTGTAGAGTATTAAATGCTATTGTTGGACTCGCAGTTATTAAAGTCTTATTGATGTTTTTAAGCGCAAATTTATTAGTGTGCTAACATAACAGGAAAAGCTTTGGCCTTGGTGAGCGAAATTTTCGCTCCCCGCAAAGCCACATTAATTTAATAGGGAGCAGTCCGGCACTTCATCTTTTCCGTTCACATAACTCTGGTTTCTTTCATGATATATCACATCAAAAAGGGCCACCCGACCAGTAGGACGTGGGTAGACTGTTAATTTCACGATATCTGCGGTTTATGCTAACCGCCTTCGCAGACGAGTTTGATTTAAATTGCGAAGGAAACAGGTTTGTGCTAGATCGTAACTGAAAATTTGAAAAATGAAGTTGTCGGCTAAATCAATGAAATAAAAAACCCCAAAAACGACAGTGAAATTGAAATAAAGTCGACATGTGCGAAAAAGTTTGGTGTATTAAAAAAGATAACGGTGGCCAATTAGAAACGTGGAATTACGTGGAAGACGTCTCATACTCTCATTCATGATCTACCACGGAAAAACGGGTAGATATTTCGAGCAAACAAAAATGGCGGTACCCGTAAACCGAACCCAAGGTAGTTAAGGTTTCTGATGACTCCCACAATTCACGATATCGCATGATTATGACGAATGCTCTTGCTTAAAACGTCAAGGGCTTTTTACTCAAAGTGCTGCTGGCATTTGGCAAGATTTTGAACTTTTCTAGATGTAATACTTTTTTGGAAAAGCCTTGTGCCACGTGATAATCGAAACATTTGTTTTGATGCGACTATTTCGGCGTCTCTGCAACGCTACCTGGGCATCATCGTAGAAGAAAAATAATCACTAAAGGAGCATAATAAAGGAAGCAATCAATTATTTTTCTGTCTGGTTTGTCTTACTGCTGAAGAAAAGTGGAAAGCAGTTATTAAAATCGGAAAAGCATTATTCACCCAATGCTGATTGGCTGGCCATAGAACGCGGCTTCCGCTTTATGTATTATGATTGACGCTTTATTATCTTCACGTGATTGAATGCAATCGTTTGGCCTCCCTGACGCCGTTCTTCATCACACTGACATCTTGCGTCTGGTCTGCCAGTTGGATATTTGGCAAGTTTTGTGTTGGATCAGAAGAATCGAAGATCGACTGCTATTTTCGCTAAACCATGGCTCGTCCTTTCGATTTTCTTTCACTGTCAATGTGCCTCGTTATCATCTGTAGTCTTCAAGGTAAGCTCGTTGGTATAAATAATCATCCCTCTCCCCGCAACGCTGTAGGCTAATGTTAGGATCGTTTAATGTACAAGAAACTCTCCAGTGCTAGTAAAAAAAACGACACACTTGGCTGAAAATCATGAATCACAACTTACAGTGACTGCGCGCGTTGTTGATTCCAAGGCGATTCAGTCTCAACGCTTCTTTGAAGTTGAACAATACATGTAATCGAAATATGGCAAACTCGTTTGCGTCTGTATGCCGAACACATATGGGTCGTTTCTATCCTTATCTTTTCTATTTGTCGTACTGTATGTACTAATGTGACACAAGGTGCTTGAGTTAAAACAGCTTCAAAGATGTTAGCGTTTATATTCCTAGCTTGCCATAAATGTCTTTTTATTTACGACAATTCATTGTTATTCGGGCACACGGCGTCGTTAGATACCAATCTACCGGCAAATTACGATATTCTTATATGGTTTTCCTCTCTCCTAGGTTTTACCCAAGCAGTTAACTTCGCCACGGAGCCAGACAATACGGCAGTAGCCGAAGGAGAACCAGAGGTTATTTTAAAATGTAGAGCCGACGAAGATGGTGTTAAAATTGTTTGGTTTAAAGACGGGAAGAAAGTCGAAGAGGACTTTGTTCGCGTTACGATCTTGGGGAAAGGTGATCTGAGGATAGAAAACCCTCAACAATCCGACGCTGGCGAATATCATTGTCGCGCTGAAAGTAAAACTACTGGTTCAGCCGATAGTAGAACTATAACCCTTACTGTTGAATGTAAGTAGATTTTTCCTTACCAGTTTTTTTAGTTTATAAACGCAACGTAGGGGTTATGCTTTTATATCAAAGGACTTGGCACACTTCGGTTGTCCAGTGTATCTCCGATGAAATCCGTGGAGAATGTGGTGTTATCATTTGCCAAATGGTTCTAAAACCAGACCGCAAGCCTGCAAATTAAATTAGTAATGAATGATGTTTATCCGTCGTGGCCAGGGAGTGTCAAGGCCTCTCTCTGTTCCTTTCTTCTCTGCTAATCCTCCCAGCTCCTTTGGGAATAATAAAGTAGCTAAAAAGTGCAAACCCACGTTCTTTGAATGTAATTCATAATAAAGTGTCGGTACGGATGCTTTGTACCTATGGATATCTTAATAAAAGAACCCTTTATATTCAGACATGCGCTAAATTATTATTTATTCAAGATGTAGTCTTGTAGCGATGATGCTTTTTGTCGTTGGTCCTAAAAACAACGCAGGTGCCCAAAATCTTTGGGACTTGGAAATATCGCGTCTAATTTGCTACTTTAACTTCTCCCCTTGGGAATTACGTGTTTACGATCATTCTCTACAATATATCCCTGCGGCGAAAATCTAAAAAAAATTAAAATGTCAAGGTGATAATATATCCATGAAAAAAATCCGTGTATTGTCGTCATTATATGTTTGAGCATTGGTCATGAGTGATGAGCGACAAGCTTGTATTCGTGCACACAAAAAATGAAAAAACGTTCAGCGAGTATCCACGGGCAGATTTGAACGTCGGCATTTTTCATCTTTTGTTCGGACCTTGAGGGCCGAGGTGACAATTATCAGAAATATATTATAATTGCATGTTTATGTGCTGTCGGCTTTTGATGGGAATCCATATTCAGCGGACTGTTTGGCATAGTTAATTTTAATACGCGTTAATGATGTTTTTAATCAAGGGATAAGCATAAAGAAAAAAAAATAGGAGTGGATTATCCTGCAAAAACAACCTGATTCCCCAACCGCGTTTCCCGCCGCCTCCATTCTCTCACACCTCAGCAAAAATGCAGTAACCCGAACGGCAACGGATGTTTATGAATACCCATTTAACCTTAGCTCTGGGTTGATTTTCGCTATGGGACAGCAGGTCATAAAAGGGTATCCCAAAGGTTCATCGCCACGTAATTGTGGCTCTTCGGTTATCTTGAATTAGTCGTGTTTTTGGTGCATTATTAAGCTGTACATTTCCTGTCGATAATCAGATCAGAGCTTTTCAGAAGTCTAGGCTGGTAGGAACAGTGATCTTTTGAAGATCACTATCAAGGTTGTAGTTGTTTGTTGTTTTTTTCTTCTACAAATTACCCTATCCTACAAAAGACAGACAAATTGAAGTGCCTTGTCTTCATAAATACACAGAGTTAATGGTTGAAGAGTGATTTGCCAGATGTAGGAAGGGGGGAGGGGTGTTTACATGAAGCTAGCCTAAACCACTAAACTCTCATCCCATTATTCTTGGCATATAAGCAGCTTTCCTATTGGTTCAGGAAAATAGAATTATTTCTCAAAACTCACCTCTGCCATAAGAATAAAAGCTCCGAACTTACTTGCTGAAGCAGTGTTATGCATGAGTCAATTTCAAACATGGCCATCCCCCCCCCCTGGGAAAGGACCTTGGGCATTTAATTTTTTTTTAAATTATAGTGCTAATTCCCCACCACAGGGAAAAAACTGATTGACAAATTCCCCACACCTGGGCTGTGAAAAGGTCACAAATTCCCCACCCCCAGGAGCACACCTCATTGATCAAGTTCAATAAGTCAATCTCTATTAAAAAAATATAAAAAAATATCTTCAAAAATGTCCATCCACAAGCTTTGTGACGTTGTTCTCTACCAACCAATCTTTTACAAATTCATCGTTTTTCCTCTTTAATAACTCATCCATAATTCAGTGTATATTGAATGCAAAGTTGCAAACTACGAGGGCACATTCACACCCATAATTCTTTGTGGTCTTAGCTTGGGTCAAATCACCGGGGGTTTTAGAGCACTAGTATAATGTCCAGCCCCTGTGCCCTGGGAACCCCTGGGAACACCGTGCAAGGCAAATGTCCCGGAGGGGGGGGGGGGGGGGATGGTCATGTCCGGACTTGACTTGTGCATTAGCACAAAAGGGCCAAATTTACGTCTGACTAATGATCAGATGATGTTTAATATGATTGATGTGTTAAACATGATGCACCATATCAAATTAAATAAATTTGACAGTTTCTTCATGGAATCACTACAACTTAGCGTTTTTCTTAATAAAGATAATGAAATTCACAAGTATATAAAAGGCAGAATGGTATTTTTTCAGACCACCAATATAAATTGATGTGATCAGCCTGAAAGTTGCTGATTATTGGCTTCTACCAATTAATTTCTGATTATTGGCTCATCCCCATTGAATACTGACTACCTAAAGTCTGTCTGAACTGAATTCATAACTTGACTGACCTAAATTATTTACCATTGACTTAGAACTATTTTTTTCTATGTTTTGCATGACTTTGATTTCAAAACAAACTTTGTATTCTCACCAAACTCTCATTTCAGCAATGTTTATGATAGATGTTTCTAGAATATAGAAGACACCATTGGAGAGCTATTGAATTGTTTAGTTTAGTTTATACTATAAATATATACAACTTTCATTTCTTAGAGAGTGGAGTTGATAATTATTTGATCTTATTAAAGAATAAAAAAATGTTTAACAAAATAAATCCTACTTATCAATCCTAGATTTCTAATCCAAGTATTAAACATTTGGCATGTAATTCTTACCCTAAGGGACAGTGATTCTTGGTGTTCCTGCTTCTATTTGACGTCAAAAAGGAAACTCTAGCTGTGAGGATGAGAAGAGATTTCCTAGCCATTTATGGAACTACTATAGCTGCCTTTACAAGTGTAATTTAATCTAGGTCATTTAACCCATTACCCTTCTACCTCTTCCTAAATTGTTTCCTCCACAAAGTGGTATTTTAAGCCAGAATGCTTGGGAATCCATGCATAGTTTTATGAAATTATAATGTTGAAGATACCTGGAGAGGCTCCACGCTTTCACATTTGAATCACTGTATGTATTTCGGGGTTAAATGTTGCATCATTCCAAGGAGATATTTAGATCGATGTACAGAAGAAACTATTAAGAGATATGTTGTTTGTACCTTGCTATTAAAGTGTTCTCTGCAATGAAAGTGATCAGACAGATTAAATTTCAAAGATGCTATGAATAGATTGTGTTAAATTGTGCTCTCATTTTACTCTGGTGAAGCCAGTGGTGGAGCTAGGCATCTGGGGGCTGTGGGATTGATTACTTTGGGGGGCCTTTCCGATTTAGTGACTGCATTTCTAGGGGGGTTCAGGGGCATGCTCTCCCGGAACATTTTTGAATCTAGGGTCTCTGAAATGGCATTTCCTGCACTTTGAGGGCACTTTTTAGCAAAATCTAATCACTCACACTCCGATTCAAAATCTGTTAAAGTGGGCAGATTATTTGAATAGATTCATAACTGCATTCATTCCATTCCAGATAGCCTGAGGGCCTAGTGGAATACATGACATGATAATAATGATGTCACAAAATGCTCGGGGCCCCTAATTAATTCCTTTTGCTTGGGGCCTGTGGGGTTTACCCATGCACCCTTCCCACCCAGTAGTTGTGCCACAGTTTATCACCTTTTCACTTTGCTCTATCTAAAACACTTCCTAAACAGCACTCTGTTTTTCTATAAGTCTGTTTTGATGGACATTGAATGGAAATAATTATATTTGTAACAGTCTCATTAATAAATTCGTTACTGTAATGTTTAAACATATAAAGTTTATGTAAATGTATATGGGTACAATAGTATGAGTAGACTAGTGACTGTTATTTGATACAGAATGCCAATAGATTATTAGTATTCTGTATTTAAATGATACAGAATGTTAATTTAACCTACCATAGTTGTCTCAACTCACTCCAGCTAGCTACCAACATTACTACTGTATTACCAAAACAAGTATCCACCTCTACTAAAATATAACATCATTACATTCTTAGATATTTGTGACAGCGGCTTTAACATAAAAGCACCTGGCTCATTAATCTTTCGGGGTGATAATGTGACATTGACATGCGACTGTGCTGGTGTGCCAACTCCAGTGTATTCATGGACCCTGTCAGGAGCCCAAATTGCAGTTGGGAAAAAACTTGTAATCTTGAGTGCTCAAAAAGATGACAATGGTAAAGTTTACAGATGTTCTGCCAAAGGTTCAAAGAAGATTGTGGATAGTGATCCTCTTAGTCTAAGTGTTACTGGTAGGTACTTTTTTCCTATTTTTCAGAAGGCAGGGGGCACCAGTTATTGTCCCTTTGCCTCACTGTGCTACTGCCACCCATTTAGGTGGGGGGGGGGGGTACTCCCATATATGAGCTTATAGTCAGTTTCAGCTTGCTTTTGAAATTCGTTTGTCAACGTTCGTTGGAAGGTTGGGAACTTGGTACAGAAGTTCACGAAGTTCGTTGTGAAGTTCGAATTTACTTTAGAACTTTTTATAAACTACTTATTTACAAAATTTTAGCAAAATTCACCGAAGAAAACGTCCACAAGTCTAACATCTATGTTGACGCAGTCATAGAATTTCGAATCGACAAGATCGCTATTTACGCATGCGTAGCGATACTATTTCTAGTCACCAGTCCCCTATTGAAATTACCGTAGGGAGCCACCTTAAGTTTGGAACAGGGTCAAGGTTTCACAGGCTGAGTGGTACACCCTACTCTCAGTACTCTGACACCCTCTAGTACTGTACAGTATACCTTGAATAGTTACAGTAGCTTAATAGTTTTGTCAAATTTTTTTAAGATGGTAGACCTCCAAAAGTTATCCACGCACCAATAAGAGAGAGGGTATTTGTTTTAAAAAGTACAGTGATGATTGACTGTGTTGCTGCTGGTGATCCAACACCAAAAATTGACTGGTACCGTGGGAATAGGGCAGCTTTGACAAATATTACAGATGTACGCTATATCTTTCGTAATGGTTCCCTTCAAATAAAGGATATGAAAAAAAAGAATGCTGGGAAGTACAAATGTATTGCACAAAACCAGTACGGTGTATCTAAGACTTACACATCAGAACTGATACAAGCTGGTAAGTACTGGCATATCACAGGCCTGTATTTAAAGTGGGGCAGGGGGCCATGCCCTTCCTCCCCTCCCCTTTGAGCAGAGCCTTCTTTTCCTTATTCCTTTGCTGAGAGAGAGAGGAAGAAAAGAAGGCTCTGCTGTATTCATGTTTGGCTTCATCCAAGATTTAGGATGAAGTAACCCGTTTAAGACCTGGTTAAAGTGGTTCTTGTTGTGTTTTGTGGGTTTGAGATTGTAACCAAGCAACTGACATGCATGTACAATGGAAACCAGTCACAAATACAGCAGAGGCTACTTTTCCTCCTCTCTCAGTGAAGAAATAAGGAAAAGAAGGCTCTGCTCACAGAGTATTCCACCCTCTCCCCCTCAAAAGAAAGTTTTTTTTGCTAAGGAATAGTATCACAAAGGATATGATTATGATTTATTCATAAATGATCATTTTTCTTCTTTTCTTAGTAACTGGAGAGATTCTTCATATTCAAGATGAACTGGTACGAGTTGGAAGAACTTTGTCTGTAGAGTGTAAGCCACCTGACAATGCTGTCCCCATGATTGACAATGTGGAATGGAGACTTGGTAATGGTAGTGCCTTGCCAAGTGACTCCAGGTTCAATGTTGTTGGAAATACATTACAGATAAAAAATACTCTCATGTCTGACTCTGGACTCTACAAGTGTGTTGCTAGAAACATTGCTGGTAATACAAGTCGTAATGTGGTAGTGATTGTTGCCAGTAAGTATGGCAATGTTGTACCAAATCATTCCTGTCCAATGGGTTAAACCTTTTTGCTCACCTAAGAAAATGTCTTATTTTTTTCATACTTTATAATTGTTTTTAAATTTGAAGATGGAAAGCTACAAGTTTGTCCACCTATATGGAAAATACTACAGCATTAAATGGTGACACCACAGACTCGTATTGACAAATAGAAAATTTTTCTTCTTTTCTTTTTAGTTTATCCAAGGGTGGTGGAGAACCCTAAGAATCAAACAGTTATAGAAGGGGAAGCAGCAAAATTTGAGTGCAAAGTTAGTGGTGATCCAGCACCTGTGATACAATGGGAAAAAGATGGTGTTGACCTTCCTGATAATCCACGACATTCCACAATTAATGGCTCCGTGTTGATTATACTAAATTCTGAACTTGATGATCAGGGAATGTACCGATGCTCTGCAATCTTGAGACATATGTCTGAACGAAGCGAAGAAGCAATGCTAAAAGTTCGAGGTACCCAATTTAAAAACTTTCAGTTCTGTTTGTATAGTGCCATATACATGTTGTCAATAATGTACTGAAAATTATAACTGTTTTCAAGACTACATCTACACATATCCAGATTTTTTTTGAGAATGCAACTTTTTCTATCCCTTTTTATCTGATAACAGGAAAACGGTGTTTTCAAAAAGTCCCACTTTGGAGACCATCTTTGAAAAGTTCCGTTTTGGATAACCACTTCATCGTTTATGTGTGGAAGGCCAATCCGTAAGAAAAAACAGATACATGTGGACGTAGCCTAAGATTTTTTTTCTGTCTTGTATTTTGTAGCAAAAATCAGTATTGCAAAACCAGATGAATCCAAGTACGATGCAGGTAGACTTGCCAAACTTCACTGCAAGATTTATGGTGAAAAACCATGGACAATCAGCTGGGCTAAGCAAGGTGTACCTGGAGGATTACTGACACACATGACACCTCATGGAGAAACACTTCACATTAAAAATGCTAAAATGAGTGACAGTGGCAACTACACCTGCACAGCCAGGAATCAATTCAGTGATGCTTCTATAGTAATTATTGTACATGTCTATGGTAAGTATTAGTAACATAATATGATATTTAGTATTAAGCCCGAATCAAACGAGAACGCAAGTCATCGCAAGTTGGCAGTCACGCTATCTCAGCCAGCCACTCTGAATAGTTTCCCGAAAATATAATGTACCGTGACAAAGTTAAAACTTGTTTAAAACACTCATGAAACCTTTATTTTGTTAATTTGGATGGTCACTTGCAAAATGGATTTGAGCAAACATTTTTCACAACAGAACTTCCGAAAAATCTGAGTTCTAACCAAAACTAACCAGCCAGATTTAAGTTCCCGTGTATCCATACAGATCAATAGATCATTATATATAGAGGACTTTTTTATATTTTTTTAGAATTTGCTCAATTTGTTAGCCGACCAAAGAACGTCACTGTTGAACTCAATGGTACTGCTCAATTTAACTGCAGTGCAAAAGGGACTCCAAAACCATCAATTGTGTGGTACAAGGGAACGCCGAATCATTGGAGTATAATGGAAGAAGATGCTCATGTGAATTTCTTGAAAAATGGTGCTTTACTTATAAAGAATGTAGTGAAGAAACATCAGTCATTTTATAGATGTCTTGGGGGAAATGCAGGGAATATGATTACAGCTATAGCCTACCTGCAGGTCAAAGGAAAACCTGGTATGTGTATGTATTCATTTTATTTTATAAAATATAGGTGCTATATTTGCTATTATTTTGCTACTGTATATGTTTTTATATATTTGCTATACATGCTATTATTTTGTAATGAATACATTTTGAGATTTATTGGCTATACAATGTTTGTTGACTACTATTAGCCAACCTTGTACCCAATGATACTGTGTGATTCTGTGCTAACAGTGGGGTTTGATTGTTGTCTTAAAGGCTGACTTAGCATTGGTGTAAATGCAATATTTTGGTAGACTGGGATAAACTTAATTGAACTGGTAAAAGTGACATTTTAATGAGATGTAAGGTCAAAACGTAGGCAAGCTTTTGTGTTGTTGCTCCTTATCTTCTTAAATTTGGAAGCTAATCAACTGGGACATCTTGGTACACTTGGGTCATTTGACTCTTTCCCAAGTTCCATTTGTTCTCATTTGACAAGAGAACTCAAGCAGTTTTGTGTGGTCTGAGAGGGAGGGGGTTAATTAAAGAGACTCCAATAGTTTCTTTATAGTTTTTAACTATCTTTTTTATTTTTTTCTCTCAGCTACTACAGTAGAACCTAATCCCAAGGATGAAGGAGAAAGTGATGACCAAGGATCTGATGATATGGGCAAGACAGTTGGCATTGCGGTTGGATGTGCTGGGGCGTACATTATTCTTGTTGTTGGTTTAATGATCTACTGTAAAGGACGCCGTGCTAGACAAGCGAAAAATAAACTAGGTGGGGTTATTAGGCAGGCCCTTGAAAATTAATAGAGGACCTTGAAAATCAAGAGGTCCCTGAAATTCTTGGAATTTTCCTCCTGTTGTTTAGCCACTAATTTAACTATGCTATTAACCCTTGAATTTATCTTAAGAGGGTCCCTGACAGTCCATTTTACACTTTTCTAATGATTTTGGAGGCTCTCAGGCTCCCTGAAATTCCCCCATAAAATCTACTCCATATTTAACCATTTCTAGAAATTATTTCTTTGAATGTGGACATGGTGGCAAATTGTTTAAAATAAAAGCGAGAATTTGTGGTAACACGACGTTCATTATTTCTTGCTCAATAGCTTTCGACAAAAGCTTGAGTCAAAGCTAACCAGCTTGGTAATAAATAAACGTGGTGTTACTACAAATTCTCGCTTCTCAATTTCTAGAAAGCTCTCGAATATAAGTGCTATAAGTTCTGTTACTGAAGCAATGAGAGTTTGTCTATAGGAATATATTGTACCTTACCATGTAGTCTTTCTCTTTGTTTCTCCAGTTGTAAATGGTGAAGACATTCCTTTGAACGCGGTTGATGGTGACAATGTTGAAGTAGTCAAAACTCCAGACACCAAATTACTTCACTTCCCGCGCCAAGACCTCGAAGCACTGCGCACGCTCGGTAGTGGTAGCTATGGGAACGTGTTTCTCGCCAAAGCTTCGGAGATTGTCGAAGGTGAAAGCTCGAGCATCGTCGTAGTGCAGTCGTTGACGACGAAAGACGAGGATGTGAAGAAGGAATTTATGAACATAATGGAAATGCTTTCACTGAAACACGAGAATATTGCAAAAGTGTTGGGTGTATGTCAAGAGGAAGACCCAATGTATCTTATATCGGAATACCCTGAGCAAGTAAGTGACTGGGGTTTACGTTTACAGAAAGCAATATTTACACGCTCTTTTATATGATTGGTTGTTTGTTTTGTATGTGAAGTAACGCCGCTTCTGATTGGCTGCCGTGCGTGCTCCGATTTTCGAAATTTGAAGCGCGGGAAAACAACTTGCTTACGTAAGGAGAATGTAATTTCTAATCAGCGAAATATAGTATTTTTTTGCTGTACAAGCTGTCGTTGAAAAACTTTACCAACTCAAGCTGAAAACACTAATAACGTACGAAATATAATATGTTTTCCGTTGTGTTGAGTAATTTAAATTTTTAAATACTTAGCACTTCTTTCTTTGACATTTTGAAACTAAATCTGTTTTTGTTTTCCACCCTCTCTATTTATTTTCAGGGTGACTTAAAAACAGTCATGCGCGATTCGTCTTCTCCCCTCAGTCCGACACAGAAGGTGAATATTTGTTCCGCGGTGGCTTCTGGGATGAATTATCTTTCGAACCACAACCATGTTCACAAAGATCTGGCAGCTAGGAATTGTCTGGTGAATAAATCATTCGACGTGAAAATTTCGTTCTTGAGTCTCAACCAGGGAACATACCCGAAAGAGTACTACAAACGTAACGAGGAACTTATCCCCCTACGCTGGATGGCCCCGGAAGCTTTGAAAGGTGAATACAGTGATACCAGTGACGTGTGGTCGTTCGGTGTTCTGATGTGGGAAGTTTACGCCGAGGGTTTATTGCCGTACGATGAACGATCAGACGAAGAGGTCCTGAAGTGTGTGCCGTATGATCTACGATTAACCAAACCCGAAGGATGTCCAGGAAAGATCTTTAAAATGATGGAGCAATGTTGGGAAGAGGAGACCGAAGATAGACCAACATTTGGTATACTCTGTGAAGATTTCTCGGAAATACCTAGAGACGGTGATTTCTAAACTCTCTACGTTCATTGGTTTGTTGGCATTGGGGGACCGTTAAAGAACTTTCTGGGTTCGTTTCCAGTTCGAACGCCACGAAAGAAGACACAGTGAATTGACCTCTGGCCAAAATGCAGACAATTGAACTTTTTGGGGGCTTCCACTAATGTTGGTATCTGAGTCACGTGGTGTGGTCGTGGCTCACGTGGTCTGCTTGCGGGTCACGTGGTCTACTTGTGTCGACGGAGGTGATGGTGACGAAGCCAAAACAATGATCTGACAACTATTGAACTCAAGCTCAATTTGGCAAAGATTGTATAATGCCAAACATTTTAAACGATTTAGTACCATTCGAAAGTTTTAAACTGTAATTGTTTTAATCTAAATGCATAATTTCTTATTTTTTGTTCTGTGCTCGATTGATTTTGTAAACTTTCCAATTTGCGTTTTACAAGCATTATTAAAAAGAACATTTGGTTGAAGGGTGCCAAAAAAAAAAAGGACATCTGGACAGACCAAAGCTTCGGACAGGGGGACTTTGGGTAGGGGTGCCGCCGTGACGTCAAAATCCTGACCGTATCCCAGACCTTTTGGGTTGGTCTTCACATGGGACTCGTGTCCTGTTGATCATTCCTTCAATCATATTCAAGTATTGCGCTCTTTATTTCCTGTATATTTGCATTCTTTCATGGTTGTAAAGTTAATAAAATAAAAAAAAATAAAAAGGCAATTTTTTATACCCTATCCCAGACCTAAACTAAAAAAAATCGATACCCTATCCCAGCACTGACCAAAATATGCACCCTATTCCAGACCAAAATGAAGGTTATACGTCCATGTCCTATTTACACGAATTGCCATCCTTAGGTTAGGTTGTGTGTTGGGGTAAGGCTTTCATGAAGTACTTGGGTTATGTAGGACATGGAATTATGACCAAAATGAACAATTTGTACACCCTGTCCCAGATCCCAAAGCTCGACAACCTGGAAACATCCATACTCGTTCCCAGGCCGTAATCTGAATAATCTGTCAGACTGTCAGCGGCGTACATCGTGGGCTCATGCAATCGCATGCTTCTTGATCTTTTGCATTCGGCGCGACAATCTGAATTTGCTTCTTCATTTCAACGTTGAAAGACACCTTCGAATTGAAGGTACCGGTAAGTAATCTTATAGAGCATATAATAAAGCCAGTTTACGACCTTCACCTTCTTTCTGCAATGGCTGAACGTTGCGCTAGCGAATTCCTAAAATTTCCTAAATTTTCTGGGAAAATGTCGCAGGTGTGATGATAGTATTAAACATCTGCTCGCCTCGTGAATATATTTTATAGAATAAAACGCAGATTGCTCTGGGATTTTGCAGTGAAAATGCCAAGAAAACAAAAAAGGAAAGCAGCAGGATCTAGCTCAGTTGTCGAGAAAAAGAAAGGTAAGTTGATTGTTTGTATTTTGTCTCGGATTTCGACCATTTCCTCATTGACTTTTTATTGTTCTTTGTGGTTCTCAAGTGTGTCAGTCCCTTCGGCTTCGCACCTTTAATAAATACACAGGATATCTTATAATGAACATCGGGAAATCCTTGCTGAGATTAAATATTGATAGATAGACTGTAGTATAGATTATTTACAACGTAATTATTTTGCTTTCGAGGTTTTGATGAGTTTGCAATGCCATGTGTTCTTCGCCATTTGGGGACCCCAATGGAGTCGTGTTACCAATTGCCTTGGGTAACTGTGCCTTGGGTTATTATATAAAGCGTTTTATAAGGCTTTCTTCTAAACCGTCTTAGTCTTTTCTTGGGATTAAACTAATCCTAAAAATGGTGTTAACATTCAGCAAGTTGCGGTAATATAAAGTGTTAAATTTCTGTGTTTATTTTAGCGCATGTGGAATATGAATCGGATAAGCCAAGTGGTTTTGCTTTGTCTATGGGTCAAGGGGAAGCTGGCCAGCTGGGGCAAGGAGAGGAAGTGATGGAGAGAAAGAAACCAGCAGAAGTGAAAGGACTGGAAGGCATTGATATAGTTCAGATCGTAGCAGGTGGAATGCATTCCCTGGCCTTGAGCAAGACTGGTCAGGTATTATTACTGTTGTGGCAATAGAAGCGTTCCTAAAATATCGTTGCAATATATTCCTCAAGTTGATCAATTCATTTGATGAAAATTATTGCTAACTTCCTGTTTTGAATTTGATTGGTTTCTGGTTTTTAAACAACCAATAAGAAACAGGATTATTTGCCAAACACCAATCAAATTCAAAAGAGAATTCAAAACAGGAAGTTATCAATGAATCTTATGAAATGAATTGTTCAACTTGAGCAATGTATTGCAACAATATTTTAGGAACGCTTCTAATCTTTTCATTTTGGGGAAATAAATTTGAGCATACAGCATGAGACTGGGTCAAAGTTGGCTGTGTTTCATGGAAAATGCAGCTGCTGAAGTATACTCTTTCCAAAGTATACATGTATGAAAGTGGTTGGCATTTTCATATACAATTGAGCCTCTGAGACCTGGCTTAGGTGTCCACTTAATGTCTATAGTGTACAGTACCTCAGATAGGTGTCAGGTTTACTTAGAGTGGTGTCCGTTAAGATGGGTGTCTAGGGAATGGTCATAACTGTAGTGTTTAATAGTGAATGAACACCACTGCCAAACGTTTGCGCATGCGTGAATTCGCTGAGTAAACATTGCAAGAGAAGTGGGAACTAGCCGTGGCAACCAGACAGCGAAGACTAAGTAAGACTCGACTATTCATTTGTGTTTTAAAAAAAGGGTAAAGAAAATTACGAAGGGGTAAATTCAGAATATGTTACAATATTGACAAGGAAGCCATGCACAAATTACCTACCTTATCTTTTTGGTAGTATGCTTATAATTTTAACTTTTGTGTCGGACTCTCGGACCAGTCCAAATATTTCAGTGTTTTCCCGCTCTTTTTCTGAGGCCGAGCAGGAATGTCACGCATGCGCAAAACGTTTGGCAGTGGTGTTTAGTGAATGAGACCTCAGACAAGTGTGATGTTCCACTAACTTGAGAGCAGTTAATTCCATTAAGAGGGGTTTGACAGCTGCACATAGTGTTGTGTATATGGCAAGGTGCACCCACTTGTCAGAGCGGTTGTGTCAAAAACAACCAAAAAATAGCTAATGTCCCTTTAGTAATAAACATTTCAAGCCTTAATTCCTAGCCATATAACTTGATAATTTCTCCATGATTCTTATTAACAAACAATAATTTTCTGCCTTCAAGGTCTATTCATGGGGATGTAATGATGAAGGTGCTCTTGGTCGCCAAGCAACCCAAGATGATGGTGATGAATTCTTAGCAAAGGAAGTTGAACTACCTGACAATGTTTGTGTTACGATGGTTTCAGGTGGTGATAGCCATAGTGCTGCTCTGACCACAAAAGGAACTGTATATGCCTGGGGAACATACAGGGTATGTTATAACAATGAGAGAAACAGAAAAAATTTTCCCTTTTTAACTTGGGTCTTAGTGGTGATAAGTGGTGTGTGCGCTCTTGTGACGACTTCAACTCGGCTAGCCGAGTTACCCAGCAAGAGAGTGTTTATATGGGAATATTTTCATCCCGAGATCTCGGCTAGCCGAGTTACCCACCTGTCTCATATAAACACTCTGCTGGGATAGCATACATGGTGGGTAACTCGGTTTGCCAAGTAACTTGGCTCCATATAAACAGGCCCTTAGTCATTGTATTGATAGACCATTAAGCCCCTAACCCCAAATATATATTTTTTTAAATCAAATTACTGTGGTTTGCTGAGTACCTCAGTCCAAATATTTTTTGATTTGGATGAATTCTCGATTTTCTATGCCCTGCTGAAATGTCGTAAGGTATGGTTCAATATAAAATCCCAGCTCATTACAGGTGCTTTGAAGTTTGATGAGTTTCCAGACCATATCTCAATTGACTATGTTTACACACGTGAAAACACGCAAGCTGTTACAGACCTGCAAACAAGTTACAGGCTGTCACCGTGATGTGTACACACTGGCTGTCCCAGATTGTTAACAAGTCTGTAACAGGTTGTTGACAACTTGTAACAAGGCTGATGACTCCAACAGACCTAGTGTAACAAGTTGTTCCAACAACCTGTTAACCATTCTGCAGCTAACAAGTTGTTAACAGGCTGATGCTAACAAGGTTGTAGCAGCTTGTTGAATGAACATCATTGTTACAACCTGTTAACAGCCTTGCTACAAGCCTGTTGCGAACACATCCTGTTGACAAGCTGTGAGATTTTTGTGTGTGTAGTTTTATGCACTTGTGTAACTTTGATAACACATTCAAAATTAAAGAATATCAAATATGGTCTTTTTTGACAGGATATGAGTGGTCAAGTTGGGCTTGGTCCTGATGGTAAAAAATCCAATCCAGTTGAAATTCTCTGTCTGAACAACGACAAGATTGTAAAGATAGTGTCGGGTAATGATCACACTGTGGCTCTCACAGAGTCTGGTCATGTCTATACCTGGGGTTGTGCTGATCAGGGTCAACTAGGACGAGTCGCTGGTTGGTTTGCGTCCCGTGGAGGACGCCGTGGTCTGGGTTACGTTCTTGTACCAAGGGTTGTACGACTGCGCAAGGACCAAAAATTCAAAGATGTGTTTTGTGGCAGTTTCTGTACATTTGCCGTCTCCAAAGATTCACCAGCTGTGTTTGTTTGGGGGCTGAATAACTATGGCCAGCTTGGTACAGGTGAGACCACCAACCATTACACACCAAAGAAATGTCAAGCATTGACTGACCTAAACACAGATGAAGAAAAACACCTATGTATTGCCAGTGGACAGCACCATTCCATCTTCGCGACATCAGACGGGAAGGTCTACGGCGTCGGCCGTGCAGATTATGGTCGCTTAGGTCTGGGGGAGAATGCTACAGAACAGCATTCACCAGTTGAGGTAGTGGCATTGAAGGATCATGTGGTACAGGAAGTGGCATGTGGGGAAGTTGTGAGCTTTGCTGTTACACAGCAAGGAAAACTTTACTCGTGGGGGATGGGAAATTGTCTGCAACTGGGGAGTGGTAATGAAGATGATGCGGAGTCACCATTGATGGTGGAAGGAAAGAATTTGAATATAGAGGAACATGAAGTTTTACATGTTGATTCTGGAGGACAACATACAGTAATTCTAGCACGAAAGAAGACATAATTCCTAAGGATATCGGAATATTCCTCAGCTTTTAATTTAACTAGGAAATGAACAGTTTTTTTTAACAAAAAAAGTTCCACGAAACAGACATAAATTCACTGTATACGGTAATTTTAATTAAACCATAATAATCACATGGTTTTCAATTCATCTTTGTGTCTAGGATAAATACAACAATCGTTTCTTTTTCTTAAAAATCTTATAAAAAAAAAACTATCAATTTCCAGTGAATTAAAAAATTATGCCATTCTGTTTGTGAAACTCATTTTTAGAAATAGGGATTTGATTCTTGGAACAACGGGGTTTATTTGTCAGAGCTTTTTGGTGTTTAAGGTTACTGGAAATGTGTTGAAAAGGACAAGCTTCTGCAAAGTACAACCAGAAGTGGGAAAAGTTTTTTTTTGGGGGAACCTAACCGTTGTTCAACTTGATCCCTGTGTCGCGTGTGTGTAACTTCAGATTTTTTAGAGGCCGTTCACATGAATCTGGATTGAGTTTCAATCGGGATTGAACTCATTCTGCTTCTGATCAAACCCCTTTATCTGTTTACATGAATCCGGATTGAGATTAGCTCATTCCGGATTGAGTTCAATCCGGTTCTCATTCCGGTTTGAAATCTCAATCCGGAATCATGTAAGGGTGGTGCGAGTTTCATTCCGGAATGAAAAACGTGACAGAGAGGACTAGAACAAACAATGCATGCGTGTTTTCAAATATTTTCAGATTTCAGGCGGATTTCAATTCAGAAACCCAATTCCCATGTAAATTCGGATTGACTTCGCTTTCCAATCCGGATTCATGTAAACGGCCCTTTAGAAGCATCTGTTACTGATTTCAATGCGAGATTAATTTTATTTCATTTGCACCTAAAATTTACAAGTCGGCAACATTACCATTACCCTTAAGACAGCTTAGAAAAGAAAGGGATACAGAGGGAAAATAGGGGCATGGAGAGGTGTAGAAGGGAAATAAGGAGATGGAGGGAAAATGGAGGTGGATAAGGGAAAATGGGGATATGGAAAGGAAAAGTGCAGTCAGAAGTAAAAAGGAATATAGAAAGAAAACAGTGATTCGTGAAAATTAGCAAAAAAATTACGTTTTTAAAAGTTTGGTGTTCCTATTTCTCATTGTCCATTGCGTTTTGTCTTTACCGTTTGTGTACAACGTATTCGATGATCTAGGGACATTTGTCGCACTTGCAAGCGTGGTGTTCGACAACGGCCGCCATTTTATCGACAGACATGTTGAGAAAATCAACGGTTTTGTCTCCTTGTTTGATCTTCTTAATCAACTCACTGTTGGCGGGAAGACAATGGTAAGCCACGATCATTGTTTCTTCTTTCAGTGGCTCACAGCCTGCGACGCATTGCAAGAACCTTCCGTTTGTGAGACAAACTTTTCCCTCTGGAGCATCTGCGGTCAACTTGATATTCCTAGCCTCAAGTTTGCATTCTGGAATTAAAAGAATAAACGGGATGGTTAACTTGTTGTAAGATATCGAGGGACAAGCTCGTCCTCTGGGCGTTCGTGAGACAAGACGGCGCCTTATCCATCGTTCAGTGTAAAACAGATAAGAGTTTAAAGTGCATATAACCCCAAATTTTTTATCATCTAAATACGTTCTACCTTTGGCAAATAGTTGAAGAACGAAATATTTTTTAGATTCGAGCAACCTTTATTGCTTTAATAGAGATTTTTGTTTTCAAAATGGTAATGAGATGACGCCAACTGAAGTAGTCATCATTACTCTATACAATATTTATTTGCAGGAGTGACAGACCCAATTCTTCCATTAATGGTGTGTTTGAACAGAACAACATGTTCCATATTGTATGAGATTTTTCCACAAAAACTCTCAGATAGTTTATCTTCCAAAAAAGAGAAAGAAAGCCAAATGCCTACTTAGACGTCATCTCATTACCATACTATAAATGCGAATCGCCAAAAAACATTGAAGAATAGCTCCAATCAAAAAAATATTTCACTGAACAACTGTTTGCTCTATGTAGAACGTATTCAGATGATAACAAATTTGGGTTAACGTTTATATGCACTTTAAATGTCGCCCCCCTGTTCCACCGCTCTTGTGACAACACGAGAGAACGCCTTGGGCAATGAGAGAGGTAATATATCAGGATATCCAAACACCGAGACGTTTGTTGAAAACCGAGGCGAAGCCGAGGTTTTTGAACAAACTTCGAGGTGTTTGGATATCCTGATGAAACACTCCTCCGAGTGTATGATATAGCATCTCAAACAAATCAGTATTTTAAGAGAAAATCAAGATGAAAGTTTGCTTAATTTATGTAATTTCTTCCTCTGATATCCAAACTACCGACACGGTACTGATTTCCTTTGTGCTTTCCTCATGAATTATTAATGAGATATTAATAGGAAGAGTTCGTAAATTAGCGTTCGTGTACACCATTCCGGCTATTTCTCTTCCGGAATAATCCCAAATGACCGCACCCTTAGATACTTACGTTTATCCTTGCAATCTTTTCCTCCAACAACCCAATCTCGTATGAACTCCCTCGTCATAGTTTCTGGAGCAAATGTCTTACGACGGGTAAGTAAATCAGTCCATTGTTCAGCATCATTATTGCCACATACACCTCGGATACGATTACGCCACCATGGCTGGAAATTCACCACTGCTTGGCTACCATCAAACAGACACTCAAACCCAGCCTAAGATGCGAAAGGAAAGTTCACGATGTTATACCAATTAAGGAGTAGGGTTTACTCTGAAGAAGAGCTTTGAGTTACAAAACGTTCAGTTGGTATTTCGTCCTCTATTAAAAAACTCTAAATGTTCATCGCTTTTGTATACATCGTAACACATTACCGTATTTACTCGTTTAAGCGCCGCCCTCGAATAAGCGCCGCACTTATTCACAACAATGCGGCGCTTAATCGAAGCACCGTCAGACAGAATTGTTCAAGAAGCCAAACTAAAAAAAACAACTACAGTACATCTCAATCTTAAATTAGCCTCGGAAATTTATTCTCCTGTATTACAGTGTTTTTAAGTCCAAAGTGAGTATATTTCAATGCTCTCCCATAAGACATAAACTGGGTCTGGGTAACCGAGTTTAAACTGTCCTTTTGGTTGGATTTTAGTGAACAAAAAAGACTTGGCTAGGAAAGTAGAAAAACACAACAACCAAAACGATTCGCCGGCTTGTGAAAGGATTTAATGCTATGTTATAAAAGAAATGGCTCATGGTTTAGTGTGCTCCATCGAGTTATGGATGCACTTGGGAAATTGGGAGAGCACTCAAACTCTTAAGCCATGATCAAACGAGAACGCAAGTCATCGCAAGTTGGCAGTCAGAATTTCTGTGGCGGTCGTTTGAACACCCAAATTAACAAAATAAAGGTTTCATGAGTGTTTTAAACAAGTTTTAACTTTGTCACGGTACATGATATTTTTGGGAAACTATTCAGAGGGGCTGGCTGAGATAGCGTGACTGCCAACTTGCGATGACTTGCGTTCTTGTTTGATTAGGGCTTTACGATTTTTTCGTGCTCTCCCAATTTCCCGCGTGCATCCATAACTCGATGGAGCACGCTAAACCATGAGCCATTTCTTAAAGATACCATCATTCCACGACCTGCTCCCAACTTGACCATGTAGCTCACTCGGTAGAGCCGCGTCGGACTACTAAACCGAAGGTCGCGGGTTCAAATCCCAGCCGCGGTCAAGTAGTATTTTTCTCTACTCGCCCAGTATGGTTCGTCACTATCATATAAGTAACACTACTTTTATTATTACAAAAAAGAATAAATCCCTACCTGTGCTTCTACGAACAATTTGTTTCCATTAACAAGGCTGATTCGAACACCTGACGTCTTGTACTCTGGTTGAATGCTAACCTTCTTGCCATTCACCATCACAGTCAGGTCTTGCAGTAATTCAATTCTAGTATCCTTGAAAACAGCGACCAGGTTTTGCTGTCCTTGTTCCGTCAGCTTCAATAAGATTCTCCAAGCAGCTTTCAAACCACGTCCATCTTCAGCAAGAACGAACGGACATGTTCCGGGGATTTTTTCTTTGATGACTACATTATCTGTCGTCTTGATGTAGTTGTTGCCTTTCACGTGACATGTTGCTGAAAAGAAAAAGAGAAAACTCGTCAGCAGTCGGTCTGTATACTAAATAGTGAAATAAAAGTAGCGTGCTGCGTGGGCAAGACTGGTGGCGTGATAGGGTTACCCTAGCACCTGGGTTGCCCTAGCGTCCTTGTAAACACGACAAAGAAAAAGACAAGAAATGTACGAGAGCTAGGGTAACCAAAACAGGGCCTAACTCAGAAAATTCTGAAAAATGCATTTACCATAATGTGGTGTGAGGATAGTTTTGATCTCCATTCTGTTGGTCGGGAATTTTGGAAGTTGGAAGGGAAGTTGCTGATTAATGCGGCGGAGTTTGAGAGTAGGAGCATCGACAAAAATGTCGGCTGTCAATTTGTCGTGCAATTCAACGCGAACTTCGCATTTATTTTCGCCATTTATAACTCCTTGTATTCCAAAGTGACGATGAAGGAATGCGATTAATGTTGGATGGTAGAAACGCAGGAACTGACGAAGCCTCTCTGGAAGCTAAACAAAAAATAAAAATCCTTAATTTCAACTACAAACCATACAAATTCATCTAAAACTTATATAATTAATTTGTTTTCGTACACTAGAGGGCACTTGTAGACTGCATACATCCGCAAGCGAGTTATTAGGGAATGTTTACAGGGAGGGGGAGTACGGGTGGTGTGTGCGGTACAGGGCACTGCCTCTCACCAATAGTATTAGTTAAGCCCGGTTAGACGGGGTTACTACTTGGATGGGTGACCGTTTGGGAATAATCTCGTTCTCGAGCTTGGACCATGTGAATATAGTTTACGTTTCTCTCTGACGAAGGGCCTTCGCTCGAAACGTTAGACTCCTACGTTCTCTGTTTCGGCAGTATATCTAACCATACTCGATTTTGCGAAGGGAGGAAAACCTGAGAACCCGGTGAAAAACCCTCGAAGCACAGGAGAGACCAACTAAACTCTATTCAAATAGTGAAATAAAAGTAGCGTGCTGCGTAGGCAGTGTTGAAACAACAATCGAAATAAACATCATCTGGGATAGGAGTGGCGCCCATCCCTGCCTTAGGGTAGTAAGGCAACAAAAGAGGAGCCTTCTGGCTGCCTCCAACTGCGGTGGACCAACCACTATAGGGGGGAGAGGCATCCTCTGTAGCTCAGAGTTTTTTCTTACCCTTTTCCATGTGTTAACCATACGCATGAGTTTTCCTTCGTTTTCAAACGTGATCACGCTATTCAAGTAATTGTCGGCGCCATAATCATGTCTAACTGTCACTCTGTTTGCTGTGGCCACGTCTATGAATGTCTTGGCCTTGCACCCTGCTGGGACACCTCTCGTGATGTTTGAACAACCAATCAACATTACATGTCAATTTCTTCTTATCATATTTTTGTTCAAACGTCAACTTTCTCTTTTTTTCTCCCGAAACATCAATTTCCCCAGCCGCTGTGTACATTTCTAAAATGAAAAATAAAGTAATATCATACTACAATAATATTTTACTATACTATACTATACCAAAATATTTTACAATATTACATATATTGTATTTTACTATACATGTACTACTATTTTACTACACAACAATATTTTACTATACTACCAAAATATTTTCAAATATTACATATATTGTAATATATTTTACTATAATACCATTAAATATACGACTAAATCAGAGATATTTTAAAATATTACATACCTGCATTATTAGTTGTAATGTCATACTTGGCCATGAATTTCGCTGGGGGATCCTGTCCATTTTTCAATGCAATGTTTAAGTTGTTCATGATTAGGTAGGGAAAGGCTGGAAGACGTTGGGTTCGTATATATGCCAGGTCTACTACCTTAGCTTCGACACACGCTGCTATACCCCAGAAGTCACCACCGCGACACGTTTTGGGAATCTAAACAAGAAATAACGAGGAGAAAAAAATGCTGTGAACTTCCAGCCCTGGGCTTATATTTTTATTATTTTATTACTAAAGGCTTATTAAACGAGTTCGAGGTCTGTACGGGAAAGTATTTGCCTGAGGTTTTCGTACAGACAGAGCGACGAAGGAGCGAGGTTTGTGTGAGAGCAACCGAGGGCAAATACTTTCCCGTACAGACCGAGAAAACGAGGTTAATAAGCCTTTTATTATATGGCTTTTGGTTTGTTTTCTTATCTGTTTTTAGTTCTATACGTTTGTCTTGATCAGGTGTCGCTGTTCACCTTAGTTCTTACTTTTGAGTTTGTTCGTTTCGCTTCATGTTTACACCTGTTAGGCTTTTATTTTTCGCGCTTTTAAATAAGAAGTTTTTATAAAAAGAAACACTGATGCTTCAGGACGTATTATTGTTCAAAATTTTCCAACGAATATATCTAATTCGCTTTTATTTTCATTCAAATCAACTCAGTAATTTTCCCGCCAAAACTTGCAGGTCATTAAAAAGGACGTAATGCCCTCTCACAGTGCCGAGAGGGCATTACGGCTTTTTCCGGACCTCTCAGCAACCAATCAGCGTGCGCCGTTTGGCGTAATGACCCGAAAACAAGCCCAGCCATATAATAATAGAAGTTACTATCGCAAGTGAAGTGCTGCCCCAAATGGGATGAAAACATTTAGCCTACTGTGCAGGCAACTCTGTGCAGTCTGGCCAACGTAACAGCCCCCTCCACCTGAGTTTGCCCACTCCACCCAACCGGAGCTTGTTCTGTTGCTCAATTCTACGTATCAATTTATTGTATACGGAAGCATATTAAATTCAAACATAATAGTCAATCGATATATGGTCTGGAAACTCAGCTAAAGTTTTGGTCTATCTTTTTGTTCGCCTTTATCATTTCCGTGCACGGTGCACGGTCACTGAACACATTGTATTTTAGTACAATGAACGAATTGTCCAATAGCAACGTTTCAGTTCAATCACTCAACCGTGCTATTTAAATATTAATAAACCTAAAACAAAGGATGTGCACGGTGTAAGGTACGGTTCAACATAAAATCACAGCTCATTATAGGCGCTTTGAAGTTTACCGAGTTTCCAGACCATATCTCGATGACTATGCTTCAAACAAGACGTCATATAAGTCTTTATCTCCCATACTTACTGTATTTAAATGAATTGAATTGAATTGAATTGAATTGTCATTATAAATGCACGGTCTTTATCTGTATAAAGCCCAGGGAAATATACAGATAAAGACAAAACCTTGTGAAATTTGAACTAAATTAGTTAATTACCTCGAACCTCGGCATTAAGCCTATGCTTCCCTCGGTGCTACGTGCCTTGGGAGGTATAACTACTTAATAACCGAGAGTGAGGTCTTTACGGTAAAATATTAAACCGAGGTCTTGCTGTATTGACCGAGCGATAGCGAGGTTAATACGTTCAAGACCGAGGTTTAATATTTTACCGTAAAGACCGAACGGTCGAGGTTATTAAGTAGTTTATTATATGGCACTTTTTATTTCAAAATCAATCTTGTATTTCTTGGTCTTCGCTTTCTTTAACTTCGTCAAAACACCGAACTATATACAGCCTATATACAGCCCTAATTATACACTACTTGCAACACTAAGTAATAGATATAGCTAGACGTTATTACCTCGACCACACCACGCATTTTCCTTCCTAAATCAATACCTTTCCAGACTGCGCGACCTGGAATGAGTTCTTTACGAATAATGGCATGAGCTTTGGTCCTGTGTAAAAAAAACCAAAAAAAAAAACCCAACAAGGTGAACATTTAGAAATTAGGTCTACCCTTGATATAAGAAATTAAACCCCTAACTCTACACAAGACTACAATTCGTTCACCATGTATCTCCAATAATACCATGATCGCCTCGGATTCTTTTGTTCTCCGAGGGAATGTAAACCTCGTATTTCCCTCATCGCTCATGCAAGAGGGAAATTTATCCTTTGTCTTCTAATTTTCCCGTGCATGTTGATGAGGGAAAATTAGAAGACAAAGAAATCTTTTGTCTTCTTCTAAATTTCCCGCTTGCATATATTTTCCCTCATCAACATGCACGGGAAAATTAGATGCAACTTCTCTGATCAACCGTGTAAATTTCCTGTCGGTAAGATTCTCAAAGTTTTCCTCGGCGATCATAATATTACAAACTAATAACATGACTTTTCGGGAAATTGCGGCCCAAGGACTTTTACAAATCTTCCCGAGGCAAAGGGGAAATTTAATCGCTAATTTCCCTCAAGTCATGTTATTACTTATAATTAAAGTGCTTATAAACCCAAATATGATATTACTGCATATGGATTCTATTTAATGTGTATAGTTGAATGCCAAAATATTTTTTGATTTGAACTTTTATTTGTTGTTATATTGAGGTTTGTATTTCCAAAATGCATGGTAATGAGAATGACGTCTATGTAGGCATAATTTGCATACACAATGTTCTGTTACCATTTTGGAAATACAAACCTCAATATAACAACAAATAAAAGTTCAAATCAAAAAATATTTTGGCATTCAACTATACACATTAAATAGAATCCATATGCCGTAATATCATATTTGGGTTTACCAGCACTTTAAATTTAAAGGGGATTGGCAACAAAAATTAAGTTTGTCTAATTTGAAAGGTAAAATATTTTCACATGTAGCAAAACCAGTTATATCTCTAAGTTTGTTCAGCGAAATCATTTGAAACTGTGCACATAAAAACTCCTTACGACGCTGAACATCTCATGTTAGATATGTAAGTGATTTTGCTCTGAATGAAAATATTTTACCCCACTCCTGACGTCAGAGACCATCTCATTTACATATCAAACAAATTGAAATATCTTGAAAACGCAGAAAGATACGAAAAAGTTGTAAACGATCTTCTAGACGAACAAACTAGACGAACTTAATTTTTGTTGCCAATACCCTTTAATAAGTTTTTATTGCCAAGTATAAAAGAAAACTAATAACAAAATAAACAGCAACGGGAGAAAGCAACAGGATAGTTCCCAACTAATATAACTTCACCCCTGAAACTCGTAAAAATAAAAAAGTTGGATAAGAGTAATAATAATATTGAACAATTGTAGACCCTATAATATAAAAACTTCCCTAAAAAAACTTCAGAGAGCTACTTTAAATACAGGAAACTGTCAGCGACAAGTTCTGTGAGCTCATTGTCATTGAATTTCATTATTTGTCTCTCTATTGTTCTATACTTTATGTGTGCATAGATAATGAAAGGGGAACTGGATAGGAAACTTACGAACCGGAAACGATGTTTGCACAACTTGCTCTGGTGATTATACACTTATAAGGGTTAACGCACGTGGCTAAAATCAGACATTGCTGAACTTAAGGTGGCTCCCTACGGTAATTTCAATAGGGGACTGGTGACTAGAAATAGTATCGCTACGCATGCGTAAATAGCGATCTTGTCGATTCGAAATTCTATGACCGCGTCGACATAGATGTTAGACTTGTAGACGTTTTCTTCGGTGAATTTCGCTAAAATTTTGTAAATAAGTAGTTTATAAAAAGTTCTAAAGTACATATAATTTTAAAAGTTTTTCATAAGACAGAACTTTTTTAAATCGATAATTTTTACAGCGAAAAATCTGTCCCTACAACCCTCTCTGATTTTGTGCATGGATATTCTCCACAACAGTATCTATCATCTCAGCAATTTTTAAAAAATTTCACCGAAGCAAACTGATGCAAATATTATGCAATATTTGAAAATATACCAAAGTTCCAACGTCATTATTACCATGGTAACAGCAAATAATTGAACTTTTTGATAGATATTTTATATCTGCGATAGTTCTGCTATAGTAAGGTCTACTTAGTATTTATCTAACAAATTTTTAAACTTGTGAATAACATTAGATAATGAGCGTATGAAATAGCGCGTATTTATTGAAACTATAGGGAGCCACCTTAAGTGATATTACACTATTGTGTATTGCGGGGTGGGCGGGGGGGGGGGATGGGGGGACACATCAGAGCCACAGTGTGTACATTAAGATGTACCTCATGTCAAGAATCTGCTGATCAGCTTGGGCGGTCGGCATTTCCACTGTAAATCCCTTCTTGGTCACCTTGACGATGGTGTGTATTTTGGGTGCTGTTAGCACCTGGTTTCTCACAATCACACCTGTTTCAAAGACAGGAAGCCAAACGCCAACTTTGTTGTGCATGTGAATAGCAACACTAGAAAGAAAAAAAGCAATGAAAGAATTATACTGTAGCACGATAATAAAAATATGTACATTTTCACGTCAAATTAATAACTACATCTCATATGCTACCGCTTCCAAACCACATGTTATGACTATGACTTTACAACCTTAGCACTCCATCACAGCTTCAGTAGCTCAATGATTAGAGCGTCTAACCGGTCATTAGAAGGTTGCAGGTTAGAACCCTGTCTGGGGCTGAGAAACATAACCTGAGTATTTTGTCCTGTTTCACCCTGAGTAGCTTGATGAACGTTTACCGAACGTTACATAAAGCTCGCACCTGTACATCACATGTACACCACATGCACATCACATGTTTATCACATGTTTATCACATGTACACTACATGTACATCACATGTACATCACATGTACACCACATGTTTACCACATGTACATCACATGTACACATGTACACCACATGTTTACCACGTGTACACCATATGTACACATGCATACCACATGTACACCACATGTACACCACATGTACACCACATACCATATGTACACCACATGTACATCACATATACACCACATGTACACCACATGTACACCACATCTACACCACATGTACATCACATGCATAGTTTAATACAGGGGGCAGTTCTCTGCTTGACTCTGAGCATAGAGACTTACTTTGGTAAAACTTTGATCGTAGCTTGAATATTCTCAAAGTTCGACGTTATCAGCTGTGGTGCGCCAGTAATATC
The DNA here is from genome assembly GCA_035771165.1 of Paragorgia papillata. Classification (NCBI taxonomy): domain Eukaryota; kingdom Metazoa; phylum Cnidaria; class Anthozoa; order Scleralcyonacea; family Coralliidae; genus Paragorgia; species Paragorgia papillata. The sequence goes on along the minus strand of JAWNZC010000250.1, from coordinate 1,264,159 downwards.
GACCTCGGCATGAGCCTTGAAGGCCAAGCAAATCTTGCTTGATAGTTTTAATGGAATACCAATAATAGTTGGGATCATGTAGCGTTGTTCAGTTAAGAGATGAGCTGCTGTGAACGAGTCCTTGTACTTGATTCCTGTCTTAGTGAACGTGATCCCTACAGGAACAAATAAAGTTTCACTAATCTTAACTTGAAAACCAACCACGGAAATACAGAATGAGACACTTTCAGATCGAGACCCCATTTACACAAGAGCAAGACTTAAACATAGGTGCGTACTGCGTACATGTGTCTACAAGTTTGAAGGCGCCACGTGTTACACGGTGCAAGTTTTTTTTGTGAAACTGCGTTGGTTTGTAAACCAAAGCAAGCGTAACAAGTTTCACGAGGAGTGTTACACAGTACAGATGTGTATAGTTATATAATTATGCTTCTCGGCCACCGCGCAAACGTAGACGCAAAAATTATGTGCAAACGGGGTCTGCAGTTAATCTGAAACGAATTAATTTTTATTTTTTTCAACCTGCTTCGGTCGCTGTTCCCTCACCAAACAAAGCGTCTTTAAGAACCTTAAAAAGATCTTCTTTTACCAGTTTACCGAAGTAGATCTCAGAGCCAAACAACTTGAGGTAGGTAGCAAATCTTGCCACGAGTTTCTACAAATTAATAGACGTTTCATTACTACATGCATATAAAAAAAGAAAAACTATAAAATACTTTAAACGTCATGTACATTTTTTGCAAGGTTTAAGAATTTTGACTTCCACTTATATTTTGAAACTGAAATTTTTGATCCTTGTATTACGGTTTATTCGATCTTTATACAAACGTATTTTTTCCAGTTTTTTCATTACAATTTTTAAATTGTTCTTTGAGAGCTTATTCAATTTATCAAATATTAAAATCAGGGGTTTAAAATCGAGTTAGTCCGTGTGGGAAGTAAACCGTTATAGCCAATCAAGATGTTGGTTTGTTTTTTTCACTTGTGAGAAACTTGTTTTAATAATCATAACGATTATAGCAGCATACATCTTACGAGCGAGGAAGGCCGTTTAATAAATGCACTCAATATTTTTTCTTACAGTATTTACTTTAGAGATATTTATTAAAATAATAATAAAGTGCTCACCTGGCGTCCAGGTTCTTGCTTTTCTCCCTTATCATCTGAAACAATTCCAAAGATGTAATTCAAAATGTCCAAGGACCGCGTTTGTCTATGAGGTTTGCGTTCGAAGATTGGTTGGAGGATATCATGAACACCTTGTATACGGGCTCCAAACTGCGAGGAAAGAAACACAATACATGTTTGTAAAATGCAATTTGTCCTAAGGGTGTAGCCTTGAAAAATATCGTTAGTGTTGGTGTTGTTGCATAGTCAATCGAGATATGGTCTGGAAACTCAGCTAAAGTCTTTGGTGTATCTTTTTGTTTGCCGTTATGCATTTTTGTGCACGGTGCACGGTCACTGAACACATTGTATTTTAGTATAATGAACGAATTGTCCAATAGCAACGTTTCAGTTCAATCACTCAACCGTGCAATTTAAATATTAATAAACCTAAAACAAAGGATGTGCACGGTGTAAGGTATGGTTCAACATAAAATCACAGCTCATTATAGGCGCTTTGAAGTTTGCCGAGTTTCCAGACCATATCTCGATTGACTATGGTTTTTTGTGTTAGTAGTGGTGGTGTTAGTAGTAGTGGTGTCAGTAGTGGTGGTGTTAGTAGTAGTGGTGTTAGTAGTGGTGGTGTTAGTAGTGGTGGTGTTAGTAGTGGTGGTGTTAGTAGTGGTGGTGTTAGTAGTGGTGGTGTTAGTAGTGGTGGTGTTAGTAGTGGTGGTGTTAGTATAGTGGTGGTGTTAGTAGTGGTGGTGTTAGTAGTGGTGGTGTCAGTAGTGGTGGTGTTAGTAGTGGTGGTATTAGTAGTAGTGGTGGTATTAGTAGTAGTATTAGTAGTAGTGGTGTTGGTAGTAGTGGTGTTGGTAGTAGTGGTATTAGTAGTATTGGTAGTAGTGGTGTTGGTAGTAGTGGTGTTGGTAGTAGTGGTGTTGGTAGTAGTGGTGTTGGTAGTAGTGGTGTTAGTAGTAGTGGTGGTAGTGGTGGTAGTAGTAGTAAAAATGGTGGTAGTGGTGTTATTAATGGTGATGTGAGTGGTGGTGGTCATGAAACGTTAATCACCCCTATAAAGTCAGCAGAAATTCCTGGCAGATGTAATTTTAGCTTCTGATGAAAATGTCTTGGAATAAACGTTTCTGGACCGTTGATCTTGTGAACACGCATTTCCAATGCAATTTTATTTTCTAAAAATTAAAAATTATGTGTTAAAGCAACTGATTAAGACTGGGTCTTCTGCTGCTAGCAACGCTAATAATACGACGTCGAAACTCTTGGATTTTTTAAAGAAATTGGTATTAAAGACAACTCACCGGTGTCCAGTGCAAGGTTTATTGCTTTGGAATACGCAAACAGTCCAAATGCCACGTTGCGAGGAATAAAACGGAGAAGCAAACGAGCACGCGAAGCTCTGTGAAAGAACAATAGCAAGGAAAGGGCGATTAAAAAAGTGGAGTAAAATAAAGTAAGGTAAAGTATTTAAGTGTAGAATAAAAAGGAAGAAAAAGAGAAAGAGAAGGAGAAGAAGGAGGAGAAGTTGAAGTAGAAGGAGAAGGAGAAGAAGAAGGAGAAGGAGGAGAAGGAGGAGGAGAAGGAGAAGGAGAAGGAGAAGGAGGAGAAGTTGAAGTAGAAGGAGAAGGAGAAGAAGAAGGAGAAGGAGGAGAAGGAGAAGGAGAAGGAGGAGGAGGAGAAGGAGAAGAAGGAGGAGAAGGAGAAGAAGGAGGAGAAGGAGAAGGAGAAGGAGAAGAAGAAGAAGAAGAAGAAGAAGAAGAAGAAGAAGAAGAAGAAGAAGAAGAAGAAGAAGAAGAAGAAGAAGAAGAAGAAGAAAGAGAAGGAGAAGAAGAAGAACAAGAACAAGAAGAAGAAGAAGAAGAAGAAGAAGAAGAAGAGAAGAACAACAAGAAGAAGAAGAAGAAGAAGAAGAAGAAGAAGAAGAAGAAGAAGAAGAAGAAGAAGAAGAAGAAGAAGAAGAAGAAGAAGAAGAAGAAGAAAAAGAAAGAGAAGGAGAAGGAAAAGGAGAAAGAGAAGGAAAACTCACTTGACAATGTCCAGTCGGTCAAGGTTGATTGACGTACGAAGATCAGAAGCAACGAATGAAACCAGTTGGTTACTGCGAGGTCCTCGTCCAGCGGCTTCACGAGCAATAACACTAGCCATCATCTGACAAGTCAAAAGACTTGGGTCGCCATGGAACAAGATCTTGTAGCAAGCTATACGAAGCTCGGGGTCCGCAATGGGGTTGGCAAAAATAGGAAGAAGATACTGACGAGCCTATGGAGCAATAAACGGGAATAAAATAAAACCAAATTAAGATACGGACAAAAATGCACACTGAACCAGCCATAACTGAGAGGTAAAACGATCAAGTGGACGTTAGCAAGGTGAAAATGTGAGCCGAGATTTTCACTTTGCTCTGTTCAAGACACTCCCCAACCTCGTTCCCAGTGCCTTTTTGAAATTAGGAGGTCGGGAAAAGGCAAAAGGCAAATGGCATCGGTTGGTGGACTCTGCATTTTCATTGGTTGATTGCTTTTTCCACAGGAAACGTAATTATGCATAGTTTTCTGCCAGTTAAAATCAATGGGACCGCCCATTACAAAGGACTTCTCCCACGAGAGCGCCATTACTCCGAATGGTTTTGCATACTAAATTAATTTGCTAATTTATTACATCAAGTATTTCTGGGTGCTGTGACTAGCCGATGTCAAGGGCCTTTCCCCGCCCTCCCAATTTCAAAAAGGCCCTGGGAACGAGGTTGAACATTGCCAACGCAGCACTCTACGTTTTTACACTACGTAGTCGTTAGCTTAGCTCAAAGAGAAAATTTCATGAACTATCTTACGGTGCGAAACCAATTCAAAAACAAAGTTCAAATTAGTGGTAGGTAAGTTTCCGCAAACCTGCCCTGCGAGCAGAGCCTTCTTTTCCTTATTCCTTCGCTGAGAGGAAGAAAAGAAGGCTCTGCCGTATTCGTGTTTGGCTTCGTCCAAGATTTAGGACGAAGTAACCCGTTTAAGACCCGTTTAACCGGTTCTTGTTTTGTTTTCTGCCCTGATTGGGACTGGGTTTGAGATTGTAACCAAGCGACTGACATGCATGCGCAATGGAAACCAGTCAAGAATACAGCAGAGCCTTCTTTTTCCCCCTCTCTCTCAGCGAAGAAATAAGGAAAAGAAGGCTCTGCTCGCAGGGTACCGCAAACCTTGCAATTATATTGAAGAAAAGGTTATATTTTCTTACCAGTATTGGTTGGCACCTAACCATGTGTCTTAACGCCCAAACGGCTTGTAGTCTGACGTGTAAAGGCATCTTCGTGTCCGTCACATGACCAGCCACAGTTTTAAAAACATCAAGTGTAGTCCACCCCGCATTTCCAATTGCTTTGAGGTAAATAATCCTCTCTTCGTTGTCCTTGGCGTTTGCAACACCTTCCTTCAGAGTCTGGGGAAAGAAAGAAATAGTTTTCATGTGACGTTACGGCGGCCATATTGGGGACAACAATGAAATGGCGGTCATATTGGTGACACTGACAATGAAATGGCGGTCATATATATATATTGGTGCACCATCTTTATCCTATGGAAATGTAGCTCTATTCTAGTGAGGAAGGTTTACTATAGTGAGGAAGGTTTACTAGTGAGGAAGGTTTACTAGTGAGGAAGGTTTACTATAGTGAGGAAGGTTTACTAGTGAGGAAGGTTTACTATAGTGAGGAAGGTTCAAAGTGAGATATAGTGATATATATATCGTATAGTGAGAAGGGTGCTGAGGAGGACGGCAAAAACATTGGCTAATCAACAGATGCGCAGTATTGGCAGTGGCAAAAATCACGGTGGGACACCTAAAGTCTGTCTCTCCGCAGCACTCGAGAGTATAATTAGTATAGCATTCCGTAGCAGACTATATATGTCAGCAGTATACTCAAGCCAAGGTAAAAAATCTCTCCATTAATGAATGTCGCGAAAACCAAAATTCTTTCCATTTTGAACAAGGTTGTAAAAACTTGAAATTCTACACGGAAGAAGCTTGAAAACTTTCTCCAACTCCCATCCCCGTTTCAAACAAACTCCATTATCTAATAAGCCACCGGCATTAAGGGAACATAACCATAAAACTAGAATACATAAGTAGTATACCCTTACCTTTGCAAAGTCGTCTTTCAAAGTCATTATCCTAGTGTTTTGAGACAGTCGTGGATATCTTCTGTGGGCAATCATGAGACGATTGACTAAGGTCCCAAAGCTGAGCCAGCATGTTCTCTGAGCTCGCACTTTCGCAACGACATTCTGGTGTTGACAAATTTCCTGAATACAAAAACACACGAAAGAACAAAAAAATATATAGTGCTTCCAGTTTGATTCTACAAAACACCACAGGTTTTCTCCAGGTACTCAGGTTTCCTCCTGTAGTAACACTGGAGCAATAAGGGATGGTCCTTCCTGGACCTCTAGAGAGAATAGTTTAGATATGACTAATAGAGTTATCCAGTATAAATAAAGTTAGTTTAGTTTCCTCCGGTTTCCTCCTGTAGTAACACTGGAGCAATAAGGGATGGTACTTACTGGACCTCTAGAGAGAATAGTTTAGATATGACTGATAGAGTTATCCAGTTAGTATAAATAAAGTTAGTTTAGTTTACTCAGGTTTCCTCCTGTAGTAACACTGGAGCAATAAGGGATGGTCCTTCCTGGACCTCTAGAGAGAATAGTTTAGATATGACTGATAGAGTTATCCAGTATAAATAAAGTTAGTTTAGTTTCCTCCGGTTTCCTCCTGTTGTAACACTGGAGCAATAAGGGATGGTCCTTACTGGACCTCTAGAGAGAATAGTTTAGATATGACTGATAGGGTTATCCAGTATAAATAAAGTTAATTTAGTTTACTCCGGTTTCCTCCTGTTGTAACACTGGAGCAATAAGGGTTGGTCCTTACTGGACCTCTAGGCCTCTGATAGGGTTATCCAGTATAAATATAATTTGGTTTAAAAGGTGTTTTTAACCTACCATAACGTGTTTCATGACGTTGACATTAACATTTCGTACCCATCCAAGTCCGAAGAGAACTCGAGTCAAATGATCTTTCAGTTTTCCTTTCGTAATCATAGTCTTTAATACTACAGCTGCATCTTCTGTGCCAACACGAGCCAAAGCGTCAATGAGAAGCTTCCTGAGAATAGAAATAAAGAGAACAAGATTCAAAAAACTTTTTTCAACAGTTTATTATTGAACTAAATATGGACAAGTGCATATGTCTGGTCTGTTTCTGCATGATTGACTGATCATTTTTGCATGCACACGAAGATATGTACGGTAGGAATAATTATTGTGAGACAACAAACTCAAGTGGACGAAACCGAGTGACGAACCATTAGTAGAGAAAAGAGACCTTAAGATGCTAGGACGACGACGGCGGTTAAAAAGCAATTCAAATTTTAGCATTAAAAAGAAGTCACGGTTAACTGACTACTGTATTCAATACTTGAAGCTTGTTTTATAATTTTCAAAGTTTTAAAACGCTTGCAGTGTCTGTGTTAAGGCAATCTCAGCCAACAGTTCTCATCTTAAGGTCCCTAAAAACTCTACTTGACTGCATGCGGCTGGGATTCGAACCCGCGATCTTCGGTTTACTATAGTCCGACGCGGCTCTACCAACTGAGCTACACGCGTAAAAATCTCACAAGTTGTTACAGCATTGTTGCCTGAACAATGCTGTAACAACTTGTTGACATATGTGAACAACATTGATAAATGAACAACATTGTTCATCATTGTTTCAACAAGTTGTTACAGCTTGATGAAACAACAACCGTTGTTCACGCATGTTGTAACAACCGAAGAACGTGTTGATACATCAACCATGTTCACCATTGTTGTAACATTGTTGTTCATCGTTGTTATTTCGTCATGCTGTTACAACATGTTGTATCATGTGCGAACAACGTTGTTGGCTATAAAAATGTGCTGTTGGAACAACTTGTTTATGACTGTTGATTTATCCGTGAACAAGTTGTTCGAACCATAAGTGAACAACTTGTTGACAACTTGTTCACGGCGAGCAGCACAACATTGTTCACGGCGAGCAGCACAACATTGTTCACGCCTGTTGACAACCGTGAACAAGTTGTGCGTTTTTACGCGTGCACATGGTCAAGTTGGGAACAGGTCGTAGAATAATGGTACTTATATTTAATACTTCGAAACTGGAAATCTAGTTTCTTCAATATTGAGAGAGTTGACTCTTTATCTTATGTTGTTGGAAGCAGTTGTATATATCTCATTTCTGTATACAACAATTTAAAAATGGTTCATGGCTTGGCGTATTTCATCGAATTAAGGATGCACGCGGGAAGTTAGGAAAGCACGAATCAGCAGAAGAGTTGCTCGAGGCGATAGCCAAGTGCTCTCCCAACTTCTCCACATAACACCATCAAGTGTCACGGTGCATTTGCAATACCTTAGGTCAAGATTCTGAACAGCCATGCAATCTTTTACAACCAGTTCCAGACTCTTCTGATTGCAACGACGGAGCTGAGAGACAAGCCTGGTGAATGTTCGGGCGAGTTCTGGATTCATGGGTACTGCAACCACTTGTTCCTTCATCGCTGCGATAAGATCCGTCACCTAAACGATGAGAAATAGTAGTACATTCAACACATCATGAACCAGAGCTTGTAGTAGGCCAGAACTAGTACCAAACCAAAGCTGCTAAAATGGCTGAGACACTTCAAGGTTTTTGGGGAAAAAATTTATATATAGGAAAAAAGGTCTTAAGAAAAACCGGACTTATGTATATTAATCGTATTTCCTCCCCCCTCCCTCCCCTTACAATGCTGTGCATGCAGATACTGACCACATGGACATTTTGCAGCATTTGACCAACATTGTTTGAGGAAACGAGGTTTAATATTTACCATAAGGTCTATTATCCTCGTTGATGTAAGTTGTCTCAAGTTATCTTGTTCTCCATTGTATAGAGCACCAGGAAGTAGTGTCTTTGTTTTAAATCAATGTACCGACAAGTTATAGTTTTCCCAGCAGAATCTCCGATATACTTCGTTCTGGCAATTGATTTACCGTACGACCGTCCCCTCCTCCCATCCTCCACACACATCACACTCACTCACCTAACACACATATCCACAGATCCAACCACCCACCCACCACATACACCACACCCACTCACGACACCCACCCAATACTCACTTAACACAACTACCACCCAACACAGACCCAATACACACACCACCCCTACCCCACCCCACCCACCCACCACCCACCCCCCTCCTCTGTATCCCACGATGTTACCTGGATACCACATAACTAGACAGTTCATGTTTCTCTTACCTCAGTACGAATGTTCGTCTGAGCTGCTTCCTTCTTAGTCTCGGCCCAACCGTTATCGTAAACAAACAATAATCCTCCACGTTTCTCTTCGTCAACAATCTCTGCATAATGCACGAAAGCAAACGTTCATTTTTTTTGTCACCCACCCTTTTAGTACGCTTAGTTTCAAGAATGGTCGGAAGGTAGGCTGGGGTGGGGGCATAATGAGCAAGAAGTTACAAAAAATTCTGGGGCATTTCTAAGCTTGTTTGAGTTTTAAAGAAATTAAGAAAATAGTCTTTAAAACGTTTAGTCTAAAATTGTATGCAGAAAGAAATACTCACTTTTTGCCGATCCTGGGATGGGTTGTTCCTTTTTGAGAAGCTTCAACATTTGCCTAAAGATCCATAATAATTTAACATTACTATCACGATTGTATAGTTGCACTCTTATGTTTCAATTCTATTCAAATCAACTTCAATTCAACATAAGCGCAAATAAATATGATTTTCACAAGCGCTCTAATAAACACAATTCTAACACGCATATTCTGACATGCGCACTAATGAAAACATATACTAACACGTACATCCTAGCACCTGACACGCGCGCTAGTGGAAACACATTCTAACACGCACATTCCAACACGCGCACCAATAAACACGTAAACCACACACATCCTAACACGCGCACTTATAAAAACACATTCGAACACGTACATACCAACACGCGCACCAACACGCCCAATCTAACACACGCACTAAAAATACACATTCAAACACGTTGGCCCAGACATACCTAGTACGGGCGGCAACGGCCTTTCCAGCACCATAGTTATCACCAAACATGGTAAGATCATGTTCACTTTCACTAACACATTTCCGTATCAGAAAACCGTCGTCAGTATTTCCTTGAAGATCATAATGCATGTAGGCAGCTGATCTTAATAATCTTGGCAGAGTCTTCGCAGTGCCACGACCCTGAAAGACAATTCGCGTGAAAGAATAAAGGTTTTCAGTAAAGTTTCCTCAGTTGTGCAAGGTGTCGTAAGTTGATATCTGGTTTAACTGAGAAAACTTTAAAAACACGTCACCCGTGAAATCAAAAGCATTTTCCGTAATTTCGTTGACGGTTATAAACACACGAGTTAGCCGTGAAGTTTGTAAGAGCGATAAACAATTTTACGATGCCAAAAACGAGCCTGAACGGGAGTGATGTATATGAATTATCTCGACCTGTGTGATGTTAGCTTTCGCACCGGAGTTGAGAAGAAAAACAAAATCTCGTGTTTGGCTTAATGGTCAGCATAATCAAATTCAAATATTACCTGTCGTTGCACGATAAATTCATCATGGTTAGGAACATTGCTCTGCCACATTTCTGGCCTTGTAATGCATTCTGTCAGGTCAATGACTCTTTTTACACGATAATATGGCTTCTGGTTGACAATAGTGTAAGCTGTTTTACACTTTCCAGCTACGGTAACCTAGAGAGAATGGGAAAAAAAAAAAAAAAGAATGAAATAAATTAACCCTTAAGAGAAGAATTATTTCTATTGGGCGCAGAAAAGACTTGATTCAGCACACTAAAAATATTATTTAATGCATTTTCTCAACTACCAGTGAAACGTGTACGGAATTTGGACTCAACTACCTAAGTAATAAAGGAGAGATTATGCAATTTAGAATGGGTAACCAAAATGAAATAATTTAGAGCGAAATTTGTCAATACACGAACTGAAGTTGTTCAATTGCTCATAATCACTTTAAATGCATTTTCTCAACTATAAATTAAGCTTTCATGGTATTTGTACATAATTACCTGGAGAATACTTCGATAGTCGACTGATTTACAGTCGTTAACCAAGACGAAATCTCTCTACGAAGTTTGAGTATTTCAACTATTTTGTTCAAGGCTTGTTGTTTTTCCCGCCTCTTTTTAACTGACGTCAGCATAAAACGAATTTAAAAGGTAACAAAAAGGTAACTTAGTTTGAACGCTTTTCTTGGAAGTAACACTGTTTGAACAATTTTATATACGCATCTCAAACTCATTAATAATTCATGAATTATCGTAGCCAATCCATGAACGTATACCACATCACATGCATGAGTTTTGATACCCAATGAAAACCTGTAGGAAACTTCCTAGTGAACTGGATCACATATCTTAATCTGTATATTGAGATCAATGAAAACACCGCAAATCGCGATGCGAATACTCGTTTGAGAAGCAAGATCAAACACTCGTTTATCGTGTTTCACCAGGGGACTTCAAACACTCGAATACAATAAAAACCTCGGGACTATGCCCTCGGTTTTCATTTGTTTTCTCGTGGAATTTGGAAATTGGAACCCCTGATGAAACACTCAAACTAGTCAAGCACGAAAGTTTCAAATTTTAACCTAAGATTATATATCAAGTATATCACCTACCTCGTCTACTCTTGTCTGATATGTTTTTTCGTTGTCGGTTATCGGCAGATAATAGTGGTTAATAATGGCTCGTTTAATGTTCAAACACCATTCTGGTTCCTCTTTCGATGCAAACATCTCCTTCTCCACTGCTCTGGCTTTGATCTGGAACCTAACTGGCATTTCCAAGAATTTACCAATATGTTCTTTGACTTGAGGTAGAGCTTCTCCTTTCCCCAGACGCGTCACTAACCTGTCAGCAACCAACACTTTCTCCTTAATCGTGGCTAACACGATGTCTTTTAACTAGAAAAACAAAATCACAACAAAATAGTTATTGTTTTTGTGTTTTCTTTGGTTCTTTTCTGCCACCAGTTCAGTTCAGTTCGGTCCAGTCCAGTCCAGTCCAGTCCAGTCCAGTCCAGTCCAGTCCAGTCCAGTCCAGCCCAGTCCAGTCCAGTCCAGTTCAGCCCCTAGTCCAGCCCAGTCTAGTCCGGTCCAGTCCAGTCATAGAGATCATATAAATACTAGATGGGGCATTGGCGGGAAAATTTGGTAACCACATGGCAGCCGCCATTACCTATGATATTTCAGTCAATTGGTTGGCAAATGTACTAGACCCAGTCCTTTGCCAACCAACGCGCCTAATGTTTACCTCCAAAAAAATCCAAGATGGCGGCGTTCAATTGGTTACCCGCGGTTGACTGAAATTAATATAGGATGCCCCCTCTAGTATTTATATGATCTCTATGCGTCCAGTCCAGTCCAGTCCAGTCCAGTCCAGTCTAGTCCAGTCTAGTCTTCTCTTAAGCTAGGGTCTATTCGAAGCCACTATCAGTTTACCACCTTTTCACTTTTCTCTAATATTAAAATGAACACCGTGGTCTAAAGTGTATGTATGATATGCACAATATATACAATACAATACAATACAATACAATACAATACAATACAATACAATACAATACAATGCTCAACCTACCCTCATTATAAAAAAGCCAGTGGAGAGGTAATCAAAGTGAGCAGTAGCTGCAATTCGCACGGCCATATCATTTTCAAAAGCTTCAGGAATTCCATGAGCAATTATTCCTTCATACTTGTATGTGTAACGCTTATTAGGGCGGTATTCTAAAGACACAAGACATAATATATATATATATTTATTTATTATATAAAATAGAGTGTTTTATTGATGTTTCCGCCACTAATAAAAACGATAATCTCACATGTGTCGATTATCGTGAAACCTATTAGAGTTTACTGCTCTATTTTTGTGGGGAAATAGGACTATTTTTTATATAATAAACAGATATAATCAGCACTCGAAATAAATTCCATATTTCCGCGCATCCATGTGTTATTCTCTATTTATTCGGTGCCGGCGAAAGATCTTTCATATTGGAGGAGCTAATTGATCGAATAAAATGATAAAGATTGTACTTTGACCTCCTCCCAGAAAATGTTAGGCCATTTTTAACCCTATCTTGAGAGATATTTGGGGAGACTAGCACCTCATTAGAAGGATGCTATAGTACTCCTTGCCCCCTGTCGAGATTATAGCCAATGATTGTGCAAGGAACAGTTTAAAGGAGTATACATAGGAATCGCTAATTCATTTTCTGGAGTGCATAAAATGAACTCCTTGGGATTTTAAGAATGAAGTCAATGCAATTCTTAGAAACAAGAGTACAGACTACATGTTCTAGGTATTTTTTAAAAGAACTTAATTGCTTGCACAGTACAGACTATAGACGTTTTCCAAGACAACTAAAAAAACTTCAATGAAAATAAAAACTAGGCTTACTCACCTAAACGGATTGCCGCTACAGAAAAGAGAAAAAAAAGAGCAAATCATTTTAGTAATTAGTTTACACTCAAAACAATAAAAATAGAAATACTGCTAAATTATCAAAAGATGCGGATACGATATTAAGAAAAATAAAAGAACTATACCATTACGTTAATTCAATTGATCATATTTTACTCTGATGAAGGACTCCACTCGAAACGTCAGTATTTCATTATCGAAACTATTCTCGGCAGTTCCCCATCACCTTTCACTTTGCTCTATCTAAAACACTGCCTACGCAGCACTCTACTTTTTGGGGCTATAAGTTATTATTATTATTATTAAATCTTTATTTAAACTGTTAAAATCCATTCAGCAAAAGCTGGTCTTAACTGGATGAACAGTATGTACAACTAATACAATGAACAATATATGATACAAAAATACAAACTACAAGCTACATATATGTCTTTCAACATCATCTATGATCAAAAATTTAAAAAGTTCTGTTTTAAAACTGTTATAACAAGAAAGCTTCCTAATGTATTTATGGAGGGAGTTCCAATCTTTGGCAGCGGCAAACTGAAAGGATGTTTGACCCAAGCTACTGCAGAGTTTAGGAATTTCTAATAAAGTTCTGTCACGAAGAGGTCGCAGTCGCACTGAACTGCGATAATTGATAAGGACAAGTTAAGTTAAGTTCTGTCATTAACACTAAATCCAGAAAGGTATAAGTACGTATCGTTACAGAGTTTGTATTAGGTATAGAGAGAAATGATTATATATATATATATATGAAAACAAAGTTTGTATATAAGAAGAACAAAAGTTAATGGTAAAAGAAAATAGGAAACTTAAATTACCTGCTGCGGAAAGACCAAGTAGAAGAACGACCAAGAACTTCATCGTAGTCAAGCGATGCCTCCTTGGACTGTTGTGACGAAGCCAAGTACGATGGTGGTTTTTATACAAATTGCAATCCTGGAATTTGGACTCTGAAGTCTAGCATCAAAAGCTCGTCATATAGAAATGTCAAGGCCAAGTGCAGGAGAAAGAGCACGGTCAATGAACTTTTGTCATGTCTCAAAAATGGTAAACAAGGCCGAGGAGGGAATCACGTTTTTTTCCACGGGTGGTTTAAAAAAAAAACGATCTCCCAATAAAAATATATATATTAAGCCCATGTTATGCAATATAGTTTTTCATAGAAAATTTGTGGAAACACTCTAACACAGCAATAAAGTTACATGACTGAGCTTTAAGGCTAAGTTTTAAGGTTGTGTTACAAAGTGTTTCGGCTCTGTTACGCGGTGCAATTTTTCATGCAAGTTTGTCTCGCAACGCCAACGGCATGGACGTAACGTTTGCGAAAATGAAAGTTGCATGCATCATTGAAGTATGTAACATGTTGTGCAATGGTCAAGATCATTGTCAGACAAGATACAAGTTTCACGAACCATTGCAGTGTAACATGCTAAGCAATGGTCAAGATCGTTGTACGACAAGATGCACGAACCATTGCAGTGTATAACATGCTGTGCAATGGTCAAGATCGTTGTACGACAAGATGCATGAACCATTGCAGTGTGTAACATGCTGTGCAATGACCAAGATCGTTGTACGACAAGATGCATGAACCATTGCAGCGTGTAACATGCTGTGCAATGGTCAAGATCGTTGTACGACAAGATGCACGAACCATTGCAGTGTGTAACATGCTGTGCAATGGTCAAGATCGTTGTACGACAATTTGCACGAACCATTGCAGTGTGTAACATGCTGTGCAATGACCAAGATCGTTGTACAACAATTTGCACGAACCATTGCAGTGTGTAACATGCTGTGCAATGACCAAGATCGTTGTGAGACAAGTTGTTGCAATCGTTTCACAACGTAGAACGCGATCTTACTTCGTGAAACAATTTCTGCAACTTATCTTGCAACAATTATCGATAGTAAATTATTGAGAATGAATGAGAATGTTTGCATATAAATTTTAGCAGTCTTTTCTTCAAACTATATGTATAGAAAACAAATTTATCTAAGTATTCAATGATAAAAATATTATTTGTCTGTTCAAAGCGTTTTGCAATATTTAAAGTTTATCATTGACTGTTTTTATGACCTTGTGTCTGCATAACTCCGAGGTCAAGGACACTGGTGCGACAAGCCTGAGGCTTGGAGTTCGTTGAAGCCGTGGGGTAAATCTGCAATATGATTCGGTGGATTGAGAATAATGTGTCGTCGAGAAGTCTCTAGAAAAAGAATTGACTTTAAAAGTGGTGTAGATGTGTTACATCTGCAATAATCTCTCGGTAAAGTATGGAAAAAAATTATTGTATGTACATTTAAAAATGATTTAAACTCGCCAATATAGAATAAAAAGACACTAGTAGATTCGTTAGCAAAAGACCATGCACAAAATTTCAATTGGGCAAGTCTCGTTCGGATATTTAAGCTAAGGGCTGTTTACATAAAACAAAAGTGCTGCATAAGCAGTCATCTGTCACATGGCATCTAAAGCATCCTGAAAGCAGTGGACTACACTGTATATGGCTTTGACAACGAAATACTGGCACTTAATTCTTCCAGTGTTTGTATGATGGAAAAGTGTAATAGTATAATCAATAATTTGTGGTAAAACCACTTTTTCATGCATTTATTGCTCAGCATTCGACCTGTTGACTCAGGCATTCGTCAGAGCAATTGCCAACATCGTGTTGGGTCACGTCATATAAACAACACTGAACCAGAATCACGAAATACTGGTGTTTACAGCCTAAGCCGCTCATCAAAAATAAATCTGATCCCGATATTTTTGGCGTGCGAAGTTGGATCTACAATTTTTGGACAAGTGCAAGAAGAACGCCGCCATCCCGAAGTTTCTACACTTCGATAACTGCAAAATTCAAATGCTTAATACCAATGCCAAAAGAAATTATTGAATGAAGAAATTTCCATCAAGTATTCAAGAATTCGTAATAAATTAGTTATAGACTTATAGTACCAAAGAACTAGCAAGTACCGATCGCACGGCTTTGATATTTTTTATAAAATTAATCCAACGCCCTCCTGCATTTTCAGTCTTTGACCACGCCTCCAGCAATATTTGGCGGACCAGGCACTACGTAATATACCAGCATGAGATGGCAAAAAAAATAAAATCAGCTGGTTGCCCTAAGCGGACATAGCACTTGACAGGACATGAAAAAAACGCCTCTGGGTAACTTTTTACATTGTCTAGTAGCTCGGACAAAAATATTTAAACTATATTTCCAGGAAAATTATTAAAAAAATTTTTATACATCAGTTCAGACGCACACAATATTTTTATAAGATCAACTTTTTTTTTAAGATAGAAATGATAAAAGTTAGATGTAAAGAATAAAAAAGTTTAAAGTGACTATAAATTCAAATAAGATATTACTGATATGGATTCTATGTAACGTGAATATGCCAAAATATTTTCTGACTTGAACTTCTATTTGTTGTTATCAGCGCTGGATTTAGGACTGTGGAGGCCCCTGGGGGGTCACTGACCAGCACAATATATCAATTCTATTTCTGAATGTATGCTAAGTTACATAGTCATATTTTTTTGAATAAGATGTAGGTAATTGGACTGACACTGGGGTTATCAGTAATGTAGATGAATAAAATTTGCAAAGAATGCGGTATATGGCCTTAGGCCAAAAAGTGCATCTTGCTGTATTTTTTGTTAACTTGCGAAGGCAACGCCGGTTGAAGGCGCAGTGTAAATTTGATACGGGACTAAGTTAAACAATTATAAGAAAAGATTAAAGATACGTAAGTAATATTCAGTATATATAGAACATGGGACACAATCCTCTATATATCATATATATCATCTACAGTATATATCTATATATCATCCATATAGCTTTTGTCTTATCTTTGACTCATATTTTGGGCTCTCAAGATTTTTTTCATTTCAACACCTATTTTTTCAACTTTCAAGTGGAGGCCCCCCCCTTAAACATTTTTTTTTGGGGGGGGGGCCTGGGCGACCGCCCAGTACGCCCTGTCCTAAATCCGGCACTGGTTGCTATATATTGACTGGTTTGTATTTCTAAAATGTTAATGAGATGATGTCAACGTAGGCATTTGTGTCTGTTTTTTTCTTTTCTTATGATAAACTAGAAGCACTCTTCTCACATGTGGCCACGCTGACAATCGTAAAGAAGAATTGTGTCGTAATATGAAACACAAAGTAACGTCTTTTCTGCAGTGGCGTAATGGAGGAAGACGGGGCCATTAGGCATATTTGGTGTGGGGGCCGTTGTTGTCATGATTTGACTGACATGGGGCGGGGCTGCGGTGGGCTTGGGGCCCCCAACTGTCGGGGGCCCTTAGTTCTCGCCCTAACCCTATCTAATGAGCGTTAGGCCACTGCTTTTCTAGTTTATGATTCATTTACATGTACTGTAATCTTTCTATTATCTAATGTACTGATTGTCTGCTATCTGCAATTGTTTAATTCAATAATTTTCTTGTATAATTCGAGAAATATTTGGAAATACACCATTTCTATTTTTCTAAGCCCTAGCAGCCCCTCAGTGACAAGTAAAATCATCTGGTGTGATAACCAGATCTCAAGTTTCAACTCTTCAGTTCTTCTCCCTAGATGTACCACTGTATCCTTTATAGTTCCCTAGATGTACCACTGTATCCTCCACAGTTCCCTCTAAGCACTACCTGATCATCAAAGGACTAAGTCTGAGTTTACCTTATGTTAGTAATTGTCACTTTAATGGTCCAAACTCTGATAAAGGAAGTAACTAAATGGATAAAAGATTGGACAACAACTAGAAACATCATCCAAACAACCAAGTCAACACCATCATCATCACCATCACCACCACAACCATCACCAGCATCACCACCAGCATCACCATTACCACTACCATCAGCATCACCACCACCATCATCATCGACACTAACACCAGCAGCAGCAGCACCACCACTATCATCACCATCACTACTACCACCACCACCATCAGTTCATCAGCACCACCACCACTACTGAACTGAGCTGTGCTGACCTCATCTGAGCTGAGCTGGTCTCAGGTGAGCTGAGCTGGTCTCAGGTGAGCTGAGCTGGTCTCATCTGAGCTGAGTTGGTCTCAGGTTATTACCATCATCACCACCACCAATATCACCATCATCATCACCACCAATATCAAAAAATATATATTTAAGACTTACTTTATAGCAAACTCTACCAAGGATTAGTGCATAAGGTACAGGTCCATACATTCTCGAATCCACAGAATGATCCAAATTATCCCCTGTTAACCACACATGTCCTTTTGGTACCTGCAAATGTTATGGTGCTTACTTTGTGTTTCACGCACAAATTTGTTATTCTTTGACCCTGACCCTGACCCTAAACACCCTGATCCTAACCCTGATCCCAACCCCAATCCTTACCCTAATCCTAACCTCAATCCTAACCCTAACCCTAACCCTAATGCATATTCTGCACGAAACACAAAGTAATAACCAATGTTATCACTGTGAGAAGAAAGACTACCATATTTTTGCATGTTCATATTGCCATTATTGATAAGAAATAATACAGACTAGAGAAAAAATATTGAGCAGTTCATATAAAAAACAATACCTTTATTGTTTTCTCTTTATTCATTTTTGTGTCCAAAACAACCCTCTCCCCTTCCTTGCAAAAAATTAATATTACAAACTTTAAAAAAAAAACATAAAAAAAGAAGAAAGAAAAAAGGCCTACCAGGCAACAAAAAATTGAATTGTCTAAAATGTGATACAGTTCAAAATGCCTCACCAGAGCTGTAATTCGCTTGCATATTGTAATTTGTGGATCTCGTGGTGAACGAACAATGACAATGTCACTTCTAAAACAGAGAAAAATACTTGCTAATAGCTTTATTTATATTTTAATTACTGTCAGCCACAAACCTACAGTAATACTGTAAGTAAAATTGATCAATTTTTCATCAGTTTGTACTGGCTTTGTGCACTTACTTTTTTAAGAGTCGAAGTTGAGTTGAAATATGCTCTGTGAGTACAAGATCATTGGATGACTTGGAATTTATAGTTGGCTTCATAGACTGTCCAATACACTAAATAATTATAACAATTAGTGTTCATTATTCAGAGATTTTATACTGTAAACTGGTGTGTGCAGGAATTATAAGGCTATTAATTTTCAGATTACGTTGCTTCAGTTCTGTTTTATAAACTATAAACGTTGTTTTTTCCTCCATCAAAACATATACATGGAAGCCATTTAAAAGCTTGCTTAAAAAAACCCTTTTGAAACCTTGAATAAACAAAATATGTTTTACAACCAGACTATCAAAGTTGATTAAATCTAATAAATTTTGCTTCAACTCTACTTTTTTCAACCACTGTTATATAATTGTTTTCTCGACTGAAAATTTTGCTTTAAACACTGGGGGGATCCATGTTAAAGTGGGCGAGGGGTTGTTGGGCTTATATGTATTTCTAGTAAGGTCATATTAAAGACAGTGCTGAGTACTGCACAAGTAGCTTGGTTGCCTCAATGTAAGGGGAAGAAGCAAATCTCCTATATATATTTTTTAAGAAGGCCAGCCAGCCCCTCTCTCCACTTTTTTGACAAAAAGGCAGCACAATCAGTAGCTATATAGTCCATGACCAGGGAAAAGCTTATTAAGCAATTTTAAGGCCCACAAATCTTAAAAGGAGTTTTCCTATTTTGCAGCTTCACCCTGGCCAAGGCTGAGTGATGATGATGCTTTAAATTGTGAAAAGGCCAATGAAGGCCTTCGTTTGAAATGTCAGAATTCTGTTGCAGATAACTTAGCAGTTTACATGTATAGTCAAACCCAATGTTCTCTTGCATATGACTTTGCAATATTGATACACAACATTGCAATTTTGATTGATGGATTTGATCAGCAACCTGCAAACGCTTTATCACAATTCCTCAACGGGTTGCCCTAAAAAATTCGTTTTCAATGCCAAACTTTGGATAATGCGAAATTCTACATAGAGTTAGAGCCATTACCTTCAAGTATAATGTCACATTTATGTGTTGTTTGATGTTTAAAACCAATATTTCAAGCAACCCGTCGAGGAATTGTGATAAAGTGTTTGCAAGTTGCTGATTGAATCCACCAATCAAAATTGCAATGTTGTGTATCAATATTGCAATGCCATACACAAGAGAACATCTGGTTTGACTATAACACCTTTTTGCTTAGTGATACTTAGTGAGACTGAGGAAGATGTCTCAGGGAGAGGTCTGGTAGAGGTGTACAGGGGGGTTTAGGAAGAAAGGAAGGAAGGAAGGTCTGGTGGGGAAATCTGGTGGGAAAGTCTAGGGGGGGAAACAAGGGTAGAAGAAAGGGAGGAGGGGGAGGAGAAAGGGAGGAGGGGAGGAGAAAGGGAGAAGGGGGAAAGTTGGAAGGGGGGGAGCCAACGATTATAAATGAGAATCTGAAAACAATGATTTGTCAACTTAGCTATCCATAATAAAATTTTAATTTTCAAGATAACTCATCATTTTACTGTATAAAACTTTACTTCCTCCTCTCTTTATATTTAATAATTATATAAAAGCTATTAAATATAAAACTAAAAATTTGAAAGTTGAACTTACAAGTGTAGGTTCGGCAACATACTCAGCAAAAACATGAACAAGGCATCCTACTTGAACAATACCTCCCACGGCATACAATATCTTTGAATGTATACCTCTGAGCATTAAAAATAACCTAAAACTTGTAGCACCCAAATAGGAAGACAATATGAAGATCATGACATAATAATAGGAATACATGAAGTATTAGACCACACGTCTGCAATCATAATACATGTATATACAAATATATATATATATAAACCACCGAAATTGGTCCGTAATAACCACCGCAAAATAACAAGGTCAAAATAACCAACAAAATTGGTCCCTAATAACCATCGCAAAATAACAAGGTCAAAATAACCACAAAAATTGGTTCCTAATAACCATCGCAAAATAACAAGACCAAAATAACCACCGAAATTGGTCCCTAAAAACCATCGCAAAATAACCACCAAAATTGGTCCCTAGTAACCATCGCAAAATAACAAGGTCAAAATAACCACCGAAATTGTTCCCTAATAACCATCGCAAAATAGCCACCAAAATTAATATTGGTCCTTAATAACCATCGCGAAATAACAAGGTCAAAATAACCACCAAAATTGGTCCCTAATAACCATCGCAAAATAACAAGGTCAAAATAACCACGGATTAACCATCGGCAAATAACAAGGTCAAAATAACCACCGAATAACCATCGGCAAATAACAAGGTCAAAATAACCACCGAATAACCATCGCCAAATAACAAGGTCAAAATAACCACCGAATAACCATCGCCAAATAACAAGGTCAAAATAACCACCGAATAACCATCGCCAAATAACAAGGTCAAAATAACCACCGAATAACCATCGCCAAATAACAAGGTCAAAATAACCACCGAATAACCATCGCCAAATAACAAGGTCAAAATAACCACCGAATAACCATCGCCAAATAACAAGGTCAAAATAACCACCGAATAACCATCGCCAAATAACAAGGTCAAAATAACCACCGAATAACCATCGCCAAATAACAAGGTCAAAATAACCACCGAATAACCATCGCCAAATAACAAGGTCAAAATAACCACCGAATAACCATCGCCAAATAACAAGGTCAAAATAACCACCGAATAACCATCGCCAAATAACAAGGTCAAAATAACCACCGAATAACCATCGCCAAATAACAAGGTCAAAATAACCACCGATAAACCATCGCCAAATAACAAGGTCAAAATAACCACCGAATAACCATCGCCAAATAACAAGGTCAAAATAACCACCGAATAACCATCGCCAAATAACAAGGTCAAAATAACCACCGAATAACCATCGCCAAATAACAAGGTCAAAATAACCACCGAATAACCATCGGCAAATAACAAGGTCAAAATAACCACCGAATAACCATCGGCAAATAACAAGGTCAAAATAACCACCGAATAACCATCGGCAAATAACAAGGTCAAAATAACCACCGAATAACCATCGCCAAATAACAAGGTCAAAATAACCACCGAATAACCATCGGCAAATAACAAGGTCAAAATAACCACCGAATAACCATCGGCAAATAACAAGGTCAAAATAACCACCGAATAACCATCGGCAAATAACAAGGTCAAAATAACCACCGAATAACCATCGCCAAATAACAAGGTCAAAATAACCACCGAATAACCATCGCCAAATAACAAGGTCAAAATAACCACCGAATAACCATCGGCAAATAACAAGGTCAAAATAACCACCGAATAACCATCACCAAATAACAAGGTCAAAATAACCACCGAATAACCATCGGCAAATAACAAGGTCAAAATAACCACCGAATAACCATCCGCAAATAACAAGGTCAAAATAACCACCGCATAACCATCGGCAAATAACAAGGGTCAAAATAACCACCGAATAACCATCGCCAAATAACAAGGTCAAAATAACCACCGAATAACCATCGCCAAATAACAAGGTCAAAATAACCACCGAATAACCATCGCCAAATAACAAGGTCAAAATAACCACCGAATAACCATCGCCAAATAACAAGGTTAAAATAACCACCGAATAACCATCGCCAAATAACAAGGTCAAAATAACCACCGAATAACCATCGGCAAATAACAAGGTCAAAATAACCACCGAATAACCATCGGCAAATAACAAGGTCAAAATAACCACCGAATAACCATCAGCAAATAACAAGGTCAAAATAACCACCGAATAACCATCGCCGAATAACAAGGTCAAAATAACCACCGAATAACCATCGCCAAATAACAAGGTCAAAATAACCACCGAATAACCATCGCCAAATAACAAGGTCAAAATAACCACCGAATAACCATCGCCAAATAACAAGGTCAAAATAACCACCGAATAACCATCGCCAAATAACAAGGTCAAAATAACCACCGAATAACCATCGCCAAATAACAAGGTCAAAATAACCACCGAATAACCATCGGCAAATAACAAGGTCAAAATAACCACCGAATAACCATCGCCAAATAACAAGGTCAAAATAACCACCGAATAACCATCGCCAAATAACAAGGTCAAAATAACCACCGAATAACCATCGCCAAATAACAAGGTCAAAATAACCACCGAATAACCATCGCCAAATAACAAGGTCAAAATAACCACCGAATAACCATCCCCAAATAACAAGGTCAAAATAACCACCGAATAACCATCGCCAAATAACAAGGTCAAAATAACCACCGAATAACCATCGCCAAATAACAAGGTCAAAATAACCACCGAATAGCCATCGCCAAATAACAAGGTCAAAATAACCACCGAATAACCATCGCCAAATAACAAGGTCAAAATAACCACCGAATAACCATCGGCAAATAACAAGGTCAAAATAACCACCGAATAACCATCGGCAAATAACAAGGTCAAAATAACTACCGAATAACCATCGGCAAATAACAAGGTCAAAATAACTACCGAATAACCATCGCCAAATAACAAGGTCAAAATAACCACCGCATAACCATCGGCAAATAACAAGGTCAAAATAACCACCGAATAACCATCGGCAAATAACAAGGTCAAAATAACCACCGAATAACCATCGGCAAATAACAGGGTCAAAATAACCACCGAATAACCATCGCCAAATAACAAGGTCAAAATAACCACCGAATAACCATCGCCAAATAACAAGGTCAAAATAACCACCGCATAACCATCGGCAAATAACAAGGTCAAAATAACCACCGAATAACCATCACCAAATAACAAGGTCAAAATAACCACCGAATAACCATCGGCAAATAACAAGGTCAAAATAACCACCGAATAACCATCCGCAAATAACAAGGTCAAAATAACCACCGCATAACCATCGGCAAATAACAAGGGTCAAAATAACCACCGAATAACCATCGCCAAATAACAAGGTCAAAATAACCACCGAATAACCATCGCCAAATAACAAGGTCAAAATAACCACCGAATAACCATCGCCAAATAACAAGGTCAAAATAACCACCGAATAACCATCGCCAAATAACAAGGTTAAAATAACCACCGAATAACCATCGCCAAATAACAAGGTCAAAATAACCACCGAATAACCATCGGCAAATAACAAGGTCAAAATAACCACCGAATAACCATCGGCAAATAACAAGGTCAAAATAACCACCGAATAACCATCAGCAAATAACAAGGTCAAAATAACCACCGAATAACCATCGCCAAATAACAAGGTCAAAATAACCACCGAATAACCATCGCCAAATAACAAGGTCAAAATAACCACCGAATAACCATCGCCAAATAACAAGGTCAAAATAACCACCGAATAACCATCGCCAAATAACAAGGTCAAAATAACCACCGAATAACCATCGCCAA
Organism: Paragorgia papillata; assembly: GCA_035771165.1. Lineage (NCBI taxonomy): Eukaryota > Metazoa > Cnidaria > Anthozoa > Scleralcyonacea > Coralliidae > Paragorgia > Paragorgia papillata. The sequence continues at coordinate 1,240,029 of JAWNZC010000250.1, read as the reverse complement.
ATAACAAGGTCAAAATAACCACCGAATAACCATCGCCAAATAACAAGGTCAAAATAACCACCGAATAACCATCGGCAAATAACAAGGTCAAAATAACCACCGAATAACCATCGCCAAATAACAAGGTCAAAATAACCACCGAATAACCATCGCCAAATAACAAGGTCAAAATAACCACCGAATAACCATCGCCAAATAACAAGGTCAAAATAACCACCGAATAACCATCGCCAAATAACAAGGTCAAAATAACCACCGAATAACCATCACCAAATAACAAGGTCAAAATAACCACCGAATAACCATCGCCAAATAACAAGGTCAAAATAACCACCGAATAACCATCGCCAAATAACAAGGTCAAAATAACCACCGAATAGCCATCGCCAAATAACAAGGTCAAAATAACCACCGAATAACCATCGCCAAATAACAAGGTCAAAATAACCACCGAATAACCATCGGCAAATAACAAGGTCAAAATAACCACCGAATAACCATCACCAAATAACAAGGTCAAAATAACCACCGAATAACCATCGGCAAATAACAAGGTCAAAATAACCACCGAATAACCATCCGCAAATAACAAGGTCAAAATAACCACCGCATAACCATCGGCAAATAACAGGGTCAAAATAACCACCGAATAACCATCGCCAAATAACAAGGTCAAAATAACCACCGAATAACCATCGCCAAATAACAAGGTCAAAATAACCACCGAATAACCATCGCCAAATAACAAGGTCAAAATAACCACCGAATAACCATCGCCAAATAACAAGGTTAAAATAACCACCGAATAACCATCGCCAAATAACAAGGTCAAAATAACCACCGAATAACCATCGGCAAATAACAAGGTCAAAATAACCACCGAATAACCATCGGCAAATAACAAGGTCAAAATAACCACCGAATAACCATCAGCAAATAACAAGGTCAAAATAACCACCGAATAACCATCGCCAAATAACAAGGTCAAAATAACCACCGAATAACCATCGCCAAATAACAAGGTCAAAATAACCACCGAATAACCATCGCCAAATAACAAGGTCAAAATAACCACCGAATAACCATCGCCAAATAACAAGTTCAAAATAACCACCGAATAACCATCACCAAATAACAAGGTCAAAATAACCACCGAATAACCATCGGCAAATAACAGGGTCAAAATAACCACCGAATAACCATCGCCAAATAACAAGGTCAAAATAACCACCGAATAACCACCGCAAAATAACAAGGTCAAAATAACCAACAAAATTGGTCCCTAATAACCATCGCAAAATAACAAGGTCAAAATAACCACAAAAATTGGTTCCTAATAACCATCGCAAAATAACAAGACCAAAATAACCACCGAAATTGGTCCCTAAAAACCATCGCAAAATAACCACCAAAATTGGTCCCTAGTAACCATCGCAAAATAACAAGGTCAAAATAACCACCGAAATTGTTCCCTAATAACCATCGCAAAATAGCCACCAAAATTAATATTGGTCCTTAATAACCATCGCCAAATAACAAGGTCAAAATAACCACCGAAATTGGTCCCTAATAACCATTGCAAAATAACAAGGTCAAAATAACCACCGAATAACCATCGCCAAATAACAAGGTCAAAATAACCACCGAATAACCATCGCCAAATAACAAGGTCAAAATAACCACCGAATAACCATCGCCAAATAACAAGGTCAAAATAACCACCGAATAACCATCGCCAAATAACAAGGTCAAAATAACCACCCAATAACCATCGCCAAATAACAAGGTCAAAATAACCACCGAATAACCATCGCCAAATAACAAGGTCAAAATAACCACCGAATAACCATCGCCAAATAACAAGGTCAAAATAACCACCGAATAACCATCGCCAAATAACAAGGTCAAAATAACCACCGAATAACCATCGCCAAATAACAAGGTCAAAATAACCACCGAATAACCATCGGCAAATAACAAGGCCAAAATAACCACCGAATAACCATCGCCAAATAACAAGGTCAAAATAACCACCGAATAACCATCGCCAAATAACAAGGTCAAAATAACCACCGAATAACCATCGCCAAATAACAAGGTCAAAATAACCACCGAATAACCATCGCCAAATAACAAGGTCAAAATAACCACCGAATAACCATCACCAAATAACAAGGTCAAAATAACCACCGAATAACCATCGCCAAATAACAAGGTCAAAATAACCACCGAATAACCATCGCCAAATAACAAGGTCAAAATAACCACCGAATAGCCATCGCCAAATAACAAGGTCAAAATAACCACCGAATAACCATCGCCAAATAACAAGGTCAAAATAACCACCGAATAACCATCGGCAAATAACAAGGTCAAAATAACCACCGAATAACCATCGGCAAATAACAAGGTCAAAATAACTACCGAATAACCATCGGCAAATAACAAGGTCAAAATAACTACCGAATAACCATCGCCAAATAACAAGGTCAAAATAACCACCGAATAACCATCGGCAAATAACAAGGTCAAAATAACCACCGAATAACCATCGGCAAATAACAAGGTCAAAATAACCACCGAATAACCATCGGCAAATAACAGGGTCAAAATAACCACCGAATAACCATCGCCAAATAACAAGGTCAAAATAACCACCGAATAACCATCGCCAAATAACAAGGTCAAAATAACCACCGAATAACCATCGGCAAATAACAAGGTCAAAATAACCACCGAATAACCATCGGCAAATAACAAGGTCAAAATAACCACCGAATAACCATCAGCAAATAACAAGGTCAAAATAACCACCGAATAACCATCGCCAAATAACAAGGTCAAAATAACCACCGAATAACCATCGCCAAATAACAAGGTCAAAATAACCACCGCATAACCATCGGCAAATAACAAGGTCAAAATAACCACCGAATAACCATCACCAAATAACAAGGTCAAAATAACCACCGAATAACCATCGGCAAATAACAAGGTCAAAATAACCACCGAATAACCATCCGCAAATAACAAGGTCAAAATAACCACCGCATAACCATCGGCAAATAACAGGGTCAAAATAACCACCGAATAACCATCGCCAAATAACAAGGTCAAAATAACCACCGAATAACCATCGCCAAATAACAAGGTCAAAATAACCACCGAATAACCATCGCCAAATAACAAGGTCAAAATAACCACCGAATAACCATCGCCAAATAACAAGGTTAAAATAACCACCGAATAACCATCGCCAAATAAGAAGGTCAAAATAACCACCGAATAACCATCGGCAAATAACAAGGTCAAAATAACCACCGAATAACCATCGGCAAATAACAAGGTCAAAATAACCACCGAATAACCATCAGCAAATAACAAGGTCAAAATAACCACCGAATAACCATCGCCAAATAACAAGGTCAAAATAACCACCGAATAACCATCGCCAAATAACAAGGTCAAAATAACCACCGAATAACCATCGCCAAATAACAAGGTCAAAATAACCACCGAATAACCATCGCCAAATAACAAGTTCAAAATAACCACCGAATAACCATCACCAAATAACAAGGTCAAAATAACCACCGAATAACCATCGGCAAATAACAAGGTCAAAATAACCACCGAATAACCATCGCCAAATAACAAGTTCAAAATAACCACCGAATAACCATCACCAAATAACAAGGTCAAAATAACCACCGACTAACCATCGCCAAATAACAAGGTCAAAATAACCACCGAATAACCATCGCCAAATAACAAGGTCAAAATAACCACCGAATAACCATCGCCAAATAACAAGGTCAAAATAACCACCCAATAACCATCGCCAAATAACAAGGTCAAAATAACCACCGAATAACCATCGCCAAATAATAAGGTCAAAATAACCACCGAATAACCATCGCCAAATAACAAGGTCAAAATAACCACCGAATAACCATCGCCAAATAACAAGGTCAAAATAACCACCGAATAACCATCGCCAAATAACAAGTTCAAAATAACCACCGAATAACCATTACCAAATAACAAGGTCAAAATAACCACCGAATAACCATCGCCAAATAAGAAGGTCAAAATAACCACCGAATAACCATCGCCAAATAACAAGGTCAAAATAACCACCGAATAACCATCGCCAAATAACAAGGTCAAAAATAACACCGAATAACCATCGCCAAATAACAAGGTCAAAATAACCACCGAATAACCATCGCCAAATAACAAGGTCAAAATAACCACCGAATAACCATCGGCAAATAACAAGGTCAAAATAACCACCGAATAACCATCGGCAAATAACAGGGTCAAAATAACCACCGAATAACCATCGCCAAATAACAAGGTCAAAATAACCACCGAATAACCATCGCCAAATAACAAGTTCAAAATAACCACCGAATAACCATTACCAAATAACAAGGTCAAAATAACCACCGAATAACCATCGCCAAATAAGAAGGTCAAAATAACCACCGAATAACCATCGCCAAATAACAAGGTCAAAATAACCACCGAATAACCATCGCCAAATAACAAGGTCAAAATAACCACCGAATAACCATCGCCAAATAACAAGGTCAAAATAACCACCGAATAACCATCGCCAAATAACAAGGTCAAAATAACCACCGAATAACCATCGGCAAATAACAAGGTCAAAATAACCACCGAATAACCATCGGCAAATAACAGGGTCAAAATAACCACCGAATAACCATCGCCAAATAACAAGGTCAAAATAACCACCGAATAACCATCGCCAAATAACAAGGTCAAAATAACCACCAAATAACCATCGGCAAATAACAAGGTCGAAATAACCACCGAATAACCATCGCCAAATAACAAGGTCAAAATAACCACCGAATAACCATCGGCAAATAACAAGGTCGAAATAACCACCGAATAACCATCGCCAAATAACAAGGTCAAAATAACCACCGAATAACCATCGCCAAATAACAAGGTCAAAATAACCACCGAATAACCATCGCCAAATAACAAGGTCAAAATAACCACCGAATAACCATCGGCAAATAACAAGGTCAAAATAACCACCGAATAACCATCGGCAAATAACAGGGTCAAAATAACCACCGAATAACCATCGCCAAATAACAAGGTCAAAATAACCACCGAATAACCATCGCCAAATAACAAGGTCAAAATAACCACCGAATAACCATCGGCAAATAACAAGGTCAAAATAACCACCGAATAACCATCAGCAAATAACAAGGTCAAAATAACCACCGAATAACCATCGCCAAATAACAAGGTCAAAATAACCACCGAATAACCATCGCCAAATAACAAGGTCAAAATAACCACCGAATAACCATCGCCAAATAACAAGGTCAAAATAACCACCGAATAACCATCGCCAAATAACAAGGTCAAAATAACCACCGAATAACCATCGGCAAATAACAAGGTCAAAATAACCACCGAATAACCATCGGCAAATAACAGGGTCAAAATAACCACCGAATAACCATCGCCAAATAACAAGGTCAAAATAACCACCGAATAACCATCGCCAAATAACAAGGTCAAAATAACCACCGAATAACCATCGGCAAATAACAAGGTCAAAATAACCACCGAATAACCATCACCAAATAACAAGGTCAAAATAACCACCGAATAACCATCACCAAATAACAAGGTCAAAATAACCACCGAATAACCATCGCCAAATAACAAGGTCAAAATAACCACCGAATAACCATCGCCAAATAACAAGGTCAAAATAACCACCGAATAACCATCGGCAAATAACAAGGTCAAAATAACCACCGAATAACCATCGGCAAATAACAAGGTCAAAATAACCACCGAATAACCATCGGCAAATAACAGGGTCAAAATAACCACCGAATAACCATCGCCAAATAACAAGGTCAAAATAACCACCGAATAACCATCGCCAAATAACAAGGTCAAAATAACCACCGCATAACCATCGGCAAATAACAAGGTCAAAATAACCACCGAATAACCATCACCAAATAACAAGGTCAAAATAACCACCGAATAACCATCGGCAAATAACAAGGTCAAAATAACCACCGAATAACCATCCGCAAATAACAAGGTCAAAATAACCACCGCATAACCATCGGCAAATAACAGGGTCAAAATAACCACCGAATAACCATCGCCAAATAACAAGGTCAAAATAACCACCGAATAACCATCGCCAAATAACAAGGTCAAAATAACCACCGAATAACCATCGCCAAATAACAAGGTCAAAATAACCACCGAATAACCATCGCCAAATAACAAGGTTAAAATAACCACCGAATAACCATCGCCAAATAACAAGGTCAAAATAACCACCGAATAACCATCGGCAAATAACAAGGTCAAAATAACCACCGAATAACCATCGGCAAATAACAAGGTCAAAATAACCACCGAATAACCATCGGCAAATAACAAGGTCAAAATAACCACCGAATAACCATCAGCAAATAACAAGGTCAAAATAACCACCGAATAACCATCGCCAAATAACAAGGTCAAAATAACCACCGAATAACCATCGCCAAATAACAAGGTCAAAATAACCACCGAATAACCATCGCCAAATAACAAGGTCAAAATAACCACCGAATAACCATCGCCAAATAACAAGTTCAAAATAACCACCGAATAACCATCACCAAATAACAAGGTCAAAATAACCACCGAATAACCATCGGCAAATAACAAGGTCAAAATAACCACCGAATAACCATCGCCAAATAACAAGTTCAAAATAACCACCGAATAACCATCACCAAATAACAAGGTCAAAATAACCACCGACTAACCATCGCCAAATAACAAGGTCAAAATAACCACCGAATAACCATCGCCAAATAACAAGGTCAAAATAACCACCGAATAACCATCGCCAAATAACAAGGTCAAAATAACCACCCAATAACCATCGCCAAATAACAAGGTCAAAATAACCACCGAATAACCATCGCCAAATAATAAGGTCAAAATAACCACCGAATAACCATCGCCAAATAACAAGGTCAAAATAACCACCGAATAACCATCGCCAAATAACAAGGTCAAAATAACCACCGAATAACCATCGCCAAATAACAAGTTCAAAATAACCACCGAATAACCATTACCAAATAACAAGGTCAAAATAACCACCGAATAACCATCGCCAAATAAGAAGGTCAAAATAACCACCGAATAACCATCGCCAAATAACAAGGTCAAAATAACCACCGAATAACCATCGCCAAATAACAAGGTCAAAATAACCACCGAATAACCATCGCCAAATAACAAGGTCAAAATAACCACCGAATAACCATCGCCAAATAACAAGGTCAAAATAACCACCGAATAACCATCGGCAAATAACAAGGTCAAAATAACCACCGAATAACCATCGGCAAATAACAGGGTCAAAATAACCACCGAATAACCATCGCCAAATAACAAGGTCAAAATAACCACCGAATAACCATCGCCAAATAACAAGGTCAAAATAACCACCAAATAACCATCGGCAAATAACAAGGTCGAAATAACCACCGAATAACCATCGCCAAATAACAAGGTCAAAATAACCACCGAATAACCATCGGCAAATAACAAGGTCGAAATAACCACCGAATAACCATCGCCAAATAACAAGGTCAAAATAACCACCGAATAACCATCGCCAAATAACAAGGTCAAAATAACCACCGAATAACCATCGGCAAATAACAAGGTCAAAATAACCACCGAATAACCATCGGCAAATAACAAGGTCAAAATAACCACCGAATAACCATCGGCAAATAACAGGGTCAAAATAACCACCGAATAACCATCGCCAAATAACAAGGTCAAAATAACCACCGAATAACCATCGCCAAATAACAAGGTCAAAATAACCACCGAATAACCATCGGCAAATAACAAGGTCAAAATAACCACCGAATAACCATCAGCAAATAACAAGGTCAAAATAACCACCGAATAACCATCGCCAAATAACAAGGTCAAAATAACCACCGAATAACCATCGCCAAATAACAAGGTCAAAATAACCACCGAATAACCATCGCCAAATAACAAGGTCAAAATAACCACCGAATAACCATCGCCAAATAACAAGGTCAAAATAACCACCGAATAACCATCGGCAAATAACAAGGTCAAAATAACCACCGAATAACCATCGGCAAATAACAGGGTCAAAATAACCACCGAATAACCATCGCCAAATAACAAGGTCAAAATAACCACCGAATAACCATCGCCAAATAACAAGGTCAAAATAACCACCGAATAACCATCGGCAAATAACAAGGTCAAAATAACCACCGAATAACCATCACCAAATAACAAGGTCAAAATAACCACCGAATAACCATCACCAAATAACAAGGTCAAAATAACCACCGAATAACCATCGCCAAATAACAAGGTCAAAATAACCACCGAATAACCATCGGCAAATAACAAGGTCAAAATAACCACCGAATAACCATCACCAAATAACAAGGTCAAAATAACCACTGAATAACCATCGCCAAATAACAAGGTCAAAATAACCACCGAATAACCATCGCCAAATAACAAGGTCAAAATAACCACCAAAATTGGTCCCTAATAACCACCGCAAAATAACCACCAAAATTAGTCCCTAATAACCACCGCAAAATAAAAAGGTCAAGATAACCACCAAAATTGGTCCCTAATAACTACCGCAGAATAATGAGGTCAAAATAACCACTAAAATTGGTCCCTAAATATATATATATATTATATATATTATATATATTTGTATATATTATGATTACATGACGTTTTTCATATTGGTGCGCGAAACACAAATTAATAACTGCTTTCTTCTTCTTCTTATATCCTAATATAATATTTAAACTAATTAGACTGCATTAGAAAGCATTAATAGAATGCATTAAACTGTATTAGAGTGAATTAGAGTGCTTTATTTGAAATAAGGTAAAAAACACGCTTGCTGGCGTTGACCTTGGTCGGCCGCCATAGCGTGGATATTTTTGTCAAGCGATATTTTTTTCCGCAATATTTTTTTCGAAGATCCTGGCAGTGTCTGGAGTGTGTGTCTTCAAGGCAAAGGTGTCAAATGGTAACTCACATCTCACATGTGATGTGCTGAGGAAGAAAATGGAATAATGGATGGACAAACAAGAAAGCTTTCTAAACAGAAGAGAAAATTACCAAAAAGCTGTCCTAATCCACTGTTTCTCAAATGGTTAGAAGAGTGGAGAGATGATGCGATAAGTAAAGAGTCAAAGCTACAATACGTTTATTCAAAAGTGCGTCTGTTTAGACTGTTTAGTGTTTTGAAATATTTATATATATATATATATATATATATATATATATATATATATATATATACCCCTATATATATATATACCCCTATATATATATATAGGGGTCTTAATTAAAAGTCTTTACAGATTTCTAGTAGGCCGCTAGCCCTATACAATACTAAAAAACCCACCAAAACATGTAAAATAAATAAATATGGGCAAAATAATATATATATACCTTGTATATGTATTTATTTGAGTTTGGAGTAGATGGTAAAGGATATTGTTTGTACACTAAAATGGCTAAATGAAGAAATATACTATTTACGCTTTATTTAAAGCATTTAAAGGTCACAGTCATTCACAATTGTTTTTGTAAACAGTTTAAACACTGATTATTTACATCTTTTTTATTATATGTTCCTCATAAAATTTTAGGCTATAAGTTCTTTAAAGAAGTACCCACTGCCTTTGGAAAGTGGAAGTGAAGCAACATTGCTCGATGGTGTAGGTAAATAGAATCAGATATGTTTTAGAATCCTGCTAGAAGTCCATGACCACCTGACCATGACCATGATCACCACCTGACCATGACCTTATGACTATGATCACCACCTGACCATGAACACCTGACCATGACCACCTGACCATGACCACCTGACCATGACCACCTGACCATGACCACCAAACAATGTCCATCAGACCATGACCATCTGACCATGACAATCAGACCATGACCACCTGACCATGACCACCTGGCCATGACCATTAGACCATGACCATCAGACCATCACCACCAAACAATGTCCATCAGACCATGACCACCTGACCATGACCACCTGACCATGACCACCTGACTATGACCACCTGACTATGACCACCTGACCATGACCACCTGACCATGACCACCTGACCATGACCACCTGACCATGACCACCTGACCATGACCACCTGACCATGACCACCTGACCATGACCACCTGACCATGACCACCTGACCATGACCACCTGACCATGACCACCTGACCATGACCACCTGACCATGACCACCTGACCATGACCACCTGACCATGACCACCTGACCATGACCACCTGACCATGACCACCTGACCATGACAATCAGACCATGATAATCAGACCATGACAATCAGACCATGACCACCTGACCATGACCACCTGACCATGACCACCTGACCATGACAATCAGACCATGACCACCTGACCATAACCATCAGACCATGACCACCTGACTGTGACCACCTGACCATGACCACCTGACCATGACCATCAGACCATGACCACCTGACCATGACCATCAGACCATGACCACCTGACTGTGACCACCTGACTATGACCACCTGACCATGACCACCTGACCATGACCACCTGACCATGACAATCAGACCATGACCACCTGACCATGACCACTTGACCATGACCACCTGACCATGACCACCTGACCATGACCACCTGACCATGACAATCAGACCATGACCACCTGACCATGACCACCTGACCACCAGACCATGATCACCAGACCATGACCACCTGACTATGACCACCTGACCATGACCACCTGACCATGACCACCTGACCATGACCACCTGACCATGACCACCTGACCATGACCACCAGACCATGACCACCTGACCATGACCATCAGACCATGACCACCTGACCATGACCATCAGACCATGACCACCTGACCATGACCACCAGACCATGACCACCTGACCATGACCATCAGACCATGACCACCTGACCATGACCATCAGACCATGACCACCTGACTGACCACCTGACTATGACCACCTGACTATGACCACCTGACCATGACCACCTGACCATGACCACCAGACCATGACCACCTGACCATGACCACCTGACCATGACCACCTGACCATGACCACCAGACCATGACCACCAGACCATGACCACCAGACCATGACCACTTGACCATGACCACCTGACCATGACCACCTGACCATGACCACCTGACCATGACCACCAGACCATGACCACTTGACCATGACCACCTGACCATGACCACCTGACCATGACCACCTGACCATGACCACCTGACCATGACCACCTGACCATGACCACCTGACCATGACCACCTGACCATGACCACCTGACCATGACAATCAGACCATGATAATCAGACCATGACAATCAGACCATGACCACCTGACCATGACCACCTGACCATGACCACCTGACCATGACAATCAGACCATGACCACCTGACCATAACCATCAGACCATGACCACCTGACTGTGACCACCTGACCATGACCACCTGACCATGACCATCAGACCATGACCACCTGACCATGACCATCAGACCATGACCACCTGACTGTGACCACCTGACTATGACCACCTGACCATGACCACCTGACCATGACCACCTGACCATGACAATCAGACCATGACCACCTGACCATGACCACTTGACCATGACCACCTGACCATGACCACCTGACCATGACCACCTGACCATGACAATCAGACCATGACCACCTGACCATGACCACCTGACCACCAGACCATGATCACCAGACCATGACCACCTGACTATGACCACCTGACCATGACCACCTGACCATGACCACCTGACCATGACCACCTGACCATGACCACCTGACCATGACCACCAGACCATGACCACCTGACCATGACCATCAGACCATGACCACCTGACCATGACCATCAGACCATGACCACCTGACCATGACCACCAGACCATGACCACCTGACCATGACCATCAGACCATGACCACCTGACCATGACCATCAGACCATGACCACCTGACTGACCACCTGACTATGACCACCTGACTATGACCACCTGACCATGACCACCTGACCATGACCACCAGACCATGACTGCTTGGCCATGACCACCTGACTATGACCACCTGACCATGACCACCTGACCATGACCACCTGACCATGACCACCTGACCATGACCACCTGACCATGACCACCTGACCATGACCACCAGACCATGACCACCTGACCATGACCACCAGACCATGACCACTTGACCATGACCACCTGACCATGACCACCTGACCATGACCACCTGACCATGACCACCAGACCATGACTGCTTGACCATGACCACCTGACGATGACCACTTGACCATGACCACCAGACTATGACCACCAGACCATGACCACCAGACCATGACCACCAGACCATTTACGCTGTGTATCATTCCTTCTCATTAGACATCTAAACATTTTATTTTTTGTAAGGGCCAGGGATTGCAAAACGACTGGACGAGGAGCTGGCAAGACACAGAAGAAACCTGACTAACAACCCAAATGGTAAAATATTTATTACAGTAACCAGATCTAGCCTGATTTCATTTCTTTACGGTACTGTAGTTGCTATTAATTGAATTATTTATGTTTAACTGACTCTGAATAAAGTAATTTGTTATTAAATATATTCTAATTTAGTTGTGTACGATGTGGGGGAAACTCCAATTGGTGAATCTAATTTCTTGGAATTACAAGTTCCTCCTCCACCAACCATGATGTCAGTTGGCACACCACCAATTAGTACATGTTCTACTAGCAGCACAGAAAATGTTTCCCAACCAAAACCTAAAAAAGTACTGTACAGTTTTTTTTATTTCATTTTTACTGTACATTATCACTTTGTGTACCATTAATATTTAAGATGTCATATTGCTTTCTTAGTGGAGACATGTAGTCTTGGAAATTCTTTTTGTGATTTTAGAAAAGGAAGTCAAGCCCAAGGGAATATGTCCCAGCTTATAGGAGTGGACCCTATGCCATAATGATTGCTCTCTTGAAAGCCAGTGAGGTACATGTAGTATGATAGTATTAATTAACACCTTGAGGCCTGTATACCTACGCTGAATAAAATTGTCTGGCGTTCACCAGAGTAAATCTTAAAGGGCAACTATACGTTTCCAGGTTATTCTATCTTCCGTCAAAGTCGGAAAAGTTCAATCTAAAACCGAAGAAATAATTTAAATCAGTCACTCGGTTCCACTTTTATGAATTGTCTAAGTTTGTGTTTTTGCTCCTTTTGCTGAACTCGTGTGAACGACGACCACGTCGGAATAAAGACTGGTACTAGTACCTTGTGATGTCATACCGGTAACAAACAACAAGGTGATTTTTACCGGTATGACGTCAAAGACAATAGAGTACCCATTCTCCTAGAAACGTGGTCATGCTTCAAAAGGACCTAAGAAGGCTTAGTTGCTGATAAGTTCTTTCCTTTACCTCGAAATTCATATTTTTCTTTACTTTTGCTAAGTTAGATGATAACCCTTTCAGAAGAAAATATAACTTCAAAAGGTTTAGTTGACCTTTAAAGACTTGTCATCAGGCTTCAACGTGTTAAATGAGTAATGATTTATTTAACGTCGTAAGCACAGGATGTGGTTGCCCAATCATCCAAGCCAGAGGCTCATGTTAAAAGTGCACGACATAAGCTAAGACCTAAGTGTTGATTTTACAGAGGGAGGAAAACCCCGAAAAAAAGATTGGAGAAGCCCACTAACGTCTGAAGGAGACTAGGGCTATGTCTGTTATTTCAATCTAAATCTGCTTCACCAAATCTTATCTTAGAGGAATGGCTACAAGGGTTATATGACAAAAGCTGAATTACAACAGCAAGCTCAACCTTTTACAGAAACTTCATTGACAGTGGTAAATATACTCTGCCTTATAATGATCTTTTTGATTATTTCGACTTTTTAATATTAATTTTTATAAACAAAGTCAAAGTAATGAATTGAAAGTTGTACACTGCACAGAGTAATAAATTTGTTTTATTGTAGCCAGATCCAGGTTCATATTACACAGCGTGGTCATCAATGTCAACTTTGATTAAGAAAGGATTAGTTGTGAGAAGTAACCATCCTCCTAGGTATGGTACAATAGATTCTGAACAGGATACCAGCATGTCCCTCTGAGGAGTAGAATTATCTAATCATATCTTCTAGTAGGGAAATATTTTTGTAAAAACATGTTCTGTACATGTAGTGTGTTAAGTGATTGATGAGGAGGTGGCTTTCATTTTAGATTTCATCTGTCAGATTCAGGACATATACTGGCATACAAATTACAAACAGCAACTGGAAATGAAAATGCAGCATTTGGATCCCCAACTTTTGAAGGCCAATCCCCTTCTTATGAAGGGCTATCTCCAAGTACTTCCAGGACATTTAGCAGTCCTGTTTCACCATCTTTAACAACAACAACAATGACAACAACAACAACAAAGATAAGTAATAAATTAGATAAAGAAAAGGCCATTCCTAAGAAAACAACAGCTAAGTCAAGGAAGCCAGCAGCAACCCAACCACAAACTGCTACTACAACCAATACAATACCCTTGCCAGAGACTACAACAAGTAAGCCTTACAGTAAACCTACAAAAGATTTTTTGGCATCATACAGATACAAGACTTCAGGAACAGAAGTAATTTCTAATCAGTGTGGGTGAGTCATTCTAAAGAGTACCTTAAATGCACATAATTATGATGTGTAATTTCGTAAATAAGTTACAAACAGTTCTGAAAATGATTGGGGGTGACTGTCCCACCCTGCTAGCTAGCACTCAATTGTTTTTGGTTCTTTATATATCTCTTTATGAATTAGTTCTCTTAAGTACTGGTATGTCAACAGTGATGGTGAGTGTGTTGAGAAGGAAGACAATGCTGCTGTTATCATTGATGGTACTGTATATTATTTTATGTTTTTACTGTAAATGCTCTATAAAGCTGCTAGTTTCTCATGCTGTCTGACATGATGCAGATCATCCATGGCATGAAGACAACCAATAAAAATGCCCATTTAAACTGAGTTATACTGTAGCTGTAAATAATTGTAGTATACTGTACATGTACATAGTTGAATTTGTTTTACTTTAGATGAAATCTCATTTGGCTACTTAATTAAGTGCAAACTTTGTGACTTGGAAGTGTCAGGATTGCAATACAAACTAGATCATTCCAGGTGTGTGTGTGTTTGTTTGTTTGTTTGTTTGTTTGTTTGTTTGTTTACCACATGGTGGTTGTAGTATGAATATGCAACTGGCAAGTCACAAACCAATTCCTGCCTGAGCTGATAAAAAATGGTCCTTTTATTACAGTACAATATATCTTACTCCATGGTCTAATATTCATACAATTTCTTAAGCTGTGTATATTGACAGTACTTACACTTTTTGGTTTACAATGCACAATGCCTTTTCCCATATTTGTTACTTACAGGTACTGTAGTCATGAAGCAAGTTACTGGAGTGTAATAAATATATTATCTAATATTATCTATTTTTTCTATTTAGATCAAGTCAAGATGGGTATGTGTTTGCATTCTTGGATAGTAATTGCATCACACAACACAATATTACAGTTGAAAACACTCTTGCAACAAAGAAATCAAGAGGTAATTAAGATAACTTACAGTACTACTAAATGTGTACTTTGATCTTTGGAAAGCTTTTTCCATAATTTGGAAAAAACTTGAGAATCACATCACCTTTCTAAATTCTGTTTCTGTTTGCACAACTGGCCCATCAGATGACATTGATGATGAAGAGATGCTTACAAGACCTCTGTTTGAAAGACTTGAAGGACATATTAAAGACCCAGACCTTTGTATAAGTACTATTAGCAATAAAAAAACTGAAGAAAAGGTATGGTTTCAAATAATGGATTTTTAAAAGAAGAACAACAGCAGCAGCAAGAGCAGCATTAACAACACCAGCAGCCAAAGCAACAACAACAACATCACCAGCAGTGCTCAGCAACAACAACAGCAACACAACCACCAGCAACAACACTAAACAACAAGAGCAACAGCAAATATAGTTATTTATTCTTGATCTTCATCAAAGTGTTTTTAATTGTGAACTTTAAAATTGTACATGACTGTGTTTTTAGAAACGTCTTGAAAACAACAGTGTTTCTAAACCAACTGAAAGGTTAGTTGTTGTACATGTATAATTATAACTTCAATTGAGTCAGCAACTGTTTTAACTTACAGTTTATTAGTAGTGTATTATTTTGTTTTATTAAATAGCATTTTTTATTGTGAAAATTATTTAGTTTACCACATGCACCAAAAAGAACAGTAACACCACAATTTGAATTGAAACCAGGTATTTTAATCACAATTGTTCTCATTCCAATAACTTGTTTTAAATTTTGTGATATGCATGAAATAGGTTAGAAAGATTCATTTTAATTTTTAGGTTCATTTGAAATTATCTTGTGTGTTGACTTTACTGAAGCAACTGGAGGGTATGTTAACAAGACTAAGGAAAATTTTTGTATTTAATATTCTTGTTGTTAAAAGATTGTGATGTTAAGTACCATATGTAATGTAATCAATGGTAAAAATGACATGAGGGCATCTTTTAATCTTTAGGGCAAAAACAAGTCGAAAAGAGGAGATGGTTAAAGAACTCAGAATGAATGGTTAGTAAAATGCATAGCTGTCACTTAGTACAACTGGGTAATTGGCTTGCCTATTGTATAATTTATGAAACTGCAAGGGAATATAATTATATAATTAATACTTGGTTTGTTTCAGGTGTTCAGTTTGATGTGAGGAAACTTAATGTGGGAGATTTTCTGTGGATTGCCAAGGAAAAGATGTTACCTGTCCCAGGTTGGTTAGTACAGGGTTGAACAAACAATTGGTACTTGTACTGTCTTGTCTGTCTGTCTGTCTGTCTGTCTGTCTGTCTGTCTGTCTTGTCTGTCTGTCTTGTCTGTCTGTCTTGTCTGTCTTGTCTGTCTTGTCTGTCTTGTCTGTCTGTCTGTCTGTCTGTCTGTCTGTCTGTCTGTCTGTCTGTCTGTCTGTCTGGCAGGCAGTCCCTCGATCAATCCATGCAAATCACTTTTTGTTGCAATACAGGTCAGCTTGTGCTTCCAGAGCAGCGAGAACTGGTCCTGGATTACATTGTTGAAAGAAAACGAATGGATGATTTGTGTAGCAGCATAAAAGATGGAAGATTTAAGGAACAGAAGGTAACATTTCAACTATTACAGTACATATTTTTACTGCAACTTGTGTTACAATAATACTGTGCATCGCATGTATTCTCCTCCTATACACGTAGTTTCGTTTATTGAACTCTGGGCTGAGGCACCCGGTGTACCTTGTGGAAGATTTTGGATCACCAAACTTTTTGTCAATGCCAATGCAAACCTTGGAACAAGCGATTGTCAATACTCAGGTAACTGAATCTCTCATTAAGAGTTCTGTATATAGTATAATGGTGGTAATGCTGGTGAAGAATTGGGTATATTATAGAAGAATTAAATTTTAATGTTTTAATTTGTTAACAGGTTGGGCAAGAATTTTTTGTGAAAAGAACACGTGATATTAAAGAATCTGCTGCATACCTCACTTTAATGACAAGATATCTACAGACTGTGTACAGTGTATGTAAATTATTAGGGAATGTTCTACCTACTGTATAATGTAGAGCAGTATTATAATTATTTGTATTTCTCATTAAAACTGATTTTTCTCATCTTAGAACAAAATTCTAAAAGCTATCAAGAAAGAAGACATGGAGTTTGTTGGTGTTGATGAAAACCAGCTCAACACATTTCTTATGACTTTTCAAGAGCTGAGTGACATATCTTTGAAGAATAGGGTGAGTAATATTTGTACAACTAAATTGTATATAAGTACCACTGAGACTATACCATACAGTATATACCACACAAGACCACACCATCACCAGACCACATCATATTTATAGTTACCACACTCAGGGTTCGTACATGTCAGGAAGAGTGAAATTCAAGGACTTTCAAGGCCATGTATTAGAAAATTCAAGGACCAGTGGGCTGAAAAGAAGGCTTTAGAAAGCAGTAAACAGTCACAAAAAAACTGTTAAAATTGCCACTTTAATGAGGATGCAAATTCACACACATGCTGACAAATTTCAGAGAATGTCACAAAAATTAAAATAAGAAGAATTCCAGGACTTTCAAGCACTTCTTTATAAATTCAAGGACTTTCAAGGCCTTGAATTTTTGTTTTCAAATTCAAGGACTTGCAAGTTTTGTACAATTTAACCCTGACCTCATCTGATCATACCATTACTGTACTATGATTTGGGAATAAAGTGGAAATATTACTATTATTTTGTCTCATTAATCTTTCTGTTTTGTAGTCTAACAATCACCCTGAACTTCATGCTGTATTTTAGGTTTTAACAGTTGGGGAGGTTTTTGGAAAACAGTTGTTACAAATTCCTGGGGTTGCTGTGGAAAAAGCTGTGAGCATTTTAGAAACTTACCCAACTTTAAGACAGTAAGTGATGAAAGAGGAGACTGTTCATATTTTGCAGAGATATTTTAATGATACAACTGCATGAATGTTTTTTAGTCTTTTAGATGACTATGAAGAACAAACAACAGAGAAAGAAAAAGAAAGTCTTCTTTCAGGGTTAAAATACAGCAAAAGTGAAAGGTTTAAAAGCTTGAATTTTCATTTTTCAAACACATTTGGACTTTGAAATTTTGAAATTTTCAAAGACTAATCAATTGAATTGATGCTATTCAAAAACTTCTCTCACTATTTTTATGCTGTTTGCTTTTGATTTATACAGGAAAATTGGCCCATCTGTCAGCAAAACAGTGTACCAATTATATTGTAAGAAAGGAGCACACTCATGACAGCTACATGTAATAAATATACATGTATATGGATTATGGAAGAATATTGGAGCCTACCTAGATCTTTATTTTTTACTCATTTGTGTTTTTTAACTAACTAAACAAAGTTACAGTTCTTGTTAAATTATTTAAAATATCCAGCTAAGTAATTTCTGTACAGTTTATGGATTCTCTTGTTTTGTTGTAAGTCTTTTTGCACATTAATGATTAATATATATTTTTATGTACAAATGTTCCACATGTAAAATATTAATTATAAATAAAAATATGACACGTTTTACAATAACATGTTGTGTACCATTTATTCTTGTATTTTCAGCTAGTTTGTGAGCCATCTGTTCATGATGAATTAAATCTGATAAAAACGGGTTTTGTCCACAAAAGTTATTTAGTTATTTCTGGTTGTAAATAGTAATGTTATTATGTTCTTCACAAATAAATATTTAAATGGTCAAATGAAAACAAAAACTTGAAATCTTCATGGAAAACTCAGCATTTTATTGCCCTCTAGCCGGATCCTTAGGTGGAGGGGGGCTGAACACTGGATATGGCTGTGAGGTGGTAGGTAGAGGGGGCTGAACATGACATGGCTGGTAGGTGGAGGGGGGCAGAAGTCACTAGACATGGCTGTGAGGTGGTAGGTGGAGGGGGACTGGACATGGCTGCGAAGGAGGCTACCTTATGTCCAGCAAGATATTGAAATACCAAAATGAAAATGGTATCACTGCCGTATCAGCTTGACTTAAGAACCATCTCATTTTTCTGGTCCATCTGGCCATCACTGCCATCCTCTTTTGGGCCATCTTTTGTACCTTCACTTGCAGAGTATTTTAAATACAGTACGACAAAACAGTATCCCAAAAAAACTCCAGAAATTCAAAATACATGAATCTGCAATGTAAAGGCAACCATTTGTAACCAACAAACATCACCGCTGGCCAAAATACTGTATCTGGTAGAAAAGCGTTAAAATAGACCCGATTTAATTCTGATAATACACTCCTCCAACGAATCTCCCCTCACAAAGTTGAAAACAGCAAAAAATCCAAGGTAATCCAAAGGTGTGGCTGTAGTCTGGTCAAGGACCATTTAACCATACCCTTGAAGACTTAATGTAATGGTCAACTAAATTGTACCATGCGTGCCAGAGTGGGGCAGTGGTGCAACCATATGTCACCATATGCCTAGTTTGTTGGGTGTATAGCCTTGGATGAACTTCTGTGCAATGAAATCTGAAGCAGCTGTGACACAACCAGCTAGTGCCACCAATTTTTACCCGCACCCCCCTGTTGAGGAACCTCTTTTTTTTTACCACCCCCTTAGGAATTTCCGCTATTTTCTGATATAAATTTACTCCTCCCCCTGGAAATTCCAAGTAGACTCGACCTCGATTTATACAAACCATAATTACGTGTCATCTTGTTTGCCAGAAAGCCAGACGCAACTCATCCAAGTTGCTGCGCAATTATTAAACTTTAATATCTCCAATATATAGCACATTCACACAAAAAAGGAAAATCATTAATTTCAAATCTTAATTATTTTCGCCAGCGCGCGCCTGGATGACACAAGGAGGTCTGGAAACCAATAACGCGCAGACACGCGAGAGGCCTGAAAACTACCATGCGCAGTAGGTTCTTTCTCTTTGTAATAATTCCAGTTGCACCATCACGTGTAATTTTTTGTGAGTTTAAAACCTTATTTTCTTTCGTAATATATCATAATTCGTGAGGAATCTTTATAGATTAAGATCTACTAGTACGTCTTATTTATTTTTCTGAAAGGTCTGTGAAATCTGAAGGCAAATGCAGTTGTTTGTAAGGGGTGAAAGCTTGAATGTCGTGTTTGTCAATGGCGACGAAAGTGTTGATGAAGTGAAGCAACAGATCGCTGATTTGGAAGGCATTTCTGTCGAGGACCAAGTTCTTTTCTTCGGTGGTAAGCCGTTGGAAGGATGCAGTACGTTGGCTGATAATGGGATCCAGGATTCATGTACTTTGGATGTTCTTGGCCGAGTGCTTGGAGGTATAGAAAAAGACGGCGTATGAAATCAATGAAAATCGATATTTATCATTAGTAATCGATTGATTTTGATAATGATGAAGGTTTTCATGATTTACATCAATTGGTATTGATTGTAAATAGCAATTGGTATCAATTGATTTTGATAATGAAAAAGGTTATCAATAATAATCAATGAACTACATTATAGTCAGTTTCAGCTTGCTTTTGAAATTCGTTTGTCAAAATTCGTTGGAAGGTTGGGAACTTGGTACGGAAGTTTGTTGTGAAGTTCGTCGTGAAGTCCGAATTTAATAAGCTTTGGATTGAATTCCTTTGGTAAAATCACGGAGAAGATTATTTGTTGTATAGAATGTAATAATAGATACTTGGTTAAGCAGAAACAAATTGCTGACTTAAATTTGTAGCTACCTCGCAACGTAGTTCGGAACATTGCAACGTAAGTTCGGAATGTTCATTTCAATTATAGATATTGGATTTCAAAAGCAAGCTGAAACGGACTATAATCACATTTGATTAGTGTTGATTGGTATTCACAAAACTAAAATCGTCAAAACAAAAATACTTGGCTTGGCCAGTGATAGAAATTACAGTGTCTAATTTGTTGAAAATTTTCACTTAAAAAACAACAAAAAAAACCCCAGCCAAAATAATTATTTTTGTGCAACTATCAGAAGTTTATAAAGCTTTGCCTGCCTCCTCTTGACCTGAAAAAAGTGAATTTTTGGCACAAAGCAACTTTGTATTTTGAGTCACAAAAATTGATGATATTATCAATCAATAAAAATTGGTAATCACTATTCATTGATTGACTGTTGTATCTTGTAATTTTTGTTTAGGTAAGGTTCATGGATCTTTGGCTCGTGCTGGTAAAGTGAAAGGCCAGACACCAAAGGTGTGTTTGTAGGGAAGACCTTTGAATTTATATATAGCCTTGAGTCATTGTCATCATTGGACATAACATTTTCTTTCAGGTTGACAAGCAAGAGAAAAAGAAGAAAAGGACTGGTCGAGCTAAGCGTCGCATGCAATACAACAGACGTTTTGTCAATGTTGTTCAAACATTCGGCAAGAGGAAGGGACCAAACTCCAATGCTCCATAAACTCTCGGATACTAACATGTAATAAATAATACAGGGGATTAAAAATAAACTTTCTTGTTTGTTATTATTATTATTTTCACTTTTAACCCATTCCTTCCTGAGCTGGGCCTTTTATCTGTACACTTACTTAAATTTTAGAGTAGTCATTTTTAAATTTGTAAACTGAGCAATTCAACTCTGTGAGCTGCAATTCGGTTTTTGCATGTTAAAGTTATTGTTTTTCTTTGTCTAATGCCAAATATTCTACTTGTCAAATCCTAGGCAGCAATGTATTAAATATTATGTTGACCTCTTAAAGAATTTTACTCCTGCTGATGCAAGACAATGTCTTTGGTCTACAAAGGGTTTAGTGGATCTCCCTGTTCAGCATCGATGGGTTTTCACAAAAACAGATAATTGGTTCAATTGGTGCATACATTGGTTTGCCTTCCCCCCCCCCCTATTTCTCACTGAACCAAGTAAAAAATCCTGTTAATAATGTACAATTATTTTATTAACAGTTAGGCACATTTTTACATGTTAACAACCGTTGACTTCTTTTGAAAGTACATAGTACTTTATAAACTGAGTTGACCAAGAATTGGTCTATTACTATGTGTACAAGTGTAGTCAATGAAATATAAATGTTTTTCTATAAATTTTCCATTCTTATGGCCAAAATAAATTTTCATTCTTTTCTGAATTTATGGCCAATATGTATATAATCAGGAATTATGATAAAAAAAATGGCAAGCTTGTATTTTCTATATTAATCTAGTGGTAAGCATGTTGGAATATCCAATTCAAATATAAACTCCCAATAACAACAACCAGTGGGCTTATTGTTTTTCAAGCATTACTTTGTTTTTGGGCTTATATTCAGGAAGATTTATTTTTTAGGAGCCTACCATTTCTTGTTTCAAAACAAGTCCTAAAAAGAGAGTTTTTGTTGTCTTTTTGTTTGTTTGGAGGGTGTTATTATTGGAAGTTTTTATATGATACTATAGTTATCCTTGCATTTTAACAGCATTTTCAGAGCTCAATAACTTAGTTTACCAGTATTATGTTATACAGTAAAGAATATCCTTATGCAGAAGCTAAATACAAAATTATTTTCTATTTATGTAATTGGGTATAACCTGCATGTGTACTATTTAGTTGTATAAAATTTATATTCATATTGAGATATTCCATTAATTAATTCAGCTTGATGCACAACAATAGCTATTAGACTTTTCTGGGTTGGATCCAAGAATAATAGCTTCTGATGCCTTGCGACCATTCTGCAGGAAATAAAATTTAAAATTATTAAGCTTAACTTTCATTGTAAGTTAGAACATTAGTCTCCAAAACTACTTACGCTAACATTTTTATCCACATAGCCAAGTATCAGTTGACACATTTCTGCAAAGGCCTAAATTCAAAAACAAAAAATAATTACAGTGCTTTCAATGAATAAAATACGCCAGCGCGATGGATCGCGCTCGCCAGAGCAGATTTCACAACTGGGCAGCGCGATTTGGTTTTTCTTGAAAAACAGCGCCGGTTTATGTTGATGACTTCCTGTTACATTTCCTGGGTCAATTTTAACAGTCTATTATCATAAAAATGAACTTCAAACAAATGTTTTAAGTGTCATTTGTGGTTTTCATCTGCACAACTAGCATAAAGTTTGAGATTTTGTAGTGTTTATCCCGATATTGCCGCGCCGGAACATGCAGCGGACGTCCCCGTGAGCAAACGAACGCTATTTTGCATTTTCGTCGATTTCGGCTGGTCTTTTAATAATACGAATATCAATTAAACAATATGCAGCAAGACAATACAGTACGTCACTGGAGAGTGCAGTTAGCCTGCCACTAGAAACAAACTAAAAATATTTAATATCTAAACCCGTTAATTTAATAAAACCAAGAACAATTTATCTCCCTGTGATGCCATAATTCGTAAATATGCGTGCATAAAGTTGTTCAAAACCACGCCGCCGGTTTATTGATTTGTTTTTATAAGCTAGACTGTATACGCCTGCACAGAGTAAACAAGAGATATTCCATTATTTTCATATTATATACAACTGAGCATTTATTTACTCCATTTCTAGGCAGTGGAAGATAATCTGCGAGCGCATTTTATGACAAATTACTTATCTGCCAGGGCAGAACGAACTTGGGAGCGTGTGGGCGAGCGCGAGCGCGATCGCGATCGCCTCATTGAAAGCACTGAATTATTTCATTTATTTGGTTTGCTTCCCAAACTCTCTCTTTCATAGGTATTCTCCATGTAGCTTGGTTCCCATTGTGTTGTTGAAAAACAATTTCATTTTGATTGACCAAATGTTCTGTTATACCTCACGATTGTATTTTGAACGAGCTTAATTAATAGCTCATAGGCAAAACATGGTTAAATAAATAAATTATTCTATTCTATATAAAACAGAATATAGAGTAATATTTGAAATTTTCTGTGCATTAAAAAATAATATACTTGCATTTTCAATGTTGATGTTTGAAAAAGCACTTGTTTCAAAAAAAGGAATCCCATATTTTCCTGCCAGCTGGAAAAAGAACAGAGAATTAACATATTGCATACTTAATTACTGATAAAAATAAAAAATTGGAAACTCTTACAACTATAAACTAAGTTGCTCATGAAAGGATTGATTTTCAAAATTTCTGGCACAAACCTTCAGTCCTTCTTTGAAGGTAACCTTTCTTCTATTTTCAACAACATCACACTTGTTGCCTACAATTAGTGTCTTCACATCTTTTCCTGCATGCTGGAGATGAACAAGAAACAAGCTCTAGTCATTCAGTTTGGAAACATTTCAGTGTTGAACACAAACTTTAAAACCCATCAGCATGGTGTGGGATAAGTAGTCTGAGCTGTTTTCTCACAGTATCCTGCATTAGTTACTGTATTTTCTGGGTGGTAACCCACACAGCCAATGGTGCAACCCTTGGATTTTTAAAAGGGGGTTGTTTTAGCACAAAGTGATGACACAAATCTAGGTAGGTCCGGAGGCATGCCCCCCCCCCTCTAAAATGGCTTTTCCTGCATTCTGAGGACACTTTTAACCAAAATATTAAGGTTTTAAATCACGGTGTTTAATGCTTCAGTTTATGTGAACACTGAGCAAGGGAGTGGTAAGACCAGAGGCCACCTGGAATCTCTCCAGTACAGTATTTTGGTGGGTCATGTTTGAGCAGTACTAGCTGGCAAGGTTTATTGCTTTCCATACTGCAATTACAAAATAATATACATGTATCATTGGTACTCCACAAATGTGGGAAGCAATTATACTTCCTAAATGATACAGCCCCTTGGTTGCTCCTGGCCTGGGGTCAATTGTGAGGAGTCTTGAAGGTGGCTCAGCAAGTCTAAGTATATGTTGCCTCAGGCCCTTTGACCTTTAGTAGTGTGTAAGAACTCATTATATCACTCCTTATTTAATTACCTCTTCAACATAATTTATCCATTTTTGAATGTTCTCAAAAGTGTTCCTTCTTGTTATATCATAAACTAACACGATCCCCTAAAGACGATTGCCATATAGTTGAATTAAAAAAAAGTACTTCAAATAACATCAACTAAATTTTTGAACAAAACCTGTGCACGTCTGTAATATTGTGTTGTAATAGTCTCATATCTTTCCTGCCCAGCTGTGTCCCTAGGAAAAAAACAACATCAAATTAAAAATTAAAGTTGGGGGTTTTCCCAAAAGGCCAAAATAATGTTTTATAAAATTGTAACATTTCAAATTCTCTTTGGTCATTAACTTGTTGCAATTATGTTGCAATTATTCCAATTAATGATAACAATTAAAAATATTGTTTAAAAATATTGCGCGTGAATGACAGAAGTAACACAAATACTTTTATAGCACTTTTTGAAGTGTCACATGATTTAAATACATTAAATAAATGCCACTCGATCGACCGAAGGAATTTGTCCACGCAACATACCAATGGACACCTTTGTTCTTAAGAAAGAAGTTTGAAAATGACAGCCAGACGATATATATCTATTAAGATAAGATGACATCTAGACAAGAATGCTTAATTGATAAACAGGATTATCTGTCTTTCGAAGGTCAACATGAACATCGTGTACAAATCGCTTTCGTGATTCGTCTGTTATTTCATCAATGCCAGTGTGCCATCACACAAATATATATTGGCAAAAAACACCGGTTGATTCTATCAAAATGTAATACCAATAATTAACCGACTGTATATCATAAACAAGTGTATAATTATCTAATTTCTATCTTGTCTTCCCGCAACGTGGGAATCGATTCTGTACACACAAGCAAATCAACAAAATGTAAACACCATTTATCTTGCAGGTATCACACAGCACTTACCACATTTGAATTCGAATTTTTTTCCCATCCACATCAAACGTTCTCATTTTAAAATCAATCCCTAAATAAAAGAGATGCATGGTGTCTTAAACTTTGATATTAATTAAACCACATGGGCTAAAACGCAAATCTCACTATCGATTTCTAGTAGGTTACCTATCGTAGATAAGTGTGAAGTCTTGAATTCATCGTTGGCGAACCGACAGAGTATACAAGTTTTACCAACTGCAGCATCGCCAATAAGCAACACTTTAAATAAATGATCATAGTTCTTCGCCATTTCTTGTTCTAATAATATAGAATGATGGCTACTGAGTCACTGACCGGATATTTACCCTAAAATGACAACGCTTGAATTCACGGCAAGCTGCGGTTTCGGGTAAATATTTAACAGTTGTACATTTGCCAGGCACGGCTTGAGCACTACGCGCCAAATTGCGCCACGCACGCGATCATGTTTCAAGATTTGGCGCAATTTTTAAAATTGCGCGCTTCTGAAACGGATAAAGCTTTTGCACGTTTTCTAAAATTATTGCAATAAGACAGACAAATAGACAAGCATAAAGCCCTGAGTTTATATGAACTATAATAGACATAGAATATTCACATAATTATATATACTTTATTTATTATTTTAATATAATAGATTTAATTAATTAATTACAAATCGTATCATTTTAATATAGTTAGGTGTCCAAAGGGTCTGGGAACGAATCAATAGTTCTCTATTTTTTTTCAGGAAATTTTTCTTGTTCTCCGTTTCTTCTCAACTTATCATGGATTTCATATTGGGTTTTTTTCAGTTCTTGACAAGGTGTTGTGGTTTATCGCCAGAACACTAAATGGATTCATTAGAAAGCTATTTAGAAGAACTGTGAGTTTAATAAAAACCCGATTAGTAAAGCCGAGAGCCTAAACCCACATGTTCTCATCCAGAGGTCAACAGGCAAAGAAAACCTATCACATTCAGGTGAGATAGGTGACAATTTCTTTTTAATTAATAATATTTAGTTTAGCGTTAATGCATCATTAATACACCCATACCTTCAATTTTATTCTTTTGAATTATATTGAGTAAATCACAGCTCAGAACAATAGACAAAATAAAAATGAAATTGAGTGAAGTGTCTATTTTACTCCATATTTTATTTGCTATATCAAATAAATTCAAAATAAATCATTATATTTTATTCCTTTTGAACCTAGTACAATAATTGTTGGTTCGTCATATTTTAAATTAATATATAAATGTTTATTTTTTGTTTTAGGTTGGTCAACAAGTGTTGGTTTTGGATGTTCATATATCTCCACTTGACAAAGATAAATATTTAATAAATCAAAACAAAGACACATTGAAAAGATCTTCTGAGTGGTTTAAAGAAAGTCATTTGCTGGTAGGGTTTAAAGAAGTATTTATTTTATTTTTATAAAATCATTGATTTAATGTATGACTATTGTATATAATTAATATTTATCTTATGATTAACTTTGTTTGATAGGAACTACTTACAAGTCTAAAAAGTATTATTACAACGAGAATAAATGCCGCGAAACCTGTCACTAGAGTGACATCCCAAAATTCCATGTTTAGAGACATCACAAGTAATTGACATTACAAATTATTCTAGATAGATAAATTTATACAACGGTACTATTGTATATTATAAAATATGCTGTGTCTTACGCATGCTGTGATTGGTCAATTACTGTGTTTATATCACGCTATGCAAACACAGTTAATGTGTTGTCACGGCAAATTTCTTAGCCTAATAATTTCATAAAAAATGGATGCCCTGCATTTATATAACCTGATGCAAACACTCGAGTGAGTTGGGAGAATTGAAAAGTACTTATGTAAATCCTCATCTACGGCTCGGGTTCACATAAACTTTCAAATTCTCCCAACTCACTCTCGTGTTTGCATCATGCTTTCTAAAATTCATTAATAATTCATGAGGAAAACACAAAGAAAAATCATGAGCGTATCGGATCTATATATGTGATATAGACTCGCTCTAAGTTTCTCGCTGGTTTTTAACGGCTGAGATAAGCTTAATTTTCAAAATTACGCCAATGAACGTATGAAGTGATTCTTTTTAGAAGTCATTTAAAAACCTTGCAGTACGGGCTTTATCGGCTCTAAAACACTCGGCTATCGCCTCGTGTTTTATATCCGATAAAGCCCTCCTGCGCGGTTTATAAATAGTACATATAAACACAGGCTGCCATTTTCTATTTCTTAATAAATACCATATATAATTATGTGTATTTTTGCCAATTTTTATTATATTTTTAGCTCAGAATTTAGAAGTCAGTTATTGTTTCAAAAAAAGATCTCTTACTCTCAAACAATTTGCTCTTCTCAAAAATGACAAGGTAAATTAATTAGGGCTTTGTCATTATATATGCAAAACTGCATGAGTCTGTATGTAAAACAGTGACAATCATGCTCCTGTCTTTGTTCTTCTTGCCAAAAAGTTAATACTGACATGCAACCATAAATAATGAAATGTCTTGTGTCTTTAAAGATTTATCATTTCCCACTGAATGGGAAAACAAGAAAAGTGGAAAAAGGTACATGTTTATTGTT
This sequence comes from Paragorgia papillata, assembly GCA_035771165.1. NCBI lineage: Eukaryota > Metazoa > Cnidaria > Anthozoa > Scleralcyonacea > Coralliidae > Paragorgia > Paragorgia papillata. The sequence goes on along the minus strand of JAWNZC010000250.1, from coordinate 1,210,945 downwards.
TTTGTCTGTGTATAATAAAGTACATACTGTATTTACTAAATTATGGTCTACAAATAACAAATTCTACCTACAGTGTACTACAGTAACATTTTAATTCTCTTCCAGTAAACTATGAGAGTCTATCGTTCTTTCATGAAAAGCTCGTAGCAACTGTTCAGTTACATGTAACTGAGGCAAAACAGCAATTAACTAGTCTGCAACTTCATCAGGTAATAATTAAACTACATTATTCTATAAAATAGAGTGTTTTATTGATTTTTCCACCACTAATAAAAGTGATAATCTCACATGTGCAATTATTTATGATAATCACACATGTGACGATTATCTCTGAATCAGCATTATAGTTTAATGCAATTTTTGCAAGGCAATAGGACAATTTTTTTATATAATAAATAGAACAATACATGGATGCTTGGAAATATGAAATTTATTTCTCGTGTTGAACAGGATATGTCACTTGTTCACTTCGCTCACTCGTGTGATATCCTGGTCAACACGAGAAATAAATTTCGTATTTCCGCACATCCATGTATTATTCTCTATTTATTGGTTGCTATACTTAACTGCATTTTAGCCAAGGGTTTTGGTTGCAGTTACTTGTGATAAATGTGATTCTATTTTCCACAGACGGCCGAGGACAAGGAAATAGATGCCAATAGTGAAACATCAAGCAGCTATTTTCAACAACAAACTGATTGTTTAATAACATCATCTGTAAAGAGAAAAAAGAACAGCCTGAAAAAAATGTAATTCTGAATATTATTTTGAAAAAAAGAACAACCACCTAGGAGGTGGCACAATTATAAAAGAAAATTGTTGTTTTCATTTTAGTGCAAAAAAGTCAAAGATAGCTTCATTGAAATTACCTGTTAAGTCATCAGCAATATCAGTCCAAGATGAGAGTGACAGTGACCTTGATTTAATTATCAACCACACAACTTCTAGTTCTACTAGCAGTACATCATGTAACTCCAACAGTGAATTAAATTTAGATGAGCAAATACAAAAGACTGTGATAGACCTCGAGGCAAGGCCTGAAGGTTTAAAGAATATCAGGTATTAAGGCATACACAATACACCATACATGTACAACACCATACCATACCGCACACCATACCAATGATACACTATACCACAACATACCATACAATTCCACACCATACTATACAATACCACACTATACCATACCATACCATACCATACCAAACTGAAAGTACACTATACTATATATAAAGTACCATACTACAGCACACCATACCATTATTACCATACAATATAATAATAATAATACCATATACCTGGACAGTACACCATACACAATACCACAGCACACCATACCACATCCATGAGCATACCATACCACAGCATACCATACCACCACACCATTACCAACCATACAATACCACATCACACCATACAACAGCACACCACACTACATGTATACCACAGCACACCATACCACCACACCATTATCAACCATACAATACCACATCACACCATACAACAGCACACCACACTACATGTATACCACCACACCATATACCATACAATACCACACCATACAACAGCACACCACACTACATGTATACCACAGCACACCATACTACAGCACACCACACTACATGTATACCACAGCACACCATACTACATGTATACCACAGCACACCACACTACATGTATACCACAGCACACCACACTACAACACACCACACTACATGTATACCACAGCACACCATACAACAGCACACGACACTACATGTATACCACAGCACACCATATAACAGCACATGACACTACATGTATACCACAGCACACCATACAACAGCACATGACACTACATGTATACCACAGCACACCATACAACAGCACACGACACTACATGTATACCACAGCACACCATACAACAGCACACGACACTACATGTATACCACAGCACACCATACTATTTCATTTGCATTGTTTATTGTAGGAGAGTTGAAGATTTACAGGATGACCATTTGAAATTTTTAATTAACAAAATGGAAGATTATCTCAGAACCATTTTTCGTGGAGAGGTCAGTAATGAATATTTTATTATTTAATTACTTCACATTAAGCCAACTTGAGATTGCACCCAGCAGGAATTGACAGGAGTTGCACTTGAGATGCAAGGCACTACAATTTTTTCAACCATTTAGTAATTTTTTTGCTTTCTCTTCTAGATATACTGTCGAAGGCATGAGGACTACAAAAAAAGTGGAAAAGCAAGGGGTACATTTGACTATTACTTAGTAATTATTTTTACATTGTACCATAATTTCGTTTCACAAGCTATCTGGGCTCATCAGAGAATAACTGATAGATTACTCAAACTAAGGAAAATATTTTTGTGTTATATTCTTTATGTAACGGAATATTTTTTCCCTACTAGCTGATTTAAATTTCCAGGTTGGAATGGCTCATTTTAGTGAAGATCAACATGATTGTATTATGGAAGCTTTGATGGCCATGTTCTGTTATAGAGACATGACGGTAATTATCTGTTCTGAAGTTTTGAGATAAATTAACATTTTCATGTGTGTACTGTACATGTTTGTTGTCAGAATTTTAATTTTTCCTTCCTTTTTTTCCTCCCTCCCTCCCTCCTTCCTTCCTTCCCTTCTTATTTTCTTTTCTTCCCTTCTTTTCTTTTCTTCCTTCCTTCCCTCCTTCCATCTTTCCCTCCTTCCATCTTTCCTTTCTTCCATCCTTTCCATCTGTCCTTCTTTCTACAGTACGTGGATTATGTTACAAAAGTCATGCTGCCAGAGGCTCTCATAAAGCTTTATAAAGATGTTCACAACACAAGCTTTGAGGTGGTATGTGGGCTTTTCAAATACAATTGATGCATAAACCACCCCTTCATTCATTCATTCATTCATTCATTCATTCATTCATTCATTCATTCATTCATTCATTCATTCAGTCAGTCAGTCAGTCAGTCAGTCAGTCAGTCAGTCAGTCAGTCAGTCAGTCAGTCACCCACTCACCCACTCACCCACTCACCCACTCACCCACTCACCCACTCACCCACCCACTCACTCACTCACTCATTCATTCATTCCTATTATACTGGTACTCTTTTTTAGGCAGAAGAATGTCTGCTCAATGATACAATATTTTAGCTGTCAAAGAACACAGCAAAAATAATTCAAAGTACAGAAAAGGTTTCAAACAAAGTTTATATTTTTATTTAAAAGATAATGGATAAATAATGAAATGTTTGTTATTGTAATATAAAATTATTTAAAAGAAAACTCTATTAAATGCATATTGAATATTTGAAAAGATAACTAAATATAGTTTATAAGAAAAGGGAAGTTTAGCAACATTTTTTGAAGAGAACCATTTGGTTGTAAAGATGAGAATTTGATTAGGAAAATATGTATTACACATAGTTTATTTATTTTAGAGTTTATAATATTGTTGAATTAAACTCGTTGGTTACATGGTTGCAGTCATGAATAGTTTTTGATTAGTAAATTTATTAAAAATTATTTTTGGTAACAATTTTACTGGTTCTTATTAATTACATTTCTTCATTTGAATATTTTCTGTCCACCATGAGAATGCAAACATGAGGGAAGATTCCTTTGGTTTTTCTTCATCATACATAAATGTTCTCATTTCGGAAACTGGAAGGTAAAAAATCTCAATCTGTTCTCCCTCGTGTAAATTGCCGCCTCCTGCTCCAGAAACCAGCATATCATCTGTAACCTCTGCGTAAAACAATATTTGTTTGTTACTTGCATAACCTATTTCACCTCTCCACGATGTTACGTGATGGATTTTATCCAAAGGTACATCGTACCCACATTCTTCTAGCATTTCCTCTTTTGCTACTTCTTGTAAACTGCTTTGTTTGTCGACAATTCCAGCACATAACTCATATGAAACTCCACAACTATATGGTACACTGTAAGGAATGCTACTGTCTACTTCTTGTACATTATTTACAAGTAACTTGTCTTTTTGATCGCTTTGCTCTCTGTTGACTGTCATGTATAGAGCTGAAGAGTGAAAAATAGAGTTAGAAATATATACATATATATATTTAAAAGTGTACAGATTTATACATTAATATCAATTTTTGTACTGGTACTGTACATCGTTTCCTTTGCAGCCATATTTCTTTTCTTTGATCTTACTCACCCTACTAATGCAGTGCCAGATTGACCATATAACAAAAGCAGCATATGCTGCAGGCCCCCCGCTTTGCCAATCCCCCCCCCCCCCCCCCCCTGCACTCTTGATTGTGCAATTTTTATTCTGCACTTCCTTTCTAGAAAGTGTCTGGCCCCAGGGCTTGGGACTCGGGGGATCAAGGGGCCCAACGCAACCCTAATCTGGCCCTGTATTGATGGATAGGACAGATATAAGAATGGCTGCAAAGGAAATGATGAATTACCTGGACGAAACTGCTTTACCAGGACAAAAGCCTCTCTGTTGGTATTATACATCAGAATATACACTCTAAATATAAAATAATTATTAGAGAATATATAATTATATATTTAATAGGAATACCTACAATATATTATAATATATTCATCAATATACTGAATTCATATATTGTTTTGAAAATAACTTTATAAATTTATGAGAATTTGAAAATTTCTGATACAAAAATTTCTGATTATTATTTGCTAAAATATTACCCGTTGTGTACTCTGATGTAATCCCACGTTCGTTTTACTCCATTCTTGGAAAAGAATTAGACAAAATGAAAACGTCAAAACAATTTCCAAAAACTGTGAGCCCAGGGCACTGTCTGGAATCCTGTAGGGCTAAATTTCTAAGAAATTCTTTTAGAAATTTTGTGAGGAGAAATTATTTTTCAATTCAAAAATAATGCCTACCTGTTCAAATACTACCCTTGACGGTTGTATAAATGAAGAATTAGTACAAGAAATTACTTTAATTTCTGATATTTGTACATTGTCCATATTAACGACTGCTCCGTCCGCCATATTGTCAGAGGAAGTCGGAACGTGCTCGGAAACTGTCGTCATTTTCGAAATCTCGGAATTTTTTAATTGAATGGTTTAATAAATATACGACATGGAAAGCTTTACGTTTTTTATCGTTTTATATTTGTGACAAACAAAAAAACTCTGAATATAGCTCTTTGATAAAGGTTGCTAATAAATTTAAAATAAAACTGGAGTTTAATTTCTCGCTTGAGGTCCGTCGTATGTATTCGGAAGTAGTCGTGTTATAATCGTTTTAATATCGGAAAGCAGACCAATGGCTGAAGCAGAGCAGTTGAATGGTTATGTAGATTGTCACGCTCATTTAACAGCAAAAGAGTTTAATGATGTAAGCTACTAAGCTTTGAATAACTTTGATTTAACATTAATATACTTTATATTTATAGAGTATAAACTCTCATTACATTTATAATTGTGTGTTGTAATTACATAATCTATAGTAATCCAAGTGTCTTATTACCTTAATTTTTATTATTAGTATTTTACATGTAATTGTTTCATAATTATGAATTAATGTCTCTAATTACCATAATTATTCCATAATGTAATTACCTTAATTATTAATGATTTTTTAAAACTTCTAATTAATCCTAATTATTATTCTTATTAATTTTAAAGTATTCGTGTGTCATAATAAGGTCTTATTTTTCTTTCCCAGGATATTGATGAAGTTCTTGATAAAGCAAAAGAGGTATAAATCATTTATATAACTTATATAGCCATGCATTTATTTTATTATAACATAATTTTGTAATTATAATTATTTTCCAAAATTTTAGGTGGGTGTCAAAGCAATTTTGGCTGTGACTGAATTTAAGGATGAATTTCAGAAAGTGATTGATTTATCAGAAAGGTATTAAATTATGTGAAATGCTAGAAATAGTATTTCCAAAATCATAGATGTAGGGGGCAGGGGGTATACAATTGCCCTCCCAAAATATTTGAAAAAGGAAAATTCAGGCACTTTCTGCTAGGAAGTTCGGGTAATTTTGACATGTATTGCTGTGAAATGTTCAAGAAAAATTCATATGTTAAGCTAACACTGCAAAATATGATTTAAAAGTCAATATTTAACCCTAAATTTTTTGGGCAAAGATCTCTGCCCCCCAAACAGAATTGGGCTCCTATGCCTATGTCCAAAATCTAAGACTTTTCTGGGAGACCAGGCCTAGCTTCAACAGACTTTGTATGCGTATGCGTATATTATGGTTTATATATGAATATATTTTCTGAAATAAACATTTTAGGTTCCCCAGCCTTGTTGCTCCGTGTGTTGGAATTCATCCTGTACAAGGTGATCCATATCAAAAACAAAGGCCAGCAAATGTTGAGGTCATTTTATAATTTTTTGTTCCTGTATTTAAAAGTGATACTCGTAGTTTAATGCATGCTACTTGAAGAGAGACATTGCCTTTTATTTTATTGAATATTATATATTTCCAGGATCTTGAAGGTGTGGAAACATTCATAAGAACACACAAGGACAAACTATTTGCTATCGGTGAGGTAATATTATACTGGAAAAAGATTACCATATATAAAATGTTACTCTCTGGGAATTTATATTTGAAATTTCTGAATCCTAGGTTGGTTTGGATTTAACTCCAAGATACTTTGACACAACTTTGAAAGATGCACAAAGACAGGGTCAATATGAAGTGTTTGCAAAACAGGTGATTCTACATGTATTTATTATTAATTATTATTAATTATTATCATTACTATAATTATTATTATAATTACATGTATTATTATTAAATATTATTACTATCATCATTATTATTATTATTATTATTATTATTATTATCATCATTATTATTATTATTATTATTATTATTATTATTATTATTATTACTACTACTGTTATTATGGAAGTAGGCTGCCCAGCATTAATCAATATCTGAATTAGGAAATTATTATTTTTTACCTTAGATTGAATTAGCTAAAGAGCTGGACCTTCCACTGTAAGTACAGTAGTCAAATAAATATGTGATTTTTAAACATTTAAAAAAATACAACAATTTTTTTAATATAATTATACTGGTACTCGCTGGACAATACTAATAAAACAGCTAAAACATTTCTTAGGAGAAGAGAAAAGCCTCCTTTTGTAACTTTTGTCTCTTCTATCCAGTGCAAGGAGTGAAAGGGCATAAGTCACCCCAGCCTGTAGATGGAGTTAAATTACACAATTATATTCCTCTTTTTAATAGTTTAGTAAAAAAAGGTTTGAGATGATTTGAACTCTTTTTTTCAGAAACGTTCACTCCAGATCAGCAGGTCGACCAACAATCAATTTTTTAAAGGAGCATGGCGCTTCAAGAGTTCTTCTTCATGCATTTGATGGCAAACCATCTGTGGCCATGCAAGGTGTTCAGGCTGGTTTCTTGTTTTCATTTCCTCCATCTATAGTAAGATCAGAACAGGTAATGAATCTAGCTAAAATATTGCATCATTAAATTAATTGTGCATCCAAGAGGTGTGGTCAATTTCATTATATTTGCAATGATTATCTATTGAATAATATAATTATACATTGATATTTTTTTATTTCATTTAGAAACAAAAGTTGGCAAGAATCCTTCCTTTGTCTCACATTCTTTTGGAGACAGATTCTCCTGCCTTGGGGATGGAAAAACAGGTGAGATATGTACATGTAGGTACAAGTGAGGATAAATGGGAACCCTTGATTTTACCAAGAAATAATTGCAACAATAATGTGTTCTGTGCACAGGCTAGGCTATTCCCTGAAGCAGTAGAAAAACGGGCTGTAAAAATCTAAAAACAGATAATTAGTCATTTTTAGAGAAGAGTCTTGTGATCTTATCTGCAACAAGCTGCAAGTGCAGATAAGAGAAATGAAATTTTAATTATTTTTGCTATTCTACTCACACATTAGCCTGCTATAGGCGCTGAAAAAGTGGCAAATTCATTGTCAAATTTGCTTCTTAAGTGCCAGCCATTTGTATATGAAATGTACATGTAAGGCTGTAAAAATGATGTTAATTGTATAGCAATGTTAAAGCAAACTGCATTGCTTAGACAACAAAGTCAGTAGCATCGTTTGGGAATTGTACGTGTGGTCATGTTCATGCCAAATTATTGCGCCTTATCTCAAGCCTGCTCAGAGTTGGAAGTCAGGCATACCCTGACCCGTTAGGAAGGTTTACCAGGGAAGGCTCAAAGTGCAAACACGTTAAACACCACTTAAAACAATTGAGAGTTTGAGTATGAAGCATGCAGGGTGCCGAGGAGGAAGGATGGCTAACCGACAAATGCGTGACACCTGAAGTCTGCGTTTTCGTATAGCAAGTCGGGAGTAGTTTATAGCAACATTTGGTAGAAGACTAGCAGTCAGGAGCAGTACATAGTAAAGCTTACCCAGACAAAATTGGAATGACGAAAAATAACGTTGTTTATGATATATGTAATATGTTGCAAGAGCCAAAGTTTGCGCTATTTTGAGGAAGGTTATCAAAACGTGAAACTCTACACCTAGGAAGACTGAAAAAAAATTTCAACTGCCAACTCTGGTCCGCTGAACACTTAATTCAAGCGCTTCTTGTATTACCAACGTATTCGTTTTTCTTGACGATAATTTTCAGATGAGAAACGAACCAAAGTTTATTCAATCGTCGTGTGAAATGATCGCCAAGATAAAAGAAATCCCGCCTGAACATGTTATGGTGGAAACAACGCGAAATGCTCTTAAATTATTCCCAAAACTAAAACGACATCTCAGAATATGATATGTATGCAGCCAGTTCATAAAGAAACGTGGACTAAAAAACAAGCGAAAAAAATAAATGAAAATACCATGAAAATAAATACTAGAAATAGGAAATGAATTGTGTTTGCTATCACCTTTGCTGCTGGGGTCTTTTCGCTATTTTTAAAGTTTGATTGGTCACTTTTGCCGTTCACTAGTCAGAGCATCTCATCTCATTGGTGGTCAGAAGGTGCGTTTAACCGTCTGAGTCCCAGTATCTCAATGGTTAGATCATCTCACTGGTGATCAGAAAGTTGTGGGTTATACAAATGTATATAGATTCAACCTACGTTCAGCCGTCTGAGTCCCAATAGCTCAATGGTTAGAGCATTTCACCGGCGATCAGAAGGTTCGGTGGATTGTACACATATTCAACTTACGTTCAGTCATCTGAATTGGCGCAGTCTGTAGTTTAATGGTCAGAGCGTTTCACTGCAGGTGATCAGAATGTTGTGGGTTGTACACATTTTTAATCTACGTCCAATCATCTGAGTCACAGTAGTTTAATGGTTAGAGCGTCGTACTGACAATCAGAAGATTGTGGCTAGAGCTCACTTGGGAACTGGGGAATCTTTCTGAGCAAAATAACTCGAAGAAAATTTCTCTTTTAGTATATGCAAGTTTTTACAGTAAAACTGGACGAGTTTAATCCTTTCATGCGCATCGTTGTTGTCGAACAACTTCATCTTTTTACTCTGTCTAACGCCAGACGATATCTCGGAAAGCCACAAGAAAAATACTAATATTTAATTGCAACATCTCTTTATTCTCTTCACTAAACTGAACGAATATTTTGACACAACGTTTTATATATAGGCGTATTTTAACCATGCATTGTGACATTTTCTAATAGTCGTCTTTGAATCACTGAGTGTTCAACCAGGACGCCCTATTCGGATTGGGTACGAGTCGTAAATGAGATCCTCCACGCACCGGAAATCTTTGCGACCCCACGAAAGATCCGCTACATCTTCGCATTTAAGCAGTGTCGAGTGAGAACTCGATTTACAAGTACAGTGTTGACAAGAATCTCCCAAATCACACCTGAACTAAAAACGAAAATAAGGATATATTAATGATAGGAATTTTTTTCTCCCGTATGTACATGCATGCATAAAACGGTCAAGTGCATGGGTCAGGAACTTTGGACTAAACTTTCGATGATATTATTAAGTCAGAAAATTTAATAAACTGACTTCAAGAAAAACCAGACTAAGGGCGCTTTCCAATTGACAAGGTTAGACCGATCAGTCCGGCCAGAATGGACTTGCTTTTGATTAGGACCAAATTTTCCAGTCAGACCATCCCAGGTCTCAAACGAATCGTGTTCCATTTAACTGGACTGACCGGTCTAACCGCGTGTAAATGGAAAGCCCCCTAAGTCAGCTGTGGCCGACACTATGCAGACATCGCAATTTGTACATAGTTCCTAGGTAAAAATACCGTAAACAAGCTTGGTCTGCCATCTGAGTATGTGAATGGTTGCAGCAGGTACAAATCCTGTCCAGAGCTCAGAGTTTTAACAACTAGCCACAGCTTATAGAGTAAGAACTATACAAAACTTTACAAACTCCAAGCTGAAAGATTAATACACACAAGTAATGTTTTACTGCAATACTTTATGAAAATGCCTGAAATGCCATCCTGTTACTTTACCTTCTTGGAATGACGACAGTAAAACGACAAAAGCACAAAACAGGAACATGCATGAGGATTTCATCTTCTTCACTCGCACACAAATTGAAATTTTTGATTAAACTAATAGCGTTGGGCCGCGTGGTTTTTAATACATACAATACTTGCTGTGATTACTTTTCGGCATTTTATAATATTTAATTTAGGAATTTTCATCCACGACAAATACATTTAAATTAAATGGATTTATTTCAATCCAACGTTAAGTTGAATCTTTGCGGCAAGTTTATAAGATTGCTTATTGATTAGATTAATATATGATATATTATTTTATTTAATAATGGAAATAGTTTATCGATAAACTAAATGTCAAGGTGACTAATTGACTATATTGCTGGTGGAAAACGAACAATTTTGGCAGTAACTATTGCGCGACAATATTTCCCTTTTTCCAATGGGCTAGTACTGTATCAGGCATGAAATTTTTCCTTACTGGATGTTTTCTCAAAGTTTTCAACCCTTTCTTTGAGTGTAAAAATGTGGAGTGTTGCGTAGGCAGTGTTTTGGATAGAGCAAAGTGAAAAGGTGGTAAACTGCTGAGATTATTATAGTTTTGATAACGAAATCAATGAGAGCAGAAAATAAGAAATAACAATAATGGGAAAATCCTCGGAAAATTCTATAAAATTTCCAAATTTGAAGTAAACTTTATGCCAATGACCTCGATAAATTAAACATGTTCAATCCATTAAGGAGAATTATATTTGGCCAGGATCGCGTGACATGCGCTCAAAACATTCAGCACACATGTGTTGTAATAAGTGATTTAGTAAAACACTAGTAAAAATTTATAGGAAGAATGTATATTACTTTGCTATATATATATATATATATAGGACCTTCACATCTTGTATCTTGATAAAGACGTTGATGAATAAAGTTTGTTAATTTTCTGTTGTTCTGATTGAATTATATCTATGTTGAGCTGGAGAAGAAGAAGATTTTATGATCGATTTATATATATATATATATAATACTATATATATATACTATTTACAGAATGAGTGGCCGTTCTGTATCAGGGTATACAGACACGAGGCGAAGCCGAGTGCCTGTATCCCGATACAGAACGGACACGAATTCTGTAAATTACTTCTAAAACGATCTATTTGGTAAGTTCATTGGCGTAGTAATTTTTCTAAAAGAACGTTGTCTAATTCGAGAAAATCAAAGTTTATATAGACCCCATTAAACATGGATTTTCTTCATGAATTTCTTCATGTGTTTTCCTCATGAATTATTAATGATTTTAGAAATATATAAGTAATATATAAAACATATTAAATTTAGAAGTATATATATTATTATTATTATAGTTAGGGTATAGATCAAAGTGAAAAGGGGGTAAACTGCCGAGATTAGTTTTCATTACGAAATACCGACATTTCAAGCGGAGCCCTTCATCAGAGTAAATTGTGTATTTTTAGATTCTCCTGGCGCGACTTTACCAACGCAATTAACGCGGATTTTAGCTTAGGAAAGTGGCTAAAAAAATTAATATATGTCGCTTTATTTTTATCAGTTCTTACATAATTAAAATTGTCCTAAAATTGGACAAAATCTCATAACAGTTTTATATTGTATACGACGTAAAAAGATATACTAGAAACCTGCACAGAAGTACAGATGGTTTCAGCTTGCTTTTGAAATTCGTTTGTCAACATTCGTTGGAAGGTTGGGAACTTGGTACGGAAGTTCGCGAAGTTCGTTGTGAAGTTCGTGAAGTTCGTGAAGTTCGAATTTAATAAGCTTTGAATTGAATTCCTTTGGTAAAATCACGGAGAAGAAGATTATTTGTTGTATAGAATATAATAATAGATACTTGGTTAAGCAGAAACAAATTGCCGACTTAAATTTGTATCTAACTCGCAACGTACACCCCTAAAAATCTCGCAAGTTGTCTGAACAATAATGCTGTAACAACTTGTTGACATATGTGAACAACATTGATAAATGAACAACATGTTAAGCGTCTGCACGCAGGCTATGTTTCAACAAGTTGTTACAGCTTGAAGAACGTTGTAACAACCGAAGAACGTATTGATACATCAACCATGTTCACCATTGTTGTAACATTGTTGTTCATCGTTGTTATTTCGTCATGCTAGCTGTTACAACATGTCGTACAACATGTTGTATCATGTGTGGACAACGTTGTTGGCTATAAAAATGTGCTGTTGGAACAACTTGTTCATGACTGTTGATTTATCCGTGAACAAGTTGTTCGAACCATAAGTGAACAACTTGTTGACAACTTGTTCACGGCGAGCAGCACAACATTGTTCACGCCTGTTGACAACCGTGAACAAGTTGTGCATTTTTACGCGCGTGTTGTTCGGAACATTGCAACGTAAGTTCGGAATGTTCATTTTGAAACGGACTATATAAACGGCGAAATTGAAAGGGATTGGAAATGTGACTTTCTTGGTTTCTGTTGGCCTGGCAGCAATCAAGTTTAGGTCAATTTGTGTAAAAACGTTGTTTTTAGAGGTTCAGAAATCCTTCATAGTTGTCAGATATGACTCGTATTTCACAATTGAATTAATGTACAGCTTTAATTTGACGTTTGCAGCTCAGCTGATATGAATAAAAGACATTCGAAGATAGAAATAACGTTTACATGCACATGCGATTTTTGATAAATATTGCCAACTTCTGATTTAGGTGCATGTTAAGCAATTACGAACGAGCAGAAAAGCGAGAAAGATGAAACCACGGCACAATCCGCTGACTGTTTTTCTACTTAACATGCGTCTAAACCAGAAGTTGCGATATTTATCGCACGTGTAAACAAGCCTTGACATTGCTTCTGAGTACGAGACTGTGTAGCGTGGTCACGAGTGATCATATATATACAAACTGAACCACAAGCCAAATTATGCATGGTTTCTGATCAGACCTTCATATCTGAAGGTGAAGTAATACGAGCAACAAATTGCTTCAACATTGTTGCGTTGCAAATTGAAAAGCGTTGTTGCACGTATTACCACCCACCTTAAACATTAATTGTCACCCAACAAAATTTCGTTGTTGCAAGTTGAATCAGCATGTTGCAGCAAGCAGAAAGAACTAGAGTCTACTTTTTTCAACAAATTTCTTCAACTTGCAACACTGAAAATTTTGTTGCGTGTGGGTGGTAATACGTGCAACAACGCTTTTCAACAAAGTTGCGTTGAAAGTTGTATTATATTCCCACTGCTCCTTCCGCCACACAATGGCCAAGCTGAAGGAGAATTCAGATTGGGGACAAAATCATTTCAGCTCGGGCAGAGTGGGCGGAAGGAAAGGGTTGTCGTGACTGAGGGGAGATGGGTGGGTGCGAATTCCTTAACGACTTCGTTCTTCTGCTTTCCAACGTGCGGTGGCATGCGTATAATTGCTTTCAGGGGCCCCTTTTAACTATTTCCCTTGTCCCTAGCGGTTTCCCCTTCTAACAGCTAATAGGGTCTCTAAAATGATCTCCTTTTTCGGCACAATGCGGTGGAATTCCCCGTGAGAATAGAAGAAAAATGTTGCCCGTATTACGTCACCTTATATGTCAACACGTCAAATTACACAAGTTTCAATGCAACAACTTTAATGTATATATATTTTTAACTGTATACAATGATTTTGGTGAACAAGTTTTTACAATCTTGCTCTTGTCTTGGTCTTGATTCCATGTACTGGTTTGTCGATTGGTCCATCGCCTGGATCTATAGCACTCCTGGATGTTGGTCAAAACTAATCTGTATGCACCTCCAGTTAGGAGAGCTTCCCCGCCGGTTGACATTCAAGCATTGCAAAGGAGGGACACAGTTACTACGGCAAGCGTTCGGTCCCAATAGCCAATTACAAGGACGTCTGCTAATTGAACACCATTTGCTCTAAAAATGAATACAAAAGAAATGAGTTGAAACCAAAGTATAGATGTTTATATTAACTATTGCGCAACTAGGGCGCCGGAACCGGGGGGGCTATAGCGCCCCTTAAAGTGTGCATCTAGTGCATCTAGGAGGGTTATCAGTTTAACAAATAGATTCCATTTTGCCGTTGTCTGTTCAGTTATAGATGCACAGATGACGTCACAACGTGGTAAGAACAAAAAAGTGGCCCACGAGACGCAGTCGAGTGGGTCACTGATGTTCTTACCACGTTGTTACGTCTTCTGTGCATCTATAACTGAACAGACAACAAAAAAATGGAATCTATTTGTTTTATACAATAAAAGTTTAAAAGGTTTTTGTCGAAACTCTTGCTGGATTTTGGGGCATGAAAAACGAAAAAAGCAAGCCAGCTGACGTGATCTGACGTGACCATGCGTCTGTCCTCTAATAGATCATGGACAACAACCAATGAAAACACGCATAGCAACCAGGGTATTGTATAAATCTAAATATTGTCCTTTGTTACCCTCAATAAATATATAAAGTCCCTTTATGATATCTATATCTCAAACTCATTAATAATTCATGAAGAAAGCACAAAGGAAATCAGTATCGTGTCGGTGGTTTGGATATCGGAGGAAGAAATTACATAAATTAGGCAAACTTTCGTCTTGATTTTCTCTTAAAATACTGATTTGTTTGAGGTACTATTTCAAAAACGAGTTCAAGTGTTTGATCACGGTATCAAAACACTCGAAAGCTAATAAATCTCTCGGGGCTTCGCCCCTCGAGATTCATTAGCTTTCTCGTGTTTTGATACCGTGATCAAACACGCAGAACGAGTTTTTGAAATGGCTTCTCAAATGAAAGACAATGAACCAATGAGCCACCGTTGTGGGACTTGTGGATGTTTTGTGATACAATTTTACTCAATCGTATCGTGTTTCCTGTTTAATTAACATAAATGAAACACTAGTGTTTGATGAAGAAACAGATCAAACACTAGTGTTTGATGCAGTGCTTTACCGTGTTTCACAGCCCATTCACGTGACGGAATGGAGCTGTCTAATTGAGTAAAATTCTCATGAATTATTAATGAATTTGAGAAATGCTATATCATACACTCGGAGGAGTGTTTCATCAGGATATCCAAACACGTCTCGGTGTTTGGATATCCTGATGAAACACTCCTCCGAGTGTATGATATATTACGTCAAAGCTCAAAATGTGAAATGGTTGAAGAAAGCATGTTGCACGGCGCGATAGCAGAAACGTGTTTGAAAGAAGCGTATAGCCCATTGTTTCTAGGGAAGACGGTTGTTCTAAGGCATGCATTAACCCAATGGTCCTCACCCCTTGAAACAAATTCGTAGAATTATAGCTGGGAAACTATGGTGTGATGATTTTGCGGAGGGAGGAAACTGAGGTGAAAACCTTGAGGCACAGGAGAGAACTAACAACTCTACTCACATGAAGCTAATGTGCTCACCCATCCAAATACTAACCTCATTCGACCGGGCTTAACTTCAGCGGCGAGAGGCAGCGCGCTAACGGCTTAAGCCATGCACCCAGTGGCGTAACGGAGGAAGACGGGGCCCTTAGGCATATTTGGTGTGGGGGCCCTTGTTGTCATGATTTGACCCCCAACTATCGGGGAGCCTTAAGTTCTCGCCCTAACCCTACCTAATGAGCGTTAGGCCACTGCGTGCACCCTAGCCTGGTCCCCTGGTCCAATCAAAGAATATGGGCCAGGTAACCACTAAAGACTTCTGCTTTCCTATTGGTTAAAATTGCGCGTGTTTTTAGTGGCTATGAGTAAAACTGCAATCGTCATAAGTGGATTTAGCCCTGATGACGCGAGAATGAGATTAGTGGTTACCTGGCCCATATTTCTTTTGAAATTGTACCAGGGTACCAGGCTACGTGCACCCGAGCCTCCCAAATTGTTTACATAAAACATCAATGAACCATACCGCTACTTGGATTACTCCGAATGAAAACAGCAAAGCAGCAAAAACACAAAACGAAAACATGAATGAGGATTTCATCTTCTTCATCTGTTCACTCGCTTGACATGAATTGGAAGATTTTGATTAAACTATAGCTTGTTCACCGTGCTTTTATAGACAACGTAATTTACTGTAATAACTTTTCGGCTTTTTAATCTTATTATGGGCGCAATTTCATTATACAGTAAAGATATATATAATTAAATTAAATGAACTTATAAATTATAGGATTAATATAAGAATATTTAATAAAATGAAATAGTTTATCCAACAAGTAGTTGCCAAGTCTCAAAGTTTATATAGGTTTATATGTAATATATCAAACACGAGGAGGCGTGTTTCATCAGGATATCCAAACACCGAGACGTTTGTTGAAAACCGAGGCGAAGCCGAGGTTTTTGAACAAACTTCGAGGTGTTTGGATATCCTGATGAAACACTCCTCCGAGTGTTTGATATAGCATCCAAAACAAATCAGTATTTTAAGAGAAAATCAAGATGAAAGTTTGCTTAATTTATGTAATTTCTTCCTCCGATATCCAAACACCGACACGGTACTGATTTCCTTTGTGTTTTCTTCATGAATTATTAATGAGTTTTGGATACCTTGTTCAAAAATGGCTGCCGAATGAGAATTATTTTATGTGCATATAAATTAGCCCTTATAACCTCGTTTTAAAGTAAAAATTATTTTGAATTTCTGACATGAAAACGAGTTCATAAGGTCTAATTTATATGTATATAAAATAATTCTAATTCGGCGGCCATCTTCGAATAAGGGCTATTCTAGATCTCTCTCTTCGCTGTTTCAATATTTGCTGGGCGTCCTTGAGCGGTGACGTCAGACCTAGGTACCAGTCTCATCATATACGCGCGTGCTTCAGAACGACGCGGACAGTTTGGTGTATGTCATCAGTTGCTGGAAATTTCTATGAGGTGATAGAGCCAAATCAACTTTCATTGAAATTGAGAACAAATCAGATCTAATTGTTTTAGTAGGAACTATTAAATTTGTGTAGCTTAGTTTTTCTGAGTTATCTCAAAAATGTAAGCATAATCATTGTTTTTAGCTAAAAATCCACCATCTGCTTGAGGACGGGCGCAGGGACAGAGCTATATCTATAGAGCGTGTTAACTGGTCATTATAGGGGGGTGGGTTCCGAATTGCGGAGCCTGAGGATAGCAAGACCAACAATGCACCGGGGAATTCCAGGGAACGTGTTCTCTGTTCATGACGTATCGCAAAACAGCCCCATGATGCAATTGTAACTTCGTCATCGTCCATTTCGGAGTTACTCAGGGGATTGGCTGTGTTTTAGATAGAGCAAAATGAAAACTGTCTAGAATAATTTTGATAATAGAAAATACTGACGTTTTAAGCGGAGCCCTTCATCAGCGTGATGAAATGAAAAATGTGTATATAACAGATATATATTGGTAAAAAAATATTACAAATGGTTAAAGGGAGAATTGGAAAGCATTTGTATGTTTAGAAAAGGCCCTGAATGCTGGTGACCGCACAACGCAAATCATATTACATTAAACATGCATTATAAATATCAACACTCTCTTCATGAGACGTCAAGACAAATATTTTTATTTCAGTATTTCGGTTCAATCATTTAACAGTACACGTCGTCTTTTGATTGCGATATCAGTGACGTCACCGTATGGGTCCAAGTCGTAATTGACTGGCACGCAGCGTAACCCAAAGCCAACTTGCATGCATTGCATCGGAGGGTACTGGTTGGAAGAGCATTTACAAGGTTGATTCTGAGTCCTACAACGACAGGACTAAAAAATAGAATCAAAACAAATGAGCAGTTCACACCAGCGCTCAAAAATGAACACCAACTTCTTATTAGTAAAAGATGTTGTATGTCGCGTTAGTTATAACATTTATATATATATTTATATATATATATATATTATATCAGGGTTAACTTTTTCTAGGCAGCACCGATCCAACTCTTAAGTTTTATTATATTTTACTCTGACTTATAGTCAGTTCCAGCTTGCTTTTGAAATTCGTTTGTCAACATTCGTTGGAAGGTTGGGAACTTGGTACGGAAGTTCGTTGTGAAGTTCGAATTTAATAAGCTTTGAATTGAATTCCTTTGGTAAAATCACGGAGAAGAATATTATTTGTTGTATAGAATATAATAATAGATACTTGGTTAAGCAGAAACAAATTGCCGATTTAAATTTGTATCTACCTCGCAACGTAGTTCGGAACATTGCAAGGTAAGTTCGGAATGTTCATTTCAATTATACGTATCGGATTTCAAAAGCAAGCTGAAACGGACTATAACGCCAGACAATTTTACGGCTCATGACATTCACAGGGGAAAATAATTACCGATTTCTTCCTCCTTGCCTCGACTTGCTTGAATGAAGACAGCAGCAGAACAAAAACACATAACAGAAACATGTAGTAGAGTTTCATTTTGTTGATGTGTTAAAACTTTTATTAAACATGTCCCACGTATATAGCTTTATATACAACGCTTATTACTGTAATAACGTTTCGGCATTTTAGATAATCTTTTTATTACAGCAATTTTAGTCCATATGTATGCACCGGTAAATATCTAATTAATAGATCAACTTGATTAATTTTCTTGGAATTAAAACTAATCATAAATTATTAGTCATAAATTATTAGATTAATATTCGATAAATGAAATAGTTTATGAAACAAGTAGTTGTCAACCTTGGTTGTCCTCAATTATTTGAAAAAGGCAATAAACTATAGCGTTCTTAGCTGCCTCTTCTGCAAGCCCGTGTTGTATCATGGGAAGGTCGCACGCCATCTTGAATTCGCAATGCATTGTGGTCTATACACTCACCCAGCCATAATTTTCCAGAACAATTCATTCGGAAGCAAAAAAAACAACAAAAACAGACGATATACGAAGGAAACAGATCACTTTGTTGAAAACATCTTACAAAAATGTACAAGTAGAAATGCTATTCACCCTGCTTTTCTTCATTTAAATACCCCTACATTAATACAGCTTCAGAACTTCTTTATAATGGCTCTTGATTCAGACATATATTAGCCTGTAGCCTCGTTACGAAGCAAGGAATGTCTTGAACTAGAAGCACACAAACAACACTAATTTAGACTACGAATATAAAAGATTGAATTGGCTGCCATTGTGAGGGAAGTCAAAGAACTCTATATGGTTAACTAAAACATGTCTAGATTTAAATAGAATGTGGAAATTTATATAATTATATGCATCTGTATCATGTATCTGTACTGCGTATTGAAGCGAAGTCAAGCCATGACTCTCCAGTTAGACCCTGTTTACATGAAGCGGATTGAGTGTTCAAGTCAAATTTCGCATGTTGTTTTTCCTTGTTGTGTTTACATGAAGAAGATTGAAAGTTTTCGATCTGATCGAAACGAATGGCTGAAGTCAATCCACGCAGTGGAAGTGGATTGACTTGAGATTCAAGCAAGGATCGACTTGAATGTCTCCAATCTGATTCATGTAAACACGGTTTGACTTGAAAATGACTTGCTAAATGGCAGACATTGAGGGGAGCACAGAAAATAGTGTTCCAAAACCGAAAACAATGTTCCAAGCAGATCGGATTCTCCATGTAAACATGTGCCTGGATTGACTTCACTCGCGTTTTTCGATCCGATTGGACTGGCATCCGCTTCATGTAAACAATTTTATACAGTTCACAGAAGCTATAGACAGTAAGCTCTAGAGCGTACATAACTGGAGTGATGCATTTGGCTCCTCTATTGAAGCCAAACATGGCGGACAATTAAAATTTCTGTCAATATTCGACGAAATACGAATATCCTCCAGGGTGAAATATGAGTTTTGGAGACATTCATCTTCAGTATTTTCCTTCATAGTTAATATCTCTGGTCATGCAACCAGTTTTCAAACACTCAGTCCACATTTAGCTAGTACATCGTCTTGAGTATTTCATACAGAGAAGATCTCCAACCTCGTCCATAGCTAGAATGGCCTGAAGATAGAAATAAAACTCTTAGGGCCTGTTCACATGAGGCGAGTTATCTCGGGGGGTAGGGTTATCCCTATCCCCCGAGATAACTCGGTGTTAGTTTATTTCCATGTTAAAAAAGTAAACCGTTCACATGAGACCGAGATAACTCGGGGGATAGGGATAACTCGGTCGGAGCGATAGGGTAACCCTAGCCCCCGAGTTATCCCTACCTCCATGTGAACGCTTTCACCCGAGTTATCTCGGGGGGTAGGGTCAACTTAGGCATGCGTATTTATGCTGTTGCTCGGGATAACTCGGGGTGAAGCGTTCACATGAAGCTAGGGTTATCTCGGGGGCCAGGGACAACTCGGTAGTTGCGTTTTATCATGTGAAATAGGGTCAACTTTGACCCTACCCCCCGAGTTATCCCTACCCCCCAAGATAACCCGGTCTCGTGTGAACAGCCCCTTAGAAAAAGTGTTTAAGAAAAAAATTAAATCTTATTTGACAGAACACTTAAAATGACAAAGTAACATCTTTTACAGTTTTTCGTTTCCTTGCTTCGTTTTCGAGATATTTCTGTTTGTTTAATATGCAAATTAAACACTGACGTCACATGTGCATAATGAGTTATCGAAGAAGGTTATATATCTTTGCTATTATCAAACATAATCACTTGAAAATTTACATGTTTGGTGTTATGGGAGAAACACACCCACACGCTTCCTTCGAATTAATTTGGTTTGATAATAACAAAGATAGATATGAACCTTCTCCGATAACTCATTATGCACATGTGACGTCAAAATGTTTAATTTACATATCAAACAATATCAATATCATATCATTTTAAGTGTTCTTTCAAATAAGACAGACTTAATTTTCGTGTCAAAGGCACTTAAAACGCAAGTCTCGATGAACGAAAAAGGACTCGGTACCTTATCAAGTTGTTGTTTGGTGTGAGCTGCTGAAATACAAAAACGTGCTCGAGATTCAACAATTCCCGTAGCAGGAAAACCAACAACTACACTTGCAATACCACGCTTGAGTAATTCACGGCTAAGGGCACTGCAAAGCAAAACAACCAAGTATCAAGGAGAATGTCGATACTTCCTTATCTCAATTGTTGGCAGATCATTAAGGTTTTCTATATCGACAGTTAAGGAATATCTCCTCAAGTATTACACCTACCTTATCTTTCCTGGCAAGAAAATTAACACCGGCACAATAACAGAATCTGGATGACCATAGACGATAAAACCTGACTTCTTTAGTCGCTGGCGGAAATACCTGAAAAAATACAATGGTACATGCTTCTGTGACTGCATGTACTATTATCGCATCTACTAGCGGCGAGTCACTTTCTCTTATCACGTTATCCAGTAAAAATGTCAAATTATCATGGTTTTCTCATGACACGAGACTGCCTATTATAGAAGCAAGACAATTCGTAACTGCATGTCTCTCGCTGGTTCATGAAGACACGGCACGTTTCACGTTTTTCTAACAATTCTCACTTAGTAGTGTTTTCAGCTTGAAGTTGGTAAAGTTTTTTCGTTTGTTTTTGCTGTACAAGCTCGTAAAAATTCTCACTTACTTGCTATTTTCTGATAACGTGCGAAGTCTTCGCTCACCTTTATATAAAAAGCAAAGAAAACTTTTCTTAATACAGAAATGGTCAGCCACATGCCTATATTCTCGTGACTCATGTGAACAATGATTGATGAAAGACTGTTGTATCATACCTTCATCTGTGCCATCTTCTCCCATGACAATCTTCATTGAAGATATTATTTGTTGCGCAACTGGGGGTGACATGGAACATGCATACGCAGCACTGTGAGATGATGTACGGATGTGCATGATAATGTCCTAAAGAAAAGACATTGCCATTTGTATATTTCTATTGACTAACTATTGTGTAAGTACAATCAAACAAGCTGTTTACAATTAAATGAAGAACTAACGACCTTGCGTTACGCTTCCTTCCTTCCTTCGAATTCATTCCTTCCTTCCTTCCTTCCTTCCTTCCTTCCTTCCTTCCTTCCTTCCTTCCTTCCTTCCTTCCTTCCTTCCTTCCTTCCTTTCTTTCTTTCTTTCTTCCTTCCTTCCTTCCTTCCTTCCTTCCTTCCTTCCTTCCTTCCTTCCTTCCTTCCTTCCTTCCTTCCTTCCTTCCTTCCTTCCTTCCTTCCTTCCTTCCTTCCTTCCTCCCTTCATTCCCTTCATTCCCTTCATTCATTCATTCCTTCCTTCCTTCCTTCCTTCCTTCCTTCCTTCCTTCCTTCCTTCCTTCCTTCCTTCCTTCCTTCCTCCCTTCCTTCCTCCCTTCCTTCCTTCATTCCCTTCCTTCATTCCCTTCCTTCCTTCCTTCCTTCCTCCCTCCCTCCCTCCCTCCCTCCCTCCCTCCCTCCCTCCCTCCCTCCCTCCCTCCCTCCCTCCCTCCCTCCCTCCCTCCCTCCCTCCCTCCCTCCCTCCCTCCCTCCCTTCCCTTCCCTTCCCTCCCTTCCCTTCCTTCCTTCCCTCCCTTCCTTCCTTCCCTTCCTCCCTGCCTTGCCTCCCTCCCACGCGGAATAAGCTCTATAGCTAACCACGCACCTCGGATGCTGCAATGTAGCCACCAGCAGAGCCAAAACTCTTTGTAAATGTTCCCATCATGATATCAATGTTTTTGGGGGTCCAGTCCATAATAATCCGTCACACCACGACCATTTGGACCCATTGCTCCAATGCTGTGAGCTTCATCCAGATACAGATACGCTTTGTATTTCTTCTTTAAGGCCAGAACCTCCGGAAGCTTTACAATCGATCCTTCCATGCTAGAAATGTTTTAAGAAATCATTGTATAAAGGATAAAGGAAGTGGCTGAATTACGAAGGACACAGATCGTACGCGGCCGTGTCGAGGCACATCAAAGGCGCTCCAAGCAGCCGCCAAACGACACAGTTCAGACCACGGATCACAGCTAAGATGTTAGGTGTTGATTTTACGGAGGAAAAAAACAGAAAACCCGGCGAAAAACCCTTGAAGCACAGGAGAGATCAACTACAACTCTACTCACATGAGTTCCAAGCACTAACCCCATCTTACCGGGCTTAACTTTTGGTGAGAGGCAGCGCGCTAACAGCACACGCCACCCGGCGTGCTCCCCAAAAATTGATTACTATAAATTGCACGAGTAACCCATTGCTGCCTAGGCTGGCTGAGGGTTCTCTCTCTTTGATGAGACAGTAAAAAGATAGTCAAAGTTGTTGCACGACAACAATGAAATACCACAATATATAGAAAGTACCTGTACACTCCTTCAACAACAATAAGAATTTTCTTCCATGGTCTGTGTGTGCGAGGCTGTCCTTGGATCACAGAACTTCTTAAAATTTGTTCCAGATGAGCCATATCTTGATTTAAGAAAGAAACTCAATTTTCAAAGGTCTCGCAATGTAAGGTCTCACAACGTAACGTAATGTCTCACAATGTAACGTAATGTCTCACAACGTAACGTAAGGTCTCACAATGTAACGTAAGGTCTCACAACGTAACGTAAGGTCTCACAATGTAACGTAAGTTCTCACAACGTAACGTAAGGTCTTACAACATAACGTAAGTTCTCACATGCAATGTAATCACGACAGCCATTAAAAAACAACTTACCATTGTGTTTAAATACTTTAATCTTTGCTCCTGATAATCTTGCACCAAGAACAAGAGAAGAATGGTTTAGCTCATCACTCACAATTAGACATTTTTTATCTACCAATGTGGGAAGGTTGGTGGAGTTCGTGGCAAAACCCATTCCAAAAACCATAGCAGCTTCTTTGCCAATGAACCTCGCCACAAGAGACTCTAGCTCGGTGTGGATGTCAAGTGTTCCTGAAGAAAATATGAAAAGTTCACTGCACAAAAAGCTAACCAGAATGTTGAATTAAAAGTGGTGTGCTGCGTAGGCAGTGTTGAAATACAAATCGAAATATAGTAAAGGTGAGGTAAGCAACATTTTTCTTCAACTTAAGTTGCGTTGCAAGTTGAAAAGCGTTGTTGCACGTATAACCACCCACCTTAAACATTGTCACGCAACAATGATTTTGTTGCAATGATTTTGTTGCAAGTTGAAAAAATTTGTTGAAAAAAGTAGACGCCAGTTCTACTTGCTGCAAGATGCTGATTCAACTTGCCACACAAAATCATTGTTGCGTGACAATGTTTAAGGTGGGTTGTAATACGTGCAACAACGCTATTTACAGGGGCTCTGGAAGCTTTTCAAAGTTGTGGGTGTCCTGTGTCTCGCAGAATGCCATAAACAGGGCCACGCCCTTCAGAGAATATAATAGATAACTAATAACTATATATACATAACATACAAGATAACATCACAAGTCCACAAGAACTTTTATTATTGAACAATATACTGAACAATTTGTGAAGAGTTACAGATAGTTTTCAAAATCTAAAATATTGTGGGTGTCCTTCTTATGTAGGACACCCACAGTCCAGACAGTACAGGTGTCCAGACACCCGCTGCTTCCAGAGCCCCTGACTATTCAACTTGCAACGCAACAATGTTACAGCAATTTGTTGCTCGTATTACTTCACCTTAACGTTGGAGTACTGCCGAAATTATTGAACGTAGATTTCTAACGTTTCGAGCGAAGGCCCTCGTTTCTATAGAAATCTATGTTCAATAATTTCGGCAGTACTCCAAGCTTACTATATTTCGATTTGTAACCAGCATGTTAACTCTTTCTATAGACTTGCTCCAAGTCCGCCTCTTAGTGCTAGTTTTTGCGGGCGGGTGGAAAGGCGGGAGAGCGGAAAAGCGGGAGGAAAGAGACGGACTTGTTTCGCTTGCAGGTTTTTTAATCTAATTAAATATTCTGGCCGGAAATCGCTGAAATGTACATCGCCCTGTTTTGACGTGTTTCGGGTTGTCGTACATGCAATGGAAAGTGGTTCTACCCCTACTAAAACGTTTTCAAGAGTCTGTTTAACTCCAACTTCCAAAGATAGCACTTGCATAGCAATTTAGCCTGAATATAATTACTTCCCGAATTACGTCACTGGTCGAAAAATTCACCGGTGAATTTTGGCGCGCTGCAGGTGGGAAAAGTCCTTTTCAACGAGGAACCGAAAGGTCAAAAATGTTTGGAAAGGACTTTGGGAAAGTCTACTCTTTCTACAGCGGCATCTGACTCTCAATCTTGTGTCAGTATTTTACATTTTTACTCTGACTAACACCAGATGGTTTTCACTTTGTCGCATGAAAAATCCATTGATCAACGGAAACTGTTAATTACATATTCAATCTTCTCTATTTGAGCTCAAAGATGTTGAGAATAATTCAGGATTCAGAAATCAAAAATAGATTTGGAGAGCAGACTTAAGCTCTGAATTTATGTTTTTAAATCCGTGACAAAAGCGAAATAAAAGTGTATCTGGCAGTAGCCCTTACCATACTCGTGTCTTGTACTACAAGCTGCCAAGCCATACTCTTTTACAGCCATCTCAGAATCATCAGTGCAAGGACCCGAGTTTTCAGCAAAGCCAAGATAGTTATACGATCCAAGGTTAAGAGCACTTACAGTTTTTCCAGTGAGCCTGTATAAGGTAGGGGGGAAAAACCCATCATTGTATACTGTGACACGATAAGTTGTAAGTATACATGCATGTAGTGCGTGTTGGTAACGTTTGCGAGCTTGGTGTAATGTAACAAACGTTCCGTGGACGTTCGTCAAGCTCGATTACTCAGAAAAGATTTCTGAGACCCCAGACAGGGTTCAAACCTGCAACCTTCTAATGACCGGTTAGACGCTCTAACCATTGAGCCTCGTATTAAGGCTGCAACTGTATATACTGGAACTGTAAATAATGTATACAGAGATGGAAATTAAAATGGCCTAATTAATCCATTCCTTGCCTGAGCTGGCCAAAAATGCCCCCTTTTTTGTTTTACTCTGTCTAACACCAGACTATTTTACTCTGTCTAACACCAGACTATTTTACTCTGTCTAACACCAGACTATTTTACTCTGTCTAACACCAGACTATTTTACTCTGTCCAACACCAGACTATTTTACTCTGTCTAACACCAGACTATTTTACTCTGTCTAACACCAGACTATTTTACTCTGTCTAACACCAGACTATTTTACTCTGTCTAACACCAGACTATTTTACTCTGTCTAACACCAGACTATTTTACTCTGTCCAACACCAGACTATTTTACTCTGTCTAACACCAGACTATTTTACTCTGTCTAACACCAGACTATTTTACTCTGTCTAACACCAGACTATTTTACTCTGTCTAACACCAGACTATTTTACTCTGTCTAACACCAGACTATTTTACTCTGTCTAACACCAGACTGTTTTACTCTGTCTAACACCAGACTATTTTACTCTGTCTAACACCAGACTATTTTACTCTGTCTAACACCAGACTATTTTACTCTGTCTAACACCAGACTATTTTACTCTGTCTAACACCAGACTATTTTACTCTGTCTAACACCAGACTATTTTACTCTGTCTAACACCAGACTGTTTTACTCTGTCTAACACCAGACTGTTTTACTCTGTCTAACGCCAGATGATTTTACTCATCAAAAGGAGAACCCCTCAGACATCCTAGCCAGCAGTAGGTTAACCAAATGTACCTAAATGTCCAGTTGTTGTCAACACTTTCTCTTTCCATAATGTTGATTTCTGCACCAGGTGAACTAGAGATAGGTCGATTCCAGCAATCTCTTATGCGACGATAAAGATTTCTGGTGTAAAAACTTTCAAAACTTGCATACAAAGGAACAAAACCCTTCAAAAAATTATATTTTTTATAATACAACCATTTCTAAGGTACATTTTGTATAGCAACAAACACCACAACAAAAAGAAACACATTTTAAACAGCATTTGTGCCTGCAGTAATTAGACTTTATTTACACTGTTGTGGTAACTCCAGCTGGCCAAAAACAGCCTGTCTAATATTTAACCCTTTATTGGCCAGTAAAGGGTTAACTATGGGGGCTTTCCATTTACACGGTTAGACCGGTCGGTCCGGTTAAATGGAACACGATTCGTTTGAGACCTGGGATGGTCTGACTGGAAAATTTGGTCCTAATCAAAAGCAAGTCCATTCTGGCCGGAGTGACCGGTCTAACCTTGTAAATTGGAAAGCACCCTATGTCTAACATCAGATGATTTTACTCATCTAAGGGAGAACCCTCGGACATCCTAGGCAGCAATGGGTGCCAGGGGGGGTACTCTCAACATCTCGTATATAAAGGATACAGGTATGTGCCACCCGTTATACAAATTGTCCATTTTGGTCTGGAATAAGATGCATATTTTGGTCTGAGATAGGGTATGGATGCCGATGTGACACCAGTGCTGGGATATGGTATTGATTTTTTTTAGTTTAGATCTGGATAGGGTTACCCATAGGGTATAGAAAATCACCTTTTTAGGTCTGAGATAGGGTCAAGATTTTGAGGTCATGGCAGCACACCCCTACCCAAAAATTGCCAGAGTACCCCCCCCCCCCCCAGGCAATGGGTTAAGTTTGTAGTTTCGTTTAGTTTGTAAGCATACATGTAGTTGTTGTTAATACCTATATTTTGTCAATCTATCAATGAAAATAACTAATTGAATTAGATTCGGGTCATAATCAATAACAACGTCTTGTAACCATGGGTGTGGCCATGTCATGTCGATGGAGTTTCAATGCATTTAATATAGCTGTTTATTATATAAAATAATGTTATATATAGTTTGCCTTTATCTAATAAAGTTTGCTGGAAATACATGTGTTTAGTTCATTTCTCCCAACACATGACTAAACCTCAATTAAGACTTAATGATTTCATGTGTTGTAAACACTAGCGCTACCACAGCACGCCATTTTTTCAACCGTGTTCACTCTGACTTACTTTAATTTATAGATATATTACAATTCTATTCCTACATTATTATTAAGTCCCCATTTAATATGCTTTGTTTTATAATATATCGTGAATCAGAATTTTAATTTAATACAATCCTCACATATTTGTGACATATGAATGTCTTTCAAATTCAAGACGGTTTGAATCAAAACTCGTACGGAAATATTATATTAAAAAGCGGCGCTCAATCCAAAAAGAATTAGTTTCCTACCTTGTTTCCTTTCTCGGTGAAAGCTCTGGACTTTTCTAATCCATAATAACGCATAAAATCTCGTAAATAACCGACGAGGATCAACAAAGCGTAAGCGATGTATGTCATTACAGCTATCACAAGTGGAGTTTCTTCAAAGTCTTCGTGTTTCGACCAAGATCTATTCATAGTTTCAGAACCGTGACCATTTTTGAAACTAGCATGCAAGTTTACTTCACCTTTAGTCTTACAGGTGTCTGACTTGGTGCCGTTTTTTTCGTTCATATCTGTGTTGTTTTAAAATATAATTTTATCGTGCACCAGCCAGTATTCCGAGTGTGGGATTATACAATATACAGTCTATTGTCCGACACTTCACGACGACAAATTACGCCCAATTACGACCAGTTCTGTATGAATATTTTATTATTCACATGTTATTGCCTTCAGTTGTAGTAAACAATAAGTATCTTTATCAAATTCATTAATAATTCATGAAGAAAATTCAAAAGAAATTTATGTTTAAATTGTATGTTTATTTTAATGTTTAAAGATTTAAATACGGTTCTAAAATTCATTAATAATTCATGAGGAAAACACAAAGAAAAATCATGAGCGTATCGGATCTATATATGTGATATAGACTCGCTCTAAGTTTCTCGCTGGTTTTTAACGGCTGAGATAAGCTTAATTTTCAAAATTACTACGCCAATGAACGTATGAAGTGATTCTTTTTAGAAGTCATTTAAAAACCTTGCAGTGCGGGCTTTATCGGCTCTAAAACACTCGGCTATCGCCTCGTGTTTTATATCCGATAAAGCCCTCCTGCGCGGTTTATAAATAGTACATAAAGATCGGCCGCTCATATTTTAACTATCACATATACACGAGGCTATCACATGTTGTAGCAGTCTATTGTACTTTGGGCGTAAGTAGAAATGAGCTTCAATTTCATACTTTATTGTCCACACAATATATACATATATATTCACATAGATTCATATACATGCTTCACAATAATAGTTCCCACTATAAAATTTATATCATTCTATATTAGTATTTTATACCTAACCTACAATCATGGTCAACTGTTGGCACCTACAATTATATTAGTTTCATCTCCACCCTTGATAAAATTTTGACATTTGAGATTTAGCATAGCCATGTTGGAGGAAAACATGCATATACAGTATATACTCCAAATACAATAGCAGTTAATATATTCTTTATATTATTATGTTTCACTCCTCTACACCATCCTGACACTGCAGGGAAGAGTTTATAAAAGGACTGAATATGGAGTTCACCAGTCCCAAACAGTTGGCCATGATTGAGGCAAAAAATTCACAATAACTTTCCTAGGGTACTCGAGAACTAGATGATAAAATTTTAACAACAACAAATATACACCACTGCCCCATTTCCAGGGGGGTCACAATGGACCAATTTTGCCCCTGACATTTAATTGTGCTGATCAAGATAGTTGACATTTTCAAATAGTTTTTGTTTTAATTTCACTGTACTTGTCAATGTTATTTTATTGTCACATTTCAGATAATAAAAAAATAGGAATATACGCTAGGATGTACAACACTTAGGGAATGTTGGTACACTAATATATTATAGAAAATACTAGTATTAGATCACATGCATACATATCAGTTTGACAGGGGATTTCTCAATATATATATATACAATACTGTACCAGAATTTTTGATATAATATCAAAAAATAATATCAGTAATAATTTTAGCCCATAAGAAAAAATTCATTGGAAATGCAAATACTCTATAGAAATTCCTATAACAGGATCCTACAGGATATTCTTGTACTAAGGGAATAGCATAATTATGATACTGGATATTTCCTATAATAATATATATTGTACCAAACATTTCTAACTACAGTGCTAGTACACTGTAATTTTTACTCAACAAATACACATACAGTACAAGACATAAAAACCTTTTAGATTTGTGATAATATCTTGTATCTCTGTTCCTTCAATTTCCCCTTGATATGTCATTGAACCTTTTCAAGGTCTTTGAATTCTATAATGGTTCTGCTGGTCCTCACTACAAACTGTCGTCAATTCCATGCAATGACACAACACTGGACTGACCACGATCCTAATAGCAAAAAGAGCTAACAATTTACTGTACTAGCCTGTAAACAAACTGTCTTCGGGAAAGAATATCTGCTTGCAGGCTGACAAATTGAATTACATGTAATGTATATCTTCATCAAAACTCAA
The DNA here is from genome assembly GCA_035771165.1 of Paragorgia papillata. Taxonomy (NCBI): domain Eukaryota; kingdom Metazoa; phylum Cnidaria; class Anthozoa; order Scleralcyonacea; family Coralliidae; genus Paragorgia; species Paragorgia papillata. The sequence continues at coordinate 1,180,241 of JAWNZC010000250.1, read as the reverse complement.
CAGGTGAGTTTATTTTTAGTAATGTTAGTGAAGTCAAGAATAATAAATTTGTGTTTATATCTACTAATACATGTATATTTATTGTAAAATACACGCTGAAACAAAATATGTAAAACACTACTTACTGTAATGGAAAGGTAATTCAACAATTCTTAGCTCCTCTACCACTTGTCACCTTGGAGTTGCCTTCTTGAAAATCGTAGACCAAGAATATCTCCAATTTCTTTGATGGCTGTAATGGCCTGTTGAAAACATGAACAGAAATATGAGGACTTACAGTTGTCACAGAGGCTGTATGATAATTACTGGCAACTATTTACAGTACTTGCCACTAATGACTATCAGTGGTGCTTTTGTAATGTTACTCTCTCTCTCTCTATAATGCTAGTAGATGATTAATTTTACAGTCAAGGTATAGGTATAGTAGTATCAATCCTGGGTGAACTCTTTATTGCACTTTTTATTGTGAAATTCCTACAAATGAGGAACATCTCTTACTGTACCTTGTCAAGCTGCTCTTTTGTATGAACTGCTGAGATACAAAAACGTGCTCGAGATTCAACGATGGTTGTGGCAGGAAAACCAACAATCACACCTGCAATTCCTCTCTGGAGCAATTCACGACTAAATGCACTAGAAAAATATAGAAGAAGATGAACTACAAGTAATTATCATAAAATAATATTCTTTGCATCAATACAACAATAGTGATTATTGCATACTGAAATACTGTACTTAATGTCTGTATCAGAAGTTTCTGCATTTTACCAACCTTGCTTTTCCTGGTAAGTAAAGTAACAATGGAACAATGACTGAATCTTCATGACCATAAATAATGAAGCCTTCATTTATCAATGCATGACGGAAATACCTCAAAACAAAAAAAAAATCCACTAAGTTTTATGTAGAAATGCATTTTGCATGTCAGATTCACATTAGCTCAGGGTGGTGCCTTAAACAGGGGCTATAAAGTATATAATGTAGTTATCTTTTTTCCAATATTAAATTTCTTAACTACAAAATAAGTGTTGATACCACTCACTTGCTGTTTTCTGACAAAGCACGGATTCTTTTTTGCCCTTTAATTCAAAGACAATTATTTATTTATTTACTAGTAAGTTATAGTAAAGTAAAATAGTAGAGTACAACTTTACTGTAAATATAGGTAGTGAAAGGGTTAATTATATTATTAAACAGTATACCTTCATCTGTCCCATCTTCTCCCATGATAATCTTCATTGAAGAAATTATTTGTTGTGCAGCTGGGGGTGACATGGATGATGCATATGCTGCACTGTGAGACGTTGAACGGATATGTCTGATAATGTCCTAAAAAACAATTACATTTTAAACCGTCACCATGAGTTCCAACCATGCTACTATTAACAGTATACTCAAGATATGCAAAAACCTTCTAGGACAGTACCGTATTTTCAGGGCGATAACCCGCACAGCAACAAAAATGTCACTTTTGGAAAAATAAATCAGCGTATTACCCGCACCGTCGGATAACCCGCAGCTGCTAATAATAGGTTTGGGCAAGGGAGCACACCAGACTGACTTGTATTTCTTCTTTGTTCGGCGTTCCTTCATTTATATTCGGCCATTTTTAATAATGCGGTATATATCATTAGCGTATCGCAGGCGCGGGTTACGGGGCCCCGCGCCTGCGATACACTAATGAATATACTGCATTATTCAAAATGGCTGAATATAAATGAAGGAACACCGAACAAAGAAGAAGAAATACAGGTCAGTCTGGCGTGCTCCCTTGGTTTGGGACCACAAAATTAAAAAAAAGTACAGTACCAGTAGTTGAAAGATGAAAGTAGAATCCTTGGTCTCCGGTCTTCGTGATGGCGTCGTCTTAAGAATTCAACAGATTACCCGCACCACCCTATTACCCGCACTAATTATGTTTCCTAGCAAAATTAACAGATAACCCGCGGGTTATCGCCCAGAAAATATGGTACAAGTGTATTAAACTGTAATCACCTCGGTGGCTGCAATGTAACCACCAGCCGAGCCAAAACTCTTTGTAAATGTTCCCATCATAATATCAACATCTGCTGGGTCTACTCCATAATAATCCGTCACACCACGACCATTTGGACCCATTGCTCCAACACTGTGAGCTTCATCCAGATACAGATACGCTTTGTATTTCTTCTTCAAGGCCAAAACTTCAGGAAGCTTTACAATTGATCCTTCCATGCTAGAAATGTTTTAAGAAATTGTCCTATATAATGTTTATCAACCCATTCCTACCTCAGAGACTGGCTGTAAATCACATCAGGGAAAGTTAAAGAAGATTGATATTAAATTACAGTATACCTGTAAACTCCTTCGACAATGATAAGAATTTTCTTCCATGGTCTGTGCGTTCTAGGCTGTCCCTGAATCACAGCTGTTCTGAGGATTTTCTCAAGTTGCACCATATCTTAATTGCAGCAAGATTGAAATAAAAATTCTGTCTTAATTAAAAATATATTTTTAAAATATATTTTTAATGGTATGGTATAGCTAAATTGTCATTATGTTTGAAACTCACCGTTGTGTTTAAATACTTTAATCTTTGCTCCTGATAATCTTGCTCCAAGAATAAGAGAAGAATGGTTTAGCTCATCACTCACAATTAGACATTTTTTATCTACCAATGTGGGAAGATTGGTGGAGTTCGTGGCAAAACCCATTCCAAAAACCATAGCAGCTTCTTTGCCAATGAACCTCGCCACAAGGGACTCTAGCTCAACGTGAAGTTCAAGTGTTCCTGGAAGAAAATAAGACAAGATAAAAATGGTTGTGCAGACAGACCTTGATACACTACATCTTTCTTAACACTTTGACTAACAGAAGTTTTCACTGGATGATTAATTCATTCTGGTGTTAGAAACTGAATTTCTGTACAACATTGGGAACACTTCTGTCACAATAATATTTACTGTATACGTGAAATCTTTCCTTACCATACTCGTGTCTTGTGCTGCATGTTGCAGTGCCAAACTCCCTCAGTGCCTGTTCAGAGGCATCAGTACAAGGACCCGAGTGCTCGGCAAAGCCAAGATAATTATATGACCCAAGGTTTAGAATTCTTACAGATTGTCCAGTGAGCCTGTACAACAATGCAAATTAAAATAAACATTAACCCATTAAATTTATGCCTAGTTGTCCAAGATTTATCCCTTTCGTTACTAAAATCATCTAAAAACTACAGAGTAAAATGATTTGGCATTAGGCCAAAAAAAAAAGTATTCTGTTTCTGGTCAGGGCACATGCCCAAAATCGACGCGGGGTGTTTTTCTTTCTTTCCCCATTTCCCAAGGCAAACCTTGATTGAACAGACATCTGAAACATGGTGAGTATTCTTATAATATACTTGTCACATGGTATACTGAACATGTAGCATTGTATATGTTTTGATTGATTTATTATATATTTAAATAACTATTTTCATAATGCTCAGACTTTAATAAATTTTAAATGACAATTAATATTAAGAACGTTAAAAAAAAAGTATCGACGCACAAGAAAAAAGATGACGCACGCACTGACCAGAAACAGAATACTATTTTTTTTGGCCTTAAACTGAGTAAAATTATTACAAACAAGCCGTTTTTGGCTGGCTCAGGCAAAACATTCACAACTTGTTAATCCATATTGCTGCCAAGGCTTAATCTTAATCCGTTACTGCCTAGGATGACTGAAGCGGCTTCCTAATTGACCAGCTGGTATCTGACAGAGTAAAAAAATAAGGGCTGTTTTTGGCTAGCTCAGGCAGGAATGGGTTAAATGGTATTCATTAAAGTTGACAAGTTAAATTGTTCGACATTATTTTACTGGATCTAATATGCAAGATGACTTGCTTTGTTATCATAAATTACTACTTATTAAAATAATTAAGTCACAGTAAATTATACCTGAATGTCCAATTATTGTCCAAACTTTCTCTTTCCATGATATCAATTTCTGTACCAGGGGAACTACAAAGAGGTCGATTGAAGCAATCTTTCGAGCGTCGATACAAATTTCTGGCGTAAAAACTCTCAAAACTGGCATAGAGAGGAACAAACCCCTGTAATATTAAAATTTTAAGTATCATGAACTCTCATTTTCCATACACAGAGAGGATGGGATTAAAGTTAGGCTTAGGTTTCAGGCCTTGCCATAATGCCCCTAAGCTCGAAGAAGCGAGCGATTGACTGCACGTGCAAAATTTGAATTTCTTCGACAATGAAGTGAGACAATAACTTGCCAAAAGGTATCAAATTACTGATGAGAAAAAAGTAGAGTGCTTTATGGCAACGATGGTTTGTGGAGCGCAGAAGAAAGGTCCGAGATTATCAACCATGCTGTCGAAATCTACCTCAAGAGTAAGAAGCGAAGGAGCTGATCATGCTCATCAGCAAAGAGATAGAAAGTGGATGAAGCAGGCAGTGATTCATTTGTAGCCACTGCCACTGAAGAACTGTCAGAGACTTCTTGCGACGAAAGCATCTCCGATGAAGAAAATTTAAATAAACTGGATTATTTCATTCTGAATCGTTGCCAATATTTTTAGTACTTACACAAATAAAATGGCTCACGATATGGCATTATTTGATACCTCATTAAGTCAATTTCAACGTCACGCATGCAGCAGCATACATTGCTCGCACGATCAACCACTCGCGTGCATTTTTCTTAAGGCAAGGCCTGGGTTTAAAGCTAAGTTTAGAACATTGGATTTAATATAGGATCAGGTTTAGACCTGATCTTTAAAGCCTGGTTTCTATAAGATCATCCCGTCGATCATCTCGATCACCCCAATTACCTAAATCTCTCCAATCAGACTAGAGATGTGGTGAATCACCCAATCTGATTGGATGGATTCATGCGATTGGGGTGATCAAGACAATCTTATGTGGAAACCAGGCTTAATTTAATCACCTGTGGGGAAACCCTCGGGTAGAAATGAGTTAATTCTCTAACTTCAGCCTATAACGGCCTGTTTACAAGGAGGGTAGCACCCGGGTTACCCTACCTCTCGTACAGTTCTTTTTTTTGTCGTGTTTACAAGGACGTTAGGGTAACCCATGCTTGTAAACGTGTTTGGTAGGGATAACTCACCTACCCAGAATGTTGAGCCCACAAACACCACTAACATATAGTATTTTTCTATGTGACATGGAAAACTCTCCATCCGGACCATCCTGGACCAGTAAATTCGACTATTATGTTATCGGCAGTCACAGCGGATATGTAGATACCTTCCAAAAAGCAAACGACGTTATTCGGGAGTTTGAAATATCAACCACGACAACATACACTGCCAGATTTTAGATGAAGGATTTTGGAAGTATGTGTATTTGCTTCATGTTCAAGCAGAAGTTTTTTGTTGATACATGTATTGTTGAAAAGGTATTTCCGACTGTTTCCGCTTTCCGACTGTTTGACATCACTGCAGAGTTAGTAGTGTTGGTGGGTTCAACATGGTTTTGGCGACTACAATCTGGTGCTCACCACCCAGAACAACTTTTTACTAGTTCCAGGCTTCTTGCCTTCTTGTTATTTGTGCTAGCTTGGTCTAATAAATGTCTAATAAAGTTGACCCAGGCAACAGGGGTGACCCTAACTTTGACCTGGGTGCTAATTCTCTAACTACAGCCTAATTCTCTAACTCCATGCTAATTTTCAAGTCAAATATGTTCTGAATGCGAGCACTAGATAATTTGACATGCATGTGACAGGAATAATTATCACAGTTAATACAAATAAAAACACCTGTTCTAAAATAGTATTTGTTCCAAAAACATTTACAGACAGTGCAAAAAGTGTGAATACATGTGATAAATACCGAATACTGCTCGTAGAAACATTCAAGCGAGCTAAACCCAAGCTATTTGACAAGGAGTGGGATATTCAACAAGTGGGGTTGACTTTCAGTGCATTTTTAAAAAATATATAATATCAAATTATGACAAAAATCATGTACTTTAATACCTTATTACCCTTCTCTTTGGACGCTCTGGATTTCTCGATCCCATAGTAGCGCAAAAAATCCCGAAAATATCCAAAAATAATTAAGATAGCGTATGATATGTAAGTTATAACAGCAATCGACAAGGGCGTATCTTCGAAGTCTTCTTGCTTCGAACGGCGCGGTGCACCGTTTTTGACTCCATTCTGCAAGCCTACTCCATTTGCTCTACAAAGACCTGGTTCGACACCATTTTTGTGAACCATAATAATCTACTTTACGATTCTTTTGAAGAGAGTTTCGACAAGCAAATCAGTCGCTTTCTTGTGCCGACTTTATTTTGCAAATTTGCATCTAGGGTCACTTCCGGTGAGGCACATCAGGCCACATTGCTATGGCAACTATTCTTTGCAATGGCGTGATCAGCAGCTATCGTTGGTATGCGGGTCAAAGTACAATCCCACCAAAAAAAAAAGGAAAACGACAGCGGTAAATCCAAAAGAGGGTAGAAACGTTTAAAATTCGCTTTAGGGTGATATAGTCGACTTGTAATCACAAGCTTTGCTTTTTTAGAAAACAGCCTGAAAACAGATTGTCTTTGGGAGGGGTGGGCGGGTGGTACTAAATGGGTTGGCCTTGAGGGTAAGGTTATTTTTGTGACCCCCGTGATTACTGTCGTGGCAATAGAAGCGTTCCTAAAATATTGTTGCAATACATTTTGAATTATCTTTTGAATTTGATTGGTGTTTGGCAAATAATCCTGTTTCTTATTGGTTGTTTAAAAACCAGAAACCAATCAAATTCAGAACAGGAAGTTAGCAATAATTTTCATCAAATGAATTGATCAACTTGAGGAATATATTGCAACGATATTTTAGGCTTTGTGAACCACTAGCCTGCGAAGCCAGACGTATTTTTCTGCCCTGGGTTCGCAGGCTAGTGAACCACCAGCCTCCCCCCATATATATCCAGAGGTTCGAGGTTTACGAGGCTTGCGGTGCCTGATGGGAACGTTGGGAGGGAAACTCCAGCATATGCTAATTATATGAGTCAAGAAAATATTAGCATAATTAGTGAGTATCACAGTCACATTCTCAAACTCATTAATAATTCATAAACCTGGTCTTTATTAGCGTAGAATTTTGCCAACTTTCAACCCGATTTTTTCATAAAATACTGATTTGTTTGAGAAGCTAGATCAAACACTCGAAAGAGTGTTTCATCCTCTATCCAGTCACCTCAAAATTGGTTAAAAAACTTGGCCTCGTTTTTCAACCACTTCTCGGTGCTAAATATTTCCAAATTACAAGAGGGGCCCCTCTGGCTCCTATGGTCATGTCTTTATCCTCAGATTGGACAGTTTTTATTGTATTCCATGTATCAACTCATACAACACAATGTTTTAACATTTTTTATTTTTTATTTAGCACATCCAGGCTCCAGATAGCTTCATAAAATGATTTACCATGCCAATAGTCATAGGCGTATTAGGTGGGGGGGGGGGGGGGGCGGGGGGTGTAAATTGCCCTCCCACAATATTTGAAAAAGGAAAATTCAGGCACTTTCTGCTGGGAATTTCAGGCAATTTCGATTGTAAAATGTTCAAGCAAAATTCATACGTTAAACTAAGACTGAAAAATACGACTTAAAAATCAATATTTTACCCTAAATTTTTCAGGCAAAAATCACTGCCACCCCCACCCCCCCAAAAAAACACACAATTGGGCTGCTACACCTATGTCAATAGTTGCAGTAAAATTGTTGCAGAACTTTTCATAATAGTTTTTCAATTCCAGTGTTTAACTTTACAATATTTTGCTATGAGTAAAAAAGTCCAAAGCAAAAAAAAACTTGTCTTTATAATTAACCTTTAAGTTTGACTACCTGTCAAGGTTCTTGCTTGACAAGTATTGGAGCACACTAAAATGATGTGCATGTAGCATTTTGAAACTTGCCAATTACTGAAACAAATTGTTGGCCAAACACTGATTTAAAAGAAATGTTCAAAAGTAGTCCAAAACATTTTGAATAGAATAATTATGGTAAATATTGAGCACATACTGATGATATTTTTAGCACTTAATAAATGAATATATTAATTAAAATATTCATATAATTATACTCATACTTTCAAATAATATTTCGAATAACTCTGTGCTTTTGCTTTTTTTTAAAGATTTAAAAATCTCCCACTCATCATTTACAAGCTGATGGTAGTTTTACAACTATGTTAACTGCTCAATATGCTAATCACCATGAAATTAGATTAATTAAAGGACTATCTCTCAGCCAACAGCGTTTATACCATCCCAAATAAAATGAGATATTCCTTGTGCCTTTTTTGCAGTCTCTCTCAGAGAGCAAATGACTTCTTTGTTGGCATCGTAGAAACTTAAAGAGGCGTACACCACACCTTGCTTTTTACACAGCTTTTGAATCTTGTACGACAAAGTACGTAAGTATGGTCTTGATGCCCTGGGGAAAAGATGGTGCTCAATCTGAAATTGCAAACCACCATGGAAGAAATCCATGTATGGTGAACAACTGACATTTAGCGTGGTTGCCATTTGAGAGATGAAAAACGTATCAGTGTCATAGGCATTCATTGGTAGACCATGATATGTTGCCATGGAGAAATGACTTAGCGTGATCTGGACGTGGAGTAGTCCGGCAATGAAATGTGAGATAAACACAAAGGCAAGTTTTCCAGATAAACTTGGGATTAATGAACAAAGGAGTAAAAACCAACACCAGTACAGTCCAAGTGTGATCAGCTCAAGTTTACACTTCTTAGCATGGACATGTGTGAGGACATGAATATAACTTTGAATGTAAAGATTAAATCTAGCTAAGCCCATGATCAGGTAGTACAACAGATGCTGGTTGGAGACAAAGAAGTAAGATACTTTGTCAAAAAAGAATGTCTTGTTGTGGTACAGCGACAACACTGGCTTGAAGAACTTATCTGTAATAGCAAACACTGGTAGATGTTGGATGTCAGGATCACAGTTAACAGAGTTTGTGACAACATGGTGGGCATTGTGGCTTCGTTTCCACCAACCAATACTGATTCCTGTTAAAATGTTGCCAACAACCAGGCCAATTGCTTCATCAGTCTTTTGATCATTCGTAATTTGATGATGTCCAGCATCGTGACCAATAAATGCAACTTGTTGAAAGAAGAAACCCATTGCAATTGAAGCAAGGATAAACATGATGGTTGATCCAGAGGTGGCAGTCAGGCAGTAAATAACAAATGCCAGTAGCATGAACAGGCAAACGAAGTTGACAAAATAAAACAGATCTGAAAATAAAACAAATATATGGACTTTAAATGATGAGTATCTCAGACATTTACATGTATACTATATTAACCCAATGCTGCCTAGGATGTCTGAGGGGTCTCCCTTTGATGAGTAAAATCATCTGGTGTTAAACAGAGTAAAAAGGGCTCTCAGCTAGTGGATAGTGTTTGGGGGCTGGGGGCACTATCTACAGGGGGACACTGTGACACTAAACAGGACAGGAATCATTGGGTTAAATTTCTCACAAATTAATTCCTTTTACTATAATTATATAACAATAACTCTTTACTGTCCAAATTGGTCTTTAGTATTTTATTCTGGTAATGCCAGATGATTTTATTCACCTCTGGGGAAGCACTTAGACAGGGATGAGTTCACATGCAAATCAACAAAGGGCCTTCATGATCACTTGAAATATTAGACCTCTTTTACAATTTTGATTTGTATTTCAACACTGGCTATGTGACACGCACACTTTTTTTTAAACTGACAATAGCATGTGGATGTGAAGCTAGTCTTTAGAATGTGGGTGTGAAGTCTTTTAAATCGAAATCTTTGCTATTGTTATCATTTGGAAATACCAGTATTTAGATATTATATAATTTATTCTCTAGACAGTGGAGTGGGAATTAATGTACAAGTCAAAACAGGATATAAGGTGTAGTCATGTAAGCTGATAATTCACCAGCCTCATCAAAGTAACCAAAATCCAATCCTGGTCCTCCCTTAGAATTTTATCTGGGAAACTGAGAATTTTGAAAAATAAATTTAGGAATTCAATCTAATAATCCATTTAAGTGTTTAATGGTTTTGGTATTCCAACAAAGAAATCCCAAGTAATTATGGTATTAGGTGTCTTTAACGAACTGTCTGAGTTAAGCTGGATGACAGAAGATGTTGGATTATATTTGTTTGTAACTTTTTGTTTGTTTTGAAGGTTTCATGTTTAACTTTTCCGGTGTAATATTATTCAACTCAAAAATGCTCTTGGCTTCAATATTACAATATGCGTCCTCAAAACCCAAATATCAGGTACAATTGACGGCAAAATTGAATAATCCTTTGCCAAAACCGGATATTAAAATCTAGAAGGAACGTGAGACACGAAGTCGAAATGGGTATATGCCAGTGCAGGAAGGAAAACATGTCTGTCCTTTATATTCTTTATATCCTGGAACGGTAAGGTTTACTTTTAGTAACAGTCTCATGTCTTCTTTTGGTCATATTAAAGGTGTTAATTACTTGACTGGGTGGACAGGAACTGCGGTTTTGACGTTTTCTTCTCCGACTACAGCTATAAACGTTTTTCAGGGTAATTCTTTTTTGACAGCGCCTCGGCAATACAGTATAGTAAACAAACAGGTGCAAAACAAATCTTAACTTTTCAAAATGTTCACGCCCATTGCTACGGGGTTTATTTTAATAACCCGTTACAGAATTCTCTTCACTAGACAGATATTCTTTCTTTAATCTCGGATATTTGATAATCTACAAGAACATGCGCTCAACACAAACCAAATTAAAGCGCTTGCTTGTCTCTGCTTGGGACAAATCCACGCAAATTTATAAATATGGCGAATTTTTAACTGCTGAGAAAGGGTTGTTCTAGAAAGGTTTGCCAAGAATATTTACCATTTCGTAACGTTTCACATTTAAAGACACGGTCGAGATTGATTAAATAATAAATAAATTCGGACTGACAAGCCAAGACTGGCCCGTCTGACAACGTCGGTGTTTGAGTTGACAGATGATATAAAGCTTATAGTGAACTTACAATAGGTATCATAGCCACCTTCTTGCACAATCTCTTCGTTAATTTTCTTCAGTTCCCTGGAAATAACCGATTCTTCAACTGGCCGGTCCTCTTCTGACTCTTCAACATCCCCGATGTAGAACACCGGCAGCTTTTCCTTTCGCACCCAGGCGAACGGATGAAACGCTTTGAAAATGCTGCTACAATCTTGGCCAGCCGAGTAGACAAGAGGCAAAACCCCGCCAGGGTGATGTTTTATCCATTTGGTAACGTCGTAGACCTTTTTGTCGATGATAACCCAGCAATCGGTGGCCGTATTATGTTGGCGAATTTCCTCCAAAGAGTAACTTTGTCCCCGATGGGTTTTCCCGTCCATCGTAAAGAGAATCGAAGAAAACCCAGCCTCAACAAATGATCTTTGAGCCAACTCTCATCAAACACGAATACTCTAATTTCATTGGCTGGTCGCTAAATAGGGAAAATTAAGATAACCAATCACAGCTATCTGTGAATATGGTCCCACAACTGATATTGATATAGCTGAAATAGTTATCATTCACCGAGCCAACTAAATTTACCTTCAAAAGTGTTTCGTCTTTCGCAATAGCCGGCAATAGGTTCAGTTGCGGGCCTCGATAAGAACGCCTGCAAGGAGGCTAGCAATAGGTCTGATATTGAAAAAGTCTTTCCCAAGGTGAAATCAAAAGATGTTTTGCACGTGTTACCCGCTATTAAGTCAAACGCCGGCGCCGACCACCTGCTCGTAATTAAAACAATGAATATTGAATACTGCAAGTAAAATAAAATATACATATATAGTTGCAGCTGGCTTTCACAAATATGGTAAGGTTGCATTGTTGCATAATGAAATTAGCACGTGGCTTGCAAGTTGGAGACACTGGGAGCAAGAGAAAATATTTATTGAGACAGAACTAATTGACTTTGGGGTATTTTATTTATCAGCGCTTGCAACTTTGAGCTACAGAAGCCATATTTGTACAAAACAGTGACGGAAAATTGCACTTGCGCCTATTAAAGCAAAGACAGCAGCAAACGAAAAAGAAACTGCAAAAAATATACATTATAAACGCTCTATTTCACAATGGGTTCCTTCTACCTAGAGGCCAAAGCACTTTGCGTATATAGTGGCGCCAACGTGAGCTGTGGCGGATCCAGGGGGGTTTCCGGGGTTATGGGGGTTACAACCCCCCTGGCCTATTATATATGGTATATTATATTATATATAATATATAAATTGTGTTTAGTGTATAATATAGCGTATAAAAATCACTATTTCTGATCCTAATATTGTCCCCAAAATGCAGGAAATAGCATTTCATGGTATCAGAAATCCAAAAAATTTCCGGGGGGGCATACCCCCGGACCTCCCTAGAGGTGTCAACCCCTTCTTTAAAAAATCCTGGATCCGCCCCTGGTGAGCCAACCAAGTTTTGTTTAATTTGGTGACAAATCGGCCTACATAGAGATACAAAGATTATTTACAGTGCGAAAGCATGCGTTTATATTTTCATTCTCCACCAGGGCGGAAAGAAAAAAGAAATTAGTCAAGACAAGAAGCACGCAAGCAAAAAAAAATTCTTTCACTTTATTACTTTCGCTTTCTGCTTGTTTGTCTTTCCACCTTTCCGTCCGTTTTCACCTTTTCGCTCGCCTGCCTGCCTTCGATCTAAAAATATAAACTTGAGTTCTCTCGCGTCTAAATTTAATAAACTGCGTTGCATTCCAATATTTCGCGCAATTTTTTTCATCTGTTACTTGAGCGAGCATCTGTGCAAGAGCTATAAGTCCTATAAGAGCGGCTTTGGAAGCGATTTTTACAGTCAGTTTGCAATGCTAGCTGGCGATCGACGCGACAGTTTTTCAACTAATGGCATTGCCTTTGCTAGCTTTATGATGCTGACGGCATGCAACAGAAAAACTTTTTCCTGGTTTTCATAATATCCAATCGCCAACATAAGACAAAAATGACTTTTTTGCTAAGCCGTCTTAAATTAAAAAATATATATAAACAAACAACGTTCAGTTTTCAGAATAAAATGAAAAAAATAAATAAATCATTTTACAAAAAGACAACGGAATTAAGTTTTCCTGGATTTTAGACATTTTACTTGTGTAGCAAAATCCGTTTGAATATCAATAATATATACAGAATTTAAAATATTTACGAAGCTAATGGTTGTCTAATTACAAGCCGAATAATTTTGCGGAAATTACACTGGGATTGTTTGGAGGAAATCAATTCTAACTTTGAAAGAAATTTTGGAAATTCTACAAACCCCTTTTTTCAAGTTGGAGAAAAAAACAATCTCCTGGCCGGGCCCCCTAGTAGGACTGTGGTTATAAAACTAAAGTGGTGCGTAGGTAGTACTCAAGTAAGATATTGGTTGTCTGCCGATATATTAGCTTATTAGCCCAGGCGTCTGAAATCTTCATTTTCCACGCTCCAAAGATGAATTGATTGTTTGGTCGAGTAGCTAGATATAGCCTGGGAACGAGAATGGTTTCAACGATAGGGCCCAGACTTCTGATGGTAAACGCTCCTTTTTGACTTCAATTTAGAATTTTAGATACATGTGCGTTGTGCAGCATAAATAAACTGTTTGGATACTGTTTATTATGAACTCAAAACTGATTATTGGCGTTGTTGTAAGTGCTGTAGGTACAGCATTTATTGGATATTGTATTTATTTCGATAGAAAACGCAGAAGTGATCCACAATTCAAAGAAAAACTTCGAGAAAGTAAGTTGATATTTGGTAAAGTCATTTTCACAAGATTGGCATTATTAAAATAGCAGTAATAGTTGCAGAGTACGTCGTATTTATTATGTTATCTAAGATAAAATAAAACAGTTTATAATATGAAATAATAAAAACATTAAAAAGTTATGGTTTTGGCAAAGATGTGTACATATGAGCTTAAAGACTGGAACGAGGATCATGAATAATGAGGTGGAATGAGCCCAAACTAATTATTAACCAGTTGTCGAAATGCTTTCTATAAACATTGTATCTTATCTAGGTTTGATCTTCTGAATATTAAAAAATCATATCCTTGATTTTTGTTTAGGGAGACTTAAAGCAAAGAGCGAAAAGGAAGCGTCACAAGCTGCAGAATTAAAGGTCCTATTGCTGCCTAGCCTGAGGGTTTTTCTGTTGATGAATGCTGGTGATAGATAGAGTGGTATAAATGTATAATAGAGCAAAGCAAAAAGGTGTTAAACTGCAAAGATTTTTGGGAATGAAATACAAATGTTAAGCGTAGCGTTTTGTCAGAGAAAAATGTCCAAAAATATAGGATAGAGTAGAATGGAAAAGAGTTAAACAGAATGGAGTGGAGTGGTGTGGTATGGCTTAGAGTAGGGTAGAGTAGAGTAAAGTAGAATGGAATAGAGTGGAGTAGAGTAAAGTGGAGTGGAGTAGAATAGAGTGGAATAGAGTAGAGTAGAGTAGAGTGGAGTAGGGTAGAGTAGAGTAGAATGGAGTGGAGTGGAGTGGAGTAGAGTAGAGTGGAATAGAGTAGAGTAGAGTAGAGTGGAATAGAGTAGAGTAGAGTGGAATGGAGTGGAGTGGAGTAGAGTGGAGTAGAGTGGAGTGGAATAGAGTAGAGTGGAATAGAATAGATGTCTTTGTGTTTAAGCCCTGCTGCAAATCTCATGCTGACCAGTGATAAAAATATTTTGTCTGACTTGTATAGGCCCGTATGCCTGACCACAGTGACCAGGCAGCTCTGCAGAAGTTTTTCTTTGATGAAATTCAAAAAGGAGAAGAATTGCTGGCAGCAGGTGGGATAACTATCAATTTTTAATCTACCAATCAAACATCCAAGATAAATATACCTATGGCCTGCAAGTACAGCCCTATTTATGGCATAGGCATATAGCAGGGGGGGCCCTCCCAAAATATTTGAAAAAGGAAAATTTAGGGAAACCTTCTGCTAGGAATTTCAGGCAATTTTGACATGTATTGCTGTGAAATGTTCAAGAAAAATTAATATGTTAAGCTAACACTGAAAAATACAACTTACTTAAAAATCAATAATTTTAACCCTAAATTTTTTGGGGGAAAAAAAATCTCTGCCCCCCCCCCCCCCCCCCCGCCCCTCCCAAAACAGAATTGGGCTGCTACACCTATGCTTGCAGGCTATCATAAAATGTTTTTTGTTTATTTAATTTATTTTTTTATTCTGTTTCAGGAGAATTTGAGAAGAGTGTGAAACATTTAACAAATGCCATTGCAATTAGTGGTCAACCACAACAACTTCTTCAAGTATTCCAACAAACTCTTCCACCAGATGTCTTTAAAATGTTAATGACTAGTCTTTCTTCAGCTGCACCATCTTCCCCTTCTATGCAGGTTTGTTCAGTAGCAACGAGAACAGTAGCTGAGTATTTGTTCTTAGGAGGTGTTGATATGGAGGCAAGCCACCCTGGATACCTGAGCTAGCTCGCTTTGCCAAGATGATTTTTATTGTGTTTACATGAGAAGGGCTAGCTGGCTTGGTTGTTGTGTAATTTATTAGTTCTAGTAAGACATGAAGTCTCATTGTTTTAAATATGAACTGTACATGAACAAGCAGAACTTGTGAATTGTTAATATGTTGGAAAAAGCTGATAAAAACAAATTTTGTTGCGTGTACTAAGCTTTTAGTGCCAGCCTGGGTAGATGAGCCAGCCCGGTCAATTGTGATTATATGGGGGGAAAACAGCCCGAGTAACTGAGATCTCGGTCTCGAACAAAGCGAGATCACGGCTAGGTTGCCTGGCTCAGCTCTCATATAAACACAAGATGAAAATTAACAAGAAATAAGAGCACAAGCACGATCTTGGCAAAGTGGGCTATCTGGGTACCCAGGCTCACCTCCACACAATCACCCTCAAACAGTTAAAATATTTGCTCTTCAAATTTTCAATTGATTTATTATATAAATGATGAAATTACCTAGCAACATGTCTATTAATCTTTGATTTTCTAATTCTTGATACTTTTTTTCATTTTAGAGTTCTGCACCTGTGGATGGAGACTCCCTAGATTAATTAAAGATATTTTATATTTATAAGACTGTGTACATTATGTGTTTGTAATTCTAGATGCTGTCAATTTTTTGTAGTAAAATTGTTTGGATATTAAATAAATTTTAACAGTCCTGCAACAGTAACTTGCATTGTGTTCAAATTATATATTTAAAATATGTTGTTTTTAATAGTTCTATAAACTTTCATGAAAATCCATCCAATGCTTTTTGAGATATGAAAGTGAAATCTCGGTTTCGCAGAGATTTATCTTAAGAAAGGGCAGACAGACTAACAGACAGACAGACAACTGACTGACTGGTTGACTGGCAGACAACTGACTGATGGACAGATGGATGGATGGACAGATGGACGGGCTGGCTGGCTGACTGACTGACTGACTGGCTGGCTGGCTGGCTGGCTGACTGACTGACTGACTGGCTGGCTCACAGAATAAATACCTGCACCCAGGCGACACATGGACCTGCAAGGTGCCCTCACGGAGCGCGCATGGAACGATGGGAAGGACTAGGAGGCAACCTCTGACCACAAACTAACAATTGTGTGGGCTCAAGTTGGAGCATAAACTTTGAAGAGAAGTGGTCAAGTATATAAGTTCTTATTTTTACAAGTTTTTTATGCAGTTCATCTCACATTAACATGTCAGACGTCGATATTCTTATTGAAATGGGTTTTCCAAGGAACAGAGTGTAAGAAATTAGAATATTATTGTCTATATATATATATTTTAATACAGTCAGTATCTCATTAATTTTCTTTCGTCATATACTATTAAAAGTTTAACTATTTGAAACTATATTCATAATGATATCAAGACAAAGTTTTTGTTATTTTTTCTGGATTAATATGTTTGTATGAATGATTTATAAGCTTATGAATATTTGATATTGATTATGGGCAAAAATTGAAAAGTTGGGGATAAAAAATTCTTTCTTCTTTTCTTGCGGGGTCAAATTAACACCCCCTCTCCCCCCTCCCAAGTTAGCCCATTAGTATCACTAACCTCCCCACCATCTTTCTGCCCCCAAAACTGTCTGCTACGCAGGCTACTCCAATATTAGAAAGTCTAGCTTATACATGTACATGTAAATTATTTTTAGAGAAAAAGCTTTGTCAGTTACGAGAAATCAAGGAGTTCAACTAGCTATGGATTGGTGAGACAACTTATTGCATCCATCAATTCCAGTACTTTCCATCTCCCCTTCCCCTTGGGACAATCACCAGGATGTTAATATTAATAATTGCATATACAGTATAATTCTTTCCATGAAATAAAATCAACTGCTGTGGGTAAGCGTGCAGTGCAGATGTTTATTATTCTTTTAGGTTATTTGCTCATGCAGATGATCCAGATATTGATGAACCAGTAAAACCTTCAGTTGGACACACACTTGCAGGGCAGCAAGAAACTTCGGGTTTGACAGGTATGAGCTGATTAGTAAGATCGCTAATTTCTTAGCTGATTGATTGAATGATTGACTGATTATTTGATTGAATGATTGATTGACTGATTGATTGATTATTTGATTGATTGATTGATTAATTATTGATTAATTAATTGATTGATGGCTTATCACTAGTATAAATATTATTTTGTCTTTAGATGAAGTACAGCAAGATACAAACACGATGGAAGATGTTGAAGAACCACCTCAAGCTGAAGCTAAAGAACAAGTTGCACAAGCTTTATCATTGAAATGTGAAGAGTATGACATATTTTATCTCTACCTACTGTATCGACACATCAACTGTAGTAAAATATTTTCCTCCACTGAAATAAGTTACATTAGTGATTTTTACCTTTGTTTTTACATTTTTTACATTTAGTTGTGGAAAGTTATTAAGATCTGAAGCCCAAGTTCAGGTAATGATGAAACTATTGGTAGATTTTGAAAACCAAAAAGAATTTCTTAATGTAAACATTTTGTTAATAGAAACTGTTTTTCATAGAAACTATTTTTCATAGAAACTGTTTTTCATAGAAACTATTTTTCATAGAAACTGTTTTTCATAGAAACTGTTTTTCATAGAAACTGTTTTTCATAGAAACTGTTTTTCATAGAAACTGTGTTTCATAGAAATTGTTTTTCATAGAAACTGTTTTTCATATAAATTGTTTTTCATAGAAACTATTTTTCATAGAAATTGTTTTTCATAGAAACTGTTTTTCATAAAAACTGTTTTTCATAGAAACTGTGTTTCATAGAAACTGTTTTTCATAGAAACTGTTTTTCATATAAATTGATTTTCATAGAAACTGTTTTTCATAGAAACTGTTTTTCATAGAAATTGTTTTTCATAGAAACTGTTTTTCATAGAAATTGTTTTTCATAGAAACTGTTTCCCATAGAAATTGTTTTTCATAGAAACTGTTTTTCATAGATTTCATAGAAACCGTTTTTCATAGAAACTGTTTTTCATAGAAACTGTTTTTCATAGAAACTGTTTTTCATAGAAACTGTTTTTTCATAGAAACATTTTTTTATAGAATTGTTTTCATACATGTACTACACATTTCAGATGCATGCTGGCAGAACTGGGCATCAAAACTTTGCTGAATCAATTGAAGAAATTAAACCATTAACGGAGGAGGAAAGGAAAGAACAGTTAGACAAGTAAGAAAATAAGTCAAGTTCAGCGTCAGTAAACGGCACAGACTTGCGCAATTAAGCATGTACATTGCACATGTTTATAGTGGTATATAGTGATAGGAACACACATAACAGATTTGAAATATAATATAGATAGGTTTGTGGAAACACCATGTAAAATATTTATTTGCAAGTGGGAAGAGTCGTCACTCTTAGCCAGCGACAAGCGATACTTCACGCGAAGAACAAGGGAATCTATTGAGATTGCAAAACATCACACATCTCTCAGGAGGGACAGCCATTAAACAGCGCGTGGTGTGCCCTATTCGGAGAACATTCTTGAATTAATAAAATTAACGTGATACGCCATTGTTATTGCTCTGATGGAGGCCTGAGTCAACAGACCGAAAGCTTAGTAAGTAAATATTTTACGTGGTGTTTCCACAAGACTTATCTGTATTACATTATCGCCATGAAAACTTTCAAAAGAATTAAGATTTGAAATATGAGCACTATATATTATACAAGTAAATGTTATCTAAACTTTGCAGGCTGATAATTAGTTCATATTTCTAAGATGACAAAAATCGACAAAGCATTATTTTAACTTTAGGCTTCAGGTAAAGATCGTGGAAAAACGCCAACAAAGACTTGAAAAGGAAAAGCAGGTGTGTCATGATTTTAAAAATTCACAAAGTTTTTCGGTTTACCTACACCATGTTTTTTTATTTACTGTGAGCGATTGAAAGCAAGGGACATTGCTAGAAAAAACGTTTAATATTTAGGAAAAAATTGAACGAGAGAAAATCCGAAGAAAAAGCGGCAAAGATTTGACTGATTTCAAACAAAAGTGAGTCGGGTTTTTGAAACTTTTTCATTTCAAATACTTTCCAAATACTGAGTTTTTATCACCCAGTGTTGTTCCGAATTATACCCGAAAATTTTTATGGAAACTTTTTTAAGGTTTGAAATGCAAGAAGCTCAAAAAATAGCCGAACAAAGACGAAGAGAAAAAATCGAGGAAAAGAAACTGAGGTATCATAAGGCATTTAATTTAGACCCCGTTTACACTAGAGCAAAAGTTTTCGGATTCGTGACGAATCCGGAACGTTTTAGTACCGGATTCGTTTTGCCATTTACACACAAAAGAATGAATCCGGAATAAAAACTTTCCGGTTTGATCACGTATCCAGAGATTTCGAATCCGGAAAAAAATGTAGAAACTTCGTATCCGAATACTTTTGAATCCGAGACAATACGTAGTGTGAACGGTTATTCCGATGAATTCGGATGCTCTTCCGCTCGTAGTCATGCGAGGTTGCGGTGGAACCAACATGGTCACCATATTAACTGAATTAAAGGAATTCCGAGTTTAGTGTAAAGGGCCGAATCTGCGAATACTGTTGCGGTACGAAGTGAATCCGGAAACATTTACGAATCCGGAAACTCAGTTTTGCTCTAGTGTAAACGTACTTAACGTAGTCTTATTAAAAGATGGTAAACTGTTGAGATTAGTTTTTGGATAACGAAGTTGTGTTAACATTAATTTTGTACGGAAAGGATGCATTACGCAAGCGTTTCCTGTTTGTTTTTTTTGTTTTGGTCATTTGGGTAATTTGTTTCAGGCAAAAACTCAAGGAACAGATTGCCCGAGATCGTGCCGAAAAAGCTTCTCAGGTATTTTAATACTATGAAATTCAGATTCAGATTTAATAGATTTAATAAATTTGACTCAAATACATTCGGAAACAAATACAGATAATTCACAAATAATTACAAATAGATATTAATACAATAACAAACAAATAGAACATATTTGAGATCAGGTCATCCTAATAGCCTAAAAGCGCTAATCTAGAGGATGACCTCAACATACTAAATATAATTTATAATAATTAAATGTAGTGTAGTTAGTAATTTCTTCAGTATCATTATTATTCAATTAGAATATGAATATTTGTCCAAGAAATAAATTTTGACATTTTTACGAAAGGAAGAGAGAGAGGTTATTTCCTTTAATTCAATAGGCAAGGAATTCCAGAGGGCCACACCAGTATACTGAAGAGAAATAACAACAGTATACGTGGCTTCCAAAATGTTTGGAAGTCCGTTCGCCAGTTTGCAGAGTACGCAAAAACGCACACACTGTGTCAGACCTGATTCAGAATGATGTCAGATCTGTTCAGAAAAATGTAGCGACCCCTGATACAGCCTGTTGCAGTATCAGCTATGATACACCTATGATATCATATCTGTATCATACCTGCAGCTACAACAGACTGTTCAGACGGTCAGTGCTGTATATAACAGACTGAACAGGTATGTTGTCTACGGAGCTGTCGCAGTCTGTTAGAAATTCTAACTAAATGTTGATACATCAGCGCTGGTACATTCTGTAGCTGTCAGGCTGTATCAAGGGTCGCTACATTTCTCTGAACAGATCTGATATCAGAGCTGATCAGACTGTGCGTTTTTAGGTGTGTATGGCAGAACTCGACGAGATCTCGCGCGTGCAAAAAAAATTTAGTGGCGTGCATCGCGTGCAAACGGACACGTACCTTGGCGATAATCAACCAGCAACTTCTGAGTCTGACGAAATATTTCTTGACTCTTGTTTCTTGAGTTGTGTCTAACGATTAAAATAAGTCTTAGAACAGAGGTTACAGAGCTTAGAGCAAGTAGTCGAGTACTTCGTTTAACTTGTTACAAAGTGGCATGTAGCAATTAAAGAAAAATTTTGTATTTGGCGTGCAATGTGAGATTTTAGTATGCCAAATGACGAAGCACAAAAAAAACTTGTGCGCGCACTTGCCATACTCTGCGAACTGGTCCGTTCGGAAATTCGCAGCCAATCAAATGCGTAGTTCAAAACGAACTTACAAACTTCATAAATGAACTTCGGAACGAACGTCTAATTAAAAAAAAGGACTGTCTATAATTCGTAAAAGCGCAACCAGAGTATATATTTATTAGTTCATTGTCTCTTTCAATTCTGTCAGTCTAGTAATACGACTGAAAAGATCTCAAGTCAAGCCACGGCGTCTCCGAGCCCAACTACACAGACCACGACCCCGAAAGAATACACATCGTGCAGAATGCAGGTATGAAGTGGACAGCCCCTGTTTGGTTTGGTTTGTATAATAAATATCAATTCGCCTTGTGTCAGAAATATTTGAACATTGAATTCTACAATAAAATCGCAAACATAAAGTGACCTCAGGGGTGTTGGTGGCACAGTGGTTAGTGCATGTGCCTTTCACCTCTGCGAGCCGGGTTCGATTCCTGTACGGTGCAGTTATCTGATTAAAAAAATTCACCTTAGCTCTCCTCTGCTTTCTCAAAATTGCAATTCAGTCTCAAAAGACTCAAATTGTTAATGACTTATCGAAGAAGTTTGTGTTTCTCTTTCATTAAAAACTGTCGAGGTCAGGGGCACTTTAACATTTTAACTTTTTAACATGTCCGCTCTTACATCTCCAATTGTTTTGTTTTTTATATTTTTTCACCTAATATTTTTTTTTATCATTTCTCCACAGTTTCGTCTTACCAATGGCGCCACTATTATTGGTACATTTGAGCCTACAGATACATTATCCAGCGTTGTATCATATGTTTCATTGAAACGAACGGATGGCTCAACACCATTTTCATTATCAATGACATTTCCGAGAAAAACTTTCTCTGAATCAGATATGAATAAGACTCTAAAAGAATGTGGTCTAGTTCCCTCGGCTGTCTTAATTCTTACAAAACAATAATTGATTGTAGAAGAAAAATGTTATATGTATAGTTAAAGGACATTGGCAATAAAAATTAAGTTTCTCTAATTTCAAAGAACTCGTGAAATTGTAATAGAAGACCTTTTACAACTTTTTCATGTCTTTCTTCGTTTGCAAGATATTTGAATTTGTTTAATATGTAAATGAGATGGTCTCTGACGTCAGGAGCAGTATCAGTTATGAAATGTTCAGTGTCACAAGGCGTTTTTAGGTTCACAGTTTCAAGTGATTTCGTTGAACAAATTTAGAGATATAACTGATTTTGCTACGTGTGAAAATACTGTACCCTGCTCCTGACGTCAGAGATCATCTAATTTACATATCAAACAAACTGAAATATCTTGAAAACGAAGAAAGAGACGAAAAAAGTTGTAAAAGATCTTCTATTACAATTTTATGAGTTCTTTCAAATTGGCAAACTTCATTTTTATTGCCAATGTCCTTTAAGAATGAAGAGTGTTAAAACTTTGTATTTGTTGTGGGATATTTTTATAGGCTGATGTTGTAAATCAAACTGTTCGGACATTGTTTGTCAATGGACGTTTTTGAAACGGTTTTGTGTGTGTGTGTGTTCTATTTAGGTAAGACAAGTTAACTTCTAAATAATTTAGAGTTAAGAAATGTTAATAATGCAGATTCTTTCAAACATGAGGATGTGATGTGGTGATATGATCAGGTGTGTGATGTGGTGTGTACTGTGTAGTGTAGTGTGATATGTGGTGATGTCAGGTGTGTGGTGTGACGTGGGGTGGTGTGATGTGGGGTGATGGGGTGATGTGACGTGGGGTGATGTGATGTGACGTGGGGTGGTGTGATGTGACGTGGGGTGGGGTGATGTGATGTGACGTGGGGTGATGTGATGTGACGTGGGGTGGGGTGGTGTGATGTGACGTGGGGTGGTGTGGTGTGATGTGACGTGGGGTGATGTGACGTGGGGTGAGGTGGTGTGATGTAACGTGGGGTGATGTGATGTAACGTGGGGTGGTGTGATGTAACGTGGGGTGGGGGTGATGTGACGTGGGGTGGTGTGATGTGATGTGACGTTGGGTGATGTGATGTGATGTGACCACAGGGAGCCCATCTTGGCAGCGCGTGGGCACCCTGTGGCGGACTCGAAAGACGCGCGGGGGACTGCGGGGTGGTGTGACGTGTGTGGGTGATGTGATGTCAGTGGCGTAACGGAGCTGCTCGGGGCCCTTAGGAAATTTGTGTTTGGGCGCCCCCACTACCCCCTTAACCTCATTAGTTTAGTCACTAGTTAACCCAATGAATTCATTTGGGGCTTCTTCAGGTTTATGTGTGACGTGGGGTGGTGTGATATGGTTTGATGTGTTCTGATGTGATTCATTGTTGTGATGTGATATGAACACTTGATTCCATCCATCAAACTGACATGTCATTTCACCAATATAAATTTCATCAAGAAATAACAATTACTAATCTTTCATCTCACCAAAACATCAACCTAACCGTAAAATTGAACCTAAAACTAACTGTAAACCAAAAAATCTTAACTCGAAAAGACGAAGAGATACAAAATGATGTCGTTTTGGCAGATGGAAACAAGTACTTTGGCCACAAATATCGATTCGAGGAGGTCCTGGGAACGAATGTGCAGAACGTGTTTGCAGAAAACTCGAAAGTAAATTGTTTTTTCTCTCCAAGAAAGCATTTATATGTGTCATAAATGTTTGGATAAAGTTCTTCCAGACCGGGTAAGTGGAAAATATTGACGTTTAACGTAATTATTGGTTATTTATTACCTAGGTTTATGCAAGTTTACTGTAATTAATACATAATTTTAATTAATTATATTTATGTAACTTTCTCGCGTCTGTTACTCGTCTATTCTTTTCTCAAAAAAAGTATTTTCATTTAGGGTAGCACTTGTCTGGATGGAGGGTCTTATTTCTTGAACTTTAAACAGTGTGTGAATTGTAATAAGAAACAAAATATTCATATTAAAAATAAGATTAGTCACGAGGATGACGATGGAGTTGAAACTGTGAAATATGAACGTAAGATATTGACATTCTTTAAAGACTGGAGGGAAGGCTGTCACTGAAATACAATACCCCACTTCCCACCACCCAACTTCCCATCCCTCAACTTCCCATCCCCCAACTTCCCACCACCCAACTTCCCATCCCCCAACTTCCCATCCCCCAACTTCCCATCCCTCAACTTCCCATCCCCCAACTTCCCACCCCCCAACTTCCCATCCCCCAACTTCCCACCCCCCAACTTCCCATCCCTCAACTTCCCATCCTGCAAATCCTCTTCCCCCCCCCCCCCCCTCACGTTCCCCTATTCATTGCTATTCATCCTGCATCAAGAACATTTGACATAAGCAAAGACTTATTTTTTTTCACAGATATTTGTGAGTCATGTGGTCATCTCATTGCAACACACGAGTACACTTTTCAGGTAGAAGATGGCTACCAAGTAAGAAAAATAAATATTGTATCATATTTTTTTTGCACTGTGATGGTGAAGTAGTGGTATGTAGTTAGAAATAGATTTTTTGTCAACTTTTTTGCCTACAGGAATATGAAATGAATTGTAAACTGTGTGGATTTGCACAAGACAGGATCAGTGTGATGCCTGTGGATCAAGAGAAATTGCGAGGAGAGTTCTGATTTTTCATTTTTGATGGACATTAATCAATCTCGTACCCAAAGCCAGCATTTTCTACACAGTCAGGGAATGCTGAGTCTCTAGATACGAGGTTGGTCACTGATCAGGAGGAGTACCATGCACTGAAATATTTTATTGTCATCTGAACATTTTGGTCTGGTAGTAAGGCAATCAAAATTATGTAGCTAGAAATTTTTAATTAATTATTCTGGAGTGAATATTTTGAATAACTATTATCAAATGGGAATTTGAAGTGAGCTAGACAAATTAATTGGCCATACTGAAAAAGATGGTGACTTGTACATTTAACCACAATCCTTTGTGTGCAGTAAACACTCCTGCAGAATTATTGGAAGATATGGTTTTAAAACGATCAACTTTTGGTAGGAATGAAGTTCTTGCTTACTTAGGGTATTGGCAATAAAAATTAAGTTTGTTTAATTTGAAAGAACTCATAAAATTGTAAGAGAAGATCTTTTACAATTTTTTCATATCTTTCTTCGTTTTCAAGATATTTCAATTTGTTTAATATGTAAATGAGATGGTCTCTGACGTCATGAGCAGGGCGCAGTATTTTCACACATAGAAAAATCAGTTATATCTCTAAATTTGTTCAAGAAATCACTTGAAACTGTGGACATAAAAACGCCTTGTGACACTGAACATTTCATAACTGATGTTGCTTTGTGTAAAAATACTGTACCCTGCTCATGACGTCAGAGCCCATCTCATTTACATAATAAACAAATTGACATATCTTGAAAACGAAGAAAGATACGAAAAAGTTGTAAAGGATCTTCTATTACAATTTTATGAGTTCTTTAAAATTAGACAAACTTAATTTTTGTTGCCAATGTCCTTTAATGCATGATAAACAATGTTTAGTTGTTATTTGAGCTGATTTGAGGCTGCAAAGCATTGTGGTTGAATGTACCGCCGCCATCTTTTTCGGTACCGTCAATTGTAGCTATGTAAAGAAAACCACCTTAAATGTAGTGTCCAGTGAACTGAACTGCTGAGGTTTTTTATAGACAACGAAATACTGACGTTTTGAGACAAAGTCCTTGATCAGAGTAAATCGTTTGCGTAACTATCAGTCCCCGTCTATACGTACCCGGATTTTTGAAAAGGATTGGCCTTCTCAGTTCTACCCTGTGTAGCAGAGGCTCTGAGTTTGTGTTTGGGAGAGGGAGAGCCTCTGGTCTCGCGAGCTTCAAATCTCACTTTGGCGAGTTCAATATCTGAACTCGGTTTTTGATTGGCCTAAATTTCTGAAAGTGTTACTATTGGTTAATCAAAGCAAGTCACGCGTGACCGTGAGTAATTAAAAATATTAAAAACTTAAACCATTGACACCTCTGAGTCTCGGATTGCCGTTTCAGCTCACTGAAATACCAAAGCGAAAGTCTAGTTTTTGTGAACAGAGGAAGTCCGATAATTATTCTTTCCACAGTGAATTGGAATTGTGATAAAATCCATAGTTTCCTTATCGAAAACGAAGTAACGAACGAGTGACTTTGAACAATCGTAACATAGCAACGTGCGTTTCAAATTTCACTCAACTGTGAGAATAATCAACAGGAAGTAACCCACCAAAGTGAGATTTGAAGCTCGCGAGACCAGAGGCTCTGGTACCCAGGGTATCTCGATTCACACACGTAAACTTCTGTACGTAAACGATGATCATGACAACACGGTCATTTAAAACGGAACATCTCGAAGACGGTCTCCAAAGTGGAACTTTTCGTAAACGCCGTTTTCGTGTGGTCGCGGATTTTTTTAAAAACGGAGAAAAAAAGTTGGGACATCTTTTTTTTATTTAGACCCATGTAATGTCCACGAAGCATATCATTTTCATTTAGATCTTTTTTTCTCGCACAGTTCTATCAATACTGTCTTCAATGTCTTCAACTTGAGGCATCGCTCATCGCAAACCATCAGTTTGGACGAAATTTTGTTACCTGCCAACTACCTGTTTATTGCAGTACTGTTCCTCTAAATATAGAAATAATTTCTACCTCTTTGTATGTAAAGTTATTGTAAACGTAGAAATATTTTGTACTGTATACTCAGAGTATTTCAGGGGTAGGAAAGAGAAGAATTGGAAAAGTTTGATAAAACGTTGTTTAGAATTTACAAATGAACGGCCTAAGCGGAATGGATAACGCGTTATTATACTCCAAGTGTTTAAGTGATCTGGCTAACTGCACAACACGCCAGTTGGAACAGTTAAAAAAGATCAAAGGTGAAAGCAATGTAGTAAATGGTTCCAGTCATATCCTCAACGAGCTGTTATACCACAAGTTAGTATCGTAAGACAATATGGGTGTATTAATAAACATATTTGATTACTATTTTAATTTAATTTTTAATTTTCTAAGATTCGGTCTGCATGTACACTGAAGTAAACCTGAAATAATATATTTGGTGCATTCTACAGTACAAAATTTAAATGCTCTTGCAAATTACAATTCTAATCAAAATTGCTCCTTAATAACTCTTTATGCATGGGCGCCATCTAGCTCTCAAGTCTTTAGTGAACACAGTCCTGAAAAACCACCGACGGGAAGGATTCACAGGTGTGAAACAGGCACAATGACGTACGCAAGCGCAGTAAGTACTTTATGCTAAGTTGTTCCTTTTATATTTGAAGAATACAAAGAGTTTAGTTGACCATATAGTGCTTACTGTGTTTGCATACGCCATCGTGCTTATTTCACAAGTTTGAATCGGGCTTTGTGGATTACACGTCAAGTATAGCTAATATACAGATATAGTCTTACAGGCCTGGCCAAACGCTTTCAACATTTCATGCAACATCGTTCAACATTGTTGAACGCATTTTGAACGAAAATTTGAACATGTTCAAATTCCGTTCAACATCATTCAACACCATTAAACGTTCAACATCATTCAACAGGGTGGCCAAACGCTTTCAACATGTTGAATCACGGTTGAATTCAATAATGTTGAACGATGTTGCATGAAATGTTGAAAGCGTTTGGCTAAGATGAAATCTAGTATATATGTCAACTTTATTTTTAGACACTGGAGCAGTGTATTCGTTATTGAGATCTTGGCATTGGTTGGTGTTATACTCTGCTTTGTTGGTTATCGTCTTCTCAAGGTACTTCAGCAGGCGGCTCATTCGTAGACAAACAGACAGACGCACAGACAGACGCACAAACAAACAAACAAACAAACAAACAAACAAAGAGACAGACAGACGCACAGACAGACAGACGGACAGACCGATGTAACAACGAGAATTTTGGTTTTAAAAATGTGCGAATTGCCATGTTTTGGTGCAGCATTTACATTTCTATTTTCAGGCTGTCTTATTTCTTGCTGGATTTATTATTGGTTTTCTCGTGGTTTACGCTTTTAGTCCTCTGATTATTAATACCAAGTTTTGCTGTGGTGCGAAAGGCAGCAGAGAAGGTATACACAAACATCAATTACCGCTGATAACAGATTTATCTAGTTCCGCTCAAGTACAAGTTTGTTGAATTCAAGTCCATCACGGACAGAGAGAAATTCAATTTAATTAAGTTTGTTTTTTTCTTTTTAAATTCAGCTCATCTTGGTCTAAGTGCAGTTATTGGCATACTTCTAGGGATCCTAAGTCTTAAACTTTATCGTCTTGGAGTCTTTGCTGTGGGACAGTGTTTGGGTCTAGTAAGTTATAAATTCTTTCCTTGCTTCCTTCCTTCCTCCCTTCCTCCGTTCGTTTGTCCGTCTGTCCTTCCTTCTTTCTGTCCGTCCGTCCGTCCGTCCGTCCTTCCTTCCTTCCTTCCTTCCTTCCTTCCTTCCTTCCTTCCTTCCTTCCTTCCTTCCTTCCTTCCTTCCGTCCGTCCGTCCGTCCGTCCGTCCGTCCGTCCGTCCGTCCGTCCGTCCGTCCGTCCGTCCGTCCCTCCCTCCCTCCTTCCCTCCCTCCCTCCTTCCCTCCTTCCCTCCTTCCCTCCTTCCTTCCTTCCTTCCTTCCTTCCTTCCTTCCTTCCTTCCTTCCCTCCTTCCCTCCTTCCCTCCTTCCCTCCTTCCCTCCTTCCTTCCTTCCTTCCTTCCTTCCTTCCTTCCTTCCTTCCTTCCTTCCTTCCTTCCTTCCTTCCGTCGGTCCGTCCGTCCGTCCGTCCGTCCGTCCGTCCGTCCGTCCGTCCGTCCGTCCGTCCGTCCGTCCGTCCGTCCGTCCGTCCGTCCTTCCTAATATTTGTGAATTTTCATATTTGCATGTCATACTAACGTGTCAACATTTTGATAGATCATTGCTCTTTCAATCCTCTGTACACCGCTTCATATCTATTTAGAAAGGTTAGTTCATAACTTTGCCTCCTCCTGACCACACTTTGGTTTCCTTCTGGTGTTATCAATTTATTAAATCTGATTTCTTTTACTCTTTTTTCCCAGCAATGTCACTTATAGTTTATTCATGGCGACTTTATCTTGTATATTTGGTTCAATAACATGGAAATATGAAAAACCAGTTGTGGTTCTTACTACATCGTGTGGTGGTGCTTTGGCTTTTCTTTACGGTATAAAACACTACAAATCAAATAGCAACTGAAGATAGCGGCTCTGCGTTCACACCTTAGAAACAATATTCTCATTATTTCTATGGTTTTACCATTGTAGTAACCGCTAACCTTTTTGTAGATAAAGTTATCAAAATAATGATCGGACTGTGGGGCGTTGATATATCGGGCATTGATTCGATTTTTTCTCCTAGGAATGGATCATTTTGCCAGAACCAGTTTCTCTATCACGGTAGAAAGTTTGATTTTTAGAATTAAAGATGTGATTTTTGACGGACTGCGCTCAGAGTACACAAACTGGACATATCATGCGACAGCATTAACACATTACAAAGCTTTACACTTTGAGAAAAAAGGTTAGTAAAAACGCACTAATTTTGCTAGCTGCACAGCCCTTAAAAAAATTCCAAAATCTGTTGTAGTTCGAAGTCACTCTGTGAAGACTGAAGTATCCACGTCACTGAATGTTTCTTGTTTTTTTGGGTTTCAGCCATTCCTGTTTTTGTCGTATGGAGCGTGATGACAGTATTGGGGTGTGTCATTCAATACAAGTGGACTACCAAAGAAGATCCTGAAGGTTTTTGCGCCAGTCTGCCTTCGATAAATTGTTGCCAAACATTTTCAAAATCTGACTTCGCGTAGTCGAAAGTCTGTCTAGGTTGTCAACTCTTTAGTTCGAGCGCAGTTGTCCAAGAAATACTGGGGTGTTGCTGGTTAAGCCTTCTAACTGGTTGGATCTGCCTGAACACAAGAAGAAAGAAAAAAGAAGAAGAGGAGAAAGAGGAGGAAGAAGAAGAAGAAAGGGGAAGAGGAAGAGGAAGAGGAGGAAGAAGAAAGGAGACGAGGAAGAGGAGAAAGAGGAGGAGGAAGAAGAAAAAGAGGAGGAGGAAGAGGAGAAAGAAGAAAAGAAGAGCAAGAGGGGGAGGAGGAAAAGAAAAAGAGAAGAGACCTCGATCATAAATCACCAGACGTGTCAAAATACATTTTGCAACGGGTTATTGGTTGTGAAAATTTATTTCTATGTACGTCGCAAACAATCGCTATTTTAAATACATGGATGTGAGCAAATATCATATCCTTGTCCAAAGTAACTTTTGTTAATAAAGTGATGTGCGATTGGTTGGACCATGTATAGTAAGCAGCATGCTTTATTCTCCATAGTCATTGGCCAGAATCCTCTATCTCCCCATCAGTATTCCAGCACGTGAACAACATAATGTTAACAGTTATGAGCACGTGAATCACACGTGAACAACGTGTGAACAACACGTGAACAACGCGTGGCCAACCACGTGGAGAATGCTTGCAACATTGATTTTTAATCAAAACTATACCAAAAAATTCTGCGTTCACAGGACAAGCCATGCTGCGAATAGCTTTATTATTCTAGTATTCCTTTTAAAATAGCAAGGACGACTTTGCTCTTGTCCCCAGCACTACGTAAAATATTCATGGCAACCACGAATGCCCAAGAGCCTTCGACAACAGAAGAGAGGGACCATGGGTCACAGCGGGCGTGTATTGATTCTATTTATAGCTCAGTCGGTGTCTTCGGTAAGTTTTATAAAATTATAGAGTACGAACTGTCCACCTCAGAAAGCCTAGATTGCTGCATAAATCTTTGTGTTGTATATATATATTTTCTTCATAATAAGTTTTTCTTTCGCTTTCTATTCTCAGAGCTTCAAGCTAAAAGGCGGTGTGGCTAGTTCTTTAGATGTCTTCATGAACAAGAACTATTGTTGGGTGGACACTACGTATCAGCTACAAAATGTGGGTTAACGTACGAGAATCCTTTAAAATCTTCTTGATTCAGACTTTGTAATACGCCATCGGATATCGGCGTTAGTCTCGCTGGTTCTCTTGTGAACTCCAGTTCAAAATTGACCGGATCCAGGTACGTTTTCTGTAAAATATTAAATGATGGTAAAATATAAGTAGTAGAAATCGTGAACTTAAAAAAGATACATTACAATAGATCCTGGAAATCATGGAAGTAAAGGGACAATGTTTTTAGCCTGCTAGAACGGCTCTTTTTTGATATTTTAAAAATATGTCTCCTATATAAAACAGGGAGGGACCAATATCCAAGATGGCGGCTTATGCCGGTCTAGCCTGGTACCCTGGCCCAATCAAAGAATATGGGCCAGGTAACCACTAAAGACTTCTGCTTTCCTACTGGTTGAAATTTCGCGCGTAAAACTGCAATCGTCATAAGTGGATTTAGCCCTGATGACGCGAGAATGAGATTAGTGGTTACCTGGCCCTTATTTCTTTTGAAATTGGGCCAGGGAACCAGGCTAATGCCGGTCCTGATCCCATGTGGTATTTTATCCCACAGTAGTAACCGCTGACATTTTCCTAAATCAACTTATAACTGGATTGATCGACTGTGGGCGTAGCCGAGCCCACAATCAAATAAAAATATAGGAGCAAAATAAGGTCAGCGGTCACCACCATGAATGAAAGTGAGCTGTATTTCCGTCCTCCTTGTGGTAAAAATAGACTAATCAGCAAGCCTTAGAATACGTACCCCTGGTTTTGGTTTAAATGGAGGTCTCAATTCCTTTGCCTCTAGTCTCTCCCAGTCGATCTCCTTGAAGAATATATGATCTCGAATGCTTTTTTCTCCAGTTGAGGTGCAACCAAGCCTCTTGCTGGGGTCCTTTGTCATAAACTAGAAAACAGAGTAATAACGATAAGAAATGTCAAAACAAACTGCTAGATATCGTAGTGGACAAGAAATTCTAGTAGAAGAATTATGTACAGCAATACATGAAGTTTTAAAATCTCTCACCCCTTTTAGTACGAGAATGGCTTCTCTTGATAGCCACACAGGGAATAAAACTTCCTCGTATAGAATGCAGTGAAATAATTCGTCCTCGTTGTCAGCTTCAAATGGCGGCTAGATTGAACGTGAAACACAAAATTACATTCATATCTTTCTTCATTCGCGCGTTCGTTCATTCAGCCTCCTTTCCCTCGTTCATTCCCTCCCTCCCTCCCTTCCTTTCCTTCCCTTCCTTCTTTCCTTCCTTCCCTCATCCCTTGCTTTCTTCTATTCCTTCCTTCCCTCCCTTGCCTCCCTCCTTCCTTCCTTCCTTCCTTCCTTCCTTCCTTCCTCCCTCCCTTCCTCCCTTCCTCCCTCCCTCCCTCCCTCCCTCCCTCCCTCCCTCCCTCCCTCCCTCCCTCCCTCCCTCCCTCCCTCCCTCCCTCCCTCCCTCCCTCCCTCCCTCCCTCCCTCCCTCCCTCCCTCCCTCCCTCCCTCCCTCCCTCCCTCCCTCCCTCCCTCCCTCCCTCCCTCCCTCCCTCCCTCCCTCCCTCCCTCCCTCCCTCCCTCCCTCCCTCCTCCCTCCCTCCTCCCTCCTTCCCTCCTTCCCTCCTCCCTCCTTTCTTCCTTCCTTCCTAATTCCTATCTTTTACCTGACCAGCCATCATCTCGTACATTAGGACGCCAAGCGCCCACCAATCAACAGAAAAACAATATGGCGTTTCCTGTAGAATCTGAAAGAAAAACGTTACATACAAGCGTTTAACGTAATCACTCTCATCGTTAAACTTAAAAATTCTCGTTTACTGAACATCCAAACTCGTAATTTAACGAGCATTTGTTTGTCAGAAGAGACCCATGCATACCTCTGGTGCAATATAATCTGGAGTGCCACAGAACGTATTGGTCAACTTGTTTGGTTTCATCTCTAACTTGCACATTCCGAAATCAGCTAGTTTAACATGACCTTCACAATCCAGTAAAACATTGTCCAATTTTAAATCTCTGTTCAAACGAAGAATGAATTTAGTTACTAATGACTAAACAACACTGTAACCACGTGGCTACGAATGAAAAAATATATTGTGTATGGTGTATTGTATACCTGTAGATAACACCCTTTCGGTGCAAGTATTGTAAAGCTGATACGCATTCTGCAGCATAAAACCTGAAATTAGATATATACAAACTTCAATATATTTCCCTGGCATTCGGCAGTCATCCTACGGTACGCACGTTGCTAGCTTACCTCGCTCGTGGTTCGTCAAATTTTCTCGATTTTTGAATCTGAAACATGAGATCACCTCCATTAACATATTCCATCACAAAAAATAATCTTTCCTGAAAAAAAAGAAGAAATTTCACGTCAAACGACTAATCACAAAGACTAATTGTAAATCTTAAAGATATCCAACAATCAGGTCTTGTCTAACACGTATCCGTATTCGTTTGAAAACTACGCAACTTTTTCCCTCCGTTTTTAAAAAGAATCCGCGTCCACACGAGAACAGGAAAACGGCGTTCTTAAAAAGTTCTACTTTCGAAAAGTTCCGTTTTTGATGACCGCTTCATCGTTTACCTGTAGGACGGAAGACCAATCCGTAATAAAGAAAGAAAAATCCGGATACATGCATGGACGGGGTCTCGTCCTCAGATAAAGATAAATTTGATCATTTTTTTTGGAAACAATGCAACCCAGGTTTTATTTCTGCTTGACGCAGTTTATCTGATTAAAATTTCATCTTGCCCGCATGTGAGAAGAGTTCTTTTCTTCCAGTTTGACTCTACCAAACACCACGGACCAATGAGGGATGGTCCTTATACTGGACCTCTAGGGAGAACAGTTTAGATTTGAGTGATGGAGTTATCCAAAGCCTCTGCTCGGCGAAACGTCAGTATTTCGTTCAGAAAAATTTCGGCAGTTTAACTCACTACTCTTAAGCCCGCAAAGAGTACTACCACCTTTTCGCTTTACCAAAAAATAAAGTTAGTTTTGCTTTTGTCTTGCATGATTCCGAATTCGTCCCGTGCCGTGTAAACGACTGGTCTTATTTTATCAGTTTTTATCACTACAGTATGAATAAGGAAGGTTACGGTTAGGAAAGGGTTGGGAAATGTAGAAATATGTTCTCATAAAAAAGCAAATATATAGGCAACAAACCGGAGTTTGAAAACAAGAATGAAGCGATGTCAAGAATGGATGACCAGCTGCCAAAGCTAGCACAGTCTTTTCTATCATAGTACATTCAACATCATCATCTTCTAAAATCACTTCTTTCTTTAAAACTTTAATTGCGTAGATCTCTGTCGTTCCTTTCTTTTCTGCTAACATGACCTAGACAAATATATAGAAACAAGTCAAACAACTATGATCCTTCCTTCCTTCCATCCATCCGGATATCCATCCATCCATCCATCCATCCTCCCTCCCTCCCTCCCTCCCTCCCTCCCTCCCTCCCTCCCTCCCTCCCTCCCTCCCTCCCTCCCTCCCTCCCTCCCTCCCTCCCTCCCTCCCTCCCTCCCTCCCTCCCTCCCTCCCTCCCTCCCTCCCTCCCTCCCTCCCTCCCTCCCTCCCCTCCCCTCCCCTCCCTCCTTCCTTCCCTCCTTCCTTCCCTCCTTCCTCCCCCCCTCCATCCCTCCTTCCTTTCTTTCTTCCTTCCTGCCTCCCCTCCTTCCTCCTTCCCTCGCTTGGTTTTTCTCTTCTTTTCTAATCTTATTCAATACTTAATCTATTCAAACTCTATAAAATAACAAAGAACATTCCTGACATACCTTTCCAAAACTTCCCTTTCCTAAAACTTTTAAAAGGTCAAAATGTGCCAAAGTTAAGTGTGCTGTTCCATTAACCTTTCTCTTATTCTGTTTAATATTTTTCGCTTTGCCCTGAATCATGTCCGACGATGAAAGAGAAAATGCCTTTAAGCTTTGGCTGTCAGGTTTCTTTTCATTTTTTTCAAAACCATTATGCGGAATACGACTGATATCCGCAGGTTCTGATTCAGAGCGTGCTGGTCTTTGTTGGTCCATTGGTGGTAACAGTGAAAAATGTTCAGACGACTGAAAAATAATATTCAAGATATATATTAGAAGATGTGGTACTGTAGGGTGCAGAGACAAAAAGATGTAAAATTTAATCCTTTCACTCCCAAATACGGAATTTTCTGTACTTTATTATAAACTTACTTTCTTTTGTTTCGATTTTAATTCATGAGCATTTTGACCTTGAATCAGCTTAAGCATCTCAGCAACTTGTTTAGTATTAGTACCACAGCTATTGCCAACATTGTTTTGGCATCTTTTGTGAACATTCAGTAAGCATACTACAAAGAAAAGAAAGGAGCTGACACAAACAACATATAACAGAGATATAAACAAACATGCAACAATTTTCCACAAAGGGAAAACTCCCCTCTAATCACAGAAAACCAGCTCCTTTATCAAGACAAAGGTCTTTACTTGAAATTTCAGTGATTTGTTTATCTGCACACCATCATTTAGGTTTCAATTGTTTTGAAAGACACACCTCTTCAAGACACACCACACATGCAATCTAAGATAGACATCTTTCTAAGACACACACACCTCTCTTAGACACACACCTCTTAAACCATTCCCCTGTCTAACCACACACATCTAAGACAAACACCTCTATAAAGCCCTCTGTAAAGCACACTTCTCTAACCACACAACTCTCTATGACACACCTCTCTAACCACACACCTCTTAACACACACCTCTCTAAGACACACCCCTCTACCCACACACCTCTCTAAGACACCCCTCTAACCACACACCTCTCTAAGACACCCCCTCTAACCACACACCTCTCTAAGACACCCCCCTAACCACACACCTCTCTAACCACACACCTCTAAGACAGACCCCTCTAAACAACAAATTAGCATTAGACTAATTTTAACCTGTAAAACATAGCCTAAGACAGACAACATTTTTCTCTCTACAACAGGTATTGAAATAAATGTACCTTGACACTGAACACCTTGCCTGACTATACCAAACAACATCGAGCCACAATGATTACAGAAAGTTGGTCTTCTGTAAGTATGGATTTGAAATCTATGAGGCACATTGATGGTGAATCCTAAACCAGCAATCTATACACGTCAGTGAAACAAAGATATTACCAATCATTTAAATAACCAAGGCAAGTTTTATTATGAAGAAAATTATATTTAATGTTGTGAAAATAATTTAAATTACTGTAAGGTAAAAAACAATACAAATCAACTCAATAAATACCACTTCTTTCCCTTCTTCTTTGTGCCCAGGACATAGAGTTACCACAGATTCATGGCATCTCTTATGAACCACTTGTGTACATACTACGTTGTATACAAAAAATATGTTACTATACATGCAAGGTGAACTGCACCTCAGTGATGGATTTACTGGGGGGTGCAGGGGGATGCACACACCCCTGGCCCTTGCCCAAGGGGGTGCAGGGGGGGCACCAAAATTAGTAAATTACTCAATTAGTGCCTTGCTGCAGTGGGATGCGACGTGGCTTTTCATTAAAAATGTCAATAACATTGCTAATGTCTAATACGTAGCATGGTAGCAGCTACCTAACATTCGATTTATTGGATTTCCCCCCATTATTTTGATATTTTCTATAATTTTAAATGTATTTGTATAATAAAACGTCCACTTTATCCCTAAATTTATTTGACACCTTCCAGGTTTGATAAAATGCGCTATTGAAAACACAATTTAAAACTTTTAAGTCTTTCTTCAAAGTACCATCAGAATGCAGGAAATCCCATTTCAGAGGTCCAAATTTCAACAATTTTCCAGGGGGGCATGCCCCTGGACCCCTCTAGGAATGGTTTGACTTGCACCCCCCCTACCAGATCATGCTGGACCCATCACTGCTGCACCTGTCTTCCTTAATTAACTCATTGCTGCCTAGGATATCGGAGGGTTCTCCCTTTGATGAGTAAAATTGTCTGGCATTAGACAGAGGAGAACAATAAAGGGACTGTTTTGGCTAGCTCATGCACTAGGCAGGAATGGGTTAACCCATTACCATGAGAACCTCTAGCAGTCAAAAGGTTAAAGTGCCTATGTCATCCTCAGGGACTTTACATATTTATACTAATTGGAACATTCTGAGAAGATTTGTAATATATCTTCTCAGGCGAAAATTTCATCTTCATGAAAGTTGACGGAAGTGACATCGAAAGAGGAATTTGTCTATATGAAAACCACTTTACAGATTCCTCTTTTGACATCTTCTCAGAAGGTTCCGAATATCCTAAATATGTAAAATCCCCAACCATGATATAGGCACTTTAACTTGCCTATCTGCCCATCACCAGCGAAAACTGGTCCCTTTGTTATTTTACTTTGTCTACCTAGTAGTCATAGGGTTAGCTGGGCCTAGCTGCTCACCTTTTCCCCTTAACCCTTCGACCGCTAGACCAGCCAAAACTGGTCCTTTGCTATTTCACTCTACTGTAGGTAATGCCAGACAATTTTACTTTTCAAGAGCATCTAGCAGTTGCAAACTAATTTTCACTTTAAATTGTTGCCATCATATTCAAATATTGTCAAGTGTTTTATTGCACAAATACATGTAAAGAAAACAATTTGCCTAGAGTTGACATTTCAGCCACAGGCTATACAACTTTATAAGCATTTCCATATTCTTATATACTGTAATTATTTACCTTGACATTGGTAGCCTTGTTTACCAATAACACCCCTGTAAGAAACAGTAAAGAACAATAGACAATTCACAAAACAATGAATCAATGATTTTACTGCCATTTGCAAGTGACCATTAGGTGAGCGATTTTTTTCATGTTTGTTTACGTTTGAAAGTTGAACGTTTCACCAGAAAACGTTGAACGTTTAAAAACAAATCAATCAACTTGCAGCATCATTTTGACAGGTTTTTTGAACTGATGCTGCAAGTTGAATTATTTGTTTTTAAACGTTCAACGTTTTCGTGTGAAACGTGCAACTTTCAAACGTAAACAAACATGAAAAAAATCGCTTGCCTAACGGTCGCTTGCAAATGGCAGTAACCATTTTCAAAACTTTAATGGCTTTCAAACATTCCTTTAAAGACAAGTATGTTTGGTATTTGTAATATTACAGTAGTAATGTTTGATAAGAGAAATCCAGTTAGGTAATTATATTTAATGACGCATTATGATTCACCTGACTAGTTTTGGGTGACATTAAACAATGTGAATTGATTTATAATAAAAAAAGATACAGTAGTTTGACAGATTTTATATTATATTCAAACCGTGTTATGACAACTACAGCAAAAATTTCTGGGAATCATTAATACAAATAAATGTTGTTGATGCGCAATTTAAAGACTGCAAACAAAGACAGAAAGACATCTTTGAACTGAAAAACAAGGCATTAATGAATCACTCATTCAAAATGTTCCTCCAAGGTGACCAAGCTCCCGGCAACAGCCTTCGTGGCCCAGTCAGTTATGGCACTAGGACTAGTTTCCCAGGGTCATGGGTTCGATTCCCACCGAAGGCCGGGTAGTTGCATTTTTTACAACTGGTCTCGGTCGGGTCTTAGAAATCATCGACACTTGTAATATCACCATCGCAATTTTCCTCTACATTTCATCGAATGTAAATGCCAATATTAATCTTAAATGAAAAACTGTCTGGTTATTAATAAAACTCAAATAAAACATCTAGAACAAGAAAAATCCTGTAACCAGGAGAAGGACAGCGAGATATTTTTAATTATTAACTTCTTGCCCCAATGGTCTGCTCTTAAACTAGGTAAATCAAACCACACAGTAATAGCCAGAATGAAAATAATAGAAACAAGTAAACAACTGTTTAAAAATGTGAAACAAATTCTGAATTACAAGGTTAATATGCAATTGAAAACTATCCACGCAAATCTAATAGGTGAGCTCCAGGGTGTTGCGCGCGCATCATTTAAAAAAAACAACGAGCAAACTCCACTCAAAGTAAACATACTGTTTAAAATCAACAAAGTATAGATACAGTTTCTGGATGTTTAACACTGTTATTCTGCTGTTGTTGGCTCTCTAGGAAATCTGTTTGCCATTGCTTACTTTGTGGGGAGCTCACCAAGAGCCCACCAATTCCTTGGTAAAATGATGCGTGTGCAATACCCTGAAATTCAGTCACCTATTGTTGTGAAATTCTATGGCAACAAGAGAAAAATTGTCTGATTGAAAAGAAAATCAGAATAATAAACACTGAAATTTTTGGTAATTATAAATTAATTCCCTGCCATAATTTGGCAGCATTTAAAATATTTATTGATATTGGTTAGCCACATAACTATATATTCTGAGCAGTACATAAAAATGAAAGATGGTCTTATATTCGGAGGTTGTATTGCCT
Organism: Paragorgia papillata; assembly: GCA_035771165.1. Lineage (NCBI taxonomy): Eukaryota > Metazoa > Cnidaria > Anthozoa > Scleralcyonacea > Coralliidae > Paragorgia > Paragorgia papillata. Next base: position 1,140,490 of record JAWNZC010000250.1, on the reverse strand, counting down.
ATTTTAATAGCTGCACCAGAAGAATACAAAGATAATTAAACAATACAGACTGTAAATATGTGGGAAAACACTCAGACCTCCACATGCAAATTGTTCTGGCAACGCCATCAGCTCTCAATTTGGAATTGAGAAAATGTTAGCTTACTTGTAGAATGAAGGTATTTTCAAATAGTGTTTATATTTGTGAAAACACACAACACAACAATGAATTGTGCTAGGAGCCATCAAAGACCAGTTGCTTTGTTTTCGTGTTTGCCTGCTGCATGATAAATTATCTGAAACTATCATAATTGTAAATCTTGACCAAATTCTTGATAATCATTTAGAACCAAGCAACATAAACACAGCATGAACTGATTACAGACCATCAAAATTTGGCCAAAACATTATACAGAAAAGAGAAATACTATCGAAGTTATTAAAAGGATTTTCTTTTGAAAAGAAAAGAAGAAAAAAAACGTGCTTGTGGGATTAAACTACAGCACGAGATATGCAAAGAATCGTTAAACATCTAACTTTGAATAAAAAAACAAAAACAGAGTCGTATGATTAATATGAGCTTGAACGACTCAGTATTCGAATCAGTTTTCGAATAATTCTAAACGTTTTTCGAACTATATTAAAACGTTCTAATTTGACCATTTCGGGAGGTAAACAAATGTTGATGTGAAATTGCACGGAGATTGATTATTGAACAAACTCCAAAACAGCAACTGACAACACGGGAAGAGATAAACGCGGGCAAGACAATAGTGTACACACTCCCACATTTAAAATAATTTGTTTTAAAAAAAACGTAGCTCCCAAGGGTGACTGTAGAGAAATGATCTGATCTGTTGTTTTTTCCCCTACTTACCAAATAAAATCCTTACAATGTGCACAAAATGTAGGCTGGTAGAGGAACGTCGCCATAAATTTATGTCCATTAACTTGATGGATTCTTCTTCTCATAGCCCCTCGCCGTCCTCGGGCTTTGATTGCCCCCTCTTTCATCTTAAACTTTGGTCGTTTATCTAGTAAAGTTTCGAGCATTTCAAGGTTTGTAATTAAGACAAGACACGCTTGGCTATATGATTTAATAAATTACCCATAAACTATGTGCGTTGTAATGTCACAACTCAAAGTGTGAATTAAAAAAAACAATGAGATGAAACGGTTTTAATATACGCTTAGACAGATAGAATAGCTCTGTCAACCAACGTCGGACCGCAAATACATATTTAAAGTGAGGTTTATCTCGAGTAGAGAGGTTAAGGAACTAAGAAAGTCAGGTATATTAAGAACAATAATGATGGTCTCTGACAATTAAAGTATTAAACATTAGACACATTTAATACCTGCTGTTTCTTTGAGCTCAATTTTCACTCGGACTTGTCCCGATGGTTCCAGTTTGATCTGAACAACAAACAGAAGGATATCGAGATTTGATTAAGAAATACATATCGTTAAAAATAATCGATTGAAGAAAGCCACAGACTGTAAACCTTACCCACAAATCCGACTTTGTTTCATTGATGAGTTTCTCAAAAGGGACTGTAACATTCGCGACAAACGGATCAGGCGGCAGCATTGCTTTGTGAAATACAGTGAGACCGAGCATCTCACCGTAGTCTATAAACTTCTCGAAGGCTTCCTCCCATCGCGGCGTCGACGTTTTGCCCTTGGCCTGTGTCTGGGCAAGAAAGATCTCGTCGACATAAATGGAAACGTATGGATCGATGCTGGTTAATCTCGTTCCATGGTGGTGTAGGCTAGTCGGTTTTAGATCTTGGGCTTCGTAAATCTGTAATTTCAACGTGCCACTAAAACCGACCATTGTTATTTACGAATATCTCTACGACATCAGAGTGCTCGAGTTACAATCAAAACCCAAAATAATGTTTTTTCGGCTCCACTCGTACATCTTGCCAGTCACGGATAAAACTCTAAATCGTCTTCCCCCCATCATGCTTTGCGGTGAGGATGCAATGTTGCAAACCATTGAGTTCAAAAGGAATGCCGAAAGGAAATGCGCAAAGTTGCAAGAAAAATCAGAATTTCCGCAAATTATTATTTATCACTGAAATGACTATCCTGTACAAACTTTTTGTAGATAAATAAATAAATTTTGTTACAATTTTGTAACTTTAGCTTTTTGTTACATTTGTTGTGGTTACTGTACGTTTCGAGATAATTCTTGACAGCAATGTAAAATTTTGTTCTGGGAAACTTATTTTTCAGGAATCGTCCTAGATCAGAGGTGTTACATCATTTACATGCATGAAGGAAAGCTGAATTAGACTAGAAATCGCTTGTGCTTCAGCCAGATTTATTGAGCGGGGGACGGGGTAAGTCCCAGAGTTCAGGATCGAGGGTGTACTACTTTAGGGGGGGGAGGGGACAAGGGTATTTTCTTAAACCCGTGATTGGCTATTTTTGAGCTTTGTGAATCGAGATTTAGAGCAATATTGTCCCGTAAATCGTGATTGAACTGTTGAAAATGTCGTGAAGTTGCTATTTCACATTTTTACTTTTTGTGATTCGTGAAATGCCAAAAAAGTATCTGTGAACTCGTGACAGGAGCACACGCCCCCTCTAGTAGGGCCAACGAGATGAAATTCAGTCCAGTAATTCGATGTTTTGCTTTTGCCTTCTGATATATTCTGTTTCAGACAAAATGGGGATGGGGAGTGCGGGGGGGGGGGGGGGGGGGTGTGGATAGTAGTCATACTAGTCTCTTCCAGACTTAGAAAAACATACCTTGCGACAAAACGAATAACTTGCTTCGTAAAAAATATGATTATGGCCTGCAAAATCACACCCAGGGACATGCACAGACTTGTATTTCCAATACCGACTAAAGCCCCGCACAGACGACCAAGTTTTTCTTGACAAGTTCTGCTCGTGTGTACGATGAACACGTTTTTCCCCAACAATTTTCCTTGACAAGTTATAATTGCTCGTGTGTACGGTTGGACAAGTTTTCCTTGACGGCAATGATCGCGTAATAAGCTGAGGAGATGATCTTGTCAAGTTTTCCTTGACGACTATACACACGAACAATTTTCCTTGTTCAAAAGCTGGCATGACCAGCTTTTGAACAAGGCTCCTTGTCAACGAAAAACTTGTCAATTTGTGTCGTACACACGAACAAATAAAACTTGTCAAGGAAAACTTGGTAGTAAAACTTGAGCTTTTAGCTACTGGAATACTTCAAGAAATTAGAAATGTAAATGTTGACATATTTTCGCTGACAGTAGCTGAAACCTCAAGTAGTTCACAAGTGAAGTAGGCAATGTTTCTACTTGACCTGGTGACTGTACGTGTCGCTTATTTAGCACCTGACAACACGAAATCTTTCTTTTTTGGGGTGATTCTTTGGATAGACTGGTACAATAGACACAGAACGTCACAGCTATATTTAGTATTTTGTTGTCTTGATTTTGGTTTGTACGAAATATTTTTGTTGAGGTTTTTGCCATTAACCCTTTGAGGCCTGGACTTCTCCGGGCCTCCCTGTGTTGAATAAACTGAAATCGTCTGGCGACTGGCGTTAGCCAGATAAAACACTAAAGACTCGTCTTCAGGCTTCAAAGGCGGATTAATAAGAGGAGTAGCTCTAAATTCAAGCTTATCTCAAATCTTCGGGAGCAATACATAAAGGGTTTCATTAAGCCTGGTTTGCACTAAAAGTTTGCGCCTTCCCTTTAACAGAAATTATCCACTTCCTTACTTTATAAATCATGTCTCTTCGAGTTATTATAAAAACAGGAAGATATGTAACCTAGAAATTAATTACAGTTGGAACCTCTCCCTGCATGAGGAAGCCGGATGTATATTATTATGCACTATGACCAAATATGCCATCATATGACATACTGTACTCTCTATGTCGTTGAGAACTTGTGTTCCGAAGTGTTTTTCAGAATATTTCCGCCAATACTGATATGTCAAGATGAATCAGAGTTATATTTACCCAGACTTTGGGCAATTGAAAGAGCATATAGCACTCTGATGAAGGGCTCTGCTCGCCGGAAAAGACTTTTCACTTTGCTCTCTCCAAAACACTGCCTACATTCTACTTTTTTACACCAGGGTACAATAATTAATACATTAATGACCAGCCTAATTAGTGAAAACACACAGAATAAAGGACAACCAGAAGTCGGCACCTTTGATGTAAGTGTCTTTACATGGTTACCTTGCGCACGTCAAACGTTACGTTGAGAAAGAACTAAAGGCTTGGCCAAACGCTTTCAACATGGTTCAACATTGTTGAATTCAACCGTGATTCAACATGTTGAAAGCGTTTGGCCACCCTGTTGAATGATGTTGAACGTTGTTGAATGATGTTGAACGAAATTTGAACATGTTCAAATTTTCGTTCAACATGCGTTCAACCCGTGGTTCAACAATGTTGCATGAAATGTTGAAAGCGTTTAAACAAGTTTAACAGTGCGGGATAACAATTCAATACCATAAAACCACAATAACAATTGGACATTTCCCAAAAGAATTGAATTGTTGAAGACTGGTGACGCGGGTTAAGAACGCAGGGCACTTGGGATTGTTTGGCCAATCCCAGGAACACGTTCAATGCTCTTTATCAGTCTTCAACTCTTTTGGGGAATGGCCAATACACGTAGTCCGAGGGTGTGTCTATCAGCTTGCTGGTGGATACACCTCTTTCAGACATCAGGCAAATAATGGAATATAAAAAAAGCAGGGTGACCCCAATCCATGCCCAATCTCGTTCCCAGAGCGCACGTTCCCCTTACCCAGCGGGCGGGAAACAAGAGGCTCTGGGATAATCCATTCACGCCATCACAGGATTCTTGTTATCCGGAAGAAGAGTTATATAGAGTTCACTGTGTTCATGAGCCAAAATATTGATGTGAAACGGATTATCCCAGAGTCTCTCATTTCCCGGGTGGGGAATGTGGGCTCTGGGAAGAGATTGGGGTGACCCCTTCTAGCTGGATGACCTTTCTACAAGGGTTATCTATTTAGCATGATAACTCTTGCCATAGGCTAAAGCTTGTTTACCAGTCATCATATCAAACAGGTTTGCAGTAAGCTGCAACTACTCACAGCGAGCCACAAACCAGTTTATGTGGTGACTGGAAGGAGGCTTAATCCTACCTCTTTGGAATAACTCAAACAGACCATTTAAAAAAAATTATGTATAATCCGAAAAATAAACCATATTGGTGTCAATGTTAAATTGTTAATGATGTAATATACAGAAGTACAGTACTACAATTTTGAACATAGGAACATGCATGTCATTATTACAATACATCAGGCAAAAACTAAGTCAATGTTTAGTATACAATCATATCAGTATCTGAGTTATTGTAGTTTTAACTAAGGTATAAATTTCTAAGAATCAACCTAATGTTTACTTTGCACTACTAGCACGAGGATTTCTCAGAACTAAGATAACAGAATCTCCTCTTAAGAACATCTTTGCAATGTATCTGTCCTTATTCACTGGCTTGCCTTTCTTCTTTCCTTTACCAGCTTTCGGTGTTTCTGTCCACATCTCTTTGACGTTCTCCAGAACCATGTTACAATGTCTGTCAAATGCTTTCACTCTCGCGAGTAGTTTCCTGTTATTTCGACAGTTTATTAGAATTTGTGCGTTATCTTTTACAGACTGGGTGAGAATCGACAGTGGACCTGTAGCAAACTCTTCTTGTTCTCGTTGCGCAAGTTCCTCTGGTGTCATGTCCGTCTTGGGTTTAGCAGCTCTGAAAGTATTAAAATGTCACAATTCATTGATTAGGGACTCAACAACTGCCTCTGTCGTATTGTGTGTGTGGGGTGTGACACCTTGGTAATGTGAAGAAGCAAGAGGTACCCTCCCCCCCCACACTCAGAATGGTCACGCTACACCACTGGTGCACTGTGCACTAGTATTGCAGGGTCATGGGTTCAATTCCAGTCAAAGGCCTAGCTTGGTGTTGTATTTTCATAAGTGGTTCCAACTTGAAAAGAATATACACTACCCTAAACTCTACTTCAGGAAAATAATAGAGTTGTGCATGGGAAAGGAATATGTTCACGAATTGTCAGATTCAGCCCAAAAATGATTTAGATTTTGGATCCCAACACATTGTTACCCAAATTTTATCAGTCTAGACTTTCACTGAATTCTCGTCAGACAGTATATTCGACTAGTAAGGTTGGGAGTTCAGGAAATGTATATTACATCTATCAGGCGTCCAAGGTCTGTCTTTGTTATTTATAAATTTCCAAAAAGGGTCATAAACATGCATTAACTGCAGTGGTAAAATCTCCCTACACATTCTCCTTGTCCATACTATCTATCTCTCAGCTAAATCTAGCCAGATAATCAAACACATATACAGTGATCTGCATGTACAGTAATCTAGCTAACCAAATCTCACCACTAAGCAAACCGTCATTGTTTTTGCAGGAATCAAAACGGGAAACTTCGTGGTATAAATCACAAAAAAAATTCACAAATCTGTAGAAACACCATCAAACTTGCCAAAGATAATTTACTTACACAGTAGTCATGATGGATCCCTAAGATATTTAACGATTTTAAACACTTCTTTTTCCCTCTTTTTCCTTCTTCTCGAACGTTCAACGATCGTCCCACGAAGCTGCAGTACTACAGAGCCAGCAGTATGCCTACGAAGCTGCTGCAGTATTATAGAGCAGCGGTATGCGTACGAAGCTGCGGTATTATAGAGCAGCGGTATGCGTACGAAGCTGCAGTATTACAAACCAGCGGTATGCGTTCTAAGCACATGAGCAGTAGCGTTTGTGGTACGTTTTTTCAAATTTTCAAACTTTAGTTTTGTTTTGTGTCACATAAAACGATTAATTGTAGACTTTCTTTCAGTCTAAAGGGGTTTCTTTTTATTTTATTTAATAACTAAGTATTTCAGTTGTCTAATTTTAAAATACAAGCTCTTGAAGAATGTCTTTAGCAGATGAATTGCTCGCGGATTTGGAAGAGATTGGCGAAGATGGAAACGTGGATTTTATTGACAATGATAATATCGAGGAAGCGATGGAAACAAGCGATAATCTGGATACAAAGTCTGTTAAGTATATAGCAAAGCTTAGGGACGGTAAACAACTGAGTGATGTCTTAGAAAAGATTCAAGAATTCTCACAACAGCCAAGGGGACAGATGTTTGGGCCAATAGAGACAGATCCTGAGTACCAACTAATTGTTGAAGCTAACAACCTCACGGTTGAAATTGATAATGAAATAAGTATTATACATAAGTACACAAGAGATTCATATGCAAAACGTTTCCCAGAACTTGAATCTCTTGTGCCGAGTGCTTTGGATTATATTAAGACTGTACAACTTCTCAATAATGATCTTGAAGTTGGTAATGTCGACTTGACAGATATTTTACCAGCAGCTACCAAGATGGTGGTTAGTGTGACAGCTTCAACGACGCAAGGTGAGCACCTTGAAGCTGATGAACTCGAGAGGGTTATGGAAGCTTGTCAAATGGCCTTGGATCTTGTTGAAGCGAAGGCGAAAATTTTTGAATATGTAGAATCGAGAATGTCCTTTATTGCACCTAATACGTCTTGGATTGTTGGTGCTACGGCTGCTGCGAAGATTATGGGCAGTGCTGGTGGTTTAACAAGCTTGTCTAAAATGCCCGCCTGCAATGTGCTTTTACTTGGTTCCCAGAAGAAGACACTGACTGGTTTTTCAAGTGCGGCCATCTTGCCACATACTGGTCATATTTATCACTGTGATTTAGTACAAGTAAGTTCAATTCTATTTTAATGATCTTGAAATGACAAATTGGAATCTAAAACCTCTTTACTACTACTATTACTACTCTACGATTTAAAGTCTTTTGGACTTAAGCAGCTACCTGTGGGCCGCGGCTGCACTAACACTACTCCACCACTTGCATCTGTCACTAGCCATATCACTGGTCAGGTCCCAGGCTCACAGATCTTCCTTAATGGTATCTCGCCATGTCTTCCTTGGGCACCCTCTGCTGGTTCTTCCATCCACCTCAAGTGTAGAGCACCTCTTGATCCAACCGTCGCTGCATTCTACATGCCCAAACCATCTCAGACGATTGCTTCACACCACTTTATCCAAACTAGGAATCCCAAGATGTTTGTACAGGGTGGTTGTGCTGACCCGGTCAGCCACCTTGACTCCACAGATCCACCTGATCATCGCACGCTCATTTTGTTCCAGACAGTCCATGTCCTCCTTCCTAAGTGGGCATTGGACAATTGGTAATACCACATTAGCAGTGGCATACCAAGGACATTTTGATGGGGGGGGGGGGGTGTCAAAATTACTGATGAAACCCATGATTTACCAACAAAACACAGGAGGGTTTAGGCTTTTTTATATATTTTAAGGTTTTAAATCTTAAATTTACTGACCAATTCGGTTTTACTGCATGACCAACTTTACCGATTTCTTGAAACACAACGCTCATGGCCAGCAGATATACTACTGTACTACTTCATGTAATGACAACATGATTTGCAAATTCATAAAACTTCAACTGAATTTTTCTAAAAATATTTTCTAATTAAATCTAATTCTAGAGCCTTCCTCCAGATTTTCGCAAGAAAGGTGCTCGCTTAGTAGCTGCCAAATGCTCATTGGCTGCTAGGGTTGACAGCTTTCACGAGAGTATTGATGGAAGTATGGGTAGACGTTTATTTGAAGAAATTGAACAAAAGTTTGAAAAATGGCAAGAGCCTCCGCCGTTGAAGGAAGCCAAGCCACTGCCAAGACCTGATGACGCCCCAAAGAAAAAACGCGGTGGAAGAAGAGTCCGAAAAATGAAGGAAAAATCTGCCATCACTGAGCTTCGAAGGCAAGCTAATCGTGTCCAGTTTGGGAAAATTGAAGAAGATTTGTTTCAAACTGACATTGGGTTCTCTCTTGGTACTCAAACAAAAGGCTCGGGGAAAGTACGTGCAGCACCAGTCGATAAAAAGACTCAAGTTTCTGTGTCGAAAAGGCTACAGGTAATTATTCAGTTTATAGCACATTTTAGTTTGCTTTTACCAAGGCGTAATTGGAAGAGGGCATGTCAGAATTACCCTGCGAGCAGAGCCTTCTTTTCCTTATTTCTTCGCTTAGAGAGAAGAAGAAAAGAAGGCTCTGCTGTATTCTTGTTTGGCTTCGTCCAAGATGTTGAGAACGAACTACGAAGTATTACCCGTTTCACCAGTTCTTGTTTTGTTTTCTGCTCTGATTTGGACTGGGTTCGAGATTGTATCATTGTAACCAAGCAACTGACATGCATGCACAATGAAACCAGTCACGAATACAGCAGAGCCTTCTTTTCTTCCTCTCTCTGTCTCTCTCTCTCTCTCTCTCTCTCTCTCTCTCTCTCTCTCTCTCTCACTCTCTCTCACTCACTCACACTCTCAGTGAAGAAATAAGCAAAAGAAATCTCTGCTCGCAGTGTATGTCAGAATACACATTGCATTGAGAGATTTGTAGGTGCATTTTTAAAATTTTTTGTTCAGGTGAAATTTAAATTATATAATTGCGTTTTTTTTACAGCGAAGTCTTCAACAAGGCCAAAGAAGTTATGGTGGAAAATCAACTGTACGTGGCGCCACATCCGGGACAGCGTCAAGTGTGGCGTTTACTCCGCTCCAGGGCCTTGAAATCGTCAACCCTCACGCGGCTGAAAAAAGAGTGGCCGACGCGAACGCACGCTACTTCTCAAGCACTTCGGGATTTTTACACGCGAAAAAAAAGGGAGAGTAAAGTTTGATTTTTTTATCAGTTACAATTTTGGACCAGCGGGCTTCGTTCTTCATATCTGAAACGTTAGATTTAAGTTAGGCTGTCGCTAGACAGCATCGACCGCGTAGCGTAGTGGACTGGAACACAGGCTAGATTTAAGTATACTCAGTCTCTGCTCCACTCTACTCAACACCTCTGCCAAACGTTTGCGCATGCGTGAATTCGCTGAGTAAACATTGCAAGAGAAGTGGGAACTAGCCGTGGCGACAACAACCAGACAGCGAAGACTAAGTAAGACTCGACTATTCATTTGTGTTTTAAAAAAAGGGTAAAGAAAATTACGAAGGGGTAAATTCAGAATATGTTACAATATTGACAAGGAAGCCATGCACAAATGATCTACCTTATCTTTTTGGTAGTATGCTTATAATTTTAACTTTTGTGTCGGACTCTCGGACCAGTCCAAATATTTCAGTGTTTTCCCGCTCTTTTTCCGAGGACGAGCTCGGACGTCGCACATGCGCAATACGTTTGGCAGTGGTGTTACTCTACTCTACTCTACTCTACTCTACTCTACTCTACTCTACTCTACTCTACTCTACTCTACTCTACTCTACTCTACTCTACTCTACTCTACTCTACTCTACTCTACTCTACTCTACTCTACTCTACTCTACTCTACTCTACTCTACTCTACTCTACTCTACTCTACTCTACTCCACTCTACTCTATAGCGACATAATAGAGTTAGCGTTTCATATACAGTATAAAGAATTCGCAAAACTTGACCGATTGACTTAGAGTGACGTCATCTTCAAATTCACAACCGTGCGGAGACTGGAAATAGCAAATTATATTAAGGTTACACATAAGAAGAAAAAAAAAATGCTTAAAATACTCTGTATAGTGTGACGGGGATTTACTTTTGCTATAATTCTTTACGAACCTTTGTATTTTACCTGTGCTACCAATGATGTACAAGATTGCTATTACGTATATGTCATGTGTTACCATAATACGTCAGTGGTTACCATAGAAACGATAGGCATTTATCTGCATGTTGCAAAGAATTATGGGAAGACTGGTCGTGATATGGGTTTTCGTGTGTTAGTTGTTTTGTGGTTGATTATATATGTGTTTATGTAATAATAGAGGCGGTTTTCCACTGAATGGATCAGAACGTGTTTGAACAAGTTCTACCCTTTGAGCAGAGCCTTCTTTTCCTTATTCCTTCGCTGAGAGAGAGGAAGAAAAGTAGGCTCTGTTGTATTCGTGTTTGGCTTCGTCCAAGATTTAGGACGAAGTAACCCGTTTAAGACCCGTTTAACCGGTTCTCGTTTTGTTTTCTGCTCTGATTGGGACTGGGTTCGAGATTGTAACCAAGCAACTGACCAATCTCGTTCCCAGAGCCTTCTCACGCGGGCCGTGCCCGTCGACGGCACGGCCCGCGTGAGAAGGCTCTGGGAACAAGATTGGCAACTGACATGCTAGCCTGGTACCCTAGCCCAATCAAAGAATATGGGCCAGGTAACCACTAAAGACTTCTACTTTCCTATTGGTTGAAATTTCGCGCGTTTTTAGTGGCTACGAGTAAAACTGCAATCGTCATAAGTGGATTTAGCCCTGATGACGCGAGAATGAGATTAGTGGTTACCTGGCCCATATTTCTTTTAAAATTGGGCCAGGGTACCAGGCTACTGACATGCATGCGCAATGGAAACCAGTCGCGCATACAGCAGAGCCTACTTTTCTTCCTCTCTCTTAGCGAAGAAATAAAGAAAAGAAGGCTCTGCCCGCAGGGTAAACAAGTTCAGGCGTTCTTGTCACTTTATTTATCTGAAATTGATTTGTTATTAGGACATGTATGATGTGTTTTCAATTCGGTAGAACAACCAGCGTGTGCTAGACGTTCATGAAGCTCAAATACTCAGAAAAGATTTCTGAGGCCCGTTTCAAACGTCGCTCTTCTCATGCGCCGAACCTAAGGGACATTATTTATGCCCAGGGTTGGTACCGAAGAGAAATGGGTTGGGTAACCCAGATTTTGACTAACTCACGGGTTGGGTAAAATAAGATTTGACTTCAATGATGCGGATGAAAGTGATGAGGAAAATGATGAACAATTGAATCAAGTGAATGAAGACCCACAAAGTCTGGGCGAAGTGCTGGATCATGGAGAGTGGCATTTGCAGACTAGTATAAATTTAAGGTATCAAGCTGAAAAACCACCAATCTTTTTTTGTATGTTAACTTTTTTCTTTGTTCTTCTAACTATTATCAAAACGAAAGTTTAAGTAAATAAAAATAAATTTATCTAATGAACAGTATTGGCAGTATGAACACAATTCATGTACTGTATATAGTATTTGCAGTATGTGACTTTATTTTAGTATGTATTTTGTTTCGCAATGATATTTTATAAAAGGTATATAGGGAATTAATATTTAATAATTAATATATAATAGTGGGTTGGGTAAAAAATATCTTAAACCATTTTGAGGTTGGGTAACTAAAAAAATTACCCTGCTTCTAGTTTCTCTTCGGTAATGCAAATCAGCATAAACAAAGGATTTAGCTCATCATTTAGGTTCTCGATCGGCGCATGAGAAGAACGACGTTTGGGGAGGCCTGAGCCTCAGCAGAATAATGCTGTAGCTAGGAAAAACTACGGGGTAACTCTCACACTCCCAGATTTTTTCCTTTGGCTTTGTCAAGTAAAATCGTCTGGCGTTAGTCAGAGTAAAGAGTTATTTTTACTTGAGATGGGCTAAGATGTCTTTTAATCAATGTTTTATGACTTTAAAGAGACCATTGATGATTAATAACCATTTTAATATCTCGTGACTCTCTCACAATGAAACGAAGGTAGGGGGGGAGGCAGCTTATCGGATTTACTGAGAAAGAAACTTCGAGATTTTAAATTATCATACTTATGCGCCGTAAGTTGGTATCACACTGCATAATAATCAGCTGAATAAAGACCAAAGTTTTAAAATATTTGTGGATTTGCCATCAGATAACGATCTTTATTACTCACTTATGAATACGCTCTATTGTGTAACATCAAAAGTTCATTAAACTAAATATTCGGGAAGTTAGACTTGGCTTTTGGATTTATTTTTTCTACTGATAGACGGCGGAAAGTAGCCCTTTTCTAACCGAAAGTACCGTTTTTCATCTTGTGCCTAGAGCTCCCTTTTCTTGAAGCTCTGTTTCCTCCAACTCCAACATGCTTCTATATATACGCCACTTTACATCTTTTGAACCAACTATACATGAATTAAGGGGCTGTTTACAGGGCTGACTCGTGTCACGAAATTCTTTCCTCGGACACAAAAAGAGATTTTAACGTTATAGGATTCGTTTACACCTACACTAAACCAATTCATCTTTGTACATTTAGTTTACGCGAGTTTCAAATCCACAGTGAGATCCTAATCAATCGCGTGAGCCCAGTTAACCAGTCTAGCCCGGCGCATGTAAACCTTAAATTATTAAATTAAGTTATTAAATTAAGTTATTGAATATTGTATAAAACTTGTAACGCATGGAACCTTGACGGTTGCGGTGAACAAGTATACATGGTTAAAGCAGATACTCTTGGTACACTTATATCAGCAATCCTTCACTAATTTCCGTGGGGAATCTCAACTGAAGATAAAATGACCTGTCGCGAATAAGTCTGAGCATAGTTAATAGAAAGAGAGTCTGAGATTTCGAAGAACGACATTTGGGCGGGCAAAAGTCCAAACGTCGTCATCAAGAGTTTAATAATCGTGAAACCGAAAAATGAAATAAGAGTTTTAATACATATGCGTGACATTTTTGTGCGGTATATAACAATATTAATGGAGGGAAATTCGTTTAGTCTATCAGGATTAGAGGTGCCAAGATTAAAAATCGGAGACTTCGTGTTGGATGCATGTTTATATCTGTTGTGGTTATATGTTCCCTCCTGTTGTTTAACTGAAAATATATCCCCCTAATCAGAGTAGAGATATATAAATAACAATAAAGTCTAGATCTGGACAGACATAAAGTATAGATCACTAACAAAGGTCAAAGATTTCTTTATATTTACAGTATTTCTATTGTACGTCGCCGCCATGCACAAGGGGTTTACTAACACACAAAATGAAAGGCATGTAGTTCTATTATATACTTTAAAATTACTCAAATTCTTTAAGACTCGCTGTGTTAGTATGCACATGTGTGTAGTCAATCAGTCAGAATCTATGCCTGAACAACTCAACGGTCCAATATCACAGTTGAGCCTTATTCGGGGAATATATCAACTGCCAGGTTTTTATACTGTATGTCGTTCTATGTCTCTATGTTGATTTAATTTACAGAAGCGTTGATGATCAAAAATATGTATACTTACAACTAGTTTTAATATTTACGTTGTTTTATGTTATTTACCATCGCTGCGGTTTTCTACGCGTGTATATTTAGTCAGATATTATATACATTGTACGTTTCTGTAAATGCACATTGAACGTTTCTGTGTATAACTTGCACATATAGACAAAATTATAACGTATGTATATAGCCATGTTTGATTAGATATTGACCTCTTTTCAATAGATCGCCAACATTCTATTTCTTCGTTTCGCAAGAGAGACGAGATACCTGTAAAATTAGCCTGGGTAAGTACACAACAGTGCATCTTGTATTGTTTATTGACTAGCTGATTAGTGTTTAAATTTGTAAATCTGGTTTCCATTCAAGGCTTTTACATTGCATGGCGTGCATTTCACTGCAGGTCTTGTGGTTTGGCTTTCAAATGTATATATTAGGGGGTATTTATATGAAGGAGGTAGGCATCCTCGTACCCAGGGTCTTACCTCCGCTCCCCCGCCCCCGCCCACCGCTGCGGAAAGACCCTGGTTTAGGCTGGTCACGTGTTTCGAGGGCAAAAATATAACTTACTGGGGGTGGGATATTTAGAAACGTGGCTAAACTGAATCACACAAAGACAATGTTTTTATGTGATTATTTTATTGTGACAAGACAAGGTGTGCGTTAATAATTCTCAAGAAAGCCAGACTGCATGCCTAAATCGATGTTTATTCACGTCGGTTTCCTCAGTGTTATGCGATACTGTAAAACCCTGTGTACATGTAGAAACAGAATTCGCCGTCCTGAACTTGAAGGCCGCTTAAAAGTCTCGATTGGCTCTTTGGAATAGTAAAATAAGACGTAAATCTCTTCAGTTTATTAGCGCCTTCATACACCGTCAATTTTTCGTTAGCCGTTTTGTGTGATTTGTCATTTGTGTCCCGCCGCTTCGCCTTTGTTGTTTTTAATATTGTGCCAACTGTCAATGTTTTCAAGCGTTTCGTTGCGCGTTGTTTGTACGAAATGTTTGCCTAAAAAACAAAGAGTAGACAGTATCAGTAAGCTCTGAAGGAATACAGGAGCAAAGTAATATTTAAAGGTAATACAAATGTGCCTGAGCTGTTTATAAAGTCTCAAGAACGATGTTGACTGAAGCGAAATATAAACATATTTCCTAAAATATACTAGTTGAACGGTGGTCATGCAATAATTTGGATCTTTCGAAATTTAACGTTCATAACGAAGTATTTTCCATAATTTAGGAAACATAGAACGGTAACATTCGCGCTGGTTGAGTGGTAAGTTCTGTTTGTATTATTAATACAGACATGAGTGACAAGAAAAACATTGAACAAGCAACAACGTTCATGCAGCGAGCGATATAATAATACTGTAAAATGTTAACACGTACGAGTAAGTAAAACGCGATACTGAATACTGATAGACAACTTTAATAAAACTGAGGATAACAAATAACAGTTGATAACATGAACTTGCATGTGGCTCCTTTTGTGATGAATGTTATTAAAGGGTTAGCGTTTTAAAAATCAGCAATGCAATTGAAATATAAGTGCCGGCTACTTTATACACCCGCCGCTGCACGAAACGGCACGAAACTGTTGCATTGATGCGATTAATTAGAATAGTAAATGTAATGAGCAACTAACCTCTTGGAATTTCTAAAGCACAGAATAAGAATCTAAAGCTTTGTTGACAGCTGCAAGCAAAAGGTAATTGAATCTGTATATGTATTCTCAGCGAGTGTTGGCCGTTGCAAGAGATGCAGTGAGATAATTTCCACTTTCTTTCGAATGGAGGTTCAAGCGATTGTTAACCAATATAATTTGTGAATTTCGCATAGTCTTGATAGTGAGGAAATTTAAACCCACGTACAGTAAAATTTGAAACTCTCTGTTCCATCTTCAGGCAGCTATGATTTATCAGATCACTGATGACTGTAGAAATGCGTTCGAAGAATAAAATCTCTTTAAATTTGCTGCTCGTCGGATTGAACGACGGAAGACTTTCGGTCGAAGTTCAGAATTGTTCCTTCACTAATACCAGATTGCAATTGTTCTCCGATCCATGGAGTGTTTAATTTTCGCAATGAGCTTTCCTCGATATTTTATTCTTGCCCCCAAGGTACTGCGACAATTTTCAAAATAACCACCCGACCCTGACAAGAAAAGTTTGTTAGCACCCAGATTCTGGGAGCCACGTGACCAGCTTTAACCAGGGTCTTTCCGCAGCGTAGCCTGGTACCCTGGCCCAATTTCAAAAGAAATATGGGCCAGGTAACCACTAATCTCATTCTCGCGTCATCAGGGCTAAATCCACTTATGACGATTGCAATTTCACTCATAGCCACTAAAAACGCGCGAAATTTCAACCAATAGGAAAGCAGAAGTCTTTAGTGGTTACCTGGCCCATATTCTTTGATTGGGCCAGGGTACCAGGCTATCCGCAGCGGTGGGCGGGGGCGGGGGAGCGGAGGTAAGACCCTGGGTACGAGGATAGGAGGTAGGTACCCCCTTCGAATTCGATTTGCTAGCCCTCCTAAGAGGGCCGGCCCTCTGGAGTGCGTTTACATGGGAAATTTCCAGCCCTGGCCCAGGCGAGATCTCGGGTTGTTAACAGCGAGAGATCTCGCCTGGGAGATCATTCTAATTTTTGATCAGGGAAATTAATATTGTTTTCCGTTGTTTTGTATCTGATTCTTTGTTATAAACTGAGAAATGGTTCATGGTTTGGCGTGCTCCATTGAGTTATGGATGCACTTTGGTCGAGGCGTATAATATACTTAAGCCCCGCACAGACGACCAAGTTTTCCTTGACAAGTTTTTCCTTGACAAGTTTTATTTGTTCGTGTGCACGACACAAATTGACAAGTTTTTCCTTGACAAGGAGCCTTGTTCAAAAGCTGGTCATGCCAGCTTTTGAACAAGGAAATTTGTTCGTGTGTATAGTCGTCAAGGAAAACTTGACAACTCATCTCCTAAGCTTATTACGCGATCATTGCCGTCAAGGAAAACTTGTCCAACCGTACACACGAGCAATTATAACTTGTCAAGGAAAATTGTTTGAAAAAAACGTGTTCATCGTACACACGAGCAAGGAAAGTTACCAAGGAACTTGTCAAGAAAAACTTGGTCGTCTGTGCGGGGCTTTACGCTTCTTTCGTGCTCTCCGATGGAGAAACTCGATGGAGCACGCCAAACCATGAACCATTTTTTAAATCAATGGCAGAGCCTCGTTTCTTTTCAGTAATGTTCAGTTCTCTATCCTCAGCTCTTATATAAAGACTGTTCATTCTATTTCTTATAATGTCACATTCAACTGATCTATAGTGATCTTCACCTCCGTTCCTATAATTCAATCAATAACCCTCTCGTTTCTTTCATTAATCAGCATGGCTGGCGTCTTAGGACTTTTTGATATCGCTCATCTACTGTATACAGCCAACGTTGGTATTTTGTTTTCGTATATAGACTGAGCTTGCCGAAACTATAAACTACATGCAACTATAGATACAACCTGAAAGGGCTTCGCTCGAAACGTCAGTATTTCGCCATCAAAACTATATTCTATAAGCGGCAGTTGACCATGCATGCACCAGTTTGTTCAATGAGAACAAACTAAGATCACACATCGACCATAAACCCCATCTAGCAAAGCCATGTAAATCAAAGAATTAGACTGTTTACACCGTACCAGACGAATTGGCGGAACCGGTCTCGAATTAGTACGGTTTCGCCTATTTACACGGAAGAAAAATTCGGAAGTACGGTTCCGCCAGCTTACACGGCGAAATAGGACGAATTCGAGACCGGTCTCGAATTCGTCCGGTACCGTGTAAACGTAGCCTCAGTCTATAAAGTAGAATTGCACAACTGTTTCCAAGATTTCAAACTAACAAAACAGCCATAATACCCTTAGCCCCTCAGCAGCATGATACTGATCTGACGCCACCTGCCTTCTTAAGTGTGTTTTTTTGTTATTGTGTAAATGTTGTATCAAATTGAAAGGGCTTTAATTAAGAGCATTTTTTTATCTATAGAATAAAGTATATATAGTTCTAGATCCCTTTCTGAAAACATTTGTTGAAATAACTGATTGCCTTCGAGTAACAGTACTCTATCTGATTTCTTTAAAAAATTGAACAGTTCTGCACCCTGAAAATACAAGTAGAAGGAATCTTGCTTAAAAAGATCCGGCCTATACGAAAGATGAAAAGATGGCGAAATATTTCGTTTATCATATAACTTATAAACAAAAATGTCATATTAATTATAGCTGTAACTATTTCAAGTTTTGAAGAAATGTACTTGTACATATAATATTAAGTGTTCACATTTCAAGACATTTGAACTTCAAATTCTTGGCATAGCTTTTTGTTTGGTGTTTATGCGGAACTCGAATACATTCCTTATTCAGTCAGAATTATCTATCATCAATAAAACGACCCAGAACAATCATTTAATTTCAAAGCTTCAGGATAGCTGAATTAGAATTTATTAGTTTTATAATACAAAATTACTTTCAATATGCCAATGAGATCTTTGTATAGCTCAGTGGTCAGGAGTAAGTAGAAATGAACAATTTTTCTTAAC
Organism: Paragorgia papillata; assembly: GCA_035771165.1. Taxonomy (NCBI): domain Eukaryota; kingdom Metazoa; phylum Cnidaria; class Anthozoa; order Scleralcyonacea; family Coralliidae; genus Paragorgia; species Paragorgia papillata. The sequence goes on along the minus strand of JAWNZC010000250.1, from coordinate 1,121,815 downwards.
TTCCAAAACGTCCCAGTAGTGCTAATATGATCGTAGTCTCTGTATATTGAAGTCCGAATCATAGTTCTCATGTTTTGGTGAGTTGACCGCGTCGTTTTGAAGACGTGAAAATGCTCTAAGTGGCGTTATATAAAGAACGAGGACGGTGTTGAAATTACTCTTGGACTTGGGCCTAAAAAAATTTTTGGTTTGAAAAACGTCGTCGTCGAGATTACCGTCGTTACCACACAAATTGACACGGTTATTTTCTCGTGGTTATTTTCTCGTATATATATATATATATTCACAAAGTGACAAGTTTTATTTGTACCACACAAATTCACAAGTTTTTCATTTCCAAAGAGGCTTGATTGTCAAGTCATTCAAACGATATAAAAGCTCGTGTAAATGGCCTCGAGGAAAACTAAACACAGGATTATGTGATTATGTGATACGTCAGTGTTCACTCAACTGAACTTATATATTTAAGGAGCGTTTGTTAACTTTTGAATCTTCGAAAGTTATGAACACGAAAGCTTTTTTGCCATCGAGGAAAACTTTGCTTAGAAAATTCTCTTCTTTTTTAGTAATGCGCAATGACCACAATGCAATGCGATAAATAACTATAAATAATGGGGCATCTGGTCAGTAACGAGTCACCTTGACATATCTAGGGTCTGCTCAAGCGTCCCGAGTGACATCCCAACAAATTACTTTATAACAAAATATACTGATAAAAATGACAATAGACAACTGTCTGTCTTAGACCCAGTTTACACTAGAGCAAAAGTATCCGGATTCACATTGTTTTTCATCCTCGTGGGAATAAAAAAACAATGTGAATCCGGATACTTTTGCTCTAGTGTAAACTTGGCCTTAAAGGAATGTGTCGTCATTGCCCTTTCAACACTGGAATAAACACCGATACTTGAGTTTGTTGGGAGTTTTAAAACCTTGAGACAAACGTTATAGGTATCAATTGTCAACGTGGTTATCACGAAAAGCACGTAGCGTTCGCTAATCAGGTGCCAAAAGTTGGCCTTTCGTAATTTGAGCTGAATGCCGTCTGGTCTTATCAGTCAGATGAATATTTAACAAACGATTCTTCCAATTGAGAAAGCATTATAAAGATCAACAGCGATTTTGTGACTTTCTATCACACCGATACATTAAAACAGTTTGGAATTAGAATCGGGTGTAATTTAGCTTCGACTTTCGCGTACAATCCATGTTCATAGCGTGGAGGATAATTTCGCAACACTGGACCGACCGAACAAACACGAACCCTTGGTTGTATGTTGGACTGGAAATTAAGAACTCGAACACCAAAAGACAGTACCAGGTAAGTATTGAAAAAACGATAAACTAATCTGACAGTTTCCTTCAAGGCCTACTTCAGTGCCTTCTAGCTAGTGATGAGTAGCATTTATATAGTTTAACCAACTTTACTGTCTTTTCTTTAAAGCTTTTTTTGACCGTGTTTGCAGAATAAAGTATTGAATAACAATACGTTTACGTGCTTCGAATGGCGAGCACAAAACAGAAAAGTATTCTACCAGAAGAAGATAAGGTTGAGAACGGTGACATAAGAAGGGAAGAGAAACTGGTTGATCTTGTAGAAGCAGTTGAAATCGTCGTTAAATCATGGGCCATAATGAAACAGGATACTTCGAAACACGGAAGGAATTTTTACAAGAGGTAAGAGATTGCAGTTTGGTAAACTGGGGTGTGAATTGTGAAATATTTCAGGGACATTGTCTCGTTGACGGTCTCGGTCAGCACAACACACTAGTAAACACCAAAACCTAGATCTCAACTAGATTCAAAATATCGCACGTTTGAGTTTTCAATTGTACAAATTTAACACTTTTGATTTGGTTCCACATCATGCAACTGACACTCGCAAACTAGACCGCAAAAAGGAAAGTCGCGCGCACGCTATTTTACGCCTAGAGACCTTAAAAATTCGACGCGAAAACGTGCGATTTGCACCCAGTCTTTCTCGGTCTCCCTCCTATATAATTGTAGTGAGCATTTATTTGGTAAATGAACGTATGTTTATTTTTGTTGTTATCGCTATATGCTAACCCTAACCTTGTTTTAAAAGGTCAAGATATGTTGCCCTGCACGTCATTTATGTTGGCGACAGACTATATGCTATCGCTCTTTTCCGTCAAAGGTTTCGGTCACTGCCAGTCAGCCAAGGTCGCTGGAGCGCTAGTAGGGATTTCGTAGAAGGCGGCAGCACGCGCCATCGCCCGCTCCGTTAAAACTGGTTAAACTTATCGTCATCAGTTCAAAGCTCTGTGGATCACTGTATAAAGTATAAAGCTGTTTTATTACGTCATGGACCAGAGGCTATTTAATACAGATCCAGCTTAGCCTTTGAACCATGCGCAGGACATACCTTTCGCGAAGCCGTCGTAAAGCGAAATCATCAACTACTTTTGTTCCCCTGCCTCTCCAGCAGAAGCGCTTGTGGGATGCGCAGTAACGAGTGCGCAGTACCTTCGGCATTTTACAAGTGCATTCACTTGGCTAGAGTGGACTATATACAGCCCAGTCAGTAAGCCAGAACTACTGGCTGTAGTCCACCGCGGTTCTGAGTGATACAGCAGTATCGGATATCATATTTGTAACAATAAAAAGTTGTGACAATAAAAGGCTGTTTGGAACTGAGTACATATGGAGTGCTGCAGTGGGTTAGCTTTTTACAGACTGAAAATGTTTTGGGAAGAACATTCATGTATTCGTAATGTTATTTTGTCAATGTGATGAAGCACTACAAGTATTGCGACAGAATAGGCTAGTATACTAATAGCCTGTGGGCAGGCCCTCCTGTTGCTGGTATACTAATGATATGACACACATTGCCTCGCATAATCTGAAAATATATACAACTTGAAAAGAAACCGATATGCCGATGAAAAACATTAATATGAAATGGTGATAGTTCGACTTCGACTTTATTTAAAATCTTGGAAAACACAATAGTTGGATCAATACTTGACCAGTTATTCATTAAATTGAAGAGTTGCTGACGGAGTGATGGTAGCCTGGCATCACATTTATTATTGTGTTTTCAAACCTGTTAAGCTGACAAGCTATGCATGCAATATCGGCTGACGTTGATTTAGACTACATCATTTTCGAAGGTTTATAATTCATACAGTGTGGTGTATCCCACATCTGATTATATTTAAGAAATCAGATAAAATGGTTTTTCATGTTTCTAATAAACTGTTCTATATATGCCCACGCGATATTATAATACGAGACTTGAGAAAGCGTAACAAAAGCACGCGTCGCTATAGGCGAGTATTTTTTATCTCAGCCTAAAGTCAAGCAATACCCCAAGTGTTTATATATTACAGTACATAAACCAGCATGGAAAACCATTTAAGTCTGATTTTGTATGTCTTTTATAAAACAACAAGAGCGAACTTCAAAATTATTTGTCATTTTGTCGTTGAACTGGCTTGAACTATTTGATAAAAGGGCGGGAAAATTCCATGTCACTGTATACTCAAGTATATAAACGCGGCTAAGGACCTGAGAACCAATCACATCTTGCGTAAGAAGCAATATACACACACAACGTCGTTTTATCCTCGCCGTCATTTTGTTTTTGACCGCCATATCCGCGTCCTGGGGACGAGGTTGCATACACACACGCGCGCAAACAAACATATATATGTTTCCTAACTTGTCGTTTTTTGTCGGTTATTTAGCCTATTTACTAAACATCCGGAGTTGATGCAGTTGTTTTCCTTCAATGCAGACATTAATGAAAGTGCTATTCGTGAAGACACTGCAGGTTTCAAAGGCCAAGCACGATTACTTATGTCTATGATCGATTACGCTATTCTTCAACTTCATAATCTATCTGAACTGGTTCCAAAACTTCAAGAAATGGGGAAAAGACACATCGAGAACTACGGTGTCAAGCCAGAACATTTTAAGGTGTGCAATATTTAACATGTTTAAGACAAAGTTTAGCCCAACCTCGTACGCAGGTTCTAATCTCCGCTCCCCAGTTTAGCCGTTTAACCGGCACAAAATGTTTTAAAGTTTTTGTGGCAATCACGCAAACGTAGGGCGAGTGTATGACCTTTTTCTATGGGAATTTTCTAGCCAGCCCTTTATGGTCATGCGTACAATAACTTTTTTAGCCCTCCTAAGAGCCAGTCCTTTGGCGCTTCGTTTATATAGAAAACTTGGCGAGACATCGGGTGTTTTTCTAATTCATTGCATAGTTCTAGTGGTGGTCTTGATTACTAAAAAGCGCTTGCATATCTAGAGAAAATGTGCCATTGTACTTATGGTATAGGCGGCAGATTTTATGCAAATTAGGTTTTCTGGATTTATTGAAAACAATATTTTTTTCAATTAGGTAAACTTTGAGGGTGTAAAACATTATTTAGACTCACTGAGGCTCCTTAATTTTTGCTATTATTCTGCCGCTTGGCAAATGTTTAGCCTTTTGGTGAATGTCTGCTCTGGACACTGAAAGAGGGCCTCGATGAAAACTACACGCGTGAAGTGGAGGCTGCGTGGAACGCGATTTACAACATTATAACGGACGTGATGATAGAAGGCGGCGGAAAAAGACCCATAGTAATGGATGAATCTAACAGTTAGTGAACAATAACTGTAACAAAACAAGATATTTAGAATATAAACATGGGCTATGTTACTTGTCGTGGCAATAGAAGCGTTGCGTAAAATATTGTTGCAATATATTCCTCAAGTTGAGCAATTCATTTGATAAGATTCGTAGACAACTTCCTGTTTTGAATTCTGTTTTGAATTTGATTGGTGTTTGGCAAATAATCCTGTTTCTTATTGGTTGTTTAAAAATCAGAAACCAATCAAATGCAAAATAGGAAGTTAGCAATAATTTTCATCAAATGAATTGGTCAAACATAGCAAATGAATTGCAAAATTTTTTTAGGAACGCTTCTATTGCCACGATATAGACCTCTTTCATAATGACGACCAATTTAAATATTCTTTTGTGTGCATCTCAATAAACCTTTCTGGCCTCGTTTGCGTGTCTGCAATTCAAAAGAATCTTTGCTCCCTAACGAGGCTAGAAAGGCTAATTTAGATGCACATAAAAGAATATTTAAAGCGGCGGCCATTATGAAAGTGGTCTATAAGGTGCTGTTTTTGGCAGTAGAGGACTAAATAGTGATGTCACTGACTGATGACACCATTCTTGTTCCCAGGCTCTTAACTTGTGAGCGGTGAAATTGGTTTGACGCCGCTCACAAAGAAAAGGTCTGGGAACGAGATGGCTATAATTCTGATCATGGTATTGGCATTTAATAACAGCGCATCAAAAATTCTGCATTTGGAAAGCCGAGTTTCTGCCATGTCGTCCCGAGTTTAAAGTGCCAATATCATGATCATTGGAGATTTTACATATTTAGAACCTTCTGAGAAGACTTGTAATGTATCTTCCTTTTCTAAAATTTCATTTCGCTGTTAAAGTTGACGGAAGTGACGTCTACGCAGGAATCTGTGAAGTAGTTTTTATACAGACAAATTCCTGTTTAGACGTCACTTCCGTAGTTCCGTCAAATTTAACAGCGAAAAAGTCCATGAAGATGAAATTTTAGAAAAGAAAGAGATATTACAAATCTTCTCAGAAGTTTCCAAATATCCTAAATATGTACTGATCCCCATGCAACCATGATATAGGCACTTTTACTCACAAAGTTATGACAGCACTTAAAAAAATTCCACTTTCTTTTTACAACATCCTCGCTCTCATTTGACTGTTTTAGCACATTTTGTTTTGATCCGTCCAGCTGCTATTTATAGCACAAAATGCGGACAAACCAACCAAAATTGACTTTCAAATGATTGCAAATGAGCCATTATCTATTGTTCGGAATGCAAGAATTGTGGGTAAAAGCGGACAAACCTAAATAGTGACGTCATCACGACGGAGCGCTATTGAAGCAAATGGCAATCTCGTTCCCAGGCCCCACGTTCCCCACCCAGGAAACGAGAGACTCTGAGATAATCTGTTTCAAATCGTTACGTTATTGGCTGAATAGTGAGCATGAGTTGGTCTGAAGTGACCGGAAGTAGAATTAATAAAACCAGAATAACAAAGATGTCGGACGACAAAACTCCAGTGAAGACGTTGCCGCGATCGATATCTTCGCCGTATGTGTGTAGATGCTGTAATTCGAGCTTCGCCAGCAACTCCGTTGACTTGTTTGGGGAAAAGTCAAACAAGGAGAACATACTATCCAGATTCCGCTCGGATATTTACGCATGCGTACCTCAACCGGAATAACAAGAATCCTGTGATTTGAAACGGATTATCCCAGAGTCTCTCGTTTCCCGGGTGGGGAACGTGGGCTCTGGGAACGAGATTGAGCAAATAGGAGAAGCGACAGTATTAACATTGCATGCTGTAAATTTTATTCAGTTGTAACTAATTACTTTAGCTCTATTGTGTAATTTGTAATTAAATGCAGCAATTAGTGTACGCGCTTGCGTGGTTAAATATTTCGGCAATTAACTTGTCTGGTCAAGACAAAACAGGTTAAATAAAAATAAAATCTTTATTTAAACTGTGATCCAATCAGCATAAATGCTGGTATTACTAAATAATTAATACAAAGTGAGCAAACAGTCATAGGGAATTTATAAACTACAAGTGGGAGTAGTATTGTCAGTTTCTATTTTCTAATAGGGCATGAAAATACTACGTTTAGTATTGAGTTAGATGTAAGCTCTCTGAATTCCGAAGGTAAAGAAATCAATGTGTAGCTAAATCAGCAGTGAAAAGGTAAGCATGATTCGCATTTGTGAAATAAGCATAAGCCAGGGACGTAAGCCAGGATTTTGAAAGGGGGGAGCCGAAATCAAAATAAATTTTTAGGGGGGTCCGGGGACATGGCCCCCCGGGAAATTTTTGAAATCGAGCGTCGCTGAAACGGCCATTTCCTGGCTTTTGGAGGAAGATTTTACAGACTCTAAAGGTTAAAAAACGTCATATAAAATACTCAAAACACGCAAACGTCACATAGATACTCAAAATGCATACACTCAGTAGATTGAATACACTGTTTACAGTTTATTTCCTGACACAATGGGATATTAATTGCATCAGTTTTGTAGTTACATGTCTGTTGTTTTATATGGCTATCCCTGACTACGTCCCTGAGTATATCGAACTTTACTATATTTCGATTGTTGTAGGAATTATTAGTACACAGTGTACTACGTATCCTGTTCTAAGTCCTTGGCATAAGCACAAACAAAATAGTTGTGTGAAGGCGAGGGTGTATAGCTATGCACACAGGCTTATATTATATGCCTTATATAAACACACACTTATCATTAGTGCAAACGGTATGCGATATTATGGTAACCGTATTTTGTCATCGCCAACATTGTAGTAAAAAATGTTAACAATGCCAACGATTGAAATATTTTGACGTATGTTAATGTGTTTAGAAAAAATATTTCTACATTGGATACAGACGACATTGCAATTAAAAACTGTTTTTAGAAGATTACATACGTTAAGATAAACACTTGAATAATATAGCTCTTTATACTGTAGTCCATAGGTTGTATCTATGCTTATTTTATGATATATTCCCCGATGACTTTTCTCCTATAGTATATCCTCAACGTATTTTTACGTTCAGGCGTTTAACAAGAGATTTTATAGTGCACCTGGATTTCAAATTAAGATTGAACGCTCTCTTGAAACATTTACTGCAAAATATTTCGTTGTCTGGTAACTAACATCCTTCACAGGCGTTTAATTGCGGGCCTCGATATACGAAAATATCGAGGCCCGCCGCAAAGAACACCTGCGAAGGAGGCAACTTAGTAACTTAAATAACTCTTTCTTTGTATAAAAGGGAATATCTAATTGAACGTTTCTCGGGCAATTAATGAAATGAGTTTTACATAATTAAATAACCAAAACATATTAGCCCAGCATTATAAGAAAACTATCGTGTGTGTGCTTATAAAAAGAAAATTGTGAATGAATTTTTATTGGTTAATGTGTATTGACGTATAGATAATGTTTGTATACCGTATTTGGCAAAGAAGGTATTGGTGAATAACCACGCAGTTTGTTCCTACGTAAGGACTGACGTAATGACCGTGATTCAGCAAGCTGACTGTCGCTGAAAATCTGAAATGTAAGATATATAAACACAGCAACTCGATGTATTAGATTAGATTTAGAAGCGAGAGTTGTGAGACTGAGTGACCGCGAGATGTGAGAACCGAAGGTGCGATGTAGCTAGAGAAGACGTTTGTAACGTTCAGCTGTCCAATCTCGTTTGTCAATAAAGTTGTTCCAGAATCAGAGAAGAAAGTCTCTTCACTATGGCCCAAAAACACGCTACAAATGTATTTTTTAATATAATTCGGTTCTTATGACTAATGAACAGCAATTTTATAAATTGGTACGGCGAAATTATCTCTCTCCTCAGTTGTGAGGTTTAAGGGCATTGAAGGCAAACGTATATGAATGACTACGTTGCTTATCACAAACAAGTCATAACCATGCAACAGTAATTACAGTACTAAAATAGTGCAATTTTAGCAAGTCTATATCCGCATTTTGGCTATATTGCACGAGCCTGGGAGCATATGGGCAACCGTAGAGCCAACCCTATATAGGGGCTAGTATATGGATACACAGGCTGTGTGTGGTCAATTGTCTAGAGAATGGACACAGCCATAAGACAAACCATTCAACAGGCCAGCTGACTACGAATACCTGCAATCTATTGGTTCTATGCCACCAAACTAAACGGCCCTAAACGATTTTCAGATCAGTATGTTTTGTTTTTTATTTTGCGTAATTTTACGATGTTCACAAATAGTTTTTTAAACCAACGTTTTTCTGAGTAAATTGTGTTTACCTAACATTAAAATAACAAATAGTACAATCTTTGTCGTATAATCAGTAATATTTTACAACATTGACTTACGCAAAAAATCTAAATGAATTTCGGCCAAAACTGATGACCATTTGTTTGTACATTTTATTATTCTAGCAACATAAAAATATATATATATTTATTGTAAAAAGGAAAACAATATTATAATCGATGAAACAACTGCTGTTTTTCCCCACAAAATCAATTATAGACGCCATTAAATATGACAGATGAGTGCATACCATTTATCCAAGTTCAACCGAATGATGATTCGCGCATGTAAGTGTTACTAATTGTCAGCAGATAACGCATATTTGCGCCTGTTTACACCAGCCACATATCGCCAGTCGCCACCGGGCACGCTCGGTTATTTCTTTGTAACAAGTGATTTCTTATATAAATAACCGTTTAAATAGTATTTTCAATCAGAAGTATTCAACAAGCGTAAGCTTTCGTTGACTAACACTGTTGTTAATGTCGTTTGCGCAGCAGATTTAGTTTATATCACGACGCGGTCGAATACTCAAATTACTTATTGGTGTCTTCCATGAGTTTTGGTGAGTCGCGTCTCCGGTAAGTATACAACAGATATAGTAATTTCTGTGTTGTGTTGAAGTGTCTAAATTCCTAACTAATTTGAGGCCATGTTCGTTTATTACTTTATACGTCTTCATCAGTCCACAGTTATCAGTCGTTCGCCATAACTGCGCACTATATTATAAACATCGTCCACGCCATGTGCACTGTCACTTACTAGCCACGAGTGAAGCTTTCAACATGACTTTGTGGAAATATGAGAAATAGCCTCTATATATAAGAATAGTGTTCTTACATTGTTTTATCTGCATTGTGTTGTAGTAGTGTACTGTTTGTTAGTGGGTCGAATATGATATAGCTGTTTCTGGACACTGATCCAGCGTTTCAAGGAAAACCCGGTAAAATTTTCCGCGAAGTGCACGAGGGAAGTAAATCTTTTCAACGCGTCTCAAGGGTTATATACTCTTCCCTTCTGTAAAGCCATGCAAAGCTAATTTGAGCAAAGGCGCAGTTTGAGTGCGGCGTTCGGTTCAGCTGAGCGCAAGCCTTCAGTCCGGCAGTTCTTGAGATTTTATACAATGACGATGTTTTGCGCGCGTTCTGTACATGACTAGTTCTAGTACATGACTATAAATATAGCTGTCTATAGTCTAGTGGAAATAAAGACGGTTTGACCGTATCGATGGGAAGATAACGACGCATATGTCCCCTTTTCACCAAAGAATACGAAGCAGAAATGGGTACTGTTCTACGGCATCTGTAATATGTACAGAAATACAGTTCTATAAATTAATGATATGTTTTAAAATGGCGTTAATGTTTTACTTGTTTATCATATCAGTGTTGTTTTCTTGCGTTTATTTCAGCGTGTGATCAACCCCAGTCACGTTGTTATCGCAGTCTTTATCTATTTACAAGTTACAACGGCATCACGTTAATGTTATTCCTAACAGCACTGAGTTTACTTTGCTTTAATCGATGTTCATGTATTCTCATGAATGCATTGTACAAAATTACAAATAGTATATGTCATGCTCGTTGCCTGCGGGGACTCGTTGTGGATGACTGACAAAGCGGTTATTAGCGCTCACACGCTTCTAAAATCTGTCTTAACTTAGTTGAAAATATTTGTGATAATTATCGTGAATACCTAAATTTACGTTTTTCCGTAAATTTGTTCATCATGTCGGTCAGTTTCCTGCTCTAGCAGACGCTGTTTTTCTCAACGCGGGAGAAAAATAGGGTCTGCTATAGCAGACTAGTTAGCCTAGTTTCCAGTTAAACTGCTGAGAATCTCTGGCTGAGAATAGTTTTTTCTGTTTTGATAATGAAGTAGGAAATAGGTCGCTTGTTCGACGTCGGAATTGACCACAGCGACGAAAGAAGCTACTGTATTCTTCTGTGAATCTTTCATCTCCAATAGGTCTCACATTCTACAGTATAAGCATCTATTAATTATATTTAAAACTACATTCACAAGCGGAGCCCAATGAACAAGATCAACTGATAACCACATTTGGAACCTCAAGCCTTTTCGCGCGCTTTTTGTAACGTTCGTCGATGTGAGTGGGAAGTCAACACGGTCTGAGAAATTATCACAATTTGTACTGGAAGTCTGGAATTATACCACAATACACCCATAGAAAATTTTGTGAATTTTAATAAGTAATAACATGTGTATATTTGCAGTCGTTATTGTGAAACACTTTTAAAAAATGACCAAATTTGAATCCGCTTAACAACGCATGCTAAAACAATTAGCGTTTAACAACTTGAGTAGAAAGATGACTGTATCTTGCATAATTTATGAAGTGTAGTTATTCTATTAACTTACGAAAATCATGTGTTCTTAATTCATGAAATATAAATTCCTTATTCAAATATCCTCTTTTTTGGGGTGATTTTATTGGGTGATTTGTTTTTCAGTTTTCCTCAGGATCTTGCTCTGCACAATAAGTATATACTAACTGCTCTTATTGTGTTCTGTTTTTTATCTAAAGAATATCTAGGCTCGCGGCAATATCAAGAAATCAACGACAACAGACGGAAGAATTGAGGACTGGCTGACACTGACCACGGTTCACTGACAAACTAGCTGTTTCGATGGCGTACCAACAAGAACCTAGCATTGTATTAATAAATGGTTTTAAGAAAGAAGATGACGAAGTTAAGCCGAAGGAGGAGAAACCAGCTGACCTAGAGACGAATGTTAAAATTGTGGTGGAAACTTGGGCATTGGTGAAGCAGGATGTGCTAAAACACGGAATGACGTTTTACCGAAGGTGAACGCACAAAACGTTTGAAAGGAAGGAAGGGAGGGAGGGAGGGAGGGAGGAAGGAAAGAAGGAGGGAAGGCAGGGAGGGAGGAGGAGAGAAAGAAGGAGGAGAGAAAGAAGGAGGAGAATGGGAGGAGAAGGAGAGAGGAAACGAAGAAAGGACGGATATATAGATGGTTGGTTGGTTGACTGAGGGAATAATATATTTAATTTTAAATTGTTTCGTACTATTCTTAATGACTTGTCTAGACTTTTCACTGAACACCCGGAAGTGAAGACTATGTTTTCTTTCTTTTCTGACATTAATGACAACGTTGAGGACAATAACGTTGGTATGCAACATCAAGCTAAGCTCCTCATGTCCATGATTGATTACGCAACGCGTTGCCTTGGTGACCTAACAGAACTCGTTCCAAAGCTTAAACGTCTTGGCAAAAGACACTTTGTGAAACATAAAGTGAAACCAGAACACTTCCAGGTACGCGCGCTTATATGCATTTTCCCCTTCCTTCCTTCCTTCCTTCCTTCCTTCCTTCCTTCCTTTCTTCCTTTCTTCCTTTCTTCCTTCCTTCCTTCCTTCCTTCCTTTCGTCCTTTCTTCCTTCCTTTCTTCCTTTCTTCCTTTCTTCCTTCCTTCCTTCCTTCCTTCCTTTCGTCCTTTCTTCCTTCCTTCTTTCCTTCTTTGCTTGCTTTCTTTCTAATTTCTTTTTTACAATAGCCTGTTGGTGAAAGCTTGCTATGGACTCTGAAAGAAGGACTTGGGGAAATATACACTCATGATGTTGAAGTAGCCTGGAGCACAATTTACGGCATTCTCGCCGACGTCATGATCGAAGGTGGAAAAGAAGCTGAAGCTGAAGAAGATGAATCTGAAAATACTGATGACATATAAACAAGCTTGTATACTGTATGCTTCTAAAGCATCGTTCATCATTTAATCATCGTGGTTTCATGAAAGATGTAACATATTGAACAACTCTTATGTCCTATTGTATACCCATGCCGTTCTTATAATGAACTATCAATATAAAAACAATCATATATATGCCCATATCTTTAATAAAACGGTAGCACACTGCATGGGCAGGGCAGTGTGTCATTTTCTATATATCATAAACCATCATTTATCATTCTTAATTTTGCACAAACTCTTTCTCTTGAAGGCTAGAAGAAATGTTAATCCCATCATTTGTAACACTCCACAATATTTAATCTCTCCTTTACGTACAAATGTTGAACTGTATATTTTATATTATTAATAATTCACACGTTCCCAATTATTTGCAGCTGTAGCTGAATTATGCGATATTTTGTTTCACTTAGTTGTAGGCAACAACAACAGCAATAACAACAACAACAACAACAACAACAACAACAACAACAACAACAACAGCAACAACAGCAGCAGCAACAGTAACAACAACAACAACTTCATTATGAACCACTGGTATTCGTAAAATGATGAATCTGTTAATTTGCATACGCCCCACTCGGAAGTCTTTACATCACATCCACCTAAACCAGGAGTCAAAAATTTCTCTCAATTATAAATCTAACCCTGACCAAACACTCACTCTAATTCTGACAATAACTCTAATCCCAATTCAAAGGAACTCAAAGCCTTACCCTAAGCTTAAAGTTATTAACTTACGGTAATCCTGAAAATAGGTTAACTGGCTTAGGCCGATGTGATATAGTACTTTGCCAGCAGGTTATTGGTCACGTGTGTTTGGTCACCAGTTTGCGTGTACTTGAAAGTTGAAACTCTGCATTTGAAACTTGAAAGTGCTTGTGAGACTGTGAGTTGACTTTGTGTCGATTTACAGTAAGACTCTTTTATGACCGGTGTTTTGCTATAAGTTCAAGTCCAAATACTGTTTTGGATTAGAAATGATATCACAGACACCTCTCTTTGTTTTTATATTGTTTATCTCGTTCATCAAGCCAACGTTGTTGCTGCCAGTGAAGTGGAATTATGACAACGATGTGGATAATGTTTATGGCGTAGCTCCTGAACAAACGTCAATACTCATTGCCTCACAGAATTCCTTGGAAACAAATGATATAAAGGACTATAAAATCACTCCAATGTCGCCCAATGGTATCGAATGTGAAGCTTGTAAAGTCATGACAGGATTTATCCAGAAATTATTTCGTGGTGAACATCCAGAGGAATTCATTGAAAAAGCAGCGAAATTTTGGTGTATTAAATTGCAGATTGAGGACACTCGTGTGTGTACAGGAGTTATACCAGAATTTAAAAACGAAGTTCTAACTGTCTTTGATCAAGTGGGATTAAATCCAGATGAAATATGTGGACTTATTCTTGGTCCTTCTTGCAGTAAAGTCAGAAAACTTTATCCAAACTGGAATGTCACTTTTCCCAATGTACTCAAACCACCTGTCGTCAGTGATATCCAGACGCCTAAAGTGAGTTTTGTTTTAGGCGAAATTTGTACAAATTGAATTAATTTTATAGTAGAATATGTTAAATATATAAAATATATATACCCAGGGGTGTTAGGTTATTAAATGATTTAATCTTTAAGATTTAAAAAATAAGAGAATTGTTAAGTATAGGTTAGTGACCGAAACCGAGGTCACTACGCTGGGTATTAACCCCCGAGGGCTGCAGCCCCGAGGGTAATAACCAGCGTAGTGACCGAGGTTAAGGTCACTAACTGACTTAGTTTATTCATGGTCTACACAAATGTTATTTGTCATTATTTAACAAAAAAATGGTATTCTAGATGTAGTTTTAAAGCGATATAGTAGGTCATTTAATATGCAAGGTCAATAACTTATTTATTAACTGCGGCACATCAAAGATAATTTATGCATGAATAAACTAAGATTTATTAGTCCAGATTTATTAGATTTATTAGGAATTCTCATGGGATGAAATAATCCAATCAAATAAACTGTTATGAATCATTAATAAACCATAATTATCACTACAGTATATATATCTGTAGGTCTCTCCTTGACGAGTAAAATCATCTAGCATTAGACAAAGTAAAATAGTCTGGTGTTGGACTGTAAAATAAGAGAAGTAACAAATGGTACTGTTGGTAGGGAAAGGCAGGTGAAAGAGGGCTTAAAATAGCAGCTTCATCTTGTTTGGACTGAAGTATTGTGTCCAAATGAGTTGGTCGAAATAAGTTGTTTATAGCTTGCGGTTTCTTGTAGGCAAATTCTCCTGTGTATAAAATCATTCAACTGTCAGATATTCATATTGATCATTTTTATGCTGAGAACACAAGTACTAAATGTGGTGAACCACTGTGTTGCCGTGAGTATAATGGTAAGGAGGCTACAAGATTAAATGAGTTTATATATACTCTATATCCAATTCTTCTAAAAAAACATAATGTGCAATACCGATAATACTGTGGCCATGATATTTTTATATTTTTAAAAGTTTCAAACTTTTCCCAGGTAAAGGACAAGCTGGGTATTGGGGCTCATATCCTTGTGATATTCCTATGAGAACATTTGAAGCTACATTAAAACATATAAAAGAGAATCATGCTGATGTAAGTCCAACTGCTGTTGTTCAAAACATTTCTTAACCCATTCCTGCTTGAGCTAGAAGCTAATTAAACAATTTGAGTTTTCAAATATTTTATGTGAAAACTGCTGTAGTATATGTTTCTATATTTCTTTTGACTTACTCCTTCATCTCAGGTTGATCTTATTTATTGGACTGGAGATGTTCCACCTCATAATATTTGGAATCAATCACGTAATGATCAGGTAGACTACATTATGAACATAAAGTATTCACTGTATCGTTACATATTATTTATTATATACATGTATACAGTAAGATTAGTCTCTACTTTACTCTAAGTGTATTAAACTTTTTTGTAGTTTCATTATGCCCTCAATTGAGCTGCAACAGATTATGTAAACAGGATAATGATTGTTGTTTTGTTAATAATGATTATTGTTTTATTGTCAGCTTGATGCCATGTCAATTGCTATGAAAGCGTTTTTACAATACTTTCCAAATGTTACAGTCTACCCTGCTATGGGAAACCATGAAAGTGCTCCAGTTAACAGGTTGGTTTTATAGAAAGCTGGTTGTGTTTAACATCTTTGCCTTGCACATCAGTACACTGTATGTCACATCTTTGGCTTAAACTTATTCCTGCCTGAGCCAGCCAAAAATGGCTTTTTAATTATGTTACTTATTACTTTATTAGTTTCCCTCCACCATTTGTCCATGGACACAGTTCAAATAAATGGCTTCTGGATGGTTTTGCAGACTTGTGGTCAGTTTGGTTACCAGAGGACACCTTACCAACTATGAAAAAGTAAGTGAAGAACAAGCTGGACATGAAATGTCTTTTTTTATTACTAAAACATGGGTTGGGTAGTGTGAGGTAGCTTGGGATAGTGTAGGGTTACCTGTGATAGTGCAGGTTTGTGCAGGATCATGTGGGGTATGTGGGATCATACAGGGTGATGTATGGTTGCCTGGGGGTAGTGTGGGGTCTTGCAGGATTATGCTGGGTAAGGTGGGATAGTATAGGGTAGTGTAGGGATGTGTGGGGTCATGTAGGGTTGCCTGGGGGTAGTGTGGGGTCTTGCAGGATTATGCTGGGTAAGGTGGGATAGTATAGGGTAGTGTAGGAATGTGTGGGGTCATACATGATTATGCTGGGTAAAGTGGGATAGTATAGGGTAGTGTAGGGATGTGTGGGATCATGTATGGTTGCCTGGGGGTAGTGTGGGGTCATACAGGATTATGCTGGGTAAGGTGGGATAGTATAGGGTAGTGTAGGGATGTATGGGATCATGTAGGGTTGCCTGGGGGTAGTGTGGGGTCATACATGATGAAACTGGGTAAGGTGGGATAGTATAGGGTAGTGTATGGATATGTGGGATTGTGTAGGGTTGCCTGGGTGTAGTGTGGGGTCATACAGGATTATGCTGGGTAAAGTGGGACAGTATGGGGTAGTGTAAGGATATAGTGCATGGGGTAGTGTGGTATGTATACAGTACTGTGTAGGTTAGGTTGGGTCAGGTCAGAAAAGTGCAGCTGTTTTTTACAATATTTTTTTAAAATTTTATTTCCAGGGGAGGCTATTACACTGTTTTACATTCAGAGGGTTTCAGAATTGTGTCATTGAATGACAATTATTGCAATAATCAAAACTGGTAAGCACAATTGAAATCTTGTTTAGAAACGAATTTTTGAGATAACTTAGATCTAGCTTTACTTTGAGAAAGCAGTTCACAACTATTTTGGTAGGATCACCTCTTTATAAGGTTGTAATTAGCTCTGCTCTCCAGTTCCTTGGGTTTTTGGCAGTTGCCCACTCAGCCTCCATCTACCACTGCATGCACTTATTTAACATGGAGTGATCTACAGTATGCTATTTTTCAGGTGGTTACTGATCAACAGTACAGATCCTGCTGGAGAACTTCAGTGGCTGATTGATGTTTTACAAGCTGCAGAAGATAAAAAAGAAAAGGTATATGGCCACAAGAGCCCATTTGCACCTTCCCTTTTGGAACACTTTTTCAGCTATACTAGTTATAATTGAATATAGGTGTAACCATTTTATTAAATGTGGTGTATATTTTCTTATACAGGTTCATATTCTTTCTCATGTGCCAGTGGGAACAACAACGTGTTTGAAACAGTGGAGTTGGAATTATTATAAAATTATTGATCGATACGAGAGTACCGTAGCTGCGCAGTTTTTTGGACACACACATCAAGATCACTTTGAACTGTTTTATGATCTGAAAGACATAACACGCGCAACAAAGTAAGTGAGGTCAGGGTTGTCAAGAGAGGGCAGGAGGGAGCATTTCCCTCAGTATTTTGGAGTTGACAGTGTTTTGTTTTTTTGTGTGTTTTTCTGTTGCAGTATAGCGTACATTGGACCTAGTGTTACAACCTACCCAAATCTCAACCCAGGTTATCGTGTGTACGAAGTGGATGGCAAATATCCTGGTGCAAGCTCTGTAAGTTTCGTTTATGAAGGCTATAAACAGGCAGAGTTATGCAGGCCATAAACAGGCAGATTTATGCAGGCTATAAACAGGCAGAGTTATGCAGGCTATAAACAGGCAGATTTATGTGTGCTATAAACAGGCAGAGTTATGCATGCTATAAACAGGCAGATTTATGCATGCTATAAACAGGCAGAGTTATGCATGCTATAAACAGGCAGATTTATGCATGCTATAAACAGGCAGAGTTATGCAGGCTATAAACAGGCAGATTTATGCATGCTATAAACAGGCAGATTTATGCAGGCTATAAACAGGCAGATTTATGTGTGCTATAAACAGGCAGAGTTATGCATGCTATAAACAGGCAGATTTATGCATGCTATAAACAGGCAGAGTTATGCAGGCTATAAACAGGCAGATTTATGCATGCTATAAACAGGCGGAGTTATGCAGGCTATAAACAGGCAGATTTATGCAGGCTATAAACAGGCAGAGTTATGCAGGCCATAAACAGGCAGAGTTATGCAGGCTATAAACAGGCAGATTTATGCATGCTATAAACAGGCAGATTTATGCAGGCTATAAACAGGCATATTTATGTGTGCTATAAACAGGCAGGTTTATGCAGGCTATATTTATGCCATTCCTGCTCTCTCTAAGGTTGTTCTGGATCACTCTACATATATCATGGACTTGGCAAGTTCCACCAAAGATAATCTAGTCTGGAAGCATGAATACAGTGCAAAGGTACCAGAACTTTACCTTATTGATTCGATTTCACCTTAAAGGGGCACCCTCGCCATGGAGAATTTTGGAGACCGGGGAGGCAGAATTTAGTTTTGGCTAGGAGTTAAGCACTACTTGTGAAGGTTAAAATATTCTGAAAACATTTTGGCTGTGTAATTTCACCAGAAAATGTGAACTTATTGTTGTCTAGCAAGCGAACGTTTTTCATCCTTGTCTCTTGTCAAACAAATGCAACATTACCCCGACCTTCAAGTCGTTATTTAAATGAGGAATGTGATATTGCTAGTCTTCACAAGCGATGCTTAACTTGTAGTTGCAGCCAAACTTAAGGATTTATACATATTACCAAAACCGATGATGCGTGGCATGGCCCCAAAAAAAACACGTCATGATTTCTGCCCAAAACATTGACGAATCCGTCTGCATTCCTAAACCTTTTTGACTGGATAATTCAAAAGTGGCAAATGGACCAATCATATATTGCAGTGATCTCACGGTGTCAATTTTAAAGCCTAAGGAATGCAAACGGATTCGTTAATGTTTTGGCGGAAATCATGACATGTTTTTTGGGCCGTGCCGCGGATCATCGGTTTTGGTAATGTATTGAATGAAAGATTTTCAACTCTGTTTTAGAAATTTGAGCTTTTTGACTATTCAAACGCCGACTTTTTAACTCGCATGTTAATTTTTGAAATAGGATACTTATGACATGAAGTCGTTGCTTCCATCAGACTGGGACGACCTGGTGACTCGTATGGGAAAGAATCAAACTCTCTTTCAAACTTATTACAAGTAAGTATTGAAAAAAAATATTACATTCAAACTAGTATATTCAAAAATTATATTCTAAAATATCTGCAGCGGTTCACCACCTTTCATTGCAAGCTAATTAATAGTTCAATCATGTACGCTATGGGTACCTATTTTTTAAATATGGATGTGTATATTGAGTAAGATCAGACATAGTTTATAGTCCGTTTCAGCTTGCTTTTGAAATCCGATACGTATAATTGAAATGAACATTCCGAACTTACGTTGCAATGTTCCGAACTTACGTTGCGAGGTAGATACATATTTAAGTCGGCAATTTGTTTCTGCTTAACCAAGTATCTATTGTTATATTCTATACAACAAATAATCTTCTTCTCCGTGATTTTGTCGAAGGAATTCAATTCAAAGCTCATTAAATTCGAACTTCACGACGAACTTCACAACGAACTTCGCGAACTTCCGTACCAAGTTTCCGAACTTTCCAACGAATGTTGACAAACGAATTTCAAAAGCAAGCTGAAACTGACTATAACGCTACTCTGGCTTATGTCTAATTCTTCACCTGGCTGTGTTTGGAATTTATTTGTTGAGCTGTAATATATTTAACACGAGTCCGTGTTCTTCCTCCGATTTCTAAATACAGCCAAGCAAGTTGAAAATACGAGACGAAGTCGAGTTTTTTTAACCAGCTTGGCTGTATTTTGACATCGGAGGATGAACACAGACCAGTGTTGGATATACATGTAGCTTGCTCAAACGAATCAATATTTTAAGAGAAAATCGACCTGGAAGTTTGCTAAATTTGACCGTAATCTTTCTCCGATTTCTAAATCCTGATTAAATATTTCCTTTTTTTTGAGTTTTCCTCATGAATTATTAATGATTTGCGAAGTATATTTCTGAATTTACTTTTCGTGTCTATTTTCCTCACAGATACAAGTTTAAATGTTCTCCGTACGCTCCAAACTGCACGACCGAGGCCTGTCGAGTTGGGGAACTTTGTGATCTCAGATCAGCACGTTCTTACGACCATTCGTTTTGCAGAAATGCAACGATACCGGTGTACAATATGTGCTAGACTAAATTTTAAATTCATTTACATAAAAAAAATCATACGTAAGCTTGGGTCCTATTTTAAATTATGGTGTCAAGGGTATTATGGGGTTTTGTCTGATATAGATTGGGAGAATTTATACGTAGTAGTGAACAGTCACGCCGAAGGAGTTTGTAACTCCAGCTAAAGCAAAAATAATAAGTCAAACAAAAGTTTCTGGTCAGCGCGCGTGTCATCTTCAATTTTGCGCGTCGTCTTAAATTTTGCGCGTCATCTTAAATTTTGCGTGTCATCTTAATTTGCGCGTCATCTTAAATTTTGCGTGTCATCTTAAATCTCGCGCGTCATCTTAAATTTTTCGCGTGTTTTAAAATGCCTGAATTTATTAACGACCATGAAAAGAAACTTTACAGCTATTTAGGCGCAAAAGTTTGGAATTAATATTTCATTAATTATCAAAAATTTTACATTTATAATAATAAAATTAATATATAGTATATTTCATGTATAATTTTTTTTTTCTCAATTTTGTAAAATAATCCTTTTTTTTAAAATTCTGTAAAGTAATTATTTATGAAAGAGCACGGCCTTATGTAAAGCAACTTGTAAACCGTTACAACTTTCTACAATGTTTATATATATACCGTGGATAAATAAATTTTAAAAAATAAAAGTCAATTTGTAATAATGCTAATTTTATATGTTTTTAATTTTATTAAAGTTAATTGATAAATGCTTTTAACTTGAAGCGTCAGTGTTTCATCTTAATCGTATACAGCTAAATCTATTAAGGTTGTCCTGGCCAAAGCCAAAAGGTCAAAGCCAAGCGCGAAAAGTACGATGGGAATTACTATATTTAAATAGCAAAGCACACATTTACTATATTTATAAGCCAAAATCATACAAATAAACCAAACTTGCCTCTCTGGGGATTATTAACGAGCATTTTCGCGCTTGGCTTTGACCTTTTGGCTTTCGCCAGGACAACCTTAATTGATTTAGCTGTATACTTTTACAGTCAAAATGCAAATACCTTCCCACAAATATGCTTCAAATATGCTTCTGTAGTTTGTTGTGTATTACTGTATTTCTGTAGCCGCTACAGAAACGTGATAAAAATCTCGTGATAAAAGTGGCTTATTCTTGATTTATATTTGTTTGTTGGTATCGATTTGGGAGAAACATTCGTTATATTATGATTAAATTCCATGAAAGCTAAATTATACTTTTTATTCACATTTTTCGACAAAATATTTTCCTCACGCTTCAGTAGCGACTACAGAAATACAGTAATACACAACAAACTACAGAAGCAGAAGTGGGAAGGTGTTTCCATTTTGACTGTAAAATAAAGAATTAATTTAATATCTGTTGTAGGCGAGGATTCGTATTTAGGACACAGCGTTTCTCTTCGCGTTGTCTTAGACCCCGTGCACTAGAGCAAAAGTTTCCGGATTCGTAAATGTTTCCGGATTCACTTCGTACTGAGTATTCGGATTCGTTGGCGTTTACACTACAACAGTATTCGCAGATTCGGCCCTTTACACTAAACTCGGAATTATTTTAATTCAGTTAATATGTTGACCATGTTGGTTCCACCGCAACCTCACATGACTACGAGCGGAAGAGCATCCGAATTCATCGGAATAACCGTTCACACTACGTATTGTCTCGGATTCAAAAGTATTCGGATACGAAGTTTCAACATTTTTTTCCGGATTCGAAATCTCCGGATACGTGATCAAACCGGAAAGTTTTTATTCCAGATTCATTCTTTTGTGTGTAAACGGCAAAACGAATCCGGTACTAAAACGTTCCGGATTCGTCACGAATCCGAAAACTTTTGCTCTAGTGTAAACGGGGTCGTTCCTCGTCAAAGTTTTTTTTTACCAGTTACTAAAACCAATTTGACAAGTTATTAAAACCGGTTACTAAAGCCAGTTTCCAAGACAAAAGCCAGTTAGGACAGACCGAGACTGAACGATCATTTTGAGCTATCACATCTAAACCATCTAGCGATGTAAAAATTGTCTACCCTGCTGTGTCTGTTTTTCTTTGCCTTGTCAAAACTTTTTCTGCCTTGGTCAAGGTCAGCTTTTCCGACCTTTACCTAGATCTTGAATAAAACAACAAAGCAGTCGACTTGTGGCATGTCTAACCTTTACCTTGGATGTTTATTGCTGATGGCTCTTGGCGTGGTGTCATGAACGAACAAAGTACACTGAATTTGTTTGTCTTTTCTGCGGCGCCTTGACTTTGTATTGAAGTACCAAAGACAAAACACGATGTTGTTTATAGATATAAAGATAGACATTGTGATTTGTAATTATGATTCGTATGGATATCGTCTGTTTTGTTCAATAATTTCGTATATAGAATGTAAAAACTTTCGTAGAATTTCAATGCATTCAAGAATTACTCTCTCAGTTAATTATTACAGCTGCAAAAATAATCTTCTGTTGCCACAACATAAGATCTCTTAAACCCCGAAGCCTTTGGTCATTTCACGTCGCGGGTATAATGGTCTCCCTGCGAGCTTAAGATCATATATAAGGGATCCGATGGACCCTTGTTTTGTCGTTCTCGTTGCGCACATTAAACAATTCTGATTGTCTTTTTTTACGACGGAAAATGGAGCAGGCCCGAAAAAGTTTCTTCGTGCTGTGATTGAAAACAATTATCACTGATTATCTCGACTCGCGTATCTGACTACTGCTGAACAACTCTGTACTCACGTTTCTCTCTGACGAAGGGCCTTCGCTCGAAACGTTAGATTCCTATACGTTCTCTGTTTCGGCAATATATCTAACCTTACTATATTTCGATTGTTGTTTCTACACTGCCTACGCAGCACGCTACTTTTATTTAACTCTGTACTGATACTGTTAAATAAAATAAAAATTATGGTATATATGTTGGAGTGACCTAGGCATTGAAACGAAAGTTCATTTTAAGCAAACCTCAACAGAGTTATCCAAACGGTTTGTACGTGAAGACAATAAATGTGGCTCAGAGATGTTTACTTGAAATGTTTATACTTAAAAACACACATGACACGTCGCATAATAATGCACCCAGCTGACTCATGTTTCCTTATCAGGTTCCATCACTACATTTTAAGATAAATTTCCGTATAGGAATTTGAACGTTTTTCTACACTGTACATGAACTTTATGCAGTCAGTTTGGAAACCAGGCATTTGTATATTGAATACTGGAGGCATTATCTAAGAGTTGTGGTATAGATTGATCATCTACAAACCAGAATGAAGCTTGCTTTTATGTTTTTACTTGGGGCTGTTCTTGGTTTAAATCTTGTAGTGCGCGTTGCATTCGGTAAGCCAGCAGAAATCAGAAGAAGTTCTTATAATGTGAAAATGAACGAAGCATTTGGTAATCTGAGGGAAATTAAGTTGAATCTACTCCGAAAGAGATTGAACGAGGGGCTATGCCTCTCGTACCCTTCTGGATTTACATGCCATACTTGCAGAATCGTTTTCAATGTCGTGCGGACATTTTGGATGGAAAAGGGAGTAAGTCACATGGTTGCCATTCAGTTTACCATAAGCTTGTGTGGTTCTCTTGGAATTCAACACCGAGAAGTTTGTCGTGGGATTATCGAAGAGTTTCACAATGAGTTGTACTATGTCTTTCGTAATACTCGTATTGGTTCTGACTCTATGTGTTCAGCATTGTTAGACAGGGATTGTGGTGGGGAGATGGCTTTGGATAAACCGTGGAATGTTTCTCTACCAAACACGCCGAAACCACCAATCAGTCATGTGAAACCTTACAAGGTTGGTTAGAAAACGTTAACGAACCGTAGGGCTACGTTTAATTGGATTACCTGAGCCCCAAGGAAGACTACTTGTGGAGGGGACGGAGGGTGGGGGAAGACCAGGAATGGGAGGGGGACTAGGGGTGGGGGAAGACCAGGAATGGGAGGGGGACTAGGGGTGGGGAAGACCAGGAATGGGAGGGGGACTAGGGGTGGGGGAAGACCAGGAATGGGGGGACTAGGGGTGGGGAAAACCAGGAATGGGAGGGGGACTAGGGGTGGGGAAAACCAGGAATGGGAGGGCTAGGAGTGGAGGAAGACCAGGTATGGGAGGGGGACTAAGGGTGGGGAAAACCAGGAGTGGACGGGGACTAGGGGAGGAAGTTAGGAGTGGGGGGTGGGATGGGGGTGCACCAAATGTGGGAAAGGACTAAAGGTGGAAGAGACCAGTGGTGGAAGGGGGCTGGAATTGTTACAGCAGATCTATAACTAGTCTGACATGGGCGGGACAATTGCCCCCTCTTCTGCTAAAATATGATGGCGTACGTTCCTTGTCAAGTTACAGCACTATTAGTGACAATATACTACATTTAAATACCACTAGATATACGTTTACTAATAAGTTAATTTATTTATTTGTTTGTTTTTTCAGGGAGGTTCTGTTCTCAAAGTTCTTCATCTTACAGATCTTCATATTGATCTTCAGTACAAAGAAAACACAAGCTCAAAATGTGAAGAACCGTTGTGCTGTCGAGAGGATAATGGTAACGTTATGTAATTTATGTTGGGCATTTTGGTGCTTGGGCCTGGGACGGCTGAATAAATAGATATACATGATTTTTTCTAGGGCCTGGGGATGCTGGATATTGGGGTTCATATGGATGTGATATACCAATGAGAACGTTTGAAAGTGCCTTACAACATATCAAAGACAACCATAAAGACGTAATTATATACGAGTATCATGACATTTTAAACTAAACTAACCTTATTTATAATGGATAACTCTATCAGTTATATCTAAACTGTTATCCTCAGAGGTCCAGTAAGGGCCCACCCTCATTGGTCTAGTGTTACTACAGGAGGAAACCGGAGTACCCGGAGGAAACCTGTGGTGTTTGGTAGAGTCAAACTGGAAGCACTCTTCTCACATGCGGCCAAGTCAGCTGACGTGATCTGACGTGATCCATGTGTCTGTCCTCTAATAGATCATGGGAAACAACCAATGAAAACACGCATAGCAACCAGAGTATTGTATAAAGACCAATATATCATTTTCATATTTTATAATTTTTTATACATTATTACTTTTTGATAACTTTATATTGGTCAGTACAGATAGTAAAAATTGGACGAACAATTTGTAATTGATTACTGAAAAGTCGTGTTTAATTTATTTATATAAACGTACATATGTTTGTAAAGTCGTATTCATTTTATTTATCTCGCGTAGTTGTCGTACATTATTCTAACTGGTGACATTCCTCCTCATGATATTTGGCAAGACACCAAGAAAAGCCAGGTGCGTACTACATCGAGATGCAGTTGTAAAATAATCGGATTCATTCACCGCTTCTGGGACAAGGTTAGATATAGTCTTTTAAGCTGCGAATCTGTTTACGATTGCAGATCGAAATCATGAAGAAGGCATTGGAAAAAATTGCGGAATACTTTCCTGATAAAAAGGTTTTTGTTGCATCTGGTAATCACGACACTCACCCAGCTAATAGGTTAGTAACTTCTTAGGGCTGTACTCTGTCTGTCTGTCTGTCTGTCTGTCTGTCTGTCTGTCTGTCTGTCTGTCTGTCTGTCTGTCTGTCTGTCTGTCTGTCTGTCTGTCTGTCTGTCTGTCTGTCTGTCTGTCTGTCTGTCTGTCTGTCTGTGTCTGGCTGGCTGGCTGGCTGGCAGGCTGTCCGTCCGTCCGTCGGTTGCTCGGTCCGCATGTCTGTCTGTCTGTCTGTCTGTCTGTCTGTCTGTCTGTCTGTCTGTCTGTCTGTCTGTCTGTTTCTCACTTTATTTTATTATTGGTATATTTATTTTCCAAGTTTCCCAGGACCATCAATCAGTGCAGAATATTCAATCCAGTGGTTGTTAGATAGTTACGCGGATATGTGGTCAGTTTGGTTGCCAAACAGCTCTCTATCAACAGTACGAAAGTAAGTTAATATATCGCGTCTTTCCCACCAAAGCTCGTGACAACGAAACGACCATTTGGCCAGAATAAAACAAAGTAACCGGATTTATTTTTGTAATTTTCACTTATAGGGGTGGTTACTACACTGTGCTGGTGTCTAAAGGCTTCAGACTGGTGTCGATGAATAATAACTACTGTAATAAATTGAACTGGTGAGTTACACACATTAGCGTGATCTGCAATAACAGTTCTGGTTTGTGCTTCGTTTTGACCGCCAACTTGCGATGACTTGCGTTGGCTTGCGACTAATTTGAATTTGTTCTAATTACATCGCGAGTTTCTTTCAACTTGTGACTGGTTTTGGTGTCATCGCAAATTAATAGTCTACTGAGTAGACAAACAATTATTCAAAGCGTTATACTAGTTAACATGTCATTTCTCACTCTCCTTGTAGGTGGATAATGCTGAACAATACAGATCCTGCTGGGGAACTTCAATGGCTTATTCACGTCTTACAACATGCTGAGGATAAAGGAGAGAAGGTGCAGAGCTGTGAAAATCAGTAGAATAAAAGTAGCGTGCTGCGCAGGCAGTGTTGAAACAACAATCGAAATATAGTAAGGTTTGATATACTGCCGAAACAGAGAATGTCTTCCGAAAGACTCATACGTTCTCTGTTTCGGTAGTATATGCAGGGGCGTAGCCAGGATTTTGAAAGGGGGGGAGCCGAAATCAAAATAAATTTTTGGCTGAAATGCCATTTCCTGGCTTTTGGAGGAAGATTTTATAGACTCTAAAGGTTAAAAAACGTCATATAAAATACTCGAAACACGCAAACGTCACATAGATACTCAAAATGCATACACTCAGTAAATTGAATACACTGTTTACAGTTTATTTCCTGACATAATGGCATATTGCATCAGTTTTGTAGTCACATGTCTGTTGTTTTATATCAAAAGGGGGGAAGCCGCGGCTTCCCTGGCTACGTCCCTGAGTATATCAAACTTTACTATATTTCGATTGTTGTAGGAATTAGTAGCCTGGTAACTAGCGATGTGCCAGATTCAGTAGCTGATACTGCGTTGGTATACTACTCTTTCAGCCACGTGTCCTAGCAGTAACAATTGTACTATTTTCTGTCTCACATAATCCAACACGTCCTATATTTTAGGTTCATATCATTGCTCACATACCCACTGGAGATAATCTATGTTACAAATACTGGAGTTGGAATTACTATAAAATCATCAATCGCTATGAAAGCACCGTCTCTGCACAGTTTTGCGGTCATACTCATCAGGATCAATTCGAGATTTTTTACGATTTAAAAAACATAAAACGACCCATAAGGTTAGTGGAAGAGTGTAGTATAATACAGTACTTGATATGGTAAATACTGTATAATTACATGGTGTAGCGTATGGTACGTGGTATGCCATGGTGTATGGTATAGTGTAGTACTATATGTGGTATGGTATGTGTTATGTTATAGTTTATATGGTGTGTGGTATGGTGTATGATATGGCATGGTGTGTTGTATGGTGTGTGGTACGGTATGATATGGTATGTGGTATGGTATGTTGTATGCTATGGTGTATGATGTGGTATGATGGTGTCTGTCTGTCTGTCTGTCTGTCTGTCTGTCTGTCTGTCTGTCTGTCTGTCTGTCTGTCTGTCTGTCTGTCTGTCTGTCTGTCTGTCTGTCTGCCTGCCTGTCTGTCTGTCTGTGTCTATATGTGGTATGGTGTATGATGTGGTATGGTGTGGTGTGGTATGGTGTGGTGTGGTATGTGGTATTGTGTATGATGTGGTATGATGGTATGGTGTATGTTGTGGTATGATGGTATGTGGTATGGTGTTGTATAGTGTATGATGTGGTATGGTGTATGATGTGGTATGGTGTATGATGTGGTATGGTATGTTATGATGGTGTGTAGTATGGTGTATGATGGCATGTGGTATGGTGTAGGATGGTATGGTATGTGATGGCATATTTGTATGAAGGTACGTGGTCTGGTGTGGTGAGGTGTGATAGTGCATGAGACTCTTCTTCTCTTTTTTCTAGTTTGTGGTACATTGCTCCAAGTTTAACCACAAGCAATAAATACCAGCCAGGTTACAGGATCTATGAGATTGATGGAGATCACGAAAACACTTCAAGGGTGATGTAAACTATTCTCTCTTCAAACTTAAACATTTTTATACAACTACCTCAACGTTTTCTTTGTGTTTCTTCCCTTAAGGTTGTCTTGGATCACAAAACGTTCGTTTTAAATTTGGAAAAATCAAACAAAGACCACAAAGCTTTTTGGGAACTGGAGTATAGCGCCATGGTAAGATAAAATCATGTCTAGTTGATTTTGATGTCAACCTGTAACGCATTATGTCTCCTGTGTATACCACACGATATATACCTTACTATGCTGTACCATACTATACCATGCCATACCACACCATACTATATTATATTATATTATATTATATTATATTATATTATATTATATTATATTATATTATATTATATTATATTATATTATATTATATTATATTATATTATACCATACCATAACATATCATGCCATACCACACCACACTACACCATACCATACCAAACATCACACCATACCACAATATACCCTACCATACCACACCAAAATCATGTTGTGCCATGCCATGCTCTTCCAATCTTGCTCTGTCGTGCCATATTCCCTGCCAAGCATGTTACGCTATACTGTGCTATACTTTAGTCAACTATTCTGCTGTTCTTACATCTTTAATGGTAACAAATGACAAACTTTTCTCTCTATTTTTAGGATGCTTACAACATGGCGTCTTTACTCCCAAAGGACTGGGACGAGCTCGTAAAGAAAATGGAAAACGATGAAAAATTGTTCCAGAAATTTTACAAGTAAGTTGATTTGTCTGTCGCGTGTCCAATGAACCAATGGTAGTCTGAGTTACATACTGCGAAAACCCAGCTATATAAGAATTGCCGTCTGGAGTCAACCTCGTCCCCAGGATAATTTGTGGGGACCGCCATCTTGGCCCAGCCCCCACAAATGGCCCTGGGGACGAGGTTGACTTGGAGTTACTAATTTCTGGTGGTCACTATCCATGGGGGTCCTTGGTCGCTCTCCTCTGCCTTGGACGACCTACATTTCCTTCAAATATACTCATGCTGGTTTTTTAAACGTTAGGTACAAGTACCGTTATCCTTTCAAAGAGCCGTGTGACCGCGACTGCAAGAGACTGGAGCTGTGTGCCATGAGGACTGCTAGGTCACATGACAACACCTTTTGCAATACGGACGCTGATAACGTGCTTTTCTAATCGCGGGCGCCACGTCGGTGTTCCAGTCCATGCACTCGGTTCCTGAACGATTGTGATGACTGAAACCGGAACTGATACATATTGGGCTTGGGTTTTCTTAAATTATCAAAATGTGGGAACAATAATCTTTTCTAATTTAGTCAATGGTGTTCTGAAATGGAAAATTAGGTTTCGAGCACTGACCTTAAATCTTACTAAATAAACCAATTTTGAAAACATTTCCTGAAACGAATCGATAACTCGTGTTTAAACCCACCAGTCACAAGGGGAGTAGCATGTCACGTGCATATAAGGTGTTCTCAATACGGGGAAAAGTAAGCGTTTCCGTCAACCTCGTTCCCAGGACTGTCCTTCCAATTTGGAAAAACAAGAAGGCCGTGGGAATGCGGTTGCTGTATCACACTGCACATTTGCGCTCGTTTAGGAAACGTCACTAAGAGGGCTTCACAAAATGACACAAAAACGATTTTAGAAACTGCTCGCCTACATGCTGCATAAACACAACGAACGACAACTAGAAGATCTGTTTAACACTGTTATTGAAGATGTTCCTTAAGTATACACTAAATGGTTAAATATCTACAGTTAGTTCTTTCCAACAAATTATAAATTAGTTATCATTCAATACGTTTTCATTCAAAATGTTCGTATAAAACACAGTAAAAGCTTCCTCCTTCTTTTCCATGAACATTTAAATAAAGAGAGTTAATCGGTGTGTCTCGTTTCATAACAAGTTTTAAGTGATCTGGGATAGAGCGCGAATTTGGAATTAATTGGAACTTCTAGAGATCGCAATCAGGTCTTTGTATAACATTCAAGATCTAGTTTAGCTATAATGTCGATATTCTAATTCTAGCTTTCCTCTCGTCCTCAAACCATCGTTGGTTGTCGTTGGTAGGTAGTACGAGGCTGGGAAAAAGATGACCTGATGTTATAATTTCTTAGTTGTGTGACTACGTAAAGCAGACTGTCTTGTTCCCCACCAATGGTGAAGATTATAATCATCCAAAGCATCGTAGAATAATTGCCACCATAAGATGTTCATGTGGTCTCGTCTACACAACAGACACATCAAATAATTACATCAACAGCGTTTATGAATGTTGAAACAACAGCTGGGAGGGTACTAAACTAAATTAAATAAAGACGTAGCAACGATGCCCTATGCCCGAATCACTATATCATCACCACAACTATCACCAATACCACTACGATCACCATGCTGTGCAACCAACACTCACAGCATGACCATCACCACAAATATCACCAATACCACTATCCTCACCACCATCATCCACCATTACTACAACTATCACTCTCATCACCATCTATCACCATCTTCATCATCATCATCATCATCACCATCTTCATCATCATCATCATCACCATCATCACCACCACAACTATCACCACTACCTTCATCCACTCACTCTCACCACCACTACCATCATCCACCACCATCATTCTCACCATCATCACCCACCATCATCACCACAACTATCACCAACACACAGCTATACTTACTCCACAGCTGGTCCAGGAAAATCAAAAGCTTCTTTTCTCGTTGGTGGTTTTTTAAGATCCCAAGGTTTAGGAGTCACGCCGTAACCCGCAAAATGATACGCTAAAAAGAAAGACCTGATTTAAATTGTACGAAAGCTAACATACGAAAGCTAATATATACATAACACGTAATAACACCACACCAGAATTAAATCTACCTTTCATTGGATAATAAAGTTTCCGACGAACATTATAAGAATACGGAAGAGGATTCCAGCGACCTAACAGCGATAAAATAAAACAAAAAATATGCTAAAGTAAAGCAAGGGGAGTCATTACAGCCATGCGAACACACTCGTATAAACGATCAATTTGTAGTAAGTCGCGACTTATTTTGGACTAGCTTTCAATCCTGTTCTTATTTTAGTCGCGACTTACTTTGGTCACGGACAAATTGACCATTTATACGAGTGTTTTGGCGACTTAAATAGGACGCGTCTTAATTAAGTCGCGACTTATTTTCTCCCGTTTAAATGGCCCTAATAAGCCAGTTCGACTGCGCATCAAAATGACGCGTTCTGCGTCGGGATAAAAATTAGTTCACTTCATAACATCACGCTGGGTAATTCAGTGTAGCGAATTTGGGAGTGTAAATGGAAATGCAAATGAATCCTGCGGTCTTAGCCTGATGTTATGGATTGAAATAAGTTTCATCCCGACCCAGAACGCGTCATTTTCACGGGGTGTTGGTGGCACAACGCACGTGCCTTTCACCTCTGCGAGCCGGGTTCGATTTCTGCTTTCAGCAGTTATCTGATTGAAAATTACACCTTGGCCGCATGTGAAAAGAGTGCTTCTAGTTTGACTCTACCAAACACCACAGGTTTCCTCCGGTTACCCCAGTTTCCTCCTGTAGTAACACTGGACCAATGGGGGTGGGGGGGGGGGGGTCCTCACTGGACCTCTAGGGAGAACAGTTTAGATATAACTGATAGAGTTATCCAGTGTAAATATAAGTTAGTTTAGTTTAGTTTAGTTGAGATTACGAACTGGCTTATAGAAGAGAGGCGCAGTCCACTTATATATGTAGGGCAGTAGTGTAACCACGTACCATTAAAAGCAAAGTAGTACCACATCACCACTTGGTCACTGACACAACCCATAACGCTGGTTAACTCCTGTAAGAAATGCACAAACCCACTTGAGTGCTAGCAACAGGTTGGTTATATGGTAGGACATACATTGTTACGTACCAAACTCAAGATAGAATCTCAGACTATATATAGAAATGATTATAGTCAGTTTCAGCTTGCTTTTGAAATTCGTTTGTCAACATTCGTTGGAAGGTTGGGAACTTGGTACGGAAGTTCGTTGTGAAGTTCGTCGTGAAGTTCGAATTTAATAAGCCTTGAATTGAATTCCTTTGGTAAAATCACGGAGAAGATTATTTGTTGTATAGAATACAATAATAGATACTTGGTTAAGCAGAAACAAATTGCCGACTTAAATTTGTATCTACCTCGCAACGTAGTTCGGAACATTGCAACGTAAGTTCGGAATGTTCATTTCAATTATACGTATCGGATTTCAAAAGTACTGCACACAATATTAAGGAGCTTAAGCAAACTAGGACAACGACGACAATCTAAACTTCAGTATCTAGCAGAAACTACGAATCATTTACGTAGTATTGCATACTTAAAGTATGTTTTTCGACACCCAAAAGCTTTATAGTTCTAAAAGGATTTTGTCGCATAGTTTGAAGTCAAACTCAGCTAACATGTTTCGCCGTTTCACGAGTTACAGTCGTCCTGAAAAGGCGTGAAAATGATCTGAATAACATTGTATGTGGAACGGGGACGGCGTTAGGATATACTCTTGGAGTCTTGGGACTAAAATTATTAATTTTCTTTGTTGTGTGAGGAAAATTCAATTGTATTAAGGACGGCGTCGTTGACGTTCACGTTGTATTTACTTAAGACAGGGGCTCTGGAAGCTTTTCAAAGTTGTGGGTGTCCTGCGTCTCGCAGAATGCCATAAACAGGGCCACGCCCTTCAGAGAATATAATAGATAACTAATAACTATATATACATAACATACAAGATAACATCACAAGCTAGTTCACAACAACTTCAACAACTTTTAAAAGTTGTTATAACACCAATTATCAATTTGTTTAAAATTTGCTAAAATATTGTGGGTGTTCTTCTTATGTAGGACACCCGCAGTCCAGAAAGCGCGGGTGTCAGGACACCTAAGATCCCTACCTATTGTGATTTAATACTTGTATGTTACCTTCCATTTGGACATGAGGTCAGCGCGAGTTTTAAGCGAAGGTCTGTAGCAAAAAAAGAGACAAACATTTAGCAGAACAAAGCTTATCCCTTTGACCCCTAAGCAGGCATGTAGACACACCTTCAGTATTCACTCTGGCTAACGCCAGACGATTTTACTCGTCAAGGGAAGACCCCAGAAGGGGTTACTAGACAAAGTACTGCAAAAAGTGCATGCAGTTAAGACTAACTTACCTAATTACAGCAAGACCTGCGTTGAAACAAGGATCTAAAACGCCCTGAAAAAGAAAAGGTTTTCTAGAAATGTTTTTAAACGTTTGATAGCCAAACGTTCTGCGATCAATTTGCGGCTTTTTGAGCATGCCAAGTTGAGATTAAGTAGTATATACTACGACTATATATACAATCACTAAAGTAACTCTTTCAAAGCCTGTGGTTTAAGAAAGCCTAAGCCAGCAGCATTCTACAACTCTACATTATAATATCCATGTTCCATAGTCGACCTGAACGTGTTTTCAGTCAGTAGTCGCAGAGTAGTAAGACAACTACCACTATTACAACTGCTGTAGGTAATATGACGTCAAAACGGCCATCTTGGAAATAAACAACTTCGTAGTTGCGACGTTCAATAGAACGAATAACCAATGAAACTTCTATAATTTATAAGTATTTATTCTCTTCCAAGGGGGTAAGTACAAGGAGTTTATGTCAAAGACGTGTTCAGAGTCCAAAGAAAGCAAAAGTGATCACAATTTAACCTTTTCTCGTAAGAGTTATGTGACGTTAAAGGTAAGTGGCAAGTTGATTTAGCTAGCCTCGGGCAAGTTGCAAATTACGTTTGTAAATATTAAATCAACGCAAACAGTTGTTTTGTACTAAAGTGCAATTATATTAGCCCTAGATACGCTTAGTGTATTCATTTTTATGGTATTAAAACATACAAAAAATTAGCCTATAGTTGATTCTCAACTTCTAAGAACAATTCAATGAATACCGTACCGGCCTTGCACAGTAAGTAGCTGACAAGTCTCCTGGTGCATCAAAAAGCTGCAACACAAAATTGTTAATTACTTTTAATTCAGCAAATTTCAAAAGGAAGACAATAAATTTATAAGTAAAACGAGTTTTATTAGGTATTAAGCACTAATTTCAAACCGCACAAATTGTCCATATATTCTTTTTGATGAAGTTTTAGCTATTTTGACTAGCCAAAATGGCACAAAAACCTTGACTCATGCAGTGCTGTAAAAGTTACATAATTTTTGTAACTAGTTACAGTTACATCGTTAGAAAAGTAACTAGTTACCGATAAAAGTTACAATGAAAAGAAACTAACTAGTTACAGTTACAAAGTTACTTAAAAAATGTTGTAACTAGTTACAAAGTAACATTCCTTTGTCCGTGTTACTAGAATCAATGAAGAAATTACTGGTTTCTAGATGCCAGTACCATAATTATGTTTTTACACCTAAATGCCTAAATATATAGTTGTCACTAAGCAGAAATAGTCAAATGTGTACATAATGTACCTTTATTATATTATATCAAAACCATTTTTATCAAGAAAGAATGACATCCTCAACTGAACATCAGTAACTATAATTATACTAGTCACATTTTTGAACCAAACATTGTAACTAGTTACAGTTCTTTAAAAAAGTAACTAGTTATAGTTACTTCTTCAAAAAGTAACTAGTTATAGTTACTTCTTCAGAAAAAGTAACTAGTTTCAGTTACAGTTACTTAAAAATGTAACTAGTTACTGTAACTAGTTACTTGTAACGAAGTTACTCACAGCACTGGACTCATGATTAATCAAATACATGTAATTACCTCATCAACATTCACTAAAAGCATGTAATCTATGTCAATGTAAATAATCTAAAAAGAAAAGGTACATATTCCAATATCCATAACATGAATTTACGTTTGTTTATTCATTTATTCATTCATTCAAATTTAATCACAATTATTTTCTATTATTTTTTTTAAAAGTTCAACTTACTCTTTCAAATTGTGTTAAGGTCCATGCATGAAATCTTGTGTGGGTACCAGGTATACCTACAGAATAAAAATTATAGAAAACCTTTATAGTCAGGAAAATCACTTGGCCCCCTCCCTTGATAGCCTAGCTTGTGGTGGTGGTGGGGGGGGGGGGGGGTATGGTACCTTTGTTTGTTTGCACAACATTCAATGACTTCTCCATCCAATTACAATCAAGAGATTCAACTAGAAATATCTCATAACCAGCCTAAACAATAAACAACCATGCAACACATCATAATTAGTGAAAGTATTATGAATAAAATAGACCAGCACTCTGACTTACTTGTTTTAAGATATCTCTTGATGCATTGCTTACAGTTGAAGTAACCAATGCACCAATTTTACTACAAAAAAAAATCAAGATTAAATTACTTAAATAAAACAGAAATTACATAGAGAATAATACATGGATGTGCGGAAATATGAAATTTATTTCGAGTGTTGACCAGGATATCTGTTCAACACGAGAAATAAATTTCATATTTCCAAGCATCCATGTATTGTTCTGTTTATTATATAAAAAAATTGTCCTATTGCCTTGCAAAAATAGCATTAAACTATAATGCTGATTCAGCGATAATCATCACATGTGCGATTATCATAAATAATCGCACATGTGAGATTATCACTTTTATTAGTGGTGGAAAAATCAATAAAATACTCTATTTTATATAATAAAGCTGAATAATACATTATAACATGTAATAGTTCAGCATACGTGTAGCATGAGATCCTTTTTATAGAATATGCCACTGCTACAGCTCCAGGTAAGACATTATCCGAGGACTATATAAAAATAAAAGTAAAACTTAATTTCATATTTTTATTTCATGGTCCAGTAAATGTAATTAAATTTTATGCATTTTTGAAATTAATATACCATACCAAAGAAACCAACCACATTAGCTTTCTTGGGGGAAGCTGTTTTTCCTTTTAAATAATAGAAAAAATACATAAATGTAAATCTTGCCAAATGTATCCAAAGGGCTTCAAAACTCATTAATAATTCATGAGGAAAACACAAAGGAAATCAGTACCATGTCCGTGGTTTTATACCTGATAAAACGTCTTGATGTCAGAAAGAATACTAATGAACATACAATTTTATATAAAGAATACTAATGAACATACAATTTTATATAAAGAATACTAATGAACATACAATTTTATATAAAGAATACTAATGAACATACAATTTTATATAAAGAATACTAATGAACATAACATCCAATAACGAATCATTTTTGAAGCCATTCAAAACACTCACATGTTTTATCAGATCTAAAACACTTGGGCTGCACCCTCGTGGTTTTAAATCTGATAAAACACTCCTGCTTGTGTTTTAAATATTACATAATAGACAGCTATATAAAAATTATAATTGTCACAACAAATTGATACTCAACCTTGCAAATATTTTGCATAAACTTTTTCTGTATTTGATGGTATCCCCAAACAAGCTTTGAACATTGTCAAAAGAAAGAAAACAAATCACAACTTA
This sequence comes from Paragorgia papillata, assembly GCA_035771165.1. NCBI lineage: Eukaryota > Metazoa > Cnidaria > Anthozoa > Scleralcyonacea > Coralliidae > Paragorgia > Paragorgia papillata. The sequence goes on along the minus strand of JAWNZC010000250.1, from coordinate 1,084,954 downwards.
CATTTATTATAATATATTGGTAACAATAAAATATAAAATAATCTTTTGAATGTGAATAAACTTGTTCATTGCATTCACAAAAATTAATAAGTTAAATATCAGAGGGCACAAAATACAATTACTTTCTGTTTTAAAATTGATGTATGTAGGGAAATATAATGATTATGTTGGCTATTATACTTGAGATTTAAATTATATGTCTGAATCTGCCTAAAACAACTGTTGTTCATTAAATTATCCTAGAATATTTATAATTTGTGACATGCATTATAATTGTTCTATTCACAATTATTATATAGAATTAGAAATTAAGAATACCTCTGCTTCCTGTCTGAAGACATCTTTATGTCTTTGCGTATCATAGTTTACCATATCAGCAATAAGTTTAGCATACGAAATTGAATAAGAAAAGAAATTGGGCTGAATGATCCTGAATACTAGCAATAAGACCAGCAGTATGGCAAACAATTTCACAAAAAGATGTCTGCGAATACAAATCAGTAAAGATCTGAAACTCCTGAAAGAAAGTATAAATAAATATTAAAATAATAGTAAATATATTTAATTTACAGCGCTTATATGCTGATGGGGCTTTTGTGGGAGGTGATGGAAAGTGATATAATGCCAGACAACAACAACACTCATCTTACGGCCATTTCCCCCACTTATGCAGGGGTTAGCTAGCAGCTTCACACAGCAGTTTCCTCCACTTCGATGTCAATACGATGTCAGAGTATTTTTGAATTGTTGTTGTTCAATTTGTTTGTTCTTAAGCAGCAATGTAGTATAGGAAATGCTATTCAACCCTAGCGGCCTCCCAATGATGAGTAAAATTGTCTGGCATTAGTCAGAGTAAAATACTAAAAGAGAATTCAGGGTTGAGAGGGTTAACAGGCACTTAAGATTTCTAAACTTTTACATAAGGAAGCATACTGTATTATCCTCTAGCAGGATGATCTGTCTATTTTGTACCCCCCCCCCCCCCCCCTCCCCTCCCCTCCCCTCCCCTCCCCACATATACACCCCCACCTCACATACACACATCACCACCTAGCCCCACCTCTTCATTTAGCCATCACTCAGCTCTGCCATTGCTAAAACTGGCATGCACCCTTGCAAGGAACCCCTTTGAAAATTATCTTAACCTGCAGTGCCCTAATCTCACTCTACACCAGCTGCCCCCAAAACCTCCTTATTGCATCCTTGACTTCAGAGTAATGTATGTAATAATTGTTTTATTACATAAATAAACACCATATAAGAGCCAATAACTGTAAAATAATTACAGAAAGTAAACTTTTCTCATTTAGAACATATTTCCATATGTTGCAAATTACTCTAAAATAAATGTAAAACGCTGATGATCTACGATCATGTATCGCATTTTCATATTCGTATAGCTTTTTGAAGTTTGTACTTCATAATCTCCAATATACTAATTTCTAAATGTACAAATCATTGTTTTCAACCAGACAACCAGTTTTAGCACTCGATATAAACACACAATCAAAACAAAAGTGTCAGACAAACACAATAACTTTGTATTACTTCTGTTCATCTGATACTTTCACGCTTTTATATTAAATCGTATAAAGTATACTACTTGTAAAATAGAAATAAGATGTACCTGATTTGAATAGCCATGTAGGAAAATGCTCTGGTGTACATTATTTAATACGAAATCAAGGTCAAGGAGATCGTATGACCAAAAACAATACAAGTATATTGGCAAAATAATGTTATGTATTTATGCATAAGTGTATAGCAAGCAGGACACCCCATCCCAATATGTCAATAGCGATACTTTTAATCCCGATATTATTTACCCCGGTATCAATACCGTACCACTCAAATTGACGTCACATGAAAACAAGCAAAAATTTATACAAAAATTTTCCATCATTTATTTTGCTATATATATTAACTAGGTTTTAGAAATTGTGTAGTTTAGTTTAGTTTATATAATTTAGTTTACTTTTTTATTTTAATAATATGTTTTCTTTTTATTGCTTTATATTTTATGATTTTCTGAAATTGAAAAAGTCACCGAGGCTGGATATTTATATGTAAGCTAATTGGGGTCCGCCATGGGGGTTGTGCTATACCACACACTTGAACAAGATGAGCAAAAAATACTCAAAAAGGGAAAAAAATATGCCGAAAATACACGAAATTTACAGAAACACAGTCTACTGTAAATATCTAAAATTTAAATAAAGTATAAAAAGTATTCATATTTTGGTGAAAATTCTTAGTTACTGTATTGTCTGTATACCTACACCCCCCGGTCAACTTTTTTTTGCACCTTTTTTTCGGCCCAGGCTGCATGTGGCATAATTTAGAATTTGACGATCTTTGATCTGCCATATGATTTTCCCCTCAATTTCAAACAAGATTTCGTGCTGAAAAACTGCTGAATTTGGATACACTCGTGCTGAAATGTCATGGAGGACAATTTCCTATTTCCTTCTGCATTCAAGGTATTAAACTTATTAATTAGTAGTAAGCTGATAATATTTGATAATAATCTCATCATATTGTGTACGTGCCGTATTAAATTAAGCTTACTTCCTATTCGTAAAGAGATTAAAGAAACTACTCAGTTCTTTAGCTGATTATCGAAATCAACCATCCGGAAAATTGAATCTGGAGCATGTAGGGCAAACACATGTCCGGCTCTAAAAAACACGTTTTGGCTTGGCGAACCAAAAATCAAATAATGTTATAAAAAGGTCTGTCTACTGCTTTAATACTCTACTTTTCATTTGTTCAAACAATCATCTATCTGGTCTGCCTAATCAAGTATTGGCGCGAGAGTCAAGCACGTTTTATACCCATTAGAGGTCATTTAAAATACAAAGAGTATGTGTGGGCTTTGCAGGAGGGGAAAATTTTTGGATTTTGACTCAATATGGTTTCACTATCTTTGACTTCTGAATTTCAAGGGATTGATTGTAAATTAGTAATACAACAGTTGTAGTATATAGGAACAAGGGGGGGGCAGGGGGTGTGGGCAGGGGTGTGTGGGCGGGGGGGGGGGGGGGCAGGGAGGGGGGGCACACTCAAAATGTTGAAAGAGAGGGTCAAAACTTGTCTGTAGAGGAGGCTGTAAAACACCTTACATTTCTGTACTTTTAACATTTTCTTTTTTTTGCTCTCTGCAGGAGTTTCTCATCAATTTTCCATTATATTCGTCATCACCTTCTCCTTAAATTAATAGCTGCATTTTTGTTGGTGCTTGCGCTCTTTCGTTTTATGAAACCAAATTATTTTTCCTATGGAATATCTTATGCTAAGATCATTATACAGCTTGTCAACACAGACAAACAACGACAAATGAATGTTTCAATGCAGGAAGCTCAGGTATACATTAGGTCAGGATGTCTGAAGGTTCTCCTTCTCCTAACAATCATAAAATAGTCTTGAGTTACACAAAGTAAAACAATATAAAGAGACCATTTTTGGTTGACTCATGCAGGCAGGAATGGATTATAATGAATAAAGACTGTATATAAATATTCTGATACTTACATGTATTATAGACAGTGAATACTCTTTCTTATTGTATCCTTAGTTAGTTTGGGATTTACATCACCTTCAAAAGCAGTTCATGAAACAATGGTGTAAGGTAAGGATAATATGAAAATGTTGATCGTTCAGTATACTGGTATTATATATTATACATGTTACTTAACATTATTTCCATTATTAATATTTTATTTGGACAAAATCATGCAATCATATTAAAAATTATAAAAAAAGGATTACTGTTCTTTTAGGAAAAGGTGAAAACTAACAAAGTTGCCTGGCTGGTTTCAATGGTAAATGAATTTAATTACACCATTCAATTGACACACAAACTTAACATGCAAAAACCATTATTTTTATCATATTTATCTTATAATTTTTTAAGCTCTCAAATGCAACTTGTAACATGAAGATTATAATTACCATAAACATGCATTTTACAAGTTGCATTAAGCCTTGTAGTCCCAACTTCATTAAAAGTAACCTGAGCATTTGTGTTTTCTTTTAGTCTGGAAACAGTATTGTGCCAGGAGCAGTTGCAGTTGGTCATATTATTAAAACATTTTCTTGCTTTCCGTAAGGCCTATTTTATAATAGATTTTATTCTTTACTTTCATTGTGCTTTGAAAGCCAGCTGCATTATTGATTTTGTGAATCGTCATATTTTTTTTTAGAAATCTTATTGCACTTGTCACAGACACAGTCAACAAGGCATCGAGATCAGCTTTAAAGTCTGTCAGTACACTTTTGTTCAAAAACAGATAAAAAAAACTTGTAGTGTCAGCCATAATGCCACCTTTCTCACAATCTGAGTAATTAAGTTTATACATGTAACCATGCATGCATGATAAACTGTTTGTTGTAAATATTTAAGGTTGGTTTTAGTGTCCAGGTTGTTGAAGCTTTGGATTGTAACTGGATGGACAAGAGAGTTGGACATGAACAATCAAACAAAGGTTTGTACTGGATTTAAAGCTCAACATTGAATTTTCTTCGCTGCAAAATACAGCGGAGTGGTTGCTCCACACACCTCCTTGAGGCATTGGTGAATTAACTGCAAGTTTATGGACAGCCCAAAATTATATATCTGTCACTCCACATTGAGTGCTCAAGCCAGTGTGAACTTTTGTCTTCCTTTTCTTCTGAACAAAGCATCAAAAAGTCTTCTTTAAGCTTTATTTTACTGTATGTTGGTTAATTCATTGCTGCCTAGGATGTCTGAGGGTAATTCTTTTGATGAGTAAAATGTACAATCTGGTGTTAGACAGAGTAAAAGGAAAGGGACTGTTTTTGGCCAGCTTAATCAGGCTATGTTAACATTACTGCCTAGGATGTCTGGTGTTAGACAGAGTAAAACAAACTGGTTTTGGCTAGCTTATGCAGGAATGAGTTTATCATTAATTGTTAATTCATGATTATTTAAAAAAATGTTTGAAGGAATTCCTGGAACTCATACAAGATTCCATGCTTGGCGTTATACACAATATGACACAGTGAGTAATTGATAACACAGTTCAATTTTTTTTTGTCTTTTCATTGAGATGAATATCAAGAATGAGGAACTTATACCGTTAAATGACAGGCTCTGTGATAAGCATTATATTGTCTATAATGTAATGTAATGTACGTAACATAATGTAATGTAACGTAATGTAATTTATGTTTAACAAATAAAACATAAAGCTCCGTGCATATGTACTCTTATAAAAGTTCGTTTGACGTCATTTGAACACGAAAGAAGTTGAGTAGAGGCACAAGGCGATAGCCGAGTATCTTTACACTTCTTTCGTGTTCAAATCACGTCAAACGAACCTTTATAAGAGTACATATGCACAGGAGCGGTATGTTTTATTTGTTTTATAAAATAAGAGGGGGAAAAATAAACTAAAAGTGGGATAGTTTTGAAGGTTCGCTAGCTTTTCCCGCCAGGTGACGCCAGGTGATGCCACTTCACGCCAATTTATGTCATTCATGATCTTCATACTCTTATAAATGCACGGGGCCCAGCCAATCAGAGCGTGTGTAGAGGACACCTTATTTTATAAAATGTAATTAATGTACTGTAACGTAATGTAATTTACGTAACGTAATGTACGTAACGTACTAATGTAACATAATGTAATGTAATGTAATGTAACAAATAATGTAATGTAATGTAACATAAATAATGTAATGTAATGTAACATAATGTAATGTACGGTAATGTTTCTTTTGTAGATTATTTATATGGATACTGATTTCTTTCCTTTGGTGAACATGGATGAGGTACAATAGAAAGAAAAGTGTCCAGGTCTTTTATGTATATACATGTATTCTAAATTATATTTATTTTGATATTTTTCTAGCTTTTTGATTCACCTGGAGATTTTTCAGCTGTTTATTGTAGCCGTCCGGTAAGCCTGACAATGATATATGAATGAGAAAGAACTACAGAAACTAAAGAATTTACAGTGTAACTTAAATGCAGTTTATTTTTTTTAAAAATTTTTTGTCAGGGTGTTTTGGATCCTTGTTTCAATGCAGGACTTGCGGTGTTCAAGTTAGTAATGACATTTTGCAAGTTAATTGCTTCTTTCTACTTCGGGCCTTTTTTTTTTTAATAATTATATACCATAATTGTCTTTATCTTAGACCATCACTTCAAACATATCAAGGCTTAATGGAAAAATGGGAGGTAAAAAAATTAGAAATACTTTAGCGATCTACTTGGAAGAGCAGAAGTTGCTTTTTCGCAGCTTCAATTACTTGTGTAGTGTAGCATTAATTAATGCGCTAGTTCAGTTTGCATATACGAAATATCATGAAGATCGACAAAGAGGACTAGAGGATTAGCGTATCTGTTTGTAATATATCACATTAAATAACCCCTATTTGTATTTTTATTTATTTTTAATTATCTACTCGAAGTTGCGGAAAGGCTCGGAAGTCGTGCGGGAAATAAATCAATTTGAAGCGAACGAAAGGGAACATGCAGTTAACCCTTTAATGGTCTAGTATATATATATATATATATATATATATATATATATATATATGTACTAGAGGGCTTTATCGGATATAAAACACGAGGCGATAGCCGAGTGTTTTAGAGCCGATAAAGCCCGTACTGCAAGGTTTTTAAATGGCTTCTAAAACGAATCACTTCATACGTTCATTGGCGTAGTAATTTTGAAAATTAAGCTTATCTCAGCCGTTAAAAACCAGCGAGAAACTTAGAGCGAGTCTATATCACATATATAGATCCGATACGCTCATGATTTTTCTTTGTGTTTTCCTCATGAATTATTAATGAATTTTAGAAGTAATATATATGGATTTCCGAGACGTCTCCCAAAAATCGTCTTGTGTTTTCTCACACTCGAAATGAACAGTTTAATTGAGTAAAATGCATAACTATATTACTTGTAAAAAAAGACAACGTTGTCCCACTACAATTAACAGTATACGGATAAAAGGGTTAATGCTTTTTTTGTTGTTTTTTTAATGAGGAACTCACTCACGTTCTTGGCTGTCCTAATGACCAATGGGTTCTCTGGTACTATTTTGCCTTCGATGGTAAGTGTTTGATAGCAAGGCTGGGCATTGGTTGTAAAACTTTTGGTTTTGTACTAATATTGTTTTCCCGCAGGACGGTGGAATCCACTGCCTTATTCCTACAATGTTAGAAGAAAGATCTACTACCCAATGAAAGGTAAATATATGTTAGGTGTATCCGTGATTTTTTTTAAATAACTCAAATAAACCAAAACAGAGAACGTAGTAGTCTTACGTTTCGGGCGAAGGCCCTTCGTCAGAGAGAAACGTCATGTTTCTCTCTGACGAAGGATATGATAGGGCCTTCGCTCGAAACGTTCAGTAGACTACTTAGCCTTACTATATTTCGATTGTTGTTTCAACACTGCCTACGCAGCACGCTACTTTTATTTCATAAATAAACCGGTGGATTTTCCATGTGACGAGTTAAATCATCTGACAATTGGTTTCCAATCGTCTGAGAGTCGGAAATTACAGTGAAACGGGTGTAATGTCGACGATCCTTTTTTAGCTTATCATTTTGCTGGTTATGGTAGAACTCCCAAACCATGGGAGCTGGACAAGCCTCCGACAAGGAAGGAAGTCTATAGTTTTAAAGGACCTGTTATCAAGTGAGTTTATTGGCTTCGCGGAGTGAGATGAAATTGAGTGGTTTGGTGTCATGGTGTGATCTCAGTGTGTCGTGTTATATTGGAAATGTGTTTTAGTGTTTGGTATGACTATATGCTGCATGTTGTGTTGTGTTGTTGTGTTGTGTTGCGTTGCGTTGCGTTGCGTTGCGTTGCGTTGCGTTGTGTTGTGTTGTGTTGTGTTGTGTTGTGTTGTGTTGTGTTGTGTTGTGTTGTGTTGTGTTGTGTTGTGTTATGTAGGGATTGGGTTGCGTTGCGTTTGGTTGCTTTGCATTGTGTTGTGTTGTGTTGCATTGTGTAAAGGTGTTGTTCAATTTTGTGTAGTGCATGGTCGGTTCATCTTGCTTGTACACCGAGTAAACAGCAACCTCGTACCCAGGATGGGCGGGGGCGGGGAAGCGGAGATAAGACCCTGGGTACGAGGTTGAGTAAACAGTTGTACAGCAGTGCTCTTGTCAGGGCCGGATTAACGGTTCGCGGGGCCCGTGGCATATTATCAGCGCGGGGCCCCTTGACCCCCCCTGTGATTTCAGGTTTCCCAGGCAATTTAACTGCAATTTTTAATTTTTCCGGCCGTTGCACTTTTCTTGGACGCATCTGTATTTGTGGCAACAGCGCCTCGCTTATTGTGGCTCTTTTTGACTTTTGGGTTCTCGCTTTTTCATTTTTGGGGCCTCGCTTTTTTATTTATGGTTCCGGCCTGCTTTTTTTATTTTTGGGGCCTCCCTAGCTTTTTTATTTATGGTATCTTGCTTTTTTTATTTTTGGGGCCTCGCTATAGCTTTTTTATTTATGGGTTCTTGCTTTTTTTAGTTTTGCTAGTTTATTTATGGGTTCTTGCTTTTTTTAGTTTTGGGGCCTAGCTCGCTTTTTTGTTTATGGGTTCTTGCTTTTTTATTTTTGGGGCCTCGGATTTTTTTTTGTTTTGGGGGCCTGTTTTTTGAGTTTTGGGGCCCCGGCGCCTCGCTTTTTCATTTGCAGTACCTCTTTTTTTAATTTTGGAGCATCGTTTTTTTTACTTTTGTACGTGGCCTTGCGGTTTTTGGGGCCCCACACTTTTTGTGCCCCGCGCTAAAAAATCGAAACTGAGCAAAGCGCGGGGCCCCTAAAAGCGCGGGGCCCGTGGCATAAGCCACTTCAGCCATATGGTTAATCCGGCACTGGCTCTTGTATGTCTTAGTATTCCCCTAACGCCCTCTAGTGCACCCACCGTTCTTCTGGTACCCCTCTAGTACGACCCACGTGCAATTTCAAACCCAACATGCATTATTGTTACTCTTTTAGAGAAGAAGAAACAAACATTCTGTGGTGGAAAATCTTCTATGAAGCTTTAGATGAATCCCATTTACACTTCTGGTGGAAAACAACAGAATTTTATAAACCTCACACGGGAAATTCAACAACTTGAGTTTGAAGGAGTGAATGAATGTCCAGACTTGGGCCATCGGGAGAAAGAATAGCTTTAGGACACGGTCAATACTGGTCAGCCGTAAGTTGTAGTTGTCGACTGCATGAGTTGGAAGTGACACGTGGGAAAATTAGGGAATAATGTTTTATTCTTATTGATGCGAATTTTATCTGTAAGATGTGGTATACAGTATGCCGCAGAATTCCCAAAACAATTAGATTTACAATTGGGCGATTCCTATACTGTGAAATACAGTAACAATTGTTGGATCAGAGGCTGGGTGCATGTGATACGTAAAAGACTTAAAATACGTAAAAAGAGGAGAGAGGCACACGTTTTCCCTATACTCTTTATTTGAGTCTTAATCTTAAACTTGCTTTAAAAGCACCGGATTTAGCTAGGTTATTTTCCCGCCGGCTTTAAGCCATGCAAGTCATTTGCAGTGGGTCGCTGAGATAGATATGTTGAGTTGAGATCCTTTGACTCGCAAGACATGTTGGTATGGTATTTAGTAGGAAGAAAAGCTAAAGACAAGAAGAAAAAAAGTAACAAAGTTAGCGTACTGGGTGGACACTAGTGTGCAATCACTGAGAGCGGAGACGTACAAACGGACCGACAGACAAACTAACGGATGGACAAACGGACAGACAGACACATCATATACCATACCACATCATATACCATACCACAGACAGACAGACAGACAGACAGACAGACAGACAGACAGACAGACAGACAGACAGACAGACAGACAGACAGACAGACAGACAGACAGACAGACAGACAGACAGACAGACAAGACAGACAGACACAGACAGACAGACAGACAGACAGACAGACAGACAGACAGACAGACAGACAGACAGACAGACAGACTGACTGACTGACTGACTGACTGACTGACTGACTGACTGACTGACTGACTGACTGACTGACTGACTGACTGACTGACTGACTGACTGACTGACTGACTGACTGACTGACTGACTGACTGACTGACTGACTGACTGACTGACTGACTGACTGACTGACTGACTGACTGACTGACTGACTGACTGACTGACTGACTGACTGACTGACTGACTGACTGACTGACTGACTGACTGACTGACTGACTGACTGACTGACTGACTGACTGACTGACTGACTGACTGACTGACTGACTGACTGACTGACTGACTGACTGACGAATGGACAAAGGAATGGACAGACAAACTAACGTCTGGACAAACGGACGGACAGATGGACAAACAGATGGACAGACAACGGACAGATATAGATCGATCGTGACCAATTGACTAAAATGGTTTTTCAGACAAATTACCGGGAAATATTTCGCTGTTGGATGTCGCCACCGAGGACTTGAAATGTATGTGTTAATTGCCCATCCAAATCCTTTTAACAACTTGCTTGTCTCGTCATACATCAGAAAAACTGGAAACTGATCGTCGCATGAAGCCTCACGTGAAATATTATACCAATAATGCCTTCCTACAAATTACAAATTACAAATTTTCAGTTGCAACTCACTTCCCACCAAAGCTTAGCAGCGGCAATAGTATTGTTCCAAGAATTGATGCATTTATTCAGGCAGCGGTTATTTTATTCTGGCTCATTACACCAGACATTTTGCCAAATCTCTTGCATTAAGAATTAAATTCCCTGCATGTAACAATTGAGACAAAGAAGTTTTTTTAAAAAATCGTCTTACCCATCCTGGGAAAACACTGTCCTATAACCCACGGTTGGTCTCCATCCTTTAGAGCACACTCACTTTGAGGAATTTTTAAGGTTTTCTCGCGACGACCACCTTTTGAAAGCCAATCCTTAACTTGAATGTACAACTCGTTGCCAATTCTACCAGGCGTTTTTTTCTTTTTGCCTTTCTTACAAATATTTTTTGGATCTTGAAAGTAGGCTGTGATCACGGCTTCTGTCTTGTCCGCCATTACCCAAGGCGAAGAATCGCTTCGAGAAGGGAACGTTGCGTTCGGTGTTATCTATTGATTTTGATGAATTGTGTAAGTTTGCAAAGTTAAACCGAATGAAAGTAAATGGTTGCGTTGCGTGACATTACGTTACGTTACATTACGTTACATTAATTTACATTACATTACATCATTACATTACATCATTACATTACATCATTACATTACATCATTACATTACATCATTACATTACATCATTACATTACATCATTACATTACATCATTACATTACATCATTACATTACATCATTAGATTACATCATTACAGTACAGTACAGTACAGTGCAGTGCAGTACAGTACAGTGCATTGCATTGCCGCCGTTACATTACATTACATTACATTACATTACATATTAAATATACGTAACTTTACGTTCCATCACGTTGGACTGCCCTTCATCGCTTATTACATAGTAGTATACGTTACGTTCTATCACGTCACATTACGTCACGTTGTGCACTTACTGTTGCCTGAATGCCTGCAACATCGCCTTCATTATCAAATATTAATCTCGTTGATTTGTCACTCCCTTTAATGTAGCGATTTCCAACATAAACATTTTTATCTGAAGAAAAATAACCGTGATTATGAGTATTGCTAAAGGTGGTGCTGATGATGGTTATTGAGATGATCATGACCATAAGTATGATGAATCATGATGACGGCGATGATGGTGGTGGTGATATTGTGATGATGATGATGGTGGTGATGATGGTAATCTGATATGGTGATCATGATGATGATGGTGGTGATACTGTGATGGTAATTTGATATGATGGTGATCATGAGGATGGTGGTGATGATGGTAATCTGATATGGTGATCATGATGATGATGGTGGTGATACTGTGATGATGATGGTAATTTGATATGATGGTGATCATGAGGATGGTGGTCATGATGGTAATGATTATTGTTCTACTTATGATGATTTATTCTGGTAATGGTGGTACGTAGTGGTGGTATGTGATGGTGCTCATAATTATAATGAGATTGTGGTGATGCATGATAGCGTTTCCTTTCTCACCTCCACAAGAACCGTCTTTTGTCCAACCTTCATCCTCAGCTTTGCTCGTGCTTATTGGCATATTTGAGAATAACTGAAATGTCACTAAAAACAACGTAACATATGCATTGATATTTGCTAATAACACAGCTATATATACGACTGTAAACTGGCAGTTAAACCGAATGTTCTCTTGCGTGCGACTTTGCAAGATTGATACGCAACATTGCAATTGTGATTGGCGGATTCAGTCAGCAACTTGCAAACGCTTTATCACGATTCCTCGACGGGTTGCTTAAAATATTGGTTTTAAACATCGAACAACACATAAATGTGATGTTATACTTAAGGTAATGGCTCTAACTTTATGTAGAATTTCGCATTATCCAAAGTTTGGCATTTAAAACAATTTTTTAAGGCAACCCGTCGAGGAATCGTGATAAAGCGTTTGCAGGTTGCTGATTGATATCATCTATCAAAATTGCAATGTTGCGTATCAATACTGCAAAGTCGCACGCAAGAGAACCGATTCGGTTTGACTAGAAACTCAGCCAGCAGTGTAGGATTAAAGGTAATGGAGTCACCTTCCTGTTTTTCGGATTGGCCGGGTTCCTTAGCCTTGCGGGTCCTTGCCCCCTCTGCAGGTCCTGTGTGTCAACTTCCTATAATACAGCGAAGGCCTGCCCTTCTTAAAAGCAGCGACACTCTCTTACCATGCCACTATAGTTCGATAATAGTGCGCGATCTAACATGTCTGGTTACTTACCTAGCAATCTATCCCATTTGAGGTCTACATGATCTAAAAGAATGATGATATAAAAAAGGTAATTTTCTGACTTCATTACATCTGGCGCACATTTGACTGGTTAAGTTTGGTCTAATACCACCCCAGCTCCCTCCCCCCCTTCCCCACCTCCCATGCACTTCCACCTCCCATGCACTTTCACCTCCCATTGCACTTTCACCTTCCACACTTTCACCTCTTAAACTAGCTCCCTCCTCCCACACTCCCACACCTAGACTTTGCAATGACATTGGAACGGAACATCAAGAAGGCTAATATACTGCTAGATATGCAACAGACCTGGGCCCTCGCCAGTAGCGTAAGGGGCCCCAACCGTGAAGGGGCCCCTGATGAAATTATTGGGTTAACTAGTGACTGAACCAATTGGGTTAAGGGGGTAGTGGGGGCCCCCAAACACAAGTATACTAAGGGCCCCGAGCAGCTCTGTTACGTCACTGGCCCTCGCTTTATGCCTGCAAGCCTGCAGCGCATTGAACCGAGTGTTTTGCGCATGCTCCATACAAAATCAAGTGCACGTGATCGCTCTCCGAATAAAAAGAAGAATATTTACCCAAAAAAACACGATCGAGAAAACATTTTGGAAAAGAAACTTCAGTATATAAGCAACAGGTAAACATATTACAATAATAAACTTATTTAAATGTCGTATAATATTGTCGAAAACTGACTTGTAAACAGTTTTTTGAGCTATTTTTTTTATTTATCGCTTTAGTTATTCCGACTTTGTGAGGATGTCGTGAACTTGATTCTCCGCGTACTGAAGCGATTTGATCGATCCGAAATATTACCGAGGTGAGACAAAAATTGGTTTTGAGTAGCGTGTTGTGTGAAAACTAGCTGACTATTTAATAATATAGTGGAAAACTGTGAACTTTTAATAAAAATACTAAAGGCCTGGCCAAACGCTTTCAACATTTCATGCATGCATGTTGAACGAAAATTTGAACATGTACAAATTTCGTTCAACATCATTCAACAACGTTCAACATCATTCAACAGGGTGGCCAAACGCTTTCAACATGTTGAATCACGGTTGAATTCAACAATGTTGAACGATGTTGAATGAAATGTTGAAAGCGTTTGGCCAGGCCTTAAAAGTTCAAACATTCTCAGGTTTGCACAGAGGATCTAAAATATACATTCGGGAAAAAAGGATCTGTAGTCAGACTCAGTTGAGTGGTTTTATCAAATCACGTAACTTGTCATTCTTGTCAGGTGCGAAACGTTAACGATATCGTAAAAGTTGGTCAGTTATAGTACAGTTGTAAATATATGTGTAGGATAAGGTAATAAGGATGAAAGCGTTATCTGTTACAAGAGTAGGCACATTGTTCATATTAAATACAATAAAAACAAAACAAATGAGTTGTGACGTAAGTTTTAAAAAATAATATTTCGATTAGATTGAAAAATGAAAAGTCAAATTTGGCCATGTCGACAACTTTGTTCCATGCAGGGCTTTTCTATCCGTGGTCGTGGTGGGAATATTAAGGTTGACGTATAATAGAATAATTATTTGAAAAGGTAGTAAACTGCCGAGAATAGTTTTGATAACGAAACCTTGTTATTTCTACCTTGTAATTATTTCTTCGATATTAGAAAAATAATGCTTACCACGTTTATGTCTATGAGCCACAACATCTCCAAGTTTTGCCAACACGAGACAAAAAATAACAAGAAATTGAAACATACTTTTAGGATTTTCTTCGTGTAGTAATTTAGCGCGATGTTCTTCGACGTTCGCCTGCTGGAAACTCCACCGACTGACAATATGTGATTTCAAACTATTGTCCTTTAAATTATTTTTCATGAGAGCTTCACATCTGGACGTGGTATCTTAACTCCGCGCTGTTTAATTGTTTTGTGATTTTACAAATTACAATATCTTTTTTGTTTATCCTAATACTGTTTTAAACGGCGCATTGTCAACATTTCTCTGCGCGAAATGTAAATGATTTTTATCAAAAGCTGTTTAAACAATTTCTTTAACAAACGGCGTAATTGGCAAAAATGAAAGACAAACATGCACGCGTTTTACCAACAAGCAAAACTATGACTATCATATTTACAATATTATTTCTAACAAACGCCAAACCGCAGCAATATTTACGATTCATGACCTAGAAAATGAGTTTCTAAGTCATACAGAAAAATTATGTTTTTTAATAGGATAAATGCCGGTGGCAGAGGACTTTGCAAAGCCATATTTGATTGTATTATATTGCACCCTTTTATTACAAATAGTTCAATTTTGAAAGATCTAAGGTTTTGCCGAAGGCGATGCCGGCAATTTATAATGTCTCCTTCTTTAGCATATTTTGTTTCCAGATTTCACACATAACTGGTATTTTTTTCCTAATAATGGTATATACACCATCAGTGAAAACCTAGTTATTTACAACTCTCGCCACAAATCACATTTATAAGTCAGAATCGTGTACATCGTCTCAACTGTTTTTCATTGGAAAATTGAACTTTTTATAAATTAATTAAACTGAGCCAAAAACAAGTGATAATTACTATCTATATAATATTGCATTCAAAAAAACACTTTGCTCATATTTGTAATTAGGTGAAATTTGTAAGTCTATATCAAGCATGATAAAGCCTTTATACCACAATATATGGCAAAACACTAAGAAATTAGTTGAAAAACGAGATGATGGTCTATACTGTAGACCGTTGGATCTGGGGCGGAGCGTCCGAATTTTTTTAAAACAACTTCTAAAAACTTTTGTAATTTTTTGTAACTTTAGTTATCAACACTAAGTTTTCTTGAGCCTGGGCTTGTCCCGGCTAACCGGTTTATAGTTCGTATCACAAAATTCTTTTCTCGTGCCGCAAGAGAGATTTGAATCACTGGGATTCGTTTTCATCCAAATTAAACCAATTCTTTCTTTCAAATTTAGTTCCGGTTTACTTTCTTGTGTGACTGCGACGAACAAAGACAAGGTATTTTTTCAATAATTTTTCTTGGCAAGTTTATTTGCTTGTGTCTACGACTGAACAAATATTTATTGAAAGCAGAATTAAGCTGGTCGGATTAAAGTTTGAAATATTTAAACTTCAAAATGAAGAAAAATTTTGTGAAGATGAATGCAAAGTGACGCAGTGGCGGATCCAGGGGGGTTATGGGGGTTGCAACCCCCCTGGCCTATTATATATGGTATATTATATTATATATAATGATAAATTGTGTTTAGTTTATAATATAGCGTATAAAAATCACTATTTCTGATCCTAATATTGTCCCCAAAATGCAGGAAATAACATTTCAGGGTATCAGAAATCAAAAATTTTCCGGGGGTCATACCCCCGGACCCCCATAGAGGTGTCAACCCCCTCTTTAAAACGTATGTATTGCGTAATTCCTATAGTTCAATTCTTGACGCAGCGCCATTTGGCATGGCAATGGAGTTTTTACACTAAGCCTTTTTTTAATAAGGGAAAACTTGTTTATTTGTGTCTTACACACGAGCAAATAGAACTGCGGTCAACGAAAACTTAATTTGGTTGTGTGTGTGTGTTACGCTTAATTTTCCATATGCCGTAAGCCGCCACCGCTAGCTGTCCACAACCAGATTTATATATTCACGCGGTCGTTTCTTTTTAATATGGAGACCAATATCGTTTTATTTTCACAACGTAATTGTCTTTGAACAAACAAGAAGCAAAATTATGCTGCCACTGAAGTACGCGTGAAGTACGCGTGAAGTTGAACAGATGGAAGTTTCTCATGGAGGTTTTTTTTCGATATTATTTTCGCACTTTTCCCTGCCGTAATTTGGCGATTAATTCACATCCTCGTTATATAGACGTGGAACGTTTTCTTGTGTGCTCTTGTGACATTAATCCCTCCTTTTCTTCCTGTTGTTGTTGTTGTTGGTGGTGGTGATGGTGATGGTAGTGGTGTTTGTGGCGGTGGTAGTGATGGTGATGGTAGTGGTGTTTGTGGTAGTGGTCATGGTAGTGGTGGTGATGGTGATGGTGGTGGTAGTGGTGTTTGTGGCGGTGGTAGTGGTCATGGTAGTGGTGGTGATGGTGATGGTGATGGTGATGGTAGTGGTGTTTGTGGTAGTGCCATGGTAGTGGTGGTGGTAGTGGTGTTTGTGTGGTAGTGGTCATGGTAGTGATGGTGATGGTGATGGTAGT
Organism: Paragorgia papillata; assembly: GCA_035771165.1. Lineage (NCBI taxonomy): Eukaryota > Metazoa > Cnidaria > Anthozoa > Scleralcyonacea > Coralliidae > Paragorgia > Paragorgia papillata. The sequence continues at coordinate 1,067,903 of JAWNZC010000250.1, read as the reverse complement.
GGTGTTTGTGGTAGTGGTCATGGTAGTGGTCATGGTAGTGGTGGTGATGGTAGTGTTGGTTTGTTGCTCAGTGCTGTGAAAGTTTTTAGGAACAGAGCAAAAACCTATATATGCGATACAATATGAACGTAGCCTAAATTGAATCGAATTCCGCTTATGGTTGGAGAGCGTGTCGTCGCTTGCACTATTAATTTAAGCACATATCTTACACAGCATGTGTGCACGAAACTATGAGAGAGGACGCACGCAAGCCACGAAAACACACGCAAGCTACGAGAGAGGACGCACGCAAGCCACGAAAACACACGCAAGCTACGAGGGAGGACGCACGCAAGCCACGAAAACACACGCAAGCTACGAGGGAGGACGCACGCGAGCTTATAGGTTCGACATGCTTGCTTTTTTATGCCGTCACGTAAAAACCTATATATTCGGTATAGTAAGAACAGACTCGAGGCGAAACGGTGCAAAAAGCTATCTGATACAAGCTTTTTGTACCTTCCAGTTCGAAATCGTAGCAAATTTTGTTTATGCTAGTTTTTAAACCACAGTACTATCCTATAATGAAACGAGTCAAACCTATGACGGCTATAGCCGTCTAATCGCTAGGGCTTCAAGTGCACTGCAGTCAGTATTGTAGTTACATAATATTCAGTATTGTAGCTGCTTTTTGGCTCACTGGACTTGTTTTAAATGGACTATTATTACTACTCGTGTGTGCCAAGAAACACGTTTTTCCTTGACAAGTCTTTTTGTAAGGCAAAATGGTCAGTCCAAGCCTGCTTTGTTGAAAACTGAGCTGTCATTTCCAACAGGAATACTTGTCAAGGAAGTTGTCAGTGTTTCCTCTGACGTACACACACATAGTACACACAGTCACAGACAGAAAGAAAAGAACTTCAAACATGTCATAAAACTTCCTCGTCTCGGAAATGCCATTTCCTGCATTCTGAGGGGTGATTTTTAAGAACACTGAAGGTCATAAAATGTCATAGAAACTAGTTAAATGTCATAAAAACTAGTGGAGTTCATCACCATAATTATCCTTGTTTCTCGCAATGGGAACAAAGAAAGAGTTTATCTTTTGACACTTCTTCGCATCAGATTGCAGCTTTTTATCATTCTCAAGTCTTTGTTTGCGCGCGAAAGGCATGTTATTGTATACGTAAATCAGCCTGCCATGACCTACAGCGACGCCATTGTTGCTTTGAGATCCCGCAGTTTTTGACTTTTGTGCATGGTCTGCCATTTTATTTAAATATAATTTCTCTTCACTTCATTTCTCTTCACGTGGTTACCTGGCCCATATTTCTTTTGAAATTGGGCCAGGATACCAGGCTACGCCGTGCCATGCCTCAGGGCATGAACTTGGACCGTGGCACAGGCGTCACGCAGCGAGATCGAAATCGGCGTATGGTTAATAATATCAATTGAATTAATGAGACAGCAAATAAAAAATTGAAACTTACTCAAGTGTGAAATAATACCTGCAATGCTGACTTAGGGCGCTTTATTTATTTCTCCCCCAACAGACCACACACTGGCCCCAAGACACACGAACAAGCGAGCGATCCTGTGATAATCTAAACAAATGGTGAGCGATACACAATGAAATAGATTCATCTAAATGCCAGCACACTAAGGTAGGACTTATTCGACAGAATAGTCTTGTGTTTATTAGCTTTTATGACGTTTTATATCTTAATTCAGTTTGCTCGTACGAGGCGGGAACTGGGAAGGTAGTACAAAATTAGTTCAGTTTATAACTACGTTTAAACTGCTTTATTCCTTCTATCCTATCTGACACAATATTATTTCGTATATTACGCTTCAGAGCATTCTCAATATATCGGAGGGGACATTAACATGCTCTTGTGTGGGAGGCTTAAATCATTTAGCCTCGTTAAGAATTTCTTAATACTACATCTCCGCTACTATCAAGCCAACAACAACAACAACAACCAGTTTTGAACGGTGTCTATAAACACGAACGGTCTTATGAAGTATCGAAAAGCATGTTACGTGTTCTTCATGATCGTGATAACGTTCTTACTCCTACGTTCGTTTCCAAAGATGGATATTTCGACTTGGAGCTTGCTCTTAATGACCGAGAAAGAGGCGAACTTCTTGAGAACTTGGGCGCGAGTTCAACGAACACAGTTAGACGTGGACCAACTGCTAGGTCCTTGTAAACGTTGTGTAGACACCACCCAAACGACTTGTGAACTTAAACCCGATCAAACGACAGACATAGCGCATAGCTTATTATCAGGAGAAGATCTACGGCCGGCAGGGGACTTCAGTCGTCTCTTTATCACAACGAGAAATATTAGCGGTCATGGAAAATCCACTGGTGGTGATTACTGGAAGGTTACTCTTGAAGGTCCATCGTTTTTCTCTGCCTCTGTGTTTGACCTGCGCAACGGAACCTACGAGCTAGTGTTTCTACCAGTAACACCTGGGTGTTATAAAGTTGACATCGTCTTGGTACATTCCGTGTGTCAGAGGATCATTCATCGATCAAAATTCCACTCGGATAACTTAGGTATGTTACTGTACAACCTTGCGTTGCGGCCCAACTGTATGCCCGGATTTTGACAATTTCACCCAAAGAAAAGTGGAAATTCGGGTGTAAAGTTGGGCTGCGACGCAAGGCTAGGTATATACAGTGCAACAATATTGTGTCGATGATGTCGTCTAGTTGTTTACCATTTTTCAACCGAATTATCATATGAATGCACGCGGAATGTAAGAGGCTAAGAGCGTACACGTCTACGCGAAAGGCTAGGAGAACACGAATAATGCTAAGAAAATATGTATATTTTAGATTTATGCATAATGATAGTCATACTATATTTTTTTGTAACAAGGATAGCGTAGAACTGAATAACTGACCAAGATCGCGTAAAACGCCAGATAAAGACAACTATATAATTGCCTCCTCTTCTTGGCAACGTGCTCCAAATTAGTTTCTCAAGTGCATCCAATTAACTCGAGTCAGCATTAATTTTCGTGAACGTCTGCTCAAAATCCTTTATAGATATAATATTAAAAAAGAGGAAAATAGACACAACTTTGCTATGTTAAAAATATTAAATAAACGTTAATACGTATATTAGCATATTGATTATTGACACCACGAATAATTATTAATACATATGGGGATTATCTAATCCGTGACTTGATGCACACAATTAAGTTGTGTTCCTCAAATTCCTCAAGTGCACCCGCAACTCAATTTAGAACAATGAATCATCATTTTTTGAATAACATCTCGTAACTTTTAGATGTCAATTTAAAAAAAAGAAACAAAAGAACTTAATTTTTTACGTCGAAATATACTTTAAGTGATTCTCTGATGAAAATATTGTTGGCAATGTTTTTGCATAATCCTAAAGAGGATATGGTAGTTGGTAATCGTGCAAAGTTTCATTTCAAAATTCGTTGAAGAAAAGGTGATATTTTACGTGTGAAGTTTGTATTTTAGAGCGCCGCCATTAAAGTGGCCGAGCTTGAGAAGAATGAGTCGAGGAAGCTTATGACGTCATAGACTCAATAACAACAACAATCTTTTGGTTTTGTTGAGACTGACGTCATAAGCTTCCTCGACTCATTCTTCTCAAGCTCGGCCACTTTATGGCGGCGCTCCAAAATACAAACTTCGCACGTAAAATTCGACTTTATTTTTGAGAATTTCGAAATGAACTTCGCACAATTACAAACTATCATAACATCTTTAAGATTATGCAGAAACATTACCATCAAATATTTTCATAATTGAACCACTTTAATAAACGTTATTTAAGCCTTATTTAATACGTATATTCACCATAATCGGACTACGTACGTTACCATCTAGTCGTATCTTTTGTGCCTTTTGTTGGAGAGAGAATTTAGTGAAATAAGGGAGTGAAGCTTAATACGGGATAATGATAAAATTTATCGTGAAATGTCGGAAACTAGCTGGAGAGAATGGCAAACGCTATTCAACTTTATGGAAGTTAGGAGCCGATGGTGACTGTCCACTCTATAAAGTTAAATTTCTTAAATTTTATTCTAATTTATGAAGGAAAAATTGAACACTACATTGAAATACCTAAAGCAAAAGATGACCCTCTTTTACACAGTAAGTCGCACTTAAACAAATAAAGTGAGATTTTACGTTGAATGGAGGGAGCAAGATGGACAGAGGAAAGGACGGATGGACGGCGGACTGATGGGTGAATGGAAGGGAGGGAGGGAGGAGGGAGGGAGGGAGGGAGGGAGGGAGGGAGGGAGGGAGGGAGGGAGGGAGGGAGGGGAGGGAGGGAGGGAGGGAGGGAGGGAGGGAGGGAGGGAGGGAGGGAGGGAGGGAGGGAGGGAGGGAGGGAGGGAGGGAGGAAGGGAGGAAGGGAGGAAGGAAGGAAGGAAGGAAGGAAGGAAGGAGGAATTAATGAATGAAGGAAGAAAGAATTAATAGACTGATACGCTAGTAATGAATGGAACAGACAGACCGACAATCTAGACAGACAGAAACAGACAGACACACACAAACAAACAAACAAACACACGAACAGACAATCTAGACAAGCACACGCACACGCAGACAAACAGACAGACAATCTAGACAGACAGACAGACAGACAGACAGACAGACAGACAGACAGACAGACAGACAGACAGACAGACAGACAGACAGACAGACAGACAGACAGACAGACAGACAGACAGACAGACAGACAGACAGACAGACAGACAGACAGACAGACAGACAGACAGACAGACAGACAGACAGACAGACAGACAGACAGACAGACAGACAGACAAAAAACATTTCTGATTGTCCACCGTTCATTATGTTATTCAGGACTTCAGTACCACATGAGGTTTCGTGACTGTTTCAAGTCATCCATATTTCAATATCAAGTACAAGGTTGTTATGGATGCTGCAGTGGTTGTAAGTTCCTGTGGAATGGTTATGGAACTTGGGAAAATGAACTAGGAAACTTAAAGTGGAGACCTTATATAAAAACAGATGGTAAGAGGACATGAAAAGCCACACATGAAAAGACGAAAGGTCCTGTTAAGGCTATTTTCCACTCTCGAAAATCTTCCGCAGGATAGGAACGGACAGGAAAGTTTCCTTTGTGTTAAAGTCATTAGTTCCGACCGAGAGCTCACAAGACAAAGAAAACTTCCCTGTCCGTTCCTGTCCTGAGGAAAATTTTCCTGAGTGGAAACCAGCCTTTTATTACATGGTGCGATTTTGCATGCAACTTTACTTGTCGCGTAAGTGAGCAACGATATTGATATTGCGAGATATAAAGTTGCATGAACCATTGCAGCGTGTAACATGCTGTGCAAATGGTCAAAATTGGTGCTAAACAAAGTTGCATGAACCATTGCAGCGTAACATGCTGTGGAAATTGTCAAATTCTCTGCAATGATCGCAACAATTAAATTGGTCATTGCACAGCATGTTACACACTGCAATGGTTCGTGCAACTTGTCTCGTAACAACTACGTGAACCGGACGCCATTCGCAATGCAAGTTACCGATGGAAAATGCACTGTTGTAATCAGTAAATAGGGCCTTAAATCACGATCTACTCGCTCATCTAGGATCATCTTTGCATGTCATTTTCCCCTTGTAATTCTTTGCTTTAGATAGACCCAAAAAAGTAAACTATCCAAAACGTGTCGTAAGGAAAAACGGAACTTTATTGTTCTTTGGAGATCGCCACTCACCATTGTATCAGTCGGTCATTCACAGACCTTTGTGTGGAAAGATATTTAAAAACTGTAAGTATGGATATTAGTAATGTGGTATATTGGAGTTTGTGAAGTGCCAGTAACCTTCCGAATACACTACACACGTAAAAACACGCAAGCTGTTACATACCTTCAAGCAAGTTGTTACATACCTGCAATAAAGTTGTTACAAGGCTGTTCAACAGGCTGTCACCGTCATGTGTTCGCACTGGCTGTCCCAGTCTGTTAACATGTCTGTAACAGGTTGTTGACAAATTGTAACAAAGCTGATGACTCCAACAGACTGATGACAAGTTGTTCCAAGAACCTGTTACCGCTCTGCACTTAACAAGTTGTTAACAGATTGATGCTAACAAGGTTGTAGTAGCTTCTTGAATGAACAGCATTGTTACAACCTGTTAACAGCCTTGCTACCGGACAGCAGCTCTTTATAATACGTCAAATTATATTTATTTCTCTGTTATTCCGTGGTTTTTACAACTTTCTAGCTGTGTTGTGGGTCGCAATTGTCCCGCCTGAAAACATTCTCGTATTATAAACCCGGGATGAAAAACGTTCCGTCCCAGCTCCAATGTAAACATCCCCTGAGGTTGTTTACGGTATTTATAACAAGAACTAACAAAACTTAACTGTAATTAAAGGGAAAATATATTTTAGATTTATTTACAACTGACATTCTTTATTTCTTTTCGTAATTTCAGGTGAAAAGGCAACCGCCTTTTTCCCAAAAGAAAATTTCTCTATGTCAAGTGTGGAGCATATTAGCAAGCTTGTCGTTGCCAGTTTTACTTCGTTACTAAAATATTCATTACAACTACCACAAAGCGCTTTGATAGTTAATTCTGCTTTCATTGGACACCTACCTTTTAATAGTTATACTTCTATTGTTGATAAAATTGCACAGTTGATACGGGAGACTACAAATAGTTCAACGCATGCGCAGATAATTTGGAGCACAATAACCTTACGTCCGGGTAGTGATCGCAGCTCGGTAAGTTGGACTCAGTCCCATCGATGAGGAAGATTGATTTTTAGATGCACAGTGTATTTGGTAATTTTTATTTAACCCTTGCCATCTTAGAGGCTCTCACTCAACGAGTAACATCTGTCATTAGACAAAGTTCTTCCTTACTATTTTTCCATCCATCATCTATCTATCTTTCCTTTATTCCATCTATCATTTCTCCTTCCTTCTTTCCTTCCATTCTTCCTTCCTTCCATTCTTCATCCCTCCCTTCCATTCTTCATCCCTTCCTTTCTTTCTTCCTCCCTCTCTTCCATTCTTCCTCAATGGACTCAGTTCCATTGATGAGTAAGATCATAACACTGATTTTTAGATGCACAGTGTATATGGTGATTTTTATTTAACCCTTGCCATCTTAGAGGCTCTCGCTCAATGAGTAAAATCTGGCATTAGACAAAGTTCTTCCTTCCATTCTTCCTTACTATTTTTCCATCCATCATCTATCCTTCCTTCCATTGTTCCAGCCATCATTTCTCCTTTCTTTCCTTCCATTCTTTATCCCTTCCTTCCTTCCATTCTTCATCCCTTCCTTCCTTCCATTCTTCATCCCTTCCTTCCTTCCTTCCTTCCATTCTTCATCCCTTCCTTCCTTCTATTCTTCCTCCCTCCCTTCCTTCCTCCCTTCCTCCTTTCTTTCCATCCTTCCCTCCTTCCTTCCATCCCTCTCATTCTTCTTCACTTCCATTCTTTCATCCATCCATTCCTTCCTTTCATTTATTCTTCATCCATTCCATCCCTCATTTCTTTCATTCTTCCTTCTATTACTCCTTACTTAGATAATTTTAATAGTATATACATTTCTTTGAATTATTTTTTTGTCTATTTTTTTAGCATATCCATATTTATAATGCCTACACAAATCGCAAGATGTGTGATGCAAAAATTCCCATATTGGATTTATTTCCACTTACTGACAGTCATCCTCATTACACACATTCTTCAACAAAAAAGAAACGGATACCATACTCCACCTTTGAATCAGTAGAAAGACTTCTTGAAGATTTTTTTGAGCGAACAACAGATAGATAGATTTCCAGCAAAAAATATCTTTTTTACCAATAGAAGAACGAGTTTTCACGAGTCATAATTTAGATTTTGTTGACTATTTGGCTTGAATGTAAATATATAAAATTATTTAAGTGAATTAAGTATCAGAGTTGCAAGTTTATGTAAGTGTTTAATATTATGTGTAATAAAGACTTTGAATTTGAGAACAATTTAAGAATTTAACAGTTGGAGATTTAAGGAATGAGAATCGATTTGTATAATTTATTAGTGTGTTGACTTCTGTGTTGGTTGGGGGGAGAAGAGCGAGGTGTTCAGTGGCTCTTCCTTATTTATGATAAACCACTGACCATGAAGCTTTGCCAATATTTTTTTTCTACACTCTTCTGAAAACTATTATTAGTTATGTAGTCCCGTGAAGATACATTGCATTACTACAAAATGTAACAGCCTGTTTGGTGTTCATACAAGGCTAGTTATCTTCAGAGTAGGGTTGCTGTACTGTATGCAACACAAGAGCAACTTTGACCATAGATAATGGACATACAGTAGGCAAGGTTCAAATTAACGGTTCGTGATTCACGAACCAAATTACGAACTTAACGAACGCAAAAGCAAAAATTTTAATACAAATCACGAATTGAAAATAACGAGTGACTTTTGAAACTTTATATAATCGCAGACTCAGTACTAATGCTGAACTGGTCTCACACAGCGTACATGAAGTAGTTTACATTAAGTGGTCAGTGGTACTACTGTGGAAGCATTTTTCGAGTGCCCACTTGCACCCATGCAAACTTTCCACTATGGCACAGAATAAATGCAAAGACCTAGCACACTACAATAAGCTGTGGGAGTTTCAAAGAGAAGAAAAGACTGAGAAAAACTAAAATCAGGCATGTTATACATGGATATCACGATCTCTACAAAAAAATAAACCTTTTTGTTTCTTGAGAGTATAAGTTTTTAAGGCACTGATTACTACTTTAAAATGGGGGTAAAAAATCAGGCATTATACGGATGGAACTTTTTTAAAATTCACAAACCAGTTTTCAATAGTTAATTCGAACCTTGATAGGTGTACTTGACCAGTTACATTTGGGGGGGGGGGAAACATTTTTGATAATGGAGGGGAACTGGATAGGAAACTTAAAACGATGTTACAAAACCAGAAACAATGTTTGCACAACTTGCTATGGTAATTATACACTTGCATAATCACCATAGCAAGTTGTGCAAACATAATTTCTAGTTTCGTAAGTTTCCTATCCAGTCTCTTAAATTATCCCTACCCCCTAAGATAGCTTCGTCTCAGGCTGGACTGGAAAGTTTGTAAAATGTGCGTGGGCATCTCATGAAAATTGCATGGGAAAATACGTCGATTCCAGGGTGGTCGCGAATAAAATGGTGGCTACAATTGAATTTTCATGCAGTTTTCACCGAATCTGCGTTAAAAGTCCACGATCACAGGCAATTTTTTGAAAAATTGCACAACCACTGCATTTCTTATGAAAATTGCGCAGCCGCTGGGAATTGTCATGAAAACGATATATCTGTTGCACGATACAAACTTTCCAGTCTGGGTCTCAGGTGAACATATTCCAAAATATGTATTATTATCTTATAAAACAATATAAAACCAATACCAATATCACTACACCCAACACCAATAGTGGGTGTGGTGCTTGGATACACATCCATTTTGATGAATTTTGCAATGAAGTTACTTCATGATGTACAAAATGGATATCCTTTGGTGACAAATTATCCCCCATTCCAACAATATTCATATATGTACACTTATCAAAATATTCGATAAGATTTGGCAAGAATGCCCATTGAATGAAACCAGGCATTTGTACTGGTTGCACTCCTAAATACGAGGCTAATACTCCAATATAAGCATCGTCAACTGTGATCTGCTTAACCTTGCTTGTTATTTCCAGCATTTCTCGGACAACGTAGCCAGACAAAACATACAATGCACCTTTGGGATACCATGGATAACGTTTTTGTGGTAAATCCCTCCAGCTAACGTAGTGTCTGTGAGTTTTATCGCGGACAATATCAGCTCTGTATAAAACCCCAGCATAAAGAGGTGTCTCTGGAAAGGGTCTATCTCTTATCCACTGAATTAAGGAAGGAATATTAATGTACACATCATCATCTGTCTTTAATAAGTAATCGTAATTCTGCTCTGAGGCCCATTTAAAGGCCATCAATAGTTTCTTTGTGATGTTCCTGTAAGTATCTGGGAAATTACCAATAATCACGTCACGGTACTTAGCGGCTTCCTTCAAACGCTCAGAATCGGTGGAACGCTTGTGTGTCTTTCCAAGGAAAAACGTTACGCTAAATTGCTTTTCTCCGCCAGTGGGGTTTCCCCAAGTCTGTCTAATAGCCATTCTCTTTTGAACATGAACTTCGCCGCTAGCTCCGGAGGAGACCAAAACTAAAAGAAATACACGATCCTTTCTTGGTACAGGACGGATAATTGGACGGATAAACGACACTTGATCTTTTAAAATAGGTAAGCTGGACATATCTCGTTTGATTGGAATCGTGAGGCTAGGGATATATAAATCCACGATGTGATTGTATAATGAATTGGACAAATAGAACACAAAATAAACAGCGAATAGTAACAAAAGAAAACGACGAATCGGTCGCGTTAACAAACGCCAACTGCCAATATTTCCAAGCCGTTTTATGTCAAAATCCATAATGACCACCAAATATCACATAAAATATTGCTTTGTCCTTCTTCTTTTCTTTCTAAAACACATCTTCAACTGTTAAAAAAGTAGAAACCGTTGTATACAAATCAATTTTGACAACTACACTTTTCGTAATATGTTGTAATAATACACGTTGGACTTGAAGTCTTGGACCTCAGTTTTAGGACGTAGGAGGATTAGTATGAAGCCAAAGGATATAGGGGGAACAGCAGACTAGTTCCTAGTCCTCTTTTCTCTCGAACGTATTTTGGTGACGTCACAGAATAGGCATCGAGCAATTCGGTCTGTAGCCTGGTACCCTGGCCCAATCAAAGAATATGGGCCAGGTAACCACTAAAGACTTCTGCTTTCCTATTGGTTAAAATTTCGCGCGTTTTTAGTGGCTATGAGTAAAACTGCAATCGTCATAAGTGGATTTAGCCCTGATGACGCGGGAATGAGATTAGTGGTTACCTGGCTGTAGCCTGGTACCCTGGCCCAATTTCAAAAATAATATTGGCCAGGTAACCACTAATCTCATTCTCGCGTCATCAGGGCGAAATCCACTTATGACGATTGCAATTTCACTCATAGCCACTATAAAAACGCGCGAAATTTCAACCAATCGGAAAGCAGAAGTCTTTAGTGGTTACCTGGCCCATATTCTTTGATTGGGCCAGGGTACCAGGCTATTCGGTCTGCCGCTCGACGTTAAAAAGAGAGGCCTGGGAACCAGGCTGGGGGAACAGAGGGATATAAAAAAGCTATCCCGTTTCTATCCTATATATCCTCCATCAATACCTTTCAGCTCTTCCTTGTGGAACTGTGGAAGCGCCATGGAGTCGATGGAAACAGTTTGCGAGATGATGGAAACGAATCCTTCCAATCCTCCCAGTAAGAAACTGAAAACATGTTTAAAAATGTTTGTATTTTGTGCGTTATACTTCAAAGTGTATCTTCATGGGAGTTTTAATTGACACTGCCTTTTCTAAACTTTTTTTTTCAACCAGATGTCGAAGTCTTGAATTCCCCCCACGCTGATGAACAGATGACCGAACAAGGAATTGCCGTTGAACAGTTGAGTATTCTCTCGTCCATTCCACTGCCAAGTCAAGCCAAGGACGAAGACGAAGTTGAAAGCGAAGAACCACTAGAAAGCGAAACGATTGTGCCAAATGGAGAAAGTGATACGGAAAAAGATGATAAAAAAGAACCTAGCGACAGTGGCAGTGTTGGTTCGGGACAAGACGAAGTTGAGAATGCTATAAACGAACAAGAACTCAAATACTGGAATGCTGTGAAAGAAAACCCACAGGATTTCACAAGCTGGACGTACTTATTACAATTTGTTGAACAAGAGGTGGGCAAAAACGTTCGTTCATGAAAAAAAAAACACTCTCAAATATTGGAGTTTGTATATTTGGCCTTCAATTTTATTGTCCAGTTTCACCGTTTCAAGAAGGATTCAACTTTTGAATATTTTGTGAATTTTAGGCAGTAATTTTTAAGATAATCTACTATACTTTATTAGGGCACTACTACCGAGTATCAAGTGCGAAAACTCGTCTTCTGGGCCGGTCTAGAACCAAGAAAAACAACACCAAATATTCAGTATGGGTTTTGTCGTAAATTTGGTTGGAAATTTTTTCATGGTGCAGTTCGCAATCGTGGTCTTTTGTGATAGTTTTTCAGATTTGTTTTTTCTTCTTTTTAGAATAAAGTGGATTCTGTGAGACAAGCGTTTGATGCGTTCTTGAAAAGATATCCATTTTGCTACGGATATTGGAAGAAGTTTGCAGACATGGAAAAAAAAATTGGCGAACTAGCTCTTGCACGTGAGGTAGATAATTTATGCAGAAACAGGGGGGTGGTGATAGGGGGGCATGTGAGGTTGATAATTTATGCAGAAATGGGGTGGTAAGTGGGGGGCATGTGAAGTAGATAATTTATGCAGAAAAAGTGGTGGGGGGCATGTGAGGTAGATAATTTATACAGAAATGTGGATGGTAAGTGGGGGGCATGTGAGAGATAATTTATGCAGAAACAGGTGGTGGGGGCATGTGAGGTATATAATTTATGCAGAAACAGGGGTGGTGGTGGTGGGCATGTGAGGTATATAATTTATGCAGAAAAAGTGGTGGGGGCTGTGAGGTACATAATTTATTCAGAAAAAGTGGTAAGTGGGGACATGTGAGATAGATAATTTTGCAGAAAGAGGGGTGGTGGGGGGCATGCGAGGTAGATATTTATATGGAAACAGGTGAGGGGAGGGCATACGAAGTAGATAATTTAAAACAAGTTTTTCTTTAAAATGGCAGCCTTGCTAGTAGTTATACCTGTTCTCTGGTTTTCTGCTCGTTCCCTGTTGCCTATATCAACCAACTGCAATTCACAAACTAAACAATGTCTTGCTTGATTACAACATGATGCAAGATGAATAATTTGTGGATTTCTACAGTACTCTATTTTTTATTTCAGCTCATTCCGGCTCAGGCAGGAATGGGTCAAATAAATAACACTATTAATTATGATAGCGTGGCCAACTGTGTTAAAATTGTGTGAAATTTATTTTCAGGTGTTTGAGAAAGGTGTTGAAGCAGTTACCTTGAGTGTTGATCTCTGGGTGCATTATCTTAATTTTACATCTCACTCAACAAAAACACAACCTGACAGCTCTACAGTTATGCGATGGTAATTGATTCGAGTTGTTTTATATTTGATTATAACAGCGGGTTATGACAGCACGTTTTTTGTTGTTGCTTTGCCATGCTTGACCTCTCATCCCACCCTTCTCCTTGTAATGCTCCATGGGTTGAAGTTTTAATTGTTTTCAGTTACGTGCAAAATGTGTTGAACTGCTATTAGTCATCCTGTATTTAGTTTATTTCAAGTTGAGTTGTAATAGGTAACATTAATGCGATGTAAAGCTGTGATAGCTATCTGTGGTTAAATAAAGGTTAAGTCATTCCTGTCCGAGGGCTTCCCCAGAGGTGAATAAAATTGTCTGGCGTTAGCCAGAATATAATACTAAAGACCAATTCGGACAGGAAAGAGTTAAGCTTGCGGTGGAGGCTGCAGCAGCTCCCAGCTGTGTGAGAAGTTACAGCTTTTTAAATTTATGCTCATATTTTGTAGCTTATTTGAGAGAGCTATTTCAGCAGCTGGTGAAGAGTTCCGGTCAGACAAGTTATGGGATGCTTACATTGAATGGGAGAGAGCCCAAAGACAGCTTCAGAGAGTTACTGCATTGTACGATCGTGTTTTAACTGTACCAACTCAAAATTACACCAAACATTGGGAGAAGTGAGTATCAGAGAAGACTGTCTTTTGCTTGCTTTCCAATTTTGGCAAATTATTTGATACAGTATTCAACCTAATTTATATAATAAATATCTGTTATAAATCCTATTAGAGTTGTACTCCTGGTTGCCAAATGACAAAAGCTGTTAGCATTGCATATAATTTGGCTTTCTTCAAATGCTCCTGTCAGGATAAACAGACTGGTTTCCATTCTCTCTTTCTAATACTGTCTTGTCAAATCGAGACCAAATGTCCATTTGTGACAGCAGTGGGCATGCCATTAGATGTGGGTGTAGGTATTCTTGATGCTGTTTGAATCTCTGAAAATTTAATATTATTCTCTGAAAATTTATATTATATATGTAATCAGTAAATATGAAATTGATTTATACAGTCTATAAAGAAATGTTTTTTTTTCACTTCTGGTGTTTAGATTTCAAGAACACATTAATTCCAATCCACCACATGAAGTGTTGACAGCAGAAGAGTTGTTAAAATTAAAAGCAGATCTTGGTGCAGCTCCACCTGGGTTCTCTTTCGAAAGTGAGCCTGTTGTCGCAGCTCCTCCAGGTGTTTAGAATTTTTTAAAATAATTCTTATTTGGTTTTAATTTAATCACAGGGCTTGCAAAATTCTGAAAAAAGTGGTTGTCCTTTGGGCAGGCAACACTAAAAATTTGGTTGCCCGAGGCCATTTCTTACTTGCCCACCCTAAATTAGATGAAAAATGAACTTATGAACCACAACAAAAACTGACATTTATTTAATCTCTAAAGTGATACACATGGCGACCATGTTTTTCATCCCGCGTGGGCCGGCATGGTGCTTTTTTACCCCTTGCGAAAAACTCTCAATCAAGTAAATAAACTGGACAATTTTAGCAAAATGTTCTGAAATCGTACAAAAAGGTATCCGATCGCTATCTTGACTGAGTTACTGTAAATATTTTATTATTATCATCAATATTTCGTTCACTTTCAATACATTTTGACAAATCATCTTTTCACACAGCTTTATAACACCCAATGACAAAACAACAAGAGATTACAAGAATTTTAAAAGTGATCAAAACTCAAAAGTGTGGTTATCTGTCAAGAGATTTCAGGTGCCCGACACAAATTTTTGGTTGCCCTGGGACGTCGGGCAGGTGATTTTGTGAGCCCTGTTTAATCATTTATACTAAACAATCTTTTAGTTGAAATATAGTAAGCTTTGAGTACTGCTGAAAGTATTGGATGTAGTTCCTAACATTTCAAGCGAAGGCCCTTCATCAGAGAGAAACGTGATTCTCTGACAAAGGGCCTTTGCTCAAAATGTTAGAAACTATGATTAATATTTTCAGCAGTACTCAAACCTTACTATATTTCAATTTGTATTTCAACACTGCCTACACCTACTTTTATTTCACTGTTTGAATCTTTTAGTTGTATTTTTAGCTGCAGACCAAGACAATAAATAGCTCAATAAACCATTGTTTTTTTGTTGTTTTCTTATTCTTGACTGTTTGATTCCTACTGCTTGAAATGTGACAGTTACTCAATCACCAGACACTATTTGTGTTTAGTTAGAATTTGTAATTGTAGTATATGTGCAAATTGAATAAAGGTCTTAAAAAAAGGCTTGTGGTGTGATCTACTGTTTGTTGAAATTATATTTTACTGTTTTGCTCTTAACTAGGAGCTGAGAATGAGGCAGCAGAAGTTAGTGTTACTGCTGGAGAAGAACAGCCAGAAACTACCGAGGTGTGTACCTGTACTGTTAATTGCAATTGTGTGACATCTTGGTTGGACTGCAAACATGCTTGGACTGTACAGTGTCCCAACTGCATTGTTATGATTCAGTTTGTGCAATAACATACTTATGTAATGTATTATTATTGCAGCCAGAAGACCCTGAAGTAACTGCTGTTCGTGAAAAAGTGATTGCCATCAGGAAAGTTCTACACGATGCCAACAAGGTTGAAGTTAACAAAAGATGGGTGTTTGAGGATGCTATTAAAAGACCATACTTCCACGTAAAACCTTTGGAAAGAGTACAATTGAAAAACTGGAGAGAATATTTAGACTTTGAAATAAGCACAGGCAATCACCGTAGAGTTGTGATTCTCTTTGAAAGATGTGTTATATCATGTGCACTCTATGAAGACTTTTGGCAGCGCTTTGCATCTTACATGGAAATGCATGATTGCGTAGAAGGATGTCAACAGGTTTATGAAAGAGCTTGTTGTGTTCATTTACTCACCAAACCACATATTCATTTGGCATGGGCAGCTTTTGAAGAAAAGCATGGTAATTTTTAATGTGTAATTTTTTTAAGGCAACCTTTAGCTAGTAGTTGTTCTGTTTTCAATGGGTTCCTACTCGTTCCCGGTTGCCAAAATCAAAGCTGTGTGGACATGACTATTTAATTACTGTCTGTTATAGACTTTGAATTAAAAGTACATCCAGCAACATCGTAATGTTACAATTAGATATAATATGTAGTCACTATAGTGTAGTAATAAAAGTAATTTTCAAATTTGTGCATGCTTGCATTTATTTATCCTTACATTCTTGCATTCATTCAGTTCTTTTTATTTTAAGGAAATATTGAAAAGGCGAGAGGAATTTTAGCCAACTTGGATAATGTTGTCCCTGGTCTTGCTTATGTGAAACTTAGAAGAGCAAATCTTGAAAGACGATGCAAACAAATTCCAAATGCTTGTTCAATTTATGAAAGTGCTATAAGTGAAAGTACTGAGACAGATTTAGTGTCCTTTTACTCTATCAAATATGCAAGGTTTCTTGTCAAGGTAAATGAGATATCTACTAGTGTCTCGACCACAACATCCAACTTTCCTATACAGCTAGAATCTCCAATATTATGACAACTTCTATTCTTGACATAATGAGTAAAATGTAAACATAAAATATAAAAACACTAAATTAGCAGAAACATTTTTCTTGGCTCTGAAGACAAGTTGCTGCTACTACCACCACCAATCTTTTCCAAGACTACACTAACTTAGATTTAGCAACATTCATATGCTCCTAGGTTAAAAAATAAATCATATTTTGGTATTAAGTTGGAATATAATACATTGTTTTATAATAATTATGCATGATATTGTTGAGCGTATTTTGGTAAAGCTAAAACAAGTAATATTGGATGACTGATGTCAATTGTTCAGTAATCACTGTACAATGTAGTAGATGAGTGATACTTGTGTGATGAGTGAAACTATAGTGATATTTAATACTTAGGTACATGTAATTATAAATAGCTCCCATCATTGGCTGCATAATTTTTCATTATATCATACTCAATGACTTCATCCAAAGTGCTTATTTTTTGTGCCTTTTTTTTCTAGATTGCCAAAGACGGTGAGAAAGCTGGACATATTTTGAAAACAGCATTAGAGAAGGATAAGGTACTGGGCTTGCTTCCATGTCGAGCACCAACTCAGACAGGAATGGGTTAAAATCTATGATTTAAATATTTTGGATTTAAATGTCAGAACACAAAGAAAAAACAAGCAATTTTTTTCACCCTGTACATCTTAAATTGGTTTTATTTTGTTGTTTTTTCAGAAAAATTAGAAATGGTTTTATTTTTGCTTTTTCAGAAAAACAAGAGACTTTACCTACAGTTATTGGATCTTGAGTTAAGTGCTTTTGACACTGATGAGGAGAAAGTTGAAGAATTGTTTGATATTGTTAAAAATAGTGGACTGTCTGAGGATGTCAAGGAGGGATTTTCTCAAAGACGTTTGGAATTTCTGGAAGATTTTAGCAGTAACATTGTAAAGATCACAAAAGCCCAGGAAGCTCACAGCAAGTTGTATAATAAGTCCAAAGCAAGTGCTTGGACTGGACGAAAGAGGTCTCAAGATGACGGGTGGGTTTGTGGTTTATTTTATTTCAACTTAATAAACTTTAGTTTGGGTTGCGTCTAAACTAAACTAACTTATATTTATACTGGATTAAAGAAATACCAAATGGTTTTCCGTGTTTGGATACTCTGATCCAAACACGCGGGGAATTGCGAGACTGGAGAAAAGCGTAACAAAACACGAGCCATAGGTGAGTGTTTTTAGCTTTTCAAAAGTCGAGCAATTTCGCAAGTGTTTGGATAAGAATCTCCAAACATGGAAAAAAAACATTTGGTATTTCTTTTATAACATAATTGCAAGTGAATATGGTATACTGTCCAACATTTTCAAAAAATCGTTTTGGTGGGAATTTTCCGTGTTTGGATAGATACTCTGATCCAAACACGACAATTGACCAATTAGGGCTCGTGTAGTATACATGTTATTTTATAAAACTCTATCAGTTATATGTAAACCGTTATCCCTAGAGGTCCAGTAAGGACCATCCCTCATTGGTCCAGTATTACTACAGGAGGAAACCAGAGTACCCAAGAGAAACCTTGCGGTGTTTGGTAGAATCAAACTGGAAGCACTCTTCTCACATACAGCCAAGATGACATTTTCAATCCGATAACTGCTGAGAGCAGAAATCGAACTTGGCTTGCAGAGGTGAAAGGCACGTGCAGTAACCACTGTGCCACCAACACCTCAATCTAATCTAATTTTTGTCACTAGGGTAGGTCACTGCGCAAGGTGGTCTGGTAAAATTATGATTTACTGATAGACAAAATCTGAAAATATTATTCACAGAAACGGAAAAGTGTCTTGCAAGAATGCATCAAGAAGTCCTAAGTTGCTTGCACCAGATTAGAAAATTTGTATTTTCTAAGTGGCAGCCTTTAGCTAGTGGTTATGTCATCTCAAGGACTCTCCACTCGTTCCCGGTTGCCAAAATCAATGCTTTAAGGACGAAAAAATGTTTTTTGCTATCATATTAATGTAGTGAGATCTCAATCCTCAAAGCGACACACATACGTGTATATATTATTTAAAATTAAGTATTTTAATATTTATGATTTCATGAACATTGATTGTATACATTTTACCAGTACTGGTTATTACTAGAGAGCTGTAAATACCCAGGTTATGAAAATTTGACCAAATTGCACTTCAATCAATCTTACTAATCAATGTTATAAAATTAGTGGAGCAATTATAGTATACTCGTCCACTTTTGAATGTGTCTTTAGAGAGACAAATACAAGCCAGGATTGTCTAAAAACTAAAATCCAACGTAAAGCCGAAGGTTTAAATTGCATGTGCTTGTTGTTGGTCATGAACTTAATCAGTCCCAATTTGTTATATCCTAGACTGGAGTCGAGTGCTAAAATGGCAAAAACTAATCACACATCTGATCCAAGTCAATCAACTGGTGTTTACGATTCTTCTACAGACTACTCTGGTGGATACCCTGCTACATCAACTTACAATTATACCACACCACAGTGGCCTGCCGGTTACCCAGCTGGGCATGCAGTAAGAACCCTTTATTAATAAGTATACTTTTTATTTTACGTGGCGTTTCCACAAAACTTCTCTATATTACATCGCCATGAAAACTTTCAAAGAATTAAAGTATACTTATATTATCATTAAGCTTTGTTTTGGTTTTAAATAAACTTGTAAGGCCCAAAATGAGACTGGATGAATAACCTTTTTGTATATGACTTGTTTTTCAGGCTTACAATTATTCAAATTGGTACCAACAACAATATGGGCAGGGTTATCAACCAGCACAGTGAAACCAAACTGTACAGCAAGTGGTTTTGTTTCTGGTTTAACGCACAAGAATCAAGAGATCCATAAACGAAGACTCCAAAACAGCAATGCAAGAAGCGCATGGTTTTGAAACGAAGTCCTGCTAAGAGAGAAAGCTAGTTTGTCTACTCCAGTTTACAAGCAACAGTGGTTGACACCTGCAAACGTCCGTCAAGAGAAAATATTTTGTCTTGTGTGTCATGTTACCTACATGTTACCTCCCCCTGCGAGCAGACCATTATAAATACTCGCTGCGCTGCTGGCAGCGAGTATTTATAAATGTCTGCTCGCAGGGTGATGTTACCTTTAATAGTTCAATACTTGTAATGTTCTCCATTAATGTGCAAAACTCGAGTAATTTATCTTATTATTGTAAATAGTCCAAACGTTTTGCTAAGAAAACGAAGTTGTGTTTATCGTAGTTCTTCGTCTCGTACGAATGAGTTTAGAAATAAAGTTGGGGGGAGCAAGATGCAGCTCACTTTTTTGGTAACTTCAACAACAAAAACGACAGTGATATTTTCTTTTAACTTCATGATTTTATTTGACAAAAGAACTAGCTTTTCAAATTCACCTGACGTTTTGGAGAAAGTGCAGGTAAAATATATCGGATGATTGATCGAATTTACAGTCGTTCGCAACCTCGCCAAAATGTTGGAAGTTGAGTTCGTTCGCAAGTTATTACCCAGTGGCTATTTGGTTCCCAGTAGCCAATCCAATGCGAGTTCAAAACGAATTCACGAACTTCTCAATGAACTTCCAAAATCCAAACTTCCAAACACTTCGGTTCTGTTGGTTGGTTTGTGAATTCTGAAATTGAAAAGCGCCTATTGAGTTGGAAAAGGTTGTATTGCTTGCTTCAGTCTTGTTCTAGCCTGGCCAAACGCTTTCATGGAAGTGATGCAACATTTGTTGAACGAAAATTTGAACCTGTTCAAATTTCGTTCAACGTTCAACAGGGTGGCCAAACGCTTTCAACATGTTGAATGAAATGTTGAAAGCGTCTATTTGCAGATCTTATATCATTAAACCTGTGGGCCTCTAAGAGCGGTTTACTGAAAGATTACTTCTACCACAATTTTTAATTTGAAACATTTAGACCAGCTTTTGACTACATTTGGTTCAACATCGTTCAACATTGTTGAATTCAACCGTGATTCAACATCTTGAAAGCGTTTGGTCACCCTGTTGAATGATGTTGAACGAAATTTGAACGATGTTGCATGAAATGTTGAAAGCGTTTGGCCAGGCAAAAGTCTCTTTATTGCCGAAACTCTGACCTGGGAATTTCTGGACACTAGAACAAAAGATTGAGAAAACTATCTGATCGTGATTTCACGACGTGCCGAGTGTCGTGTGCACCAAAAACAAAATTGTATATGGTGCTCTGTTCATAATTTGTTACCTGGGAATTTGCTTACAATTCTAGAATCGCGAACAAGAGCTCTTACCCCCTACCCTGCATCGCATCCGGCCTTCGGAAAAACCCGATTACCTCTGGCACCCAGGGTAGCTTACTTTGGGTAGCGTATAAGTTCAAAAACAGGTCTTGCATTGTTGATCAAACCAGTAGCTACCCGATTTTGCAACGTACCTGTTTGAACTGGTTTCAATCTTGTTTTCTGAACGACTGCTATAAAAAGCTTGTTGGTAAACAAAGGCAGCTGGGATTGAGCTTCGTACACTTGAGAAGACTGCTCGCTTTTTACAGTTTCATAAATCGTTGAAAACTACAGAATGGTGGACAGCGTTTATCGTACGCGTTCTCTTGGTGTTGGTGCTGCTGGTATTCCTGATCAGTACGCTGATGGGAAAGCTGCCAAAGTTTGGGAGCATTACATTGGTGGGAGCCGGAAGAGGACGGCCCAGTATCGAGAATTCTTCTGCAATCTTCTCCGAGAAAAAAGCATAGGAAAGATTCTCGATGTGGCTTGTGGAAACGGGTAATAAACGAGGTTTAGAATTTGTGTTTAATACTGAGTCTGTTCATTTAGCTTGGACACACATTTGACAATAAGTATATCACGCGTAATTTCTGGTTTCGTTTTCGAATTTTGGGAATTATCGCTTTGGGCCATATCTCACATAGGATGTATTGGTTTTGTTTGGTATCTACAGTATGACAAAGAGATTGTGGTATACACAGAAAGTGTTGGTTGGAAATCTCGCTTTAAGATATAGAAAGTATAATTTAGAAGTGGAGCACGCTCTGATTGGTTAAGCCCTTATATAAAATTAATTACATTTTCTTTTCTGGTGAAAATTTATACCAGGAACACTATCAGTAATAATATCACACTTCAAAAGTAAATCTCGTGGATTTTCCTGATTTGTGTCTGATTCAGACCCCTATGCAACTGTTCACTACCTTATCAGCAAATGCTGAAGAGTTTGTTTGGGGGACTGAAACCATGTAAAACACTGACTTCACTTTTCACCCCAGAGTTTGTGTTCCAGTTATGAAAATTTAATTCACTGGGTGACCTAGAATGCTATATGTATCAGTATGAACTTGGTTGGGTTTGAAAACTGATTAACAGTACTACAATAATCTATTTTCAGAATTTTTGTCTGACTTTCGCTTTAGACTACATAGAATTGCTAAAAAACAGAGGGGATGATACCCTGTGAGTTAGAGCCCCTTTCCAACCTACACAGGCTTTGGGGTAAAATGGGCTCTGCCAACAAACTCAATATTTCTTTTTGTGCATGCGTGAACGGTTGTTTGGGCCCAGGCTCTAGAGTGTTACTTGCTATTTTCCTGTTTGCGTGTGCTCATAAACTAGAACTTGTTTGACCAGTTCAAAACCTGACTGACTCGCCCCAAACTTGAGGGTGAAGATTGAGCTTGTTGGCAGAGCCCATTTTCCCCTGAAGCCTGTGTACGTTGGAAAGGGGCTCTGACTTGCAGGGTAGGGGGACCCTCGACCTGTATACTTTTCTGTATATCTCTGTTCAATTAACTTCACACTAAAAACCTATTCTTTCAAATTTTGATTGTTTAGTTGGCAGCTTTTTGGACCATGGTTGTTTCCTTCACCACAAAAAAGGAAACATTTAATGGTTGTCCTTCCTTCACCATTCAAGCTTACCAAAGCTTGATAAAAAAGGAAACATTATTATTTTTGTGGAATTTAGTATCATGAAAGGTAATAAAAAGGTTTGTCTTTTGGTTTTAATATTCTGAGAACACTGCGGTGTGATCCAAATGTTTTGAAAATTAATAAAGTTTTATGGATATTTGCTCCTGTGTAGCCTCCTTTGTACCTGTGTCCAGTCCAGCTGTGAAGAAAGATAGCTGCTTTTGCTAAATCATTTTAAATTCTATTTTCAATGTTACAGAATTCGAGCAGTGTTACTGATTTCGACGTTAATTTTGTTTTTATAAATTATTTTCTAGTGTTGATTCAATACTGTTACTTGAAGAAGGCTTCAAAGTGACAAGTATGGACGCTAGTGATAAAATGTTGAAGTATGCTTTGAAAACACGATGGCAACGAAGAAAAGAAGCTGCATTTGATGCATGGGGTGAGTTAAACTAGGCCACAATTTACATAGGAATTGTACGAATTAAGTAATTCAAAACCATTTGAGTGCCGGTGATTGAGTACAGGGCTGCCAAGAGGGGGGGGGGGGCAAGTTGCCCCAGGTCCCAACTTGAGAAAGGCCCCCTAAAATTTTTGAGATTCGAGTTTTTGACATACGAAAACATGAGGCCAAGAATTAAGTGTAAAGATCAGTAACACTAACTTCATTTTTAGCCAAGCAAGGGGACCAATTGAGAACACAGACATGAACTTATGACGTGTGATGTAATTGGGCCCCAAATCGACAATTTGCCCTTAGCCCCACAATTTCTCTGAGCAGCCCTGATTGAGTATTTCAACTAACTTTTAACATTGTAGTGATTGAAGAAGGAAATTGGCTTGCTGTGCCAGAGTCTGACATCCCAATTCCAGAAGGAGGATTTGATGCTGTTATATGTCTGGGCAACTCTTTTGCTCATCTGCCTGACTTTTCTGGTGATCAACAAAATCACAAGATTGCCATAAAGAATTTCCATGATGTACTGCGACCAGGCGGCTTTCTTTTCATTGATCATCGAAACTATGATGCAATTCTTGATACTGGAAAGGCTCCGCAAAGAAACATGTATTACAATGTAATTATTATGTTTGATTTTCTTAGCTAAATCAATTCATCTCCAGAATTTTCTAAACAAATGTTTACATACATCCATGAGTTAAAAATAAGTTAACCTTGTATTTTAGAGTTTAAAAAACAAGTTAATCTTGTATTTTAGAGTTTAAAAAAACAAGTTAATCTTGTATTTTAGAGTTTAAAAAACAAGTTAATCTTGTATTTTAGAGTGATCGTATTGTTGACATAAAAACATCAGTACTTCATGTCAATGGAAGTCCAACAATGATTACATTGGATTATGTTATTGATGGCACTGATGAGAAGAAAATTGCTGCAGGGGAAACAACAAAGGTTCTAAGGTACTTAGGGAAGTATTAAATTCTGGGTTCAGTACAAACTACAAAATATGGTGTAAGTTTCAGCCCAAATCAGCTAAGATAATTTTGTTCATACAGTAGCTATAGATTTATACCAATTGCTTTTTTATTCTTTCAGTGGTAAACAGTTTCAAATTTTTCTCTTTCAGCAAGTTTCGTTTGTCTTACTACCCCCATCGTCTGGAGCAGTTTGTGAGCCTTTTACAAACTGCCTTTGGAAAGGGGGCACAACATGTCATCTGGGGTGACTTCAAGCCCAAAGGCGAGATTCCTGTGCCTGCTTATTATATCCACATGATTCAGAAAAGTTCTGCCTAGGGCCTACCTTTTAATAGTAGGCTACCATACCAGCAATCAAATGATTCATTCTTTTTTGATGTTTTCATTCAGTTCTTGTAGTATTGATTGATCTTTGTAACACAACCAGTTTCATATAAATTTGATTGTTTCACATGAATAAAGTCTACACCAAAATTTGCACATACCGGTAGCTAAACTGCTTAAAACTTGCACTACCGTAATATGTGAATGTAATTAGAATTAGTAGAGTAGAACTTAAATATATTGATATTGTACATTTTGTAATGTAATCTTAGAAAGTTAAATGATAAAATGTGATTTAAATACAGTAGCTGTAGATTGTTACCATAACGAATTGCTTGTTTTCTGGCAAAAATAAAATTAAAGTTCATTTATCCTGAGAGCTTAGGTGTTGTGTGAACCAACCTCGTACCACCTGTGTATGAGTTTGTGTGTGTGAACCTGCTGCAAAGCCATGGGGCTGGGGTCTCCACATCTTTATGTTTACAATATCTTCCAATCTATTTTTGGCTTGTGATAAAATGTTGATGCCATTGCTGAAATTACAAAACAATATCCAGCATAAAAAGTGTTCATTTATTCTTCTATTGACCTATCCTTTTACCTAAGCTGAATAAAACCCTCGGACTGAAAAACATTTGAAGTGGCTTCAGTTATTTATTTTCCGTAAAGTAAAAAAGAATGTGTTTGAACTATTTACAGTGCCTTCTGAATAGCAATTTTTCTAATACACTGCTTATGATGCATGTATATTTTTAACTTGGCATCTGCTGCTCCATCTCTTCACCTTTTCATCAGTCATCAACATTGTTCATGGCTTGACTTTCCTCTTTCAAAGTAGATGTATATATTTTTACAACTTGGTTTATGAATAATATCATAGTCTTTAACATTGTACATGTATATTAATTTATTTTAGACAGATGTTTGACGATAGTCTTTAGTATCCAAGACCTGTTTGCCACACATCGAACATATTCCTAAAAAAATACAAAAAGTATTCACTTTCTGATCAGCATACAACAATACTTCTAAAGAATGACTCTTGTTTCTGGAGTGTATAAAGGATTTATTTGGTGGTGGTGGGGGGGGGGTTACTCCTGTATATGAGATGGGGATATGTGTCGTACTATAAAATTAAAGCTTGGGGTCTAGCTAAACGAACTGTAGATTAGGTAAACAACAGCTGCATAAAACTTACCTTTCTTGTAAGCACATCCTAAAAATGAGTAATAAAAATGGCATTATTAACTATTTGATATACAGTAATACAATTTGTACTTGTGGTTGCAATACAGTGTTGGGGACCATCACCATAGGACATAGTACAGTGATTATTTTGGTTAATTTTTTCAAATTCAAAACTGACCTTGACAGTACTTGGAGTGTGGTTGATGAACATTTTGTTTACAGATTCGACATTTTTCAAACTGAGCGTAAGGCTTAAACCTTCAAATACATAAAGAAAATCTCTTTAGATATCAAGAATAAATTGGCAAACCCTATTAAAATTTAAAACAAGAGAGGAAAATGAGTAAAGAAATTTACATTCAAATATAATTAAGATCATACCTGTTTTTCTTCTGTGTCAATAACTTATTCTCGCCAACTTTTCTTCCTCCTCCCTCTAAAACATTCATAAAAGAAAAGTCAGTGCCGAGTCGTGGCTAAGTTTGACGAAATACTGTATTTAAACTACATTCTTTCAAGTTTCAAACCTGTTGTATTTCTGGCTCCCGACTTCCATGGATCTGGTGTAATGACTTTTCCAAGCTTTTTCTCACCTTTTAAAAGAAACAGAAAGCACAAGAAGATACTTGAGATACACGAAAAGTTCCTTACAGGACGATCGAAACAAAAACTAGTACAATTTACTCACATTTTTCACACACCATTCTTGGATGTTCCCTCTTCCTTCCTTCTTTGTTTTGCTGATGTCAAAACTGGCGTCCACCGGAAAAGGCCTGGGTAATAGCTGTTGGCTTTGTTAAGGTGTCACATGGAGGTTCTTGAACTTTCAGGCGGTTGCCGATAACCGGTTTCGGTTGCGTAACCGAAATTTGCATGGCTAGTATTTTTCCAGTTTTCTGTTCTGAGTCGTATATCTTTTCGCGGTCGTTGTCTACTACCCTCTCAAAACTAAAACGCACGAAGGACAGCTGGGCTACAACGAGTAATTGAGAAGTAAATGTACCAAGGGTAAAAGTTGACAGTTTTTTAGCGGCCCAGAATTGCACTCGTCTGCGCGCAGACTTTTACTAGATAAAACCCAGGGCCGTCGAGAGCCAGAACGGGCCCTGGGTCATAATTTGCGTGCGGGCCTCCTCCGATATTACTGGGCCCCAGCGCTAAGTTTTTGATAATTATCTTCATGTAATTACCTCGCCTACCCCCCCCCCCCCCCCCCCCCTCCCTCTCGACGGTACTAATAAAACCAGTAGAATGAAGTACTGCAGCAATAAATATGTGCGCAGTAGTACACAAAATAGCTCGGTGTTAAATCGTGCACGCACAAGTTTTTTTATTGTCTTATGATAAAACAACAGATCTAGAAATGTAAGCAAACGTATTACTCGTAATGCCCAAAAGTTAAACATTCCCCTTTTTAAGAGTGCCTCGGCTCCGGCCAAAGAACTTTTTATTATCGTACTGTTAGTCTATTATTATTATTCTTTATTTAAGGAGGATAAGTTTTTCAGCGGAGCTGGTGGGGTCCTCCATTTACAGCTAAGACCTATAGGTGTTGATTTTACGGAGGGAGGAAAACTGGAGAACCCGGCGAAAAACCCTCGAAGCACAGGAGAGACCAACTAAACTCTACTCACATGAGCGGCCCCACCCCGAGAACGGGGCTATTCCCAGACGGTCACCCATCCAAGTACTAACCGGGCTTAACTATTGGTGAGAGGCAGCTTGTGTAAATCTGTTTTTAAACGTACTCTAAAATCCAAGCTGATACGTGACTTTTTATTGTCAACATAAGTTTTATCTCTAACCCTTATTATTAGTTACACCTATATTAATAGTTATAATATAATATACTTAATGATATAGTAATTTAATTAATAGTAATATAATTGTGTGAATGATGATAATTTTAAGATTGTGAAACCTTGCATTATGTAATTTAGTAATTATCACTGAAAAGCCCTTTTTAGGGAGTGATGATAAAGTTTTGTATTTTATTTTTAAATGCTGCGCACGTCAATGTCTGTCCAGCCGTGCTATTTATAGATATACATTCCCGGGGAGATTAGCGGAGAAAATGCCCTGGGTACAAAGTTGCCCACTGACTGAGTGAAGTCACCGTGCTGAAAGAAAGTGTGTTAAAAACCAAAGGCACCTTGTTAAGTTATATAAATTATGTTTACTTGCAAAAAATTCCACACATATCATAGCACAATGTAGTCACGTGTACGACTCAGAACTTGCCTCCTTTCACTTATTGCAAAGGTAGTCGGATTTTTAATTTGCTTTCTCGATTGGCGTGAAGAGTTTTTTTTGGCCTATGGCTTATTGAAGTGCCCTTATCATGGTTAAGTGAATTTGTCTTTGCTTAGCCAGATGGAAAAAAACATCTTGCATCAACAATGGAGTATAGCATTGCACAAGTTGACGTCAATGGTGACCTCTTTCTGACCCATACTTCAGTCGCCTCTCATAAGCCTTTGAGCTTGTTATCTCGAGTTATGAACCGCCGCACTGACCATCACGACTGAATAGTCCATTGTTCACCACCAGCCTTTGGATCACCTTTACGTCATTGACATAACATATTTAGTAGTGTACCTTTAAATATAAGACCATGGAGTTCTCGCTAATCATCTGTAGTATACTGGGTGACTTTTCAAATTAGATTTTCAAGACTGTTCTGGAGTCATTTTTCCATTTTTGCGCATTTTGTTTGTTCCCATTGCGCCCACAGAAGCGCGAGCCGCCAACATCAATCATCTGATCATCATTTCAGTCGGAATCAGACCTAAAATTATCATTAAGTAACATTACCCGTCTCACTTGAATTCTAATACGGAGAGCAATGCTGTGTCTCTGGAAATTAAGCAAGAAAATTGCGTTGAAACGCAGTTTACTTATATTGTAGAGTATTTGGATTGATTATTACCCACGCGCAGTTTAGTATCTTGTAAAGTGAAACACTTGAAAGGCATTTCGGTGTTAGTGGTTATAGCACTGACGCAATTACTTTAGCTGTGCTCCTTGACTTCTTGCCGTGTGTGACTTTCTTTCAAAGCCAACGTGGCGCTGTTGGGAGATGCACTCGGGGGAAAATATCAAGTCGTTATTCCTTATTAGAACTGAAATATTTCTGCATAGAGGAACTCATTACAGATTTTAAACAGTAAATTAAGTAGGTGAAATAACAGAGAACAAGCGTTGACTATTAAACGTCAGGAATTGATTTTAATGGGTTTGCTAATCATTCAAGTATTATAGTTTTACACGCCAAAGTTTCTTGCGATTGAGATAAACCCACTTGAGGTGTTCCTAAAGTCGTTATTAACGCGAGATAGCCAGTTGACACGTGCTAAAAGAAAGACAAAGAAACACGAAGATTTGTTTTTGGTTTGTCCGGTACAGGACCAGGGGGTATTCTTGAAACACTAGCACACAATGAGACGACAGTTGGCTTGCGGTGTAACCTATGAGGCTTAACCTGCGAGGCTTGAAATATGAAGAAAGGTTGAGGATATTGTTTCGAAGACAAGTTACTTAATATCTGCGCCGATCAAGCAACAGTTATGGCTAAAAGAATCTCGAATATCTGTCACTGTGGGTGCCATCAGGGGCATTGACATCACTCTTGAACACGTTCCTGTATCAATTTAATCCCGGGCCAGCAACCAATAGTGATCGAGTATGGTCAACACAGGTTGCACGGTAAGCCAATGACCTAGGAGTTTCCGCTACAGTTGGCTCACGCTGATCACGGCATTAAGTTCGATTGCCTTATCAGACGCGTTGCAGTGGTCAGTGATGGACGCTGCCAGGAAAGGCGCGTAGCCATCTTCAAAAGCGGTAGTCATTGTCAGAGTCAAAAACGTGCACGAGTCAATTCACAAACATGGCTTCCTCTTCGGATGCTCTCGTTACGTGTCCCGTCGAAAAACCTCGCAGGAAGAGGGTCCTGGATGATAAAGGTCAGTAGGCATCAAACAAGCACTCATCATTTGGTCGCAGCACAATTTGCGTTTCACTTTGCTCTTTGTTGTAACATGACACGCGCCGTTTGTCGTGAGCTTTTTCCGTGCGCAATCTTGGCCAGTTGTGTGCTAGTCATGATAAGAAGTATTTGCTCGTGGAAACACTTCGACTGAAAGAAGTTGAGGTCCTCTAGCTGGAACGTATGCACTTCTTGATAAAAAAATACGAAAACGTCACTTGATCGCCTTCATTTGCAAGAGAATACCAAGATAAAGATAGAGTCATGTTTGCACATAATTTAGTAGCTCATTTAATTTTATTATCCTCTCCAAATTCTAACAGTTTTTTCTCACCGTAAATTGCCTGATTTAAAATTGCGGCTGCTTTTAGAAGCAGCTAGACGGCGAGCATACAATAAGTATTTATTGA
This sequence comes from Paragorgia papillata, assembly GCA_035771165.1. NCBI lineage: Eukaryota > Metazoa > Cnidaria > Anthozoa > Scleralcyonacea > Coralliidae > Paragorgia > Paragorgia papillata. The sequence continues at coordinate 1,038,009 of JAWNZC010000250.1, read as the reverse complement.
AATGTCACCTAAAATAGCCTGGTGCTGTGTATATGATCTATTTATTAGATCCTGTGATGAGATATATTAACATAGATTAAGAATGCTCAAAAACGCAAGTTACCAGCACCATGCATATGTTTATGTTTATATAGTGCATACATGCAGTTATTACCATGCGAAGACAATTGCGGTTCTACACTTAATTCACCAAAGATAACAATTTGACTGACTGCTTACACTGCATGTGTATAATATATATAGTCTAACGTCCTTCACAATAATGCACCATAGATATGCAAACTCGTGCAAAAACCTGAGTTTCTAGGACAATATCTATCAACTTCAATAACAGACAGTCAGTAATGTTTACACACAGTCTGTGACTGCAACAAAAAATAACATTGCAAATCGAGACGTAGGGTCGTACGCTATTTAAAGTCGAGACGCCGACCGTTCGAGACTGAGTTCTGTATAAATATATTAAAACTTAGTAACTATAAGTCTATCAGTATCACAATATATTTATATATGTACTGTGTCTATAGGGATGCATGCATGCAGTCAATTCATTGATGAGGTTTTATCATCGCAAATTACGAGAGATTTTTCTTTCCGACTACATGCAGAGCGTTTCGAGTCCATAAAAAATATTTCAGTGCATGTAACGCATTTCTGTATAGCAATGCCAGTGAAACATTTTCTTATAAAAGTATAATGTGTTGTGTAGGTGGAAATAACTGCAAACATATAACGCGGGCATGCAAGAAGAGTTATATATAATAAAATAATTCGCTGTCCTTGAATTAACACGTTTAATCACACTTTACAAAATGGTGTTTTCTTTTGCCGCGCGGTGGACTTTGTCTTTGATTTCTTTTTTAAAGTACGTTTAAAGTACGGTTTGCGCAACACTTGATTTGTCCTGTATGGATTGCAAAATTAACGGTTGTTGCATCAGCATACTGCCAAAAAATCGGCGAGTTTTCAAGCAAGCAAGAATTGAACCGTCTTATAGCGATCAGAAGGTTGAATTTACAACCGGTTCTAATCGCCGTGAGACGCTCTAAAACAATTGAACTACAATAGCCACGTTGATCGTTGTACCCGAATTAAAATCCAGTATCTTAGACGTTCCAAGGGCAAGCATGCCATATGTCTCAGTATTTTAGTTCAATGGTTAGAAGCGTCTCATCACGGTAATCAGAACGTAACGGTATGTGGTTAAATGAAGTAAGCATGTCCAGTAGTGTCAGTGATTCATGAGGTCTAATTTTACACTTTTAAAAACATGATCCCCAGTCGCGGAACGTCTGGATGGAGAGCGAGTCGTCGTTTCAGAGTGCAAAGTTATTAACAAACTCTTTCTAAAACATGGAAATTATTTTATCCAACACAAATTTGCGTGAGTTTTGCCTCATTCGTCAATGCATTTCTACTGCTGCACGAGGTAGTTTTTCTCGCATGTTTGTTACCTACGAATACGTACGACGTTCAATGTAGAGCTTCCTAGTGAGCCGTCTAAATAACATAAAAAAAACGCGAGAAAAATGCAAAATTGGAAAAAGCCTTTGGGTGAGGGTAACTTGAAACCTGATTGAAGAATTTACGCGCGCAGTGCGTACAGTCATATACTACTTTAGAACAATTTAATAAATACGTTTTACTAAATGCTGAGTCTTTTTTAGGTAGGTATATTAGGTAAGTAGGAACAAGATAGGTTTCAACTTTTGGCGTAATACCCATGCACGTAGAAAAATGCAGCAGTGGAAATCAGTCTTTTTAATGTTTATCAGTAATCGCGGCTTATTTCTCCCACATAAACAGCCCTATACTATATAGCTATTTGTCAGCTGACATACAGTTGCCTGCAGAATTCCTTATTCTTTCCTTGATCTTTTAGCATGCGAAGTATGTCATGATAAATCAACAGGGAAGCACTATGGCGTTTACGTTTGTGATGGTTGCAGTGGTTTCTTCAAACGTTCTGTTCGTAGATCAATACCTTGGGTATGCAGAAGTAACGGCAACTGTATTGTAGACAAAGCAAGCAGGACTGAATGTCGAGCTTGTAGATTCAACAAATGCTTAAGAGTCAATATGAATCCAGAAGGTTAGAAATGAAAATTATATTTCAGTGTTTGAGCATGTGGTGCAATAGCGAGAAAAAGTAACCTTTATCACTTTAATCTTTTGCGGTTTTGCCTCCTATAGTAGAGGTCACTTGATGAGTTAAATCGCCGTCTGGCGTTTACGGACAGAGTAAAATAATCGTATACGCCGACCCCTACGGGAAAAGGTTAAAGAGATCGCCAACTTAATAGTCATCAGAATGCCGGTAATGTCACCATTTTGTACATTCATTGAAAAAATAATTACAAATAATTTAGCTTTCTAAAAAATTGCGGACCAATACAATACAATACAATACAATACAATACAATACAATACAATACAATACAATACAATACAATACAATACAATACAATACAATACAATACAATACAATACAATACAATACAATACAATACAATACAATACAATACAATACAATACAATACAATACAATAAACTTTATTTAACGTGGACAAATACACTTAGCTATATTCAGCTAATTTGCAGGTATTGCCACGAAACTAACCTAATCTAAAACATATACAAACTAACAGAGATTATGATCTAAATAATATAAAAAAAGATAAAAGAATATAAAAATAGTTAAAACTATTAGCAACTATTGTAATTGTAAAATTTGCTCAATATCAATGTTTTTTATACTATTCTTAAAAACGTTATAGCTCTCTGTGTAGATCTTATGGTCGTCTCCATCTGAGTTTGTTTGAAATATTTTAATACGAACACTTAAAATCTAACTGTAAAAATCCCCAGCAAAATAACCACGTCTAGCAGTCATTGATTGGTTGTAATCTGTGGCGTCATTACTCAAGATGGCGGTGCCTGATGATAAAATCTGGCTTTCTCGCATACGTAATTTGTTTTAAAAAACTAATTTTTCCCCCCAATAAATTCTCAAAATAGACATTTTAATTAACCCTGTCTTTGTCTTGTAGGTGTCCAGACCCCGCGTGGTTCACGCGTGACACACGATAGCAAACACACGAACAGCGACAGCGATTCCAACAATTCTTTTTCAGCGAATACGTCGCCAGATTCTGAGAACAATGTATCATCCCTTCATCAGGGCGGAAATGAACGTTTGGGTTACGAGAAAGATGAAGCAAGCACAAGAACTAAATTTTTAAATACTGGTATTATTTTAATAGAATTATATCACGTCCATCCATCCGGCATATCATCCATCCATCAATCAATCAATCCATCAATCAATTAATCGATCAATCCATCCATCAATCAATTAATCCATCAATCATTTAATCAATCATGATCAATTATAATCAATCAATCAATCAATCATGATCAATCAATCAATATTATATTATTAGACACTTCATCGTTATCTACTGCGCAACGCTCGTCACCAGTCCACTCAAGCTCTCCTCCACTTTCAATGGCTGTTGACTGTGAATTGAAAACCCGACCCAACTCTCCGATCTTGGTAAAAATTGAAAGCGAACGACGTGACACGGTTAATGCCGACAACGACACGAACCTCGTCGACGATGACTCGGAGACCGAGACAGACTATAACCGAAGGATGTCAAATATTAACCAAACTGTTGCTACGCAACCAAACACCACACGACCAACTGGACCAGCAAGAAATCAACAAGCTCAGATTGTTCCGTTTTCAACCAGACGACCAGCTGAGTGTTACGAACAAGGCCTACCTGGCCATCAAATACATTCTATAATTGTCCCAGACTCTTCCTTCCCTCGTTATCCCTGCACGACCACTCGGTTCTCGTCTACCACATCTATCCCCCGTTATATATCCGCTGACCTGCAAGCCCGCGGCCCATCTACAACATCAATCACCACACCCTACGCATCCAACGAGTCTATGTACAGCATGGCCGTGCGTTTATTATCAAGTGCGGTTAGGTTCGCTAAAAACATTCCCAGTTTTAAACTTCTGCCATTCCGTGACCAAGTAATCCTCCTGGAGGAGAGCTGGAAAGATTTATTCATTTTAGACGCAGCCTACTGGTCGTTTCCACTTGAAGTATCCTACATTATGAGCCCCTTGGAGAGCAAGAAGGAAGCCAACGCAGGCCTCTTGGCTAATTTGAGATCTTTACAGGAACTGGTCACTAGAGTCCAAGCCCTTGAAATGGACGAGGCCGAGTGCGCGTATTTGAAGACCGTTGTAATATTTAAACCAGGTAGGGGGATGGAGTAATTGGTAATTTTACAATTGATTTTATATTAATATACTTTATACTGGATTGTTGGGAGGTTCGTTGGAAAGTTCGTTGGGGTGTTGCGAAGTTCGTTCATAAATTGGCAAGCATGTTGTAACTATGGTTGTCATTTACACGCGTAAAAATCTCACAACTTGTTAGTAAGTTTGTTAACAAGTTGTGATTTTATCAAATTGTGTTGCAATTTGTTAAGTGCAGAGTGGAACAACTTGTCACAAGTCCGTTGGAGTCGTCAACCTTGTTACAAGAGTTGTCTTTTCATACTTCGCGGTTAACAAACTGGGAACAACCAGCGTGAATGCATCCGGGTGACGGCTTGTTGGACATCCTTGTAACAACTTGCTTGCTGTATCCAATAAAATTGCGAGCTGTGAATCAAAGCTCATTTTGATTGGGTAAAGCCCCGCACAGACGACCAAGTTTTTCTTGACAAGTTCCTTGGTAACTTTCCTTGCTCGTGTGTACGATGAACACGTTTTTTTCAAACAATTTTCCTTGACAAGTTATAATTGCTCGTGTGTATGGTTGGACACGTTTTCCTTGATAGTAATGATCGCGTAATAAGCTTCGGAGGTGAGTTGTCAAGTTTTCCTTGACGACTATACACACGAACAAATTTCCTTGTTCAAAAGCTGGCATGACCAGCGTTGTGTCGTACACACGAACAAATAAAATTTGTCAAGGAAAAACTTGTTAAGGAAAACTTGGTCGTCTGTGCGGGGCTTAACTGGCAATCTCATTGACAACGTAGTTCAATGCCAAGTTCCCTTCCGAATGAACTTCCAAACGAACTTCGCGCCACACCACTGGGTAAAGTAACTCTTCTTTCTATATTGTTCTCAGATATCAAAGGTCTTAAAGATTCCCAACAAGTGGAAAAACTCCAGGACGACACTCAGGTGAAATTTTCCGAATACGTCAGAGCTAAAAGCGCGGAGAATCCAGCGAGATTTGGAAGACTACTTTTAACATTGCTAGCGTTTGAACGAGTCACACAAGACGTGATTGAAAAGTTGTTTTTTCGTTGTCAAAACGAAAGCGTTTCCGTTGAATATATTCTTCACGATATGTTCAAAAGTACTTAACTAAAAGTAATCGTGAAGTTTAAACAAGTAATCAGTATGACTGGTTGATATTTAGTTGAATTCAATTCAATTTAAGCAGAGCTTTTGTGTTCATAGTTTTCAGTCACAGCAAACTGTTGTTATATGTTGTTATAGGCAAACCAAAAAGCGCGGGAACAAACAAGAATCTTTGAATTGCGTTTTTTTGTTCTGGGGAAGTGTTTTTCTGTACATTTTTTAAACTGAAAATGTATTATAATATAAGAGGGTTTTTTTATATCAGGATTGTTAACGTTTCAGTCTGCATTATCAACCTTAGTCTTCAGCTTCAGCACGGATAATACAGCCTTGATAAATGATAATTCTTAATATCCAAAAAAACTCGTCCAATAATTGTTTATTAGTTTTCAATTACTGCGTTCAATTCCGTTCCATTTTCCTTCCAAGAAAACCGGGGCAAATATCGGTGAATGACAGCAGGAGTCTGTCTTTCAGCGCTCGACTGTTATCTTCAAGTTCGCGAATCACGAAGGAACTATCTCCGGTCGGGATTCTTGACTTCACTTTCTTTTCTTCGACGGCGGCATTTTGTCCGTGGTATCCGCGGGAAGGGTTCGTTTTGCCGGTTGTTGACTTTGCTCACTATCCACCTCCGTGGCTCGACCATTCGATGTTTTACTCGCGTCTGTTGTGCTTTTAATATCTGGAGATACAAAGAGAGATTGGTAAGTGATATATTAAATGAAAACAAAGCATTGTATTCCCAAGATTTGTGAGAAAGCTTCCGCGGGAGACGAGAAGCGCCAAGTACGATGGGATTACGTCAGATCAGGCGACAAAAGCGCGGTAAAAACTGCTTCTATGCATACAAAAGCTGCATGTATATTTAGGCTACGTCCACACGTATACGTTTTTGTAGCGTTTTCATATTGTTTCAGGTAAGTAGACCATTGGTTTCTATTCCCTTGAGGACGGAGAACAATATGAAAACGCTACGAAAACGTATACGTGTGGACGTAGCCTTACTACCATTTGCAATCAACCGTTAGGCGTGATCGTTTTTTCACGTTTGTTTACGTTTGAAATGTTCACGTTGGGCGTAATTCGTTTGTTATTTTAAACCTGTAAACCAACTGATTTGAACCGTGAATGGACAAGTCCCGCCCACAGGTTTGACAAACGTCAGAGCATGTTTTCGAGTGTATTTTGCACGTACATTTACAAACGACGAAGCCGAAATTGTTAGATTTTTATGGGAAAGGATGGTGTTTATCGGCAGTCGATCACGGTGAGGATAGAGCAACTGTCGATCTTTGTTTTGGCGTCGAAAAGTTGACTGCCGATTGTGATTTGGGTGAGAAAACGTCGTTCAAGTAATTAAGTAAACGTGTTGGCAAATTTTTGATGGAGTGCAGCCTTCACCTTATAATATTTTAAACAGGTCAGTTCGAGTCGATCACGAAACGTACTTCAAATCAATATTAATATATTATTATCGCAATGTTACTACAAACAACAACCAAGGTAAGTCGGTGTATTTTGTTTATGCATGCTATTAAATTCGCTCAAAATAATTTTAATACACTGAAATAAGCAAAATACACTTCCCTTGGTTGTTGTTTGTAGTAACTTTGCAATATAAGTAATATTGATTTGAAGCACGTTTCGTGATCGACTCGAACTGACCTGTTTAAAATATTATAAGGTGAAGGCTGCACTCCGTCAAAAATTTGCCAACACGTTTACTTAAATTACTTGAACGACGTTTTCTCACCCAAATCACAATCGGCAGTCAACTTTTCGACGCCAAAACAAAGATCGACAGTTGCTCTATCCTCACCGTGATCGACTGCCGATAAACACCATCCTTTCCCATAAAAATCTAACAATTTCGGCTTCGTCGTTTGTAAATGTATGTGTAAAATACACTCGAAAACATGCTCTCACGTTTGTCAAACCTGTGGGCGGGACTTGTCAAACGGTTGTCCATTCACGGTTGAAATCAGTTGGTTTACAGGTTTAAAATAACAAACGAATTACGCCCAACGTGAACATTTCAAATGTAAACAAACGTGAAAAAACGATCACGCCTAACGGTTGATTGCAAATGGTAGTATTGAAAATAGTCAAAATACACTATGAATCTTCAAAGTGAGATTACATACCAGCTGTTTCTGTGGTACTCGTTGGCAGCTAAAAAGGAAATAATATGAAGTAAATCGTATTTATATGTTGAACTCCAGTGTGATATCGGCCTACTACAGACACAGTTACCTTATTGACACGCTGAGGAGGAAACTTCTTAATAAGTTCTTCAAGCAATAGATCGACATGTTGTCTTTGAAACATAGAGCTTGGAGCTGTTTTTGACTTCTCTTTCTTGCTATTGCGTTTCTTTGACTCTTCGCTTTCTACATATAACCACACAGAAATACAGAAATTCAAAATTTTGATCTAGTCCAAAAAAACTAGTTCACTGCGGGGTTTTTTCGCCTTTCGGGATGGGTTTTTATAGAAACCACTTCATCTACACCAGTAGTCTCAAAAAAAACACGTCCTCAACTCCCCTATAGAACGTCTCATGCACCATAGTGTTTAAACTATCTTCTGGCATTTCCGAGTATGAGAAAACCCTATTACCTTTTTTGTCACTTGAATCTTTGAATTCCCACCAATATCCTTTTGAAGGATGGTATCTTGAATAGGAGAAAGCTAAAGGTAGGAAGGTAATTGTAAATCTATGAAATTTCATTCAATGTATGTATGTCCAAAAAGAACCAATAAATGATGCAATGATAATATCTTACCCTCATCAAATGCTGAAGTAAGATTGTGAAGGGTAGAAAGCTAAAAAATAAAATGATATAAATAAAAAAAATAATATGAATGAAAAATGCAGGAAAAAAAGAGAAACCCAAGAAAACAATGGCAATATATTCTTGCTGCTATATCTATTGCCACTTAGTAAAAATAAACAATTTCTGTACCATTCTGGAGTTGATAAGAGAGCCCAAGTCAGGGGACTGGTAAACAACACCTGCCAAGATGTAATAGTCAGCCAGAGCAGTAACTGCAACCAATGACATAGAATATAAAAGAAGTGTAAGGAGTTATTGGTATGCCATTATTTTTTTTTTATTTAGTGAAGTCCAACTCATGAAGTTTATGTCCTAGCACATCTCAGTCATCACCATCAATGTCACCATTCCACACTTATCCCCTGTCATTCCACACTATCCTCTGCCATCCCACATTGTTTCCTATCCTCCTATACCATCCACACCATACAATTCCAAATTGTCACCTACCATCCCACACTATCCTCCACCACCCCCACACTATCCCATGTCATCCCCACAATACCCCCTGCCATCCCACATCCCCTGCCATCCCATACTGCCCCTGCCATCCCACACTACCTCCTACTATCCCACACCAGCCCATACTATCCTACAATATCTCCTATCATCTCCCTGCCATCCTGCGATATTCCCCAGCATCCCATGTCATCTCACATCATCCCCTGTCAACCCCCATTATCCCACAAATCTTTAAACAGAAATAGACATAATTCAATATCACTATCTCAACCATGTTGTTTACAATCATTACTTGATGCTAGAAGATTTATGATTTTAAATTACATTTTTTACCTTGGGTAGGGGAATGTCTGTGCTGTTTTCTTATAATAAACAAAATAGGATTTTGAACATGAAGTAAAATGTATTCTAATCCTTGCATCATCCTAAAAAGACAAAATTGTCTAATAGAAGGACGTGATTCAAATATTAGCAATTTATACGATAGATTTTTTTTTTAAATTGTAACTGTAAATTTTGTACAAATACAATCCTTACTGCAGTTGTGACAGATCCAAACGCTGCATTTTGACTATTTCATTGTTACAAGTCCTGTCATAGAACGGGTTAGTCCTCTGAGAAAAATATTCCAAGACATTTTCTGGATTTAATATTGGAATCCAGGCACTATCGTGCCAAGAAATACCAAACTGATTTTCAGTTGGATCGGCGGCCATATTGGAAAATGCACAAAAGATGAGCAAGGGAGAAGAAGGACTGGATACTAGTCAAGAGGTTGCCACATCATCCGTGTCAAAGCTGCTGTATATTGTTTAAAAATATACATCCATATAACCCTCTTTGAATGCCATATTTGATGGTGTTTGTCAAGCAAAATGTCGTGGTTAAGTACAAGCCTTACCGAGAATTTAACCAACATTACTGGACAAATATCTACGTTCACGAAAGACATGCTAACGGATGGCACAGTTGAGGTTGATGGTGAGTGAGTTGTTAGTTTTAAAAAATTTGGTCTTTGACTTTGGTTTTGGCAACACGAAGCACCCACGTAATAGCTCTGTCTATATTTAAAAAAATGTTAAATATGTTTAGAATTATATATAATACTGTTTGAAGCTTTTTCTGACATAAAGAAATGACATTCTATGACATAAATGTTTTAATATATTATTAATAGTTGTGATAATGTCAATGTATCAACTCTAATATGTGTTCATTTGTTTTGCTGCATATAGATCGTGATACAAAGTCACGTTTGAGAGAACTTGAGTTGACGCTTTACACACAACGAGAAGAGGTATTTGTTGAGCTAAATATTGTGTTTATTTTTCTGGTGGTTGTTGATAAATTTTTAAATACCATGAAATGGTTTGTTTTCTAAATAGTATGATAGGGTGAAAGAATTGAACCATGAACTTCAAGAAAGAGCTGAAGCTGCAGAACTTCAAATCAGCAGTATCTCACGTGAATATAGAACATTGCTACAGGATAAAGAAGTGAGTTGAAATTTTGAATTTAGTGGGACTACCTGATGACATCACTAATTGATGACATCACTAACTGATGACATCACTAATTGATGACATCACTAATTGATGACATCATTAATGATGATCTTACTAACTGATAATATTTATAAATATGATATATAGATGACATCACTAATTGATAACATCACTAATATGATGACATCACTAACTGATAACATCATTAACTGATGGCATCACTAACTGATGACATCATAAACTGATGACATCACTAACTGATGACCACTAATTGATGACATCACTGTTCCCAGCTAAGTCTGGACACAGAATAGAAATACAACCAGAAGTCCAACTCGAGTGACAACTTGTCCGCATTTCTTCAATGCGCAGGTGCGATAATTTACGCCATCCTACGTGATCCTACGCAATGTCCTATGCCATCCTACGCAATCCTGGCAAGTTCCCCCTGCAGTTTTAACCTTCTTTTGAAGGTCCAAACTGCTGGGGGTAACTTGCCAGGATTGCGTAGGATGGCGAGGAATCAAGATGTGCGAGGCGACATGCACGAGGACATAAACTTCAAAGGTTCCAATGCGAGTTGGACTTCTGGTTGTATTTCTATTCTGTGGTCTGGAGGACTAATAAAATGTTTTGTATGATATGATCCTGGGATATTATTTATTTTGATTTTTTTTTCTATCTAAGAATGATCTTGTGCAATTGAGGGAGCAGTTGGAAGTGCTAAAAGAACATGGCACAAAACAGGATCGAGAAAGATTTCCCAGTTTTAGTGAAGACTCATTTGTAGATGGTTCAAGTCATGAGGAGGTTCAATATCTGAAAGCAATCATCAGTAAACTCCAAGCAGAAAAGAAAGAGTGGATAAAAAATGTATGTGCAGGACAATTAGAAACAGTGTTACATGTATTACTTAATTTCAAAAGAAAAGACATTTCATAAGCTTTTCTACTTCTAGCTTTTGACATCAATTGTTAATTTCTGTTAGAGTGAAAAGGAAAGTCTTCATAAAGAACTTGATCATTATCAACATGAGTTGGCCACTTTACACTCTACATACTCCCAGAGGATATCATCTCTTAACAAGAAAAACAAAGAAGAATTGGATGAATTGAAGAACGATCGACTGGAAGATTATTTGAGAATTGAAGAGCTGGAAAAAGAGCTGGCTGAACTTAGTAAGTTAAATCTCCTTTGTTGTTGTCAGCATTTTATATACAGTACATTATTAGCTCTAGTTTACTAATTGGTATCTCTATTTTTAGAGCAAGCAACAAATGAAGAGGACTCTTCTGAAATCTTAGTTTTGAAGGAGGCATTGGAAAACTCAGAAAAAACAGTAACCCATTTGAACCAGCAGCTGGAGCTTTTAAGAAAGAGTTCTGTGGCAGGAGAACAGCTTAGCAAGTCTTCTAGCCAAGAAACTGCAAATCAGCCTGAGATCTCTGTTAGTGGTTTTGAGTTGATAAATAAAGAATCCGCACAAAACTACATGCAGTTGTCATCTCCTGTGGAGCAAGGAGAGAGCTGTGAAAATATTTCTGAGCTGAAGGCATTGATAGATCAGCTTGAACACGAGAAGCAAGATCTTGTGCATCAGCGTGATCAAGCTGTTATTTCTGAAGAACAAACATCAGCTTCATTAGAGAGTTTAAAAGAAGAGCTTTCTAGTCTTGGGATTGTGACTATGGAGTTGATGAAAGAAATGGAGCAGTCTCAAGGAGTTGATAAAGAAAAGAGCATTGAGATTGAATCTTTGAAGAAAGTTTGTCAAGTTAAAGGTGATGGAAACAGAGATGAAGTTGTTAAATTGAAAGATATACTTGCAGGTTAGTGTTACTTGTAGCTGAAATTACTAACAGCAGCAGCAGCAGCAACAGCAGCAGCAGCAACAGCAGCAACAACAGCAGCAACAACAACGGCAACAACACCAACAGCAGCGGCAACAACAACAGCAGTGGCAACAATAACAACAACATTAGCAATGGCAACATAAACATCAACAACAACCACAACATCAACACCAGCAACAACAACTACAAGTCAACAACAACATTAGCAATGGCAACAATAACAACAGCAGTGGCAGCAGCAACAACAACAACAGCAGCAGCAGCAACAACAACAACAACATTAGCAATGGCAACATAAACAACAACAGCAACCACAACATCAACACCAGCAACAACATCAACAACAACCACACCACCAACAACACCAACACCAACAAAAAAAGTTGCTCTGACAAATGCTGAGTGTCTTTTTGTGAAATAATTGAGTAGAAACCTTGTTTATTCATTTCTCTTCAGCACTGTGGAAAAAGTATGCTGCAGTTGTTATTGAAAATGAGAAGGTCAGGCTTGAGCTGCACAATGTTAAACAAAGACTGTTATTCCAACTCCAGGATAGACATGTAATATTAATTGATGATTTTTATTGTGATTTTATATTGATTAATGTCGTGATGATCTGAATGATTAATTATGATTATAATCACTCCAATCAAAACCAATCAGTAGAATAATATAAATAGTTATCATGTAAAGATTTTTAGATTTGATACTACAGTAAAAGCTAAATAGGTCTTGATCAATACACAACAAACGAACGAACGGACAAACAAACAATCGAGTTTGACTATAAAGTGTTCGACTATAAAGTCGTCATTATATATCGTTCTAGTTGTAGTCAAACCGGATGTTCTCTTGCGTGCGACTTTGCAATATTGATACGCAACATTGCAATTTTGATTGATGGATTCAATCAGCAACCTGCAAACGCTTTATCACGATTCCTCGACGGGTTGCCCTAAAAAATCATTTTAAATGCCAAACTTTGGATAATGCGAAATTCTACATAAAGTTAGAGCCATTACCTTCAAGTATAACATCACATTTATGTGTTGTTCGATGTTTAAAACCAATATTTTAAGCAACCCGTCGAGGAATCGTGATAAAGCGTTCGCAAGTTGCTGATTGAATCCATCAATTAAAATTGCAACGTTGTGTACCAATATTGCATGCAAGAGAACATCCGGTTTGACTATAATTATAAGTTTGAGATGAAGACAAAATAGTCCAATTCGCATCAATTTTCGGAATCAAGCTTTTCAATTTTTTTATTATTCCGTATTGGTAGCCAGCTTATACAACTGGCATGGTTTTGTTTATTAATTTATGGTTATTCACGTTGGAGGTGGGGGACATTTCTAATGAAGAATGATCTTTTCAATTTTGACATAAAAAAAGTATTATTTAGATCAATGTTCCATATGTTATGATTTCTTTCAGGGTCATACAAAGGCTCTTATTGATGGAATTGGCAACGTTCGCACTAAGCTGGAAGGAGGACTAGAAGGCCATCGTCAAGAGGTTCGTTTAGAGAAGGAACAACTAGTCTCCATGATACCCGAGGTTGAGAACGACGTTCAAGAACAGGAGGAGTGTGTAGCTCGGTTGCAGGAAGAAAACGAACAAACCAACAAGGACACCAAGGACATTGTGCACGATATTGGTAAAATATGGTTTGTGAACGACCATGTGGCGTGTTTACATGCTGAAAAAGCTGTCCTGGAACGGACCATAGTCGGACTGGAGGAGAAAGTCGAGGAACTGGAACGTCGGTTGGCAAGCAACGATGATGAAGATACTCCGCGAGGTAGTATATCCACGGTTATATCAGTCGACTCTTCTATCAGAGCTGCGCCCGATTTATCGGAGCCTGGAGAGGACTTTAGTGTGGCGTTGGAGCCTGGGGAGAGACGTAGTCCCGGATCAGGCGAGGAGAGTGCTGATCTGTTGTTGGAGTCTGGGTCGAGAGATTACGTAGATATTAAAAAGCTGATGGAAAGACTGAAGGAATACGAGGAGACCATCCAAGAGTTCGAGCTGATCAAGGAAGACTGGGAAGGAGATAAGGAAGCTTTGGAGAGTTTGGTAGTGGAACTGAGAAAGCGTTTAAAAAACGCGGCATCCGTCGAAAAAAATGTCGAAAGTAACTCAAGAGTCGAAAACAACGAAGGTGTACAAAAGAACTACTGTTTGAACGAAATTCAAGAATTGTTAATTAAGAAGAACTATTTGAATGAGGAAGAAATTCTAGAATTAGCGAATGAAAAAAGCCGAACAGACGTATTACTCTCGCGTACTTTGGAATGGCTGAGGCGAGGTGAGGTCGAAGAACCGATGATAGTTACGAAACAGGAGAGTGATGGCTGGTTTAGCGACCTGGGCAGTAGTCCTGGAGACTCGACTGAGCAGCCTTTTGAAGTACAGGAAAGTCACAGAAAAGGAGTAGAAATTTCAGAGAATCTTTCTGAGAAACTTTCAAGATGTGAGAACGAACTGGAGCGAAGAAGAAACGAACTGGACAAAATGAGAAACGAATTGGAACAAACGCGAAACGAACTGGAACAAACGAGAAACGAATTGGAACAAACAAGAAACGAACTGGATCAAACGGGAAACGAACTGGACAAAACAAGCAACGAATTAGACCAAACGAGAAACGAACTAAACCAAACGAGAAACGAATTAGACCAAACGAGAAACGAACTGGACAAAACGAGAAACGAATTAGACCAAACGAGAAACGAACTGGACAAAACGAGAAACGAACTGGATCAAACGAGAAACGAACTGGACAAAACGAGAAACGAACTGGAGAACGCGAGAAACGAAGTGAGTCAAGTTATTGGTGAAAGAAGTCAATTAGAGTCGAAACTAAAATTTGTCGAAAATGAACTGGAAGAAAGCTATCGTAGTGTTAATACAAGTATTTCCGAGAAAGATAATGAAGTACATAAACTAAGATATATGGTTGAGCAGCTTAAGGAGACATTATCGAATATCCAAAACGACAAGAATAATGATCTTGTTGGATTACAGGAAGAGAATGATAAACTACTGAGCGAGTTAGGTGAAGCAACTACGTCGTATAAAACCATGACTACCTTGGCTGAAGAGAGAAACGAGAAATTGGTTGCACTTCTGGGAGGGAAGGCTTGGTTAGAGAGTGAACTGGCCGAGGTTAACTTAGAGAAAGAAAAACTGGTTGGCATGGTGAATGAAAGAGATGAACGAATCGAAGAGTTGCAGGATATGTGTGATTCTGTGGACCAGAGAGCGAGCTTTCTTCAAGAAGAAGGAAAAGAGAAATTAAAGGCTTTTAGTGAACTGAGTGAAGAGTATTCTTTATTGAAAGAAGAGAAATCTGATTTATTTAGTTTGCTTGAAGAAAAAGACGCAGAGATAAACAGTTCTTTAAGAGAGAACGATAAATTGTCTGAGTTGTTACACCAACAGGAGCTAGCGAGTGAGGAGATCAAAAGACAGAACGCTGAACTCGCTCAAGACTTGGAAAGATGGAGGGTAAAAATGGAAGAAGTACATCAAACTAAGGAGACCTTGAATCGTGATTTGGACGCGAAAGCTGAAGAAATCCTAATCTTAAAAGAAAATAATATCGAACTTGCGAATCAAAGTTACGAATACACGAAGCAGAACAATGAAATTTCTGGAAAATTGAGTATGCTTGAACAGTTAATTTCTGAGAACTCGGGTTTGAAATCAGAGAAGGAAACTTTAATGGAAGCTCTTTCACAGAAAGAAAACAACGAAAAAGAACTTAAGGATTCTTATAACCTAATCGCGCAAGAAAAACAACAACTTGAGAAATCGTTTTCCAAGAAGTCTAGCGAATCAGAAAAAGAATTTCAGAGAAAGATCAACGAGATTGAAATACTTCGATTGGAGGTAGCACGATTGACGAGAGAAACACAAGAGAAGGATCACATGATACGAGCCCAGGTGTCGTCTAGTCTGGTCAGCGGTGGCGTGAACGATGCAGCTGCTAAACAAGAACACGTTCGAAGGGTCTTAGAAGAGAAAGATGTCGAGATATCAGCGCTGAGGACTAAGAACGAGTCTTTGCTTACAGTATTTGCTGAGAACGAACAGAATCGTTCCAGGATGAACGAACAACACGACAAACAGATTCACGCCATGTTGGAACAACAAGAACGAATGTTGGAGGAGATTAACGAGAGAAGTGACCAAATGGTAACCCTGGAGGACAAACTGGAAATGATGAACACCAAAGCAGCGAGTAAAGATCAAGCGTCTGCTCTTATTCACGCCGAACATCAAAAATTGCTTCACTTAAACGAATCCCAAGGAGACGAGATTGCGAAGTTACGCGAGAAGGTTTCAACTCTTGGACTGCTTGTAGCTGAGAAGGACCATGGCTTGGGAAATGAAGTGCAAAAGATGCATCAACAAAATCAAGACCTTCGATTACAAGTGGACGCCTTGCAAGGAGAACAAGAAAGACTTCTCATGTTAGTCCACGAGAAAGATAAACAACTGTCCCGCGGGGTTGTACACGAAGCTCCCTTAATGAAGAAGACCGAGAATGTCTTAACGAGCTCGTCACCTTCCCAAATGAACCATACAGGTAGCAACCACGACGAAGAATACGAGACGTACAAAAGAGAAAATGCAAAACTAATCAAGGATATGGCTTCGTTACGGACCAGAGTAGCGTTATTAAACGACTTAGTTGAAAACGAGACGAATACGAGTAAGACTCTTCAGAAAGAGAATGACGTCATAAACGAGCGCCTGCGGTCCCTCGAAGTGGCTGAAACGGACAGTGGAGATCGCGTTATGCGACTTCAACACGAACTAAAGGAACTGAAAGAGGATTTATCTGAGAAAGAACGAGAGGTGATCGCCATGACGGAGGGGCATGCGCGGGAGAATAACCGTATGACGTATGAGATTAATACTTTGAGAAACGAAAAAGATGAGATGTTTCTTGAACAGAATTCGCAAGTAGAAGAACTTCAAAAGAAGCTCAGTACACTACTTGATGTTATATCTAGTGATCAAGGTTTCAAAGGCGAGCAGTTTGAAATTCTCGAAAACCGTCAAGACTTTCAGAGACTGGTAAGTAAAGTGCGGAGTCATCGCGCTCGTTTGCTTAGCGATAAAGATAACGAATTACGGTTGCTGAAAGAACAAGTCCAGACACTGTCTTCTGTTCAGAATATTTCCACCCCAGAACTAGAGACGAAGCTAGAACGTTTTATACAAGAAAAGGATAAATTAAATCAGAGAGTTTTAGAAGTGGAAAATGAAAAACTGGAGCTTTTGGAAGAGAAAGAGAATGAGCTAACGTCACTTCAAACGCAAGTGTTAAATCTTTCTAGTGTTTTAAAACAGAAAGAGCGAGACTGGTTGCTTGAAAAAGAAAACTTGAGTAAGGAGAACGTTTTGCTGGAGAAAAGAACTAATAGTTTTCAGAACGAACGAGATTCTTTGGCAGAATTTAAAACTCGAACTGAAACCGAGGTCACACGGCTCCGCGAGGAGATGTCGATGTTGAGCAACTCGGCGACTCAGAAACACGATGTTGTTGTAACCGAGAAAGAAAGACGCGTAAAAGAACTCGAGAGAGACTTGGAAGATTTGAAAAAACGGCATGCGAAGAGTTTGCAACAGGCGCAGGATTTTAAAAGTAGTTTGGACGAGGCCAAAGAACTTGCGAAGGGATTTGAGAGAAAGAAAGAGAAGGAATTAGAACGACTGAGAACTCATCTTGTTCAGGTACGCCATTGTTTCTTGTCTTAAGGCTTTTTCTCGTCCGTGGATTCTCCCTGTGACAAATAGAATTGTCTGGCGTTAGCCAGAATAAAATACTAAAGACCGATTCGGACAGGAAACAGTTAAAGCTTTTTTCTCGTCCGTGGATTCTCGCTGTGACAAGTAAAATTGTCTCAGTGACGTTAGTCAGAGTTAAATACATGAGACTTAGGGCTGTTTATGTGGAAGCGAGCCATGGAAAGTGGGTGCTTATTGAAAGAGTGAAATAAAAGTAGCGTGCTGCGTAGGCAGTGTAGAAACAACAATCGAAATATAGTGACTTAGGTTAGATTGCCGAAACAGAGAACGTAGGAATCTAACGTTTCGAGCGAAGGCCCTTCGTCAGAGAGAAACGTGGACTTCTCTCTGACGAAGGGCCTTCGCTCGAAACGTTAGATTCCTACGTTCTCGCTGTTTCGACAGTATATCTAACCTAAGTTACTATATTTCGCTTATTGAAAGAGATGGTTACTTATGAAAGATGGTTGCATTTACGAATTTTTATGTCAGTCTTTATTTATTTTTTCAATGTCATCTTGTAAAAAACCTAACACAGTCACGAAGCTATTGTATATTTTTAAGGTTGAAGACAGTTATACTCAAGAGGCGTTAGCAAGCGAGCAGCGCGAGAATGAGCTAAGAGCTCAACTTGATCGAATTCAGGAACAGTTGCTGTCAAGTTCATATTCACTTCAGGATAGCAAGTAGGTTATAATTACAATTGCCCTTAATGATATTAATGTTGTTGACGATGTTTGTGTTGCCGTTTTCTTTTCATTTTTCTTATTCTTTTCATTCTTCTAATTTTTCTTATTTTTTTCATTCTTACTTTTCTTGATGTTGTTATTGTTGTCGTTGTCCTTGTTGTTTATAGACCTTTAACCTTTTTAATAAGTACAGAGTACGTCATTTTCCTCCATTGACGTCATTTTCAGCTTTTGGAATTCTATTGAAAATATACAAAAGATAAGACAAACGAAATTGAAAAGAGTTCAAAAGAAAAATTGAGAAGAAATGGACGTCGTAGAGTGCAGAGTTGGAAAAAGTATTCAACCTTCCTCCGGATGTGTTTTTAAGTTTAGATAACTTTCCTCAAAATATATAGCGAGAATTTTGTGTTTTGCAACGTTCATAAATACTGCGTGACTTTTACAGTACCTTGGTTTTCTAGGTTTTCCTAGGTAAGCTTTGGCATACTACAATAGCTACTAATAACTGACCGCTGCTGACTGATATCCTGGTCAACACTCGAAATAAATTTCATATTTCCGCACATCCATGTATTATTCTCTATTTAACCTTTTTAATAAGTACAGAGTACGTCATTTTCCTCCATTGACGTCATTTTCAGCTTTTTGAATTCTATTGAAATATACAAAAGATAAGAGACAAACGAAATTGAGAAGAGTTCAAAAGAAAAATTGAAACGAAATTGACGTCGTAGGGTGGAAATTACGTCTTCTATACTTATTAAAAGGGTCTATACAGTGTCTGAAAATCAAACACTTATCTAAAAATTATTTTCTTTTTGTCAGTCGTACTGCGTCGATGAAAGTGGAGAATTTACAAGAACAATTGATGAGTATGACCGCTCACCGAGATGAAGTGCTGGCTCAATTAGAACAATCACAAGAACAAAGTCTTCAGTACATGAGAAGTGTTGAAAATTTACAGATGGTTTTGGAACAGTTTCAGAGAGGTGTGTACAGAAATGAACAAAATTTTAATTGTTTGACGATATCTTCTACTCTTATTTTCTCGACAAATAACTTTGACTATTTATGCGGCTTCAAAATGGCGGCGTATAAAACGGCGGCATTCACAATCACGGTATACAAAATGGCGGCCAGTGAGCTCTATATAACTGGAGTGATATTTGCTGGTCATTGACCGGGCAAAGATTGAAGCCAAACATGGCGGACATGTAGATCTGAAGTACGTATAGTTCCAGTCTCCTAGACCGCGTAGAAGACTGTAACTATACGTACTTCAGGCCTACATGCCCAGTTATATATAGAGCTCACTGATGGCGGCATGCAAAATGGCGACATTCAAAATGGCGGCGTATAAAATGGCGGCATTCAAAATGGCGGCATACAAAATGGCGGCATACAAAATGGCGGCATACAAAATGGCGGCGTATAAAATGGCGGCTTTCAAAACATAGTTTCAAAATGGCGGCATTCAAAATGGCGGTATTCAAAATGGCGGCATACAAAATTACAGCATACAATATGGCGGTGGCCAAAGCACCGAATATGCAAATGAAAACACTATTTTTCGAGTACGAGAGCAGATATTGTAAAAACTAAAAATATTAACATTTCCAATCCTATTTTTAACTGGATTTTTTTTTTAATTTGTGCGAGTCGTTCTGGGTTTTTTTTCTTAACTTGATTCAAATTTTTTTTACAGAAAAAGAATCTGAGTTAAAAACACTTCGTGAGAATCACCGAGAAAAATTGAACGAAGCTCAGAGAGACGTTGTAAGGTTACGGGAGAGAGAAAATGAACTCCAGGTATAAACAAAAATTATTAATTTTAATGGTTGTGACCTTCAGTATAGAAGAATAATGTTGTCTAATGTTATGTATATTTTGTTTAGCAATTACTGCACAATGCTTCAGATGCGTTGAATAAAGCAGACAGGTTGGGAGAAGATGTCAAGTCAAAGGAAGATGAGATTGAGGCTTTGAAGTTAACTGGTGAGTTGAAGTTATGGACACGCAGTGTCATATCACTATTAAAATACTCATTAATAATTCATGACGAAAATTCAAAAGAAATCAATACCGTAGCAGTGGTTGTAAATCGGATACAGCATCGTCCTGATTTACATAAACTTTAGCTTCGATTTTCTCGGCTAAAACAGACCGTATCCCCAAAATAGTTGGTGAACTTGATTACTTAGATGCATTTGTATTTTAAGAAAGATACAGCTCGGCTGCTCATGCTGCATCTATTACTTACTAATCTTTGATTTTATTTACCGTACTAAATTCCTTATCCTATCTTATCCTATCCTACCCTATCCCTATCCTATCCTTACCTACCCTTTCTTATCCTATTTTTTTCTATCTCCTATATTGTATCCTTTATCTTATCCTATATCCTTTTTTTACATGCTTTATTTTGTTGTTCATTTTTAGTTTCGAACTTGGAAGCTGACTTACAATCTAGTCACGACAAATTACGGCGATTGACGACTAATAACGATGGCAAGATAGAAAAGTAAGTAGCTATTGGTTACGTATTATAAGGAAGATCGTTTGTGATATACTACTTATACTTTAATGAATAATTAAATAGAAATAAGGCGAAAAGAAAGTTGCTGTTCTTTACTTAACCGTTTCACCTTTTTTGATGGGAACTCTTCTGTACAAACGATCAATCTTAAAAATCTTTATCTAGGTCTCTAATGAAGAACATGCTGATGGCTTACTTCAACACTTCGGAGCAGAAACGTGCCGATGTTGTTGCCGTTCTTGGCCATATTCTGAGTTTTACTGACGAAGAGATAAAAAAGGTAAGTGATATGAAAGATGTATAAACTTGAATACTGTTACTTTCAAGAACATAGTGATGCATAACAATGTATTTTATTAGAAGTAGAACTTGATTGTGTTTGAAGGGAATAACATATAATAACATAAGAGGGAATAAATTGAGTAACGTCATTTGAAAAGTTTATTTTTCTGTCTGTCAGGTTGGTTCCGGATCCCATCCACCACAATCCTCAGGTTGGTTTTCTGGTTTACTTTCATACGGCAGCCCAAGTGGATCGCAACATCATGACAAGGTATAAAAGAAAATGAACTAATGCCAATGGATGGCGTATGCCAACGAATCAATTTCATCCCCAACGTTTCTCTCTGACGAAGGGCCTTCGCTCGAAACGTTAGACTCCTACGTTCTCTGTTTCGGCAGTATATCTAACCTTACTTTATTTCGAATAATGTCATAGCTCGGGAGGATATACTAAACTCTTCTACAGTAAACTAACAATTATGTCCTCAAGCCCCTTAACCCTCTGTTCTTAACTTCTATCTTTAACCGCCTATCCTTAACCTTTTATTTTTTACTCCTAATGCCACCTTATTCATCCTTAACCCTCCATCCTTAACCCTCTATGCTCGCCTCTCCACTTCATTCAACTCACTGTTCAACTCAATCTCGAAACCTATCTGCAACCCTGGCCTGATCTCCATCAAACCTATCCGCACTCTACGTACCTAAACCATTCCATTTTATCCCACCCTATCTCATCTCTTTCCCATTCCATTCCCTCACATTTCATCTAACCCCAAACCGTTACTTTAACGTCTTGCTACGGTCGTATATAGCGCATTAAATCGTCTCCTGCTTGGAAATGTGAAGTAGTAAAGTAGTAGTCCTTTTAGGCCGTACATTTGGAATATTTTAATTTCCAGTAATTCCAAATTCCCATATATTGCATTTTCAGACATTTTCAGAATTATTCGTGAGTTTCTTGGAAAAGGAATCCGAAACTGAGTTTCTGTCTTCACCTGGTGCCCAGCCTCCTCCTCTTTCTACATCTCTGACAAGAACTGTGAGTGCTACAGCAGCTCCAAACAGACTACGTACTTCTCAAGTACCCACGAGTCCCCTAGCGTCCTCGACGCCCTACGAGAACGCAAGACCTGTCAGTAATGCACTCTTGGTAAATGCTAGGATGGATGGGGATATCAAGGAATCCAGTGGATCTCAAGTCAAACCGTAAGTGACGTATATCCCTTTATGTTAGCTGATATGTAATGTTTGATGAACGAAACACGATCGTTTTGGTTTCCAAAAAATCAACACTTACATCTTAGCTGTGATCCGTGGTGTGAACTGTGTCGTATGGCGGCTGCTTGGAGCGCCTTTGATATGCCTCGACACAGCCACGTTGATCTGCATCCATCGCAATTTAGCCACTGGCTGCAAGTAAGTATAGGTTAGTGACCGAAACCGAGGTCACTACGCTGGTTATTAACCCCGGAGGCCGCAGGCCCAAGCGTAATAACCAGCGTAGTGACCGAGGTTCAGGTCACTAACCGACTTAGTTTTTTTCATGACACAGACGATATTTGTCGTTATTTAACAAAAAATGGTATTCTAGACGTAGTTTTAAAGTGATATAGTAGGTCTTTTAATATGCAAGGTCAATAACCTATTTATTGACCGCGGCACGTCAAAGATAATTTATGCATGAATAAACTAAGGATGATTAGCCCCCCAGTCCTTTATCTTTTAAAGACTTTTATTAGAGTCATTCTTTTATTTCAGTTTGGATGGCAACGCTTTGCTTGGTTCAACATTATTAAGACCATCTCTTGATCTTCCTACCATCACTAATTCATCATCGTCATCCTCCGCTCTTCGTAAGATCTTGTTCGATAATTAAACATCCGGAGATATTCTAGTTAAGGTGGCCAACTGCACCCAGTGACACGTGGTAAGCTCTATGGATCGTAGACGTACTACTAAATCTGGACAGAAGACCGAAACGGTTTGGAAAAAGGAAACCGAACGAGACTATTTGGTCTTTAAAAATTCTTCCAGTTTTGTAGAGGTTCGTGTGTAACGCGGGTATGAAATATCTTTTAGCCACGCTAACATTCTTGTCAAACAAGAAGAACAATTAATAGAAACTAAATTTTGTTTCACGGAGAATCTAAGCGCAAGTTTAATGCAACAGTTTACTGAATTAGTTCTATCGCGCAACGACATCGGGATGCACGAGTGTATCGCGCGAGGCCAGATGCACGAGTGTATCACGCGAGGCCAGATGCACGAGTGTATCACGCGAGGCCAGATGCACGAGTGTATCACGCGAGGCCAGATGCATGAGTGTATCACGCGAGGCCAGATGCACGAGTGTATAATATGATAATGATGCTAATGATATTTATTGGTCAACTAAAAAAGCTTCTACTCTTTCACATCCTAGAATTTTCCATAAATTCACTTTTATCAAATATTATCAATTTTTGAAATAATTGACAAGAATTTCCTCGTTCGTTAATAATTCATCCGTTTTCTGTTCTAAATATACTTGATTATTCTTGACTAACGATTATATTATTTTACATCTTGTTTATACAACGTTCGTATCTACTCTTTGAAAATGACGAATCTGTTAATAATTATAACAATTATAATAATTACAATAATTATAATAATCATAATAATAATAATTATAATAATTGTAATAATTATAATAATTATAATAATTATAATAATTATAATAATTATAATAATAATAATAATTATAATAATTATAATAATCATAATTGTAATAATTGTAATAATTGTAATAATCATAATAATAATAATAATCATAATAATAATAATTATAATAATTATAATAATTATAATAATCATAATAATAATAATTATAATAATTATAATAATCATAATAATAATAATTATAATAATTGTAACAATTATAATAATTATAATAATTATAATAATTGTAATAATAATAATTATAATAATCATAATAATAATTATAACAATTATAATAATTATAATAATCATAATAATAATTATAATAATCATAATAATTACAATAATTATAATAATCATAATAATCATAATTATAATAATTGTAATAATTGTAATAATTATAATAATCATAATAATCATAATAATTATAATAATTATAATAATTATAGAACTATAATTGAAGGTATAGTTGTACACTATCTGTCATTTATCCGGTATAAATTCAGCTATTTATATTTACAATTTGTAAAGCAAAACTATTTTACTAATATACAATGATTCAATCAATATATTGAACGCTAAATGTTTCTAGTTTATGTATATTATTGTAATATTTACGTATGCTGAGCTAATTAATGTTTCGCCATAAACAACTAAGCACCATTTATAAAGATGGCGTCAGTAGCAGCTAATCTCTCGTATATAGTATATCTCAACTCCATTTCGTCCAAGTGTCTTGCAGAAATACTTTTTAGTTGTTTTTTTATGTAACTTGTCACCAAGGCCGATTTTTGTTTTTAATTGACCGTACCAAAAAATATGGCGACCTGTACATTTAACCACAATCCTTTGCGTGCAGTAAATATTGTTTCTTGCAGAATTATTGGAAGATATGGTTTTATAACGATCAACTTTGGTAGGAATGAAGTTCTTGCTCACTTAATCCATCTTAGCATAATAAACAATGTTTAGTTGTTATTTGATTTGATTTGAGGTCGCAAGGTATTGTGGTTAAATGTATAGAAGTCGCTTTGAGGGGCTCTGCTCTGTCTTGTGAAGACGAGATGTCTTCCTGTAACGACTTGAAAGGAATGGCGATGTTTGAATATATAACGGTTATACGCTCAGCCTCGCACGTGTTTAGTAAAACGTGTGACGATATAACTTTAAAGGTGATGTACAGTCTGTTCTGCGCATGTACGAAACTAATGTTTACATCTTTATTTACAAAAATAATAGTAATACCTTATTCAAGATTGTAAGCTTTTCTTGGTTCCCATTCATTACTTGTACCCAAAACAAAATATTTTCAGGAGATATCCGAGGAGATATCCTCACCGAATCACTTGGTTTTCTGCCATGTTCCTAACGCTTTACATTTTGCTGAGTACTTCATGTAATTATCTACGAATGTCATGTTTTGGGGACCACATTGCGGTCATGCGCAGAACGGACTGTACGTCACCTTTAAATGTTATTATTAACAACTTGCAAATTATTTCGGCCAAGTGTCTTCGTAGAATTATATGAACGATCTAATTTTTAGCGATGGTTTGAACGACCCAAGGTGAAAGTACTTTCATATTTGAATAAACACCATACTTATGAGGTAGACCACATTCATGCCCCCACGACACCTGTCCAACGAGGTACCACCGGCCTGCGTTATCACAAAACAGCGGTCCTCCACTGTCGTACTGACATGCGTCACGACCTCCTTCTTTATAACCAGCACAGATGGCGCGTGCGTGGACACTACCGTTGTAGGACTGGGGAGAGTTGCATATTGCGCGAGGCACAAGTTTCATGCTGACGTCATTGAGCTCGTCTTGGACATGACCACGGAATTTTGTGTGACCCCAACCCGCAATAACGCAGGTGTCACTTGGAAGAAAGACGCGTGTACTGTCATCTTGAAGGCAGATTGGGCTGACATGAGTTGTATAACGAATAGGCGTATTTAGTTCTAACAGAGCTGAAAGATAAATGCAAAGAAAAGATCATAAAAATTAATTTGTGCTATACAACAATATCATTTCAATCGATTTTACTAATTCTTGCGAAGTGAAAAAGGTGATAAACTGCAGAGAATAGTTTTGATGAGGAAATAGTTTTGATGACGTTTCGAGCAGAGCCCTTTATCACATTTTACTCTGATGAAGGAATCTGCTCGAAACGTCAATATTTCATTATCAAAACTATTCTTGGCAGTTTGTAACCTTTTCGCTTTGCTCTGTCGAAAACACTGCCTACGCAGCAATCTACTTTTTTACTAAGTCTTGATTGGCTAACGACTTCAATATTGTAGGTAAGTGTGAAAACAAAGAAGTGATGTCGTTTTGGCTTGTTTCCATTATTTTCAAGATGACGTCATTATGTAAATATATAAGTGCTCACGTCTCTTAGCCAAGAGTATAGTGACTTACCAACGTCATGATCGTCAGGTTTATCTATTTGGTACAGGTCCCACAAGCTTGTGTAGTTTGGATGGCGTATAATTTGTTTTACCGTCGACGTTTGTTCATATAGTTCCTTCTTCTTGAGGTTAAATTTTCCGACTTTCACCAACCAGTCTTTGGCGTTGAGTGAGGTGTAGGTATCTGTTGCAGAAGAGAACGAAATAGTTAAAACTTTTTTGGAAGTAATATATCTTTAGTTCTTGTTCACGATGGCATGCTCAGGGAGATAGAGAGAGACAGCGATTGGGAAAGACACTGAGAAAAGGAGTGCTCACAGAGAAAAGATGGAAAAGTAACTGTTGTCATCGTTGTGAGTGGTGGTGTGGTGGTGGTGGTGGTGGTGGTGCATGGGTGTTGTTGTTGTGGTGGTGGTGTTGCTGCTGTTGTTGTTGTTGGTGGTGTTATTGTTGTTGTTGTCGTCGTCGCTGTCGTCGTCGTTGCTGTTATTGTCGATTTATTAAGTCAACTTACTATGGAAACAATGTGACGTGGTCACAATCCATTTCTCTTTCACAATTGACCCAGAACAATAATGTGAATTATTAACGAACAGAGTAGCTACCCACGGCCATTTCCCGTATTGTGTAGGTTGTCCACCAACAATCCGTTTAACACGACGACCGTTTGTTTTCTGACTTATTGGCTGAGACTGACCACAGCTTGTTACTAAAACAAACAACAACGATCATCAGAGACAAGAGTGTAAAAAGTAGAGTGCTTTGTAGGCAGTGTTTCTGATAGAGCAAAGTGAAAAGGTGGTCTGATGCATTCAATTTAACCTTGCACATTTTGAAATTTTCTCTTTCATTGTACAGCTAGAAGAAGACTGTTAAAAAACCTCTTTTTTTCTTAAATATCGAAAGTATTTAACAAATAGATTCTACAGATGGCGTCACAACGTGGTAAGAACAAAAAAGTCGACTACGTCTCGTGGGCCACTTTTTTTGTTCTTACCACGTTGTGACGTCCTCTGTGCATCTATATAACTAAACAGAAATGTATTTGTTTTATACAATAAAAAATAGAAAACTGATTAAGCTTTGAGTTCTCAGGACAACATATAATGCTATCAATGATATCAATAAAAGTGCCCTTTGACGGGAGTTTGTCCCTCTTGCCCTTTTACCGTTCCAGAGTCCCTGTCAGTTGCGCAGCCCCTGCCGCCAGGAGATAAACTGCACGACAGCAGTTGAAAGCGCTTATACTTGTCTGGTTTATAACGGATAAAAGATGACAATGTATATATTTATGGAAATAATATTACCCATAGAGTGCACTGACAGCATGAGATGTCCATAGAGTAATTCTTCAAAAACTCAATTTATGAACAACTCGTGTTCTGAAGCCGTTAAGGTGAAGTAATGCGCGAGCACAAATTGCTGCAACTTTGTTGCGTTGCAAGTTGAAAAGCGGTGTTGCACGTATTACCACCCACATCAAACATTGTCACGCAACAATGATTTTGTTGCAAGTTGAATCAGCATGTTGGAACTGGAGTCTACTTTTTTCAACAATTTTTTTCAACTTGCAACATAATCATTGCGTGACAAACAACGCTTTTCAATTTGCAACGCAACAAAGTTGCTTTAAAAGTTGAAAAAAAATGTTGCCCGTATTACCTCACGTTAATTCAATAAACGCACATATTAAGGCCTGCATGCCAAACGCTTTCAACATTTCATGCAACATCGTTCAACATTTTTGAACGCATGTTGAACGAAAATTTGAACATGTTCAAATTTCGTTCAACATCATTCAACACCATTCAACAACGTTCAACATCATTCAACAGGGTGGCCAAACGCTTTCAACATGTTGAATCATGGTTGAATTCAACAATGTTGAATGAAATGTTGAAAGCGTTTGGCCAAGCCTTTAGCCATTAGGTGGAAAACAGTTGGCTACCGTGCCTTTCAACCCATATATAGTTATTATTTTATTCTGGTGCAACACATAACGAGTTTTTTTCATTAGAGAATAGAAAAAGTTTCAACACTAAACACCAGTGTATTTGAGTTCCAATGCATGGAGAAATGAGGATTTTTTCACAGTAAAAATAGATCCGATGAAACATTTAATTTCTTGTAAGTGAGCTGTAAAAAGCTGTAATAGAAGAAGTGAACTTGAGACCATATCGTCGTAGGGTATAACGAGAATTCTTCGAATGCCAATAAAATCTTAAGTCATACTCATTTCTTTATTTAGCAGTTTGAAACACAAAATCAAAATCGTGTTTTCTGCATGTAAAACTGTAGTACAACTGTTTTTCAACTAAGAAAATATTACATTTTCAAGAAACATGACATGTAGTTATGACAATATAGTACAGATATATTAAGCCATGACATTGACTATATATAAGAATAGATACAAGTTTTACGACGAATTTATAGCAACAACCGTATTTATCAGATCTTTAATTGTTTTAACTGATATAATCATATGATGCACTACTGATAGCTGACCAGAGAAAAGCGGCAAAGCCAATAGTCCTACTTAGACGGGGATATGCGCACGTACCAGCAATGTCGTGATCGAGGTTCTTGGATTGCCTAAGATGAGATGATAGGCTTGGACTGGTCATTGTGCCATACTGAACAATTGGCTGAGTATTGTAGAACAATCGGGCTGCCCATTGTTCCAAGACAAAATGCCACAATAGCCAGTGCAAGCCTGTGAGATGCTCTAACCATGCAGTTACACATGCGTTTCCAAAAATGTACGTCACGGTTAGGTCATACGCGGGGACTGTGTATTCCGTATCAACCTTTATGGCGAAGCAGTGATGGGGGCACTCCACTGTTGGAATTAGTCGTACATCTGGTGTCCTATATCGAGTATTGCAACGCTACATGTATAAAACGGAGCACGGTGATCTTTTCTGTCTACAACCAAAATATCATCTTCCCTTTCCCATGTCTTTTTTTAAACATTTTTTTGTTCATGCAATGCCAGTAATACAGCGAACCAAAGGGTAAAATTTGAATATTTCTGCGACAGTACATTGTACTTATTAACCGTCTTAGGGCGCTTTCCAATTGACAAGGTTAGACCGATCAGTCCGGCCAGAATGGACTTGCTTTTGATTAGGACCAAATTTTCCAGTCAGACCATCCCAGGTCTCAAACGAATCGTGTTCCATTTAACCGGACTGACCGGTCTAACCGTGTAAATGGAAAGCCCCTTTAGATTCTCTATCTTTGGCCTTGTTTCAGTATAGAGTTAAAGTTTTATTGCGTCAAAGTTTTAAAAGATTTAGCGCAAATGATCATGAAGAACTCCGCGGTAGACTCACTGTGACAATAAACTCACCTTGGTTTTGAATTAGCGGACTGATTGGATTCTGCCAAGTCTCGGCACCTGTACAACAATATAGAATAGGGTTTTTTTATCATTGATTAGACTAAATTGGCTAAGTCCTATAAGACAAGGGAAAATGTGAACCTTGCTAAGCCACTGTTATCTAATACGCAACATTTTATTTACCTAAGAGCAAAATAAACAGCCAGTGGAGAATAATTTCGCGTTGAGTCTGCATTGTTTACAAACATAAAATGAAGGTTTGTGGTGGAGCTTTTCTTGTTCAACTGGAAGGTGTTTTTCGGATGCTAACGGTCCAAAAGGTCTCGTAGAAATGACTGACCGAAACTGGACTGCACCATTTCCGACTGACGTGGATTTATATTGGCATTCCAGTAAAACTTAAACCATCTGGATGTCAACGCAAATACCTTCATAGCTCAATTGGTGATGATTTATGAAGGGAATTATTTTGTAATTCACTCAACAGATACGCGACGACAGCCAACGCGGAGTATTTAAGGCAAAATTAAGTAATGAGAAACAGAAGTTAATTTGTTTGTTTACGGCATTTTTGGTTAAGCCTATCAAGGTATTAAATAGTTCTTTTTCAGAATTTTATGTAATCCCTTTCTAGGGTAAACGAACCAAAAAGAGCCACTCCGATGGTAGGGATGGAATTGATTTGGATATTCTGGAGTTGGAATTTGTTTTGCATGCTCTGAAGATACAGCGCAAACAAGGAAGGAAGGAAGGAAGGAAGGAAGGAATGAGGGAACCGAAGGAAGGAAGGAAGGAAGGGAGGTAGTGAGGGAGGGAAGGAAGGAGGGAGGGAGGGAGGGAGGGAGGAAGGAAATAAAAGCCCTGTTTACACGGCCAAAATTTAAGTACGCTTAAGTTAAGCATGCTTAAAATGCGCCACCTTGGTGCGTTTACACGGTCATTTAATAATCCCTTACTAAAACACGTACACCATTATTCAACATGGCGGACGAGCTATATTTTTGGTTTTGGAAGCTTCGTATGGGTATACACGAGAAAGTGTAATAGCTAGAAAAGAAAGAAAGGAACAAAGAATAGCGAGATGGAAGCTTCTCACAGCAGGGCAAAAAAATGCATTTTATCGTATTAATTACACCGTATTAATAGCAAGCGTTTTTCAATCCCGTTGCGTTTACACGGCCAAGACGTACCGCCAAGTTAAGCACGAGTTAACTGATCGTGCTCAGTTTAATCCACCTCCTTGAGGTGGTGCAAACTAATCGCGATTAATTTACGCCGATTTGTTTACACGGACATTTTAAACCCGCTTAAAGTCAGATGTGGCTCAGATCCCGCTTAAATTTTGGGCGTTTAAACAGGGCTTAAGAAAAGGAAAGGAAGGAAGAAAATGAGGGAGGAAAGAAATGACCGGGGAGGAAGGAAGGAAGGAAGGAAGGAAGGAAGGAAGGAAGGAAGGAAGGAAGGAAGGAAGGAAGGAAGGAAGGAAGGAAGGAAGGAAGGAAGGAAGGAAGGAAGGAAGGAAGGAAGGAAGGGAAGGGAGGGAGGGAGGAAGGAAGGAAGGAAGAAAGAAAGAAAGAAAGAAAGAAAGAAAGAAAGGAAAGGGAGGGAAGGAGGGAACCAGACCAGTCACGACGTCACGTAGTTAAAAGCATAGCTAAAAGGAAGGGGATTGGCCACTGCCAAGCGTTTGCGCAGAACCCGCGGGAAAGAACTATACAACAAATCATGGCGGGAAATATCCGCGGCAACAAGCAGGGTGTATAAGATAATATCCATTTTTTAAAAAGGAAGGGATTCAGAAAATTAAGAAAAATTTAAAGATTGAATTTCATAGTTGATAATTTTGTAAATATATATATTTAACTTTTTATGATGCTATGAATATCTACGGCATTTTTATTTACACCCCCCGGCTTTATTGAGTTGTGAGCCCGCTTCTCTGATAACGTTTTCAGCAGTTTCTCAAATTAATAGTATGCGCAACTGTTTATGCGCACTCAAAAAAACATGGCGGCAAAAAGCGGATAAGCACGCATGTTAGAGTAAGTTCATTATTTGGGAAATTAAGGACGGTTTGAGATCTTGTACAAACGGCTACATCGTTGAAAGAAACCTGGATAATCTGGCTCTCTATTGAGCTATTTATAATAAATATAGTGTCATGTCTTATGTTTAAAAACTTTGGAAAGCTGAAGAGCTTGTAGACTTGTCTGTGGAAAGGGAAAATATGACTTCTATTATAAAGTTGACAGTGTTATCAGGAGGACAGGACGAGTCTCCCCTCGCTTACCTTCTCCAAGTGGATGAATTTCGCTTCTTGTTAGACTGTGGCTGGGATGAATTCCTTTCATTGGAAACCATAGAACCAATAAAACGGTAGGCCTTCTCATATTTTTACTTCTTAAATTTTTTTGCTCAAGTAATCAAATTGGCTCTGACTGTTTTGCAACATGTGATGTCAACACTTGGCCAAGTGTGAGCCAGTTATATTATTTCAAATATTATAATATTTCATTGTCATTTTTGACATACCCACTTGGCAAGTATTACAGTCGCATGTTTGGCACAAAAAACCAAAAAAAAAACCAACAAAAAATAACTTTAGCTTTACCGTATTACTATTTGCAACTTCCTGTGAACCATGCCACAGTTCACGCATACATTTACATTTAAAAAATGCATTTTAGAGGAAAATTTTGACACTTCAACAATAACCTAATCAGTCACCTGTCAAAAAATGGGTTTGTGATTAATCGTATGATTGTGTAAATGTCAAAAGTGTTAAAATGCAAATGTACGTGTGAACTGTGGCATGGTTCACAGGAGGTTGTAAATGGTAGTAATTGCTAAATATGATTGCCCTGGTGTACAGCAATTGTTAATACAATTTGGTACACAGCTTTGTAATTTTAATTCTGAAATCTGAAACGAAACTGTCTCTTTGATGTTTCTTCCAGACATATTAATCAAATTGATGCTGTGTTAATCAGCCATCCTGATATATATCATCTTGGTGCTTTACCCTATCTGGTTGGAAAAGGTGGCCTTAGTTGTCCAGTTTATTGTACTATTCCTGTTTACAAGATGGGTCAGATGTTTATGTACGACCTGTACCAGGTAGTTTTAAACTTATAGTTTAACCTGTGTAGGCAGTGTTTTGGATAGAGCAAAGTGAAAAGGTCACTGGTGAACTGCTGAGATTTTCAATAACAAAATACTGTCATTTCAAGTATAGCTTTTTATCAATTTACTTTGATAAAGGGCTTCACTTGAAATGTCAGTATTTCATTACTAAAAATTTTGGCAGTGTACTGCCTTTTTACTTCACATTATGTACTGTATTATGAAAGTAGAAATGATGCTACATAGGAAATAATTATATTATTGACATATCAATGTTACTTTTTACCTTTATTCAGTCTCGTCATAACTACGAGGATTTTGATTTATTTTCTCTTGATGATGTTGATGCAGCATTTGATAAAATAATTCAACTCAAGTACTCCCAACATGTTAGCTTAAAAGGTAATTTTATACTTTTTATGCTAGAAGCATTATTTATTTAACATTACTCGACCTGAACACAATACTATACTGTATTTTATTTTGTTGTTTTATCTAGGTAAAGGCCATGGGTTAACTATAACTCCTTATGCTGCTGGTCACATGATTGGAGGGACAATGTGGAAAATTGTAAAAGATGGCGAAGAAGATATCATTTATGCTGTAGACTATAACCATAAAAAAGAAAGGTGAAACATGTTTATTTTAAAATAAAATATGAAATTAAATTTAAAATAGTGGCTTTGCCTTTACTCTTTTGACTAAAATTATGTGGATTATTTTGTTTCAAATGTTTCAGGCATTTAAATGGAGCTGTTTTGGAAACATTAAGTCGACCTTCATTACTTATTGCTGATTCATTTAATGTTCTGAATATTCAAGCTAGGAGAAGAGACAGGGATACTCAGCTAATGTGTATGTTTTTAAATCAATTTTTCTTTGAACAAACTTGAGTTACATGTTACAATAAATATACATAGATTATTAAAGTCTTGCTTGCTTATTTTATTAGCACAAATCTTAAAAACAACCAGAAGGGGAGGCAATGTTCTTCTTGCTGTGGATACTGCTGGGAGAGTGTTGGAGCTATCACAGTTGCTGGTATAGTTTTAAAAATAATTATTTATTAAAAATTTAATTGCATTTAAATTAGCCTAAGTTTTATGCCTCATTGTGTTTTCTATTCATAATTTTTAAATATTCTGTGAATTTTTACCAGGATCAACTCTGGCGTAATCCAGATTCAGGATTATTAGCATACTCTTTGGCATTATTAAGTAATGTTAGTTATAATGTGGTGGAATTTGCTAAGTCATTGGTGAGTTTTTGGCAAGAGCAGCCCCTTTTGGCCATTAGGCTTTACTGGTGATGATAAATCCTATCACACTGACTTGTAATCATTGATTAAGTCTTACTTCTCACACACAGCTGGGAGCTGCTGCAGCATCTGCCGCAAGCTTAACCTTTATTTAACCACAGATAGCTATCACAGCTTTACATCACATTACTGTTACCTATTACAGCTCAACTAGAATTAAACTAAATACAGCATGACTAATACAATAATAGCAGTTCATCGTATTTTGCACATAACCTAACAATAAACTTCAACCCATGAAGCATTACAAGGAGAAGGGTAGGTGGGATTAGAGGTCAAGCATGACGAAGCAACAACAAAAAAACGTGCTGACATAACCCGCACCCCCCCCCCCTATACACCTGATTACCCATCATGCCCCCAGCAGTGTGAGAGAAAACATTTTCTGCTTTCGTTCCTCAGCCAGCAGAAAATAACACATATCAACTGCAAAGAAATGATATACATGTTGAAATATTATAGGTAGAATGGATGAGTGACAAGGTAATGAAGTCTTTTGAAGTTGGTCGCACTAATCCTTATCAATTCAAGTAAGTATCAGAGTGTCTTGGTAGTTTGTAGTATGTCCTTTTTGTAAACCATCTTATATTTCTAATTATTACAGATATTGTAAACTCTGTCACAATCTAACAGAGCTATCAAAGGTTCCTTCACCAAAAGTAAGTGAAGTTGTTGATTTTTTTGTGATTGAAGTTTGTTGTTCAGCACAATCGGCACATGACTAAAAATACTAATTATATAAAGGGCCATATCAGTACCATCACTGAGAGAATTAATGGTGATCTGCTTGTCCTTTTCTAGGTGGTTTTAGCAAGTATGCAGGATCTTACCTCTGGTTTTGCAAAAGATCTTTTTGCAGAATGGGCAGAAGATGAAAAAAACAGTGTCATCTTTTCAACTAGAACTGCTCCTGGGTCATTGGGAAGAAAACTAATTGACAATCCTAATACAACAAAAGTTGAGCTTGAGGTGCAGTAATATTCTTTTTTTTTTTAAATTACCACACATTTTTAAATTTGGGAATTTAATTTTAAAAATACATGTACAATAATTAACTTCAGTGGTTGTTTTTGTGGTAAATGTAGATAAAAACTAGAATCAAACTTGAAGGAAATGAATTGGAAAAGTATTGGGAAACGCAAAAGGACAAAGAGAAGGACAAAAAGATGACAGAGACAGGCAATAAAAGGTGGAATTACTGTAGTTATATACTATTCATATACTGTATTACTATTGAAGCAGTGAATTAGATGGTGAAGCTAATGTGAACCTTGTCAGTGCTACTGAATGATAATGATATATGTTAAATATTTTTATGGTTGCATTTAATTTCTTTTAATCCAGCAACAGAGAAATTGTTGAAGAGAGTGATAGTGACAGTGAGGATGAAGGCATAGGATTAATGTTTGGAGGACGAAGTCGACATGATCTGATGATGACAGAGGAGAAGGTACAATGATTTATAAAATGTATTTTTAATTATATTTTGACCAGGCTGCTTTGGTCTTCCAGGTGTTGTTTTCTTCACAAGCATTTCTTATTTTTCGTCTACTTGTTAACAGAGAGGCAACAAAAGCAGTTTCTTCAAACAAGCTAAGTCATACCCCATGTTTCCCTGTAAAGAAGAGAAAGTGAAATGGGACGAGTATGGTGAAATTATAAAGTAAGTTTTCTTAGGTCATTTTGGTGGAAGTTGATAACAACAACAGTATCAGCAGCAGCAACAACAGCAGCAACAACAACAGCAACAAGAATAATTATGAATCATTAATAGTTAATAATTATGAAGATTGATTTTCTTAACTTTTTTAAATTCAAGGCTTGAAGATTATCAAATAGCAGAAACAGCGATTGCAGAAGAAGAGAAGAAAAAAATTGTAATATAGAAGTTAACATACTACTATTATTACTTGCTGTTAACTTAAACTTTAGAAATAACCATTTAAATATTTAATATTATAATCCTTATTGGTCAAACAGGAGCAAGATTCTGGAACTTCAGACACAGAAACAGCAATGGGACAAGGTTAATTAGAAATTCTTATTAAAGTTCTGAGTCCTCCCAACTTCTTTGTGTCAGCTAATGTTAAAGTATCAACAGGCATTTTCTTAAATGATGTATTTTGTGAATGTCTCCATTTTTAGATGATCCCCTTAGTGTTCCAACAAAGTGTGTTGTGGAAAAACGAACATTAAACATCAAGTAAGAGATGTGTGCTTTTGAGTAAGAGATGTGTGCTTT
Organism: Paragorgia papillata; assembly: GCA_035771165.1. Taxonomy (NCBI): domain Eukaryota; kingdom Metazoa; phylum Cnidaria; class Anthozoa; order Scleralcyonacea; family Coralliidae; genus Paragorgia; species Paragorgia papillata. Next base: position 1,001,479 of record JAWNZC010000250.1, on the reverse strand, counting down.
TGAGTAAGAGATGTGTGCTTTTGAGTAAGAGATGTGTGCTTTTGTTGTAACATTGATATTCTGTACATTCATAGGGAACTTTATATTGCATGAAGTTGGTTAAGTTTGTGGACCATTTTTTTTTATTTCTACATGTTATTTTATTTCCATTGTAGATGTTCCTTGGTGTATATTGACTTTGAAGGTCGATCAGATGGTGAATCCATAAAAAGAATTATATCAATTGTTAAACCTAGGCAACTGGTGAGTCACTGCACTGCACTACACTACACTACACTACACTACACTACACTACACTACACTACACTACACTACACTACACTACACTACACTACACTACACTACACTACACTACACTACACTACACTGCACTGCACTGCACTGCACTGCACTGCACTACACTGCACTGCACTGCACTACACTACTACACTACACTACACTACACTACACTACACTACACTACACTACACTACACTACACTACACTACACTACACTACACTACACTACTACACTACACTGCACTGCACTGCACTGCACTACACTACTACACTACACTACACTACACTACACTACACTGCACTGCACTGCACTACTACACTACACTACACTACACTACACTACACTACACTACACTACACTACACTACACTACACTACACTACACTACACTACACTACACCACTACACTACACTACACTACACTACACTACACTACACTACACTGCACTACTACACTACACTACACTACACTACACTGCACTACTACACTGCACTACACTACACTACACTGCACTACTACACTACACTACACTACACTGCACTGCACTACTACACTACACTACACTACACTACACTACACCACTACACTACACTACACTACACTACACTACACTACACTACACTACACTACACCACTACACTACACCACTACACTACACCACTACACTACACTACACTACACTACACTACACTACACCACACCACACCACACCACACCACACCACACCACACCACACCACACCACACTACACCACACCACACCACACCACACCACACCACACCACACCACACCACTACACTACACTACACTACACTACACTACACTACACTACACTACACTACACTACACTACACTACACTCTACACTACACTCTACACTGCACACTACACTACACTACACTACACTACACTATCACTCACTATCACTATACTACACTACACTACACTACACTACACTGCACTACACTGCACTGCACTGCACTGCACTGCACTGCACTGCACTGCACTGCACTGCACTGCACTGCACTGCACTGCACTGCACTACACTACACTACACTACACTACACTACACTACACTACACTACACTGCACTACACTGCACTACACTGCACTGCACTACACCAGACTACACTACACCAGACTACACTACACCACACTACACCACACCACACTACAGGTATATTTTGTATAACTGAAAAAGTGACCATTAATTTGTTAAAAGATCATTGTATTGTCAGTTGTAGATTGTCTTGAAATTACAGTGACAGTAATATATATTTGTTAGGTTTTAATTCATGGGAATCCTGATGCCACTGCACATCTCGCTGAATACTGCAGAAAAAACAACAATATGGAAGTTAAAAATGTCTATACACCATTCACTGGAGAAACTGTGGATGCCACAAGAGAAAGTCATATTTACCAGGTAATTATAAAATATGGTCAATATTAAAGGCTTATTAACCGAGTTCGAGGTCTGTACAGGAAAGTATTTGCCTGAGGTTTTTGTACAGACGGAGCGATGAAGGAGCGAGGTTTGTGTGAGAGAAACCGAGGGCAAATACTTTCCCGTACAGACTGAGAAAACAAGGTTAATAAGCCTTTTATTATATGGCTTTTGGTTTGTTTTCTTATTGGTTTTTAGTTCTACGTTTGTCTTAATCAGGTGTCGCTGTTCACCTTAGTTCTTACTTTTGAGCTTGTTCGTTTCTCTTCATGTTTACACCTGTTAGGCTTTTATTTTTTGCACTTTTAAATAAGAAGTTTTTATAAAAAGAAACACTGATGTTTCAGGGCGTATTATTGTTCAAAATTTTCCAACGAATATATCTAATTCGCTTTTATTTTCATTCAAATCAACTCAGTAATTTTCCCGTCAAAACTTGCAGGCCATTAAAAATGATGTAATGCCCTCTCACAGTGCCGAGAGGGCATTATGGCTTTTTCCGGACCTCTCAGCAACCAATCAGCGTGCGCCGTTTGGCGTAATGACCCGAAAACAAGCCCAGCCATATAATAATATGTTGTAATATTTGAAGTATACTGTATGTAGCATGAACTCATATTTTCTATTCTTATTTTGTAACTAGGTAAAGCTGAGGGATTCTTTAGTAAGTGCTCTTCAGTTTTCTCAAACTCGTGATGCTGAAATTGCTTGGGTGGATGGTCAGCTTGTCAAAGAGAATATAAAATCTTTGATTAATGTCTCACATGGATCAAATGATGAGAAAATGGAGGTTGATAGAGTTGATGCTTTTGACTCTGTACCAGTGTTGGAACAGTTAGCTTTGACTGAGGTGAGTTGAGGATAATAATACTTCTTATTTATTTGGAGTTGGTGCAGTAGGTATGGATTTTTGAAAATGGGATCTGTGTGTTGTGAAGGCAAGAAATGTATGACTGAATAGACCGATTGCAAAACTACATGGAAGCGAGGCTTTTCAGTGGTTTAATACCAATATTTCTAGGGCCCGATACACGTTAGTTTATTGGCCATTATTATTGGTGTATTATAACAACGGCCAATAAAGTAACATGCATCAATTCCTAGCAACGGTAACCACTGAAAAGCCTCGCTTCCAGGGAGTTTTGCAATTGGTCTATCATTGACCAGTAAGGGCAGCATGGAAAAAGCAATATAGTGACCAGGGAGAGGTAAGAAAATTAAGAAGTTACTGAAGTAAATAAATGAATGGATGAACATGGGTGGATGAAACTTTAGTATTTTGTGTTTTTCAGATTCCAGGTCATGACCAAGTTTTTATCAATGACCCAAGACTATCAGATTTTAAACAAATTCTTCAAAAAAATGGAGTACAGGTAAGTAGTAATTTAGTCGAAATAATGATTTAAAACACCCACAACCTGCAGACACATTTTAGGTCTTTTGCAAGTTTTTGCAACATCTTACAACAACTTTTAATGGAGATAATTAATTTATTGTAGGCAGAGTTTGCTGGTGGAGTTCTTGTTTGTTGTAATGGTGCTATTGCTATAACGAGGGTAGGTTATAAAGTGGCTGTTTTGCCTGTTCAGGCAAGAATGGGTTAATCACATCAGTATACCGTAAACCATATTATGTACATTTAACTTTTGTTTAGAATGAAGCTGGACGCATTGGGTTAGATGGAGCTGTTTGCGATGAATACTACAAGATTCGGGATTTACTTTATGACCAGTTTGCAATTTGCTAAATCATTGTGATTGGTAGGTACTTAACCTTATACTGTAGCTAGAGTTAAGCCTCAAGAGAGAAAAAAACAAACTCCTCCAAAATTCTTCAAAAAATCAAACATATATCATTCTCTTACAGATATGGCATATATTTTGTTTCAATGACAAAATATAAATTACAAGGTGGTCATTTTCCTGTTAAACACATTCTATGGTAGTTTTCCAAACAGCTACAGAAGAAAAGCCATTCATTCTATCGTAAAACGACACTGAAACTGAGTGACAAATAAGGAACCATCCTACTGTACAAAAACATTTTCATAATTTCACTCGAGAAACATCTTTTAGTTTAGAATAGTCAGACAGTTCATTCAGTGATAGGGTTATACTGTTTGGGCATGGACTTCAAACTGTTAATTCATGCTATTTTCTAAACAGGATGTCCCCAAGACATTAATACATCAAAAAGCAAAATTTTAAAACAATTGTTTTTTTAATAGTTATTCCAATGATGTCAGCAATACATAATATCATATACTATGTTATCTACCTTAAAGTTAAACAGCTATAGATATTATCTTCTCACAGATGATTTGGTTTACAATAGTGCTGCCCTGAAGTGACAGAATTCTGAAACTAATTATGGCACTAGTAACCACTGGCATCCAACCAACAAGAGTTTTATATTTAAGTGAATGTCAGATGGTCAAAAAAAAAAGGCCCATGTCATTTATCTTTTTCCTCTACATTTTTGAGATTTGCAATGGCTTGTTTGCGTTTCACACGAGCGTACGGTCCAATAGCAGGATCGGTTATGAAGTCATAGATTACTTTGACCCAAGAAGTATGATGTGGCAGTGTTATATAATATTCTGGTGCAATTTCACATACTTTGGGTAACAAAGATCCTGGAACACTTGGAAAATCATGGTGCTCGTTGTGATAACCAACGTTGAAGGTGAGCATATTGAGGGGGCCATAATACGAGTAGGTCTCATAACCTTTCTTGAACATGTAATGCTCTGAAATGAAGTGACCAGCAACTGGATGAAGTCCCATACCAAGCAGACTACTTGCAACAAGATAAACCAATGATTTTCCACCCAAGGTATGGTAAATCAGAATATCGATGCCAAACTGACTGACCATGTTGAATACTTCCATTGGCAGTGGTGGTTTAGGATTGACAAACATTGGTCGGAGAGCGTAGAAGAATGGTTGAAAGAAAACCCAAAAAAACTTTGTGAAAGTGTTTGTGAACAATCGAGTTTCCATTTCACTAGGAAGATCCACATCCAATGTTTCTTGTCCTTGATAGCGATGATGTTCAAGATGGTATTTCTTGAAAGCAATTGTACAAGGGACACCGATAGGAAGGTTTGCAAACAGACCAAGTGCACGGTTGTGCCATGGTTTGCTGTGCCCAAAGCCAGCATTGTGAGCTATTTCATGAATTGCTAACAGCAAAGCATGGTTAACCACACCACCAAAACAGTAGGACAGGATTAAAATAGCTGGCCAGTTGGCGTATTGTCCAATGAAATATGCTGCAACAAACTGAATAATTACCAAACCAACCACAATGTACTTGAACTGCTCATCAACTTTCATCAGATTTTTTATCTCTGGATACTTTTCTGCAATAAAAGAAGTTTTGCAATGAAATTGATATGACATTTAAATTGATATTGAAATAACACATCGTCATACTAATGACAGAGCTATGACTGGGCTTGTTCCAGGGCAAAATCTCATCGTCAAATCTTATTATCTGGGTTCTGGGGCTGTAATATTAGGCTCCAGGGGGGGAGGGTTGGGATAGGTGGCATATTTAATTTTTCATGAAATTTTCAATAAATTCTGCCACTGTCATGATGCACTAAATATTTATCAAATAGCCCCAACCCTTGGGAGAAAGATAAATTTCTGTGGGTGGGACTGGAAAAGGATTGTCAAATGCCCCCCACCACACACACACACATTTGTCTAAACCCCCCCACCCCCACCCATGTGCTGTACTGCAGTATTTGTAACTTTTGAGATTCAAATAGAGCCTGCATGTTCAGAAACTTTCAATTTATAAGACTAAGAGGTGTTTTTTTTCTTATTTCAAATGCTTCATATGATTGCACAAGGAAGTAGATTATTAAACTACGTTACAGTTGGACTTGTCCAGGCTAATATTTGCCAAGCATAATTATCTCAAGATATCTTTTATGCAGAAAAATATGACATTTTATTAAGATCTATCGTTTTCGCAGTCAAAATCTGATTCCAGACATAATCAATTGCAGACCGAAATGAAGTTTGTCGATTTCTGGAAGTTGCTGAATAACAACAAAAGCGAAACTCGGTATTGCTTTGGTGCGGCTGCACATGGCTGGATATCAATTGCACAACATTTCTCCTCGCAATTAAAGAGATAGACATTTCTATAAGCAGAAACTATAGAGCCATAACACACAAGAGCCATCCATCAGACATCCCTTGACGTGAAAATCTATTTATTTTATAAGCAAAACTATTACTAATAGATTTCGCAATGTTTCAATATAATCGCTTTTTTTGACGCGAAGTTACTTTTCCTCAAACTCGAAGTATTTCATCTTAGAAAATCTAGTAATCAATTGCGATTTTAACTCGGAAAAGTACAAACCCGTTCGATAAATACCCCAAATATTAAAATTAAACAGACATTCAAATATTTATGATTGGACAGGATTATTTTCTTGGCTGATTATAACCGCTCCTTTGGACTATAAACTCCTAGACACACTTCGTCAAATTATCATGTAAAAAAATGTAAAAATATATCTGTCTACCAAATATGTACGGCAGAAGAAAGCAATTGATAGCATGAGATTTATAAGAAGAACTGTATTCTAGAACCAGTCTTTGAACTTTGTAATAAAACAGGCTTGTTACCAGGATTCGAGAAAACGCCCGCCTATATAAAACGAAAATTACCGAGAAAAGAGAAATCGGTTTGCGTACAACGTACTTACTTAAAATCTCTTTTCTTCTTGTGGCATGAGGTTCTTCAGTGTAAGACCACTCGAAATCACTCCTCGACACCTGCCCTCCCATCTTGTTTCTTGTCGAAATGACAAATCGATTCAGTTGAAAGCTTTTCGGGGTTTCCTCAAGCGGTTCCACAGGCTCCGCCTCGAGAAAGAAAGGAAGCTCACTGCGAACTCAAACAATAATGTTTCACTTCGCGTGACGTCATATCTGCTGATCCATAGGCTGATCCAAAATAACCTTTGGCTTGAAATTTATATTACCTAATATGCCCGTAGAAGTCATAAATGTATAATGTCTTTTTAAAACACTGAATAATTTTACCGTTGGCGCTCACGCAATACCGATGATGGACTAAAATTTAATATTCTAAATTCTGGTGACCGAAGTGCGTAGCATTTTAAGGGTTTTCTCTACCGGAAGCTGAGTTCCGGAGATAGCTTTAATTATCGATATTGTTTTGGCATCTATGTCCACCAATATATTCACGTTTGTATATTTTTTTAAACCAAATATGATGAACAAAGAACGAATATGTCAAACATTTGTTTTGTTTTTCTTTTCAAATATTTGAAAAAGCTGTTAAAACGCAAACAAACTGTAGCATAGATTTATAGTTGATTTCACTTTACCGCCGTGTGTTCATCCTCGAATGAACTTCGAAACTTCCCAGCGAACAGTATTTGGGTACAATTTGTGTTATGTTAGATTCTATTGGGTCTCGCTTGGTTGGTTATATTGGGTTTCGTTCGGTTCTATTGGGACAATTTGGGTTCTATTGGACTTTGTTAGGTTACATTGGGTTCCAAATAGTGTAATAAAAGTAGCGTGCTGCGTAGGCTGTGTAGAAACAACAATCGAAATATAGTAAGGTTAGATATACTGCCGAAACAGAGAACGTAGGAATCTAACGTTTCGACATTCGAGCGAAGGGGGTTCTATTGGGGCAATTTGGGTTATATTGGGTTTCCGCTGGGTTTGATTGGGTTCCATTGGGATCTATTAGGTTTTGTAGGAGCTGAGAGGGACATTGCGTCCAAGATCACTGGATCAGTCTTGTTTGCAAAATTTTTTTGAGTTTCATCACTGTTTCTTATTTTGAGATCTTATAAAAGCGAAAAGAATATGAACTTTAACGTTTTACGACGAGGTTTTTCGTTAACAAAAACAATCACAAGATCCCCTGTGTTTCAATCACGAAGACTAGTTTGTGCTGGCGTGAAATGGGACAAGGCAAAGTTGGACCAACTTGTCCAAGGCAGCAAGGTTGTTGTGTTCATGAAAGGTGTTCCAAGTCAACCCATGTGTGGTTTCAGTAATGCTGTTGTTCAAGTCTTACGGATGCATGGCGTGGACGAATTTGAGAGCTGTAATATCCTCGATGATGAAGATTTGCGGAAAGAAATGAAAGTTTACTCCAACTGGCCAACATTTCCTCAGGTGTATATTGGTGGAGAATTATTAGGAGGTTGTGATATCATCATTCAGTTACATCAGAATGGTGAACTTATTGAAGAACTTGGAAAAGTCGGAATAAGATCTGTTTTGTTAGACAAAGCCAAGGAATAGTGTGTTATCTTGTGTTTACTACATTTAAATCAAAAATATATATATTTATTTAATATGCATATATTAGGGGGCAATTGCATCACTAATTTTGCATATTATAATTTTATAAACACTCAATATGAAGAAAGGAACTTTGCTATGCTCAATGGTAGTTGGGTAAATGGCATGTATAAATTATATTTGATATTTTTAATTACTTTTTTTTTAAGAATGTGTGTGTAACAAGCTAATACTGCCTAAGGAACCTAAGATATTTTGTCTTCAAGTATATGTTGGATCTCAATGTTTTTCTAGCTTCATTGTCTTTTGACTGTCTTTGGCTTGCTTTTTTTTCTTAGTGATAGGTCCTATTATATTTCAGTATACTGTACTGTGATCGGTCCATTGTATTTCAGTATACTGTGATTGGTCCATTACTGTGTACAGTGATTGGTCCATTAAATTACATTGTACTGTGATTGGTCCATTACTATGTACAGTGATTGGTACATTAAATTACAGTGTACTGTGATTGGTCCATTACTGTGTACAGTGATTGGTCCATTAAATTACAGTGTACTGTGATTGGTCCATTACTGTGTACAGTGATTGGTTTAAATTACAGTGTACTGTGATTAACAAAATATAACAATTTTCTATATTTTTTAAATAAACATTAGGCCAATGGAACTGTAGATTCTGTTTACCGTCCACCGCCCGCATGTGCTTGCAACTACCGCAAGAATTTTTCATTATTCTTAATTATTTTCATTATTTGTCATTATTTTTAATTCTACGCATCGAAACTTTCAAATATACATCAAATCTTCGATATAAAAAAGCCGTACATCGCCGATGATCGGTCGGCATTTGTTCGGTACACTCGGAAATTCACGAGTCCTCGTAGTTCTGACATGTGCAAATTCGAAAACAATGGCGTGACAAAGAAATTTTCAGAGCAGGTTATGAATATTTAATATATATTCAGATGAGTACAGCATGTTAATCTATATACATAAAATACATATATACTTATGATTATTACGTTTACAAAACAAAAGCATTAAATTTAATTCCTCTACAAAAATGGGCACCAGAACGTTTTGCGATATATTCTCACGTTGTATAAATCTATTCAAAATTGTTGTTTTAAAAAAGAATGTTCTAAAACACAAGGAAAGCCCAAAAATGATAAAAGAATGCTGCACAAAAGTGTTGATGGTCGAGATTAAAAGAAAACTGAAAGACATTGTAATTTTGATCACTGGTCAGATTTGCTTTTATGAATACAATGTCCCAGAAACTAGTGTGTTTAAACATATTATTAATATTTAATATTCATAAATAAATTAACCACTGTGTATGGTATGTGTGTGTAACACATGAAGGCTTTTGTCTGATTTACAATGCATATATTTCTATTTAATACAGTTCTCATGGCGGGGAAGCAATGTGTCTTTCGGGTAACTGATATTGACAAAAAAAATGTGTTGCTACCATGGACGTTTGTCTTGGTTCCATAATTCCATTTGATACTAAAATTCAGTATACATATGGAGAGATATGGCTAGATTTCATGAATGGGGTGTATCCATCAAGAAGGTGAAGCAATTACAAGATGCATTTGAAGATGTAGATTACACATGTGGCATGATGCTAGGTGGATGATGTACTGTCACATTGGAATATAGATATTTGTATGAGTATCAGGAAATTTAAAAAAAGGTTTTTGAGATTTTCATTAATATCAATTAAATTTATATTTTTATAATGTCAGATGATCTTGATCTTCCGGGCATGAATGTGATGGTGAAGGATCATGATTGGGGATCACATGGAGAAATTGTATTATGCGTGCGAGTATGAGTATGCGTGCATCTACTGCGGTGCTGCTGTGGATGGATGTGATGATGACGATGCCACTTATCCACAGTGTGACGAGTGTGATGAAGTGCCCATTCAAAAGAGATGAATTGCGCACTGGCACTGTCAAGACAGTGCATATACTGCATATGCAAAGTACAACACCTTGTGCTGTTCTGCTTTTTAAACATTAAAGTTTTAGTTTTAATATGTGACTATGTGTTTAATATATGCGACTGAAGCTTTTGAAAAGTAGGGTTAATACTGTTGGTCTATACATAACGATTTAAGCATCATTTTTGGTCGGAAAATAGATAATAACGAAAATAATGAAAAATGAATAATGAAAAAAACCCGCATCAGATTTTTAAAATTCTCGGACGGTAAACAGAATCTACAGTTCCATTGGCCTTAGACAGGTGAAAACAACTGTGTTGGCCAACTTTTGTTATTAAACCATTTATGATTATCTCAGAAAAACAGAAAATAAAATTTAAAAATAGACCGCAAGCAGAATAAATTAATATGCCTATGGCCTAAATATTCATTTCGCGCAACGGGCCACGAAATCGGCAAGAGACAACCAATAGCGATCGAGTATTTTCTTGATCCCGCGAGAAACCGCTCAACGTGGGTTTTAAATATTGGAACATGATTAGAACAGTGCTAATATTGTTCTAATACAGTAGAACAATATCATGATGGGAGCACTTGCTTGGCGGAAACTACTGTGTTTGTTCCTTCTCTCTGTCGCTGTTAAGATTCTAGAATCAACCAAAATGAAGGTAACGGGTAAAGTGACCGTGCCGAGTTTGAAAGAAGGAGTAAGCCTCGCTGGGGACTCGTATCTGACGGTGAAATTCGAAGACACAAGTGTCATGGACGCTGCTGCAGTTCTTATAGGAGAACAACAACAAAAGCTTACAGAAAGAACCAAGATTGGTCCTGATGTTGAACCATTAAACTACACTATCGTTTGTGATAAACCTCAAGAACTCGCTCCTACTTATTCTGTTTCTGCTGTGCTGAATGTTGGTTGGAAACCAAGCGGAGACGACTGGCTGAGAAAGGGAGATTATCTCACAGACACAAGTCACGATGTCGAGTTGACAGCGGACTCCGATAACGTCGTTGTAGACATTGAAATGGTTCCTTATCCACACCAGAACACTTGAAATAAATCCCTCGTTGCTTTTTCTTACATAGTTACGCTTTAGATTCAATGGAACGTAAACTATTCAGACTTTATATATAAACAATAAAGCTCATTTATCTACATTGACACATAAAGGCATAATTTATTGAAATGGCGTGAATCTTTCGGTTGTCATTTCAGCTGGTGAATAAACCAATTAAATAATATATAGCACAACATGAATTTTGCCAAGAAGTTATCGTAGAAACTCATGTAATATTAGAAAATTTAGAAAAAATATTAAATATATTACTGTACAATATAAAATGCATTGTGGATTAGTTTTCAATACAATCCTATTCAGATATATTGGACATATTATATACACTATTAGAAAAATATCTAAGAGTGTTCACAGTCAAAATGGAAATACCTTCCCACTTCTTCTGTAATTTGCTGCGTATTACTGTATTTCTGTAGCCACTACTGAAGCCTGATAATTTTTGTTGTTGAAAACTGTACAGAAATAGAATAATTTAGATTTAAATGACATTCAATCATAATACAATAGATGTTTATTTCAAATTGATACCAACAGATGAATATACATTAAGAATTGGTGACTTATATCACTAGACTTTCCTCACACTTCAGTAGCGGCTACAGAAATACACAACTAACTACAGAAGTGGAAGTGGGAAGGTATTTTCATTTTGACTGTAAAAAAAGTAGAGTGCTGTGTAGGCAGTGTTTTGGATAGAGCGTTTTACTCTGATGAATGGCCATGCTCAATACGTCAGTATTCCGTTGCTAGAAATCTCAGAAGTTTACCACCTTTTTATTTTGCACTATTTAAGTATAAAAGAAGTTAGTTTAAAGGAAATTATTTTGGAAAAACCTGAAAGCAGAATCTTGTACTAAAACAAGATTTTAAGAATCCATCACCCCACCAATCACACTACTATCACAAGAATAAATACTGATTTTAAATCTTCATTGTTGTTTGGCAAAAGGTTACTAAAAATTGTACAGAAAATATACAATATTAACCCATTGCTACCTAGGATGTCAGTCTGAGGGTTCTCCATTTGATGAGTAAAAAGGTCTGGTGTTAGTAAAAAAAATTAAGGGGTTGTTTTTCATCAGTGCAGGCAGAAATGGGTTAATATTTTGACATTGGTTACAGTACAGTACAGTATATTATACTTTGCAAATTGCAATGTGAACACCTAGCTACCTTATCAAATAGCATTTTACAAAGATTTACTACAAAAATATTAGCATAACTGAAAATTATCCAATGTTCTATTTCAAATGTCTGGTTTCTGCTACAAGTGAATGTTCAATTTTTACCTACCATATGATTTGTATTTAATAAGTATACTGTTATCCTATATTTACAACCAAAAAACTGGCTTGAGTGCAGGACATCTTTAATACAGTACACACAGTGTAACATGCAATTCAAAATCATGTTTCAGTCTGACTTCAACTGTAGATACAACTAGTAACATGTGTCCACACACTATTACCAATACAGTACATGCTAAAAATATTTTTCTTGTGACAACACCACATTCTCAAATACTCTAAACTTCAAAACTAGTCCAATATGTTACTCTGACAAATCTATAATTATTAAATATCTACAATTCTACATGTTAAAAATGTCCCGACTGCCACCATCTTTGAGTAAGATAGCCATCTGGAACTGTAATCTGCTGCATTTTTATACACTCTTCCAAAAAATCCTTCAACCTTTGGGTGGGACCTCTCTTTTCTGGTGGTGTAACCTTGTCTATCACAGGCACAAATTCTTTGCACAACACCAGGAGAAGTTTTTGAAACTGCTTTCCATACTGTTTCATGAGCAGGTGACCAGAAACTTTAATGAAGTGATATAACATCGTAGCTGTTACACTGGCGTGAGGTTCTAAATTAAGAATCCTGGCAAGCCACATCCATCCTTGAGCGATGCCATGAGGATGATCTGCTTGGGTTGCACCTGAAGATGAAACAACAGCAGCGTATAGTTGCACCGTGCCAGAAAACTTCTTGAGAAAGTTGTCTTCATCTTCAATCTTATCACGGACAATGGAATACCCCAAGGCTTTATGGTAGTCATCGGTGGACTGGTCATCTTGTTTTGGCAAGTAGTAAGGGACAAGATAAGGATAGCTGTGTTGAAAATGAGCCAGTATAAGCTGGCCCACATCGGGAAAGGCTGACCAAATTCCAACAATGACAGCTGCGTATATAAATGCTGAGGAAGGGTTTGATGAGACTTGTTGGGCTCCTTGCATCACTAGCTTTTTGGCAACTAAATCTTTACAGAAAGCCTGAAAGATAATAAATATATAAAAAATAACTACAAATGGAAAAAAAGAGCCTCAATATGAGATGGATATTATGTGAATCCATTTTGTTTTCCTCGGACCAAAAGTCTTACTGTTTCCCTGGGATGAAGTTCAGAGAAACATTGAGGCTCTTGAAAGAAGAAATAAAACTAAATAGTTAATTCCTGAAAATCAGATATAAGGTTTTTACTACTTACTATTCACTGAGCTATTGATGTGTATACAAGCAACTATTTTTGGGGTTATTCCCTACGTGAAACATGAATTTACTTTGCTAATGCCTTAGTTGGGAACAATTCAATCACTAATCTCCCTGAATACAGTATATACCATCTGATTACAGACTTATTAATCAATCATCAAATGTTCAGCTTACCAAGGCATTTGGATGAGAATTGCAATTTATGTTCTTGCTACCAACAATGACATTGTTTCCAGAAAGAAGACTGACAAGGCGATGTATTTTGTCATTTAAATGACTTGGTGAGTGAGCTGATAGGGCATTGATTGGAACATTGACTGCTTTCTGAAGATCAAATTTGTACTTAGTGTTCTTTGGGTCTGATGTAAAATCTTTAAATGTGTCTTGTACATCTTTTAGCACAGCTTGTAATCTCACATATTCTGAGAAAGCGTTATCTGAAATACATCTTGCTGCTTTTGGATCATGGTCCTTTGATGGTAGATTTTTCTCTGAACTACTTAGTTTTTCTAAATACTTTTCCGTAGGTTTCCCATCCACTATATTTCTTGCTAAACTAGCATTTCTTTCAACTTGTTTAAGTTGTTCTTTCTTAAGCTCTTCGTCTTTAACTGCTTCTTCCTTCTCTTTCTTCTTTAAAGTAACCATAACCGACTTCTCTTCTGCTGATTGCAAAATGTTTATTGCCTTGTTATTAATCAATATTGTCTTTTCAATCAAGTTATTCATAATTTCAAGGTTATCTTCAGCAACAGAGAGATCGGTAAATTTCCTACACTTCCCCACTACAACCTCAGCTTCTGAAATAATATTTGACAAAGATGATATCACGGCTTGATAAACTTTGCCATCAATAAAAGATACATGTTGAAAATCTTTAAATTTCTTCTGAATTAAATCTACATTCTTCAAGACTTGGTGATAGAGTGATGTGATATTCTTTTTCAAATTTTCCAAGGCCATTTTTCTTTCTTCTTCTTGCTGGGCCATATGGCTTTCCTCTATTAAAGCTCTCGTATATATCTCGTCAAGATATCTCTTATGTTCTTTTGCTTTTTCATCCCGTAATTCTTTTCGCCTCTTCAAATCCTCCATATCTTTGTGACTTTTTTCAACAACTTTATATTCCAACTTCATCCTCTCCTCAACTAGCTGTTTCTGTGTAATCTTTAGTAATTCTTCCGTTTCTTTTTTTAAATTTATCGTGCGTCTTTTGAATATTTTGGCACGCATTTCCTTCCTGCTTTCAGCTATTTCTCTACTCTCTTTGTGATATTCCCTTATTGTTAGTTCATTTTTGCTTTCAATACTCGAGGCAAGCCTTGCTGGGTTTTCCTTCCTTATTTTTTGACCAGAATTCGACTCCATATTCTCCTTCCTTAGGTCAGCTTGATTCTCTAGCTGTTCTTTCTTTTGAGGAAAATCTGAGCTCCCATTTCCTGCCCCCACAGAGGTATCAAATCTCATACTTTCACTAATCAAAACTAAAGCTTCAGGAGACTGAGATAAAAACGACTCAAGTGAAAATGTAAATTGTTCAGGATCATCATCTTCAAATCCTAGATCACTATTATAGTTTAGTTGTCCTTTTGACGTAGATCTCAGCCCAGATAGTGTCTCATTTAGGCTTTCTTCTTCGTTCATGCACGCCGCCATATTCGATTTCCGTGCACGCGGTCCAAACATGGCGGATTGGGAACGAGTATTAAACCTGAATGATCCCGAACTGCCTGATTAGCCTGAATGGTACAGCCGAATCTGTATTGCAAATAAATATTATTCTTATTTGTAATATACCCAATGCTTTACCGGCATTATATATGAAATAGACTGAACTTGTTCAATTAAAGCTGTCTCCAACAGCCTCTCAAACAACCTACAGCTGCAGGCTATTATTGCAGTGCTGTGCCCTTGCGGGCTTAGCCCTTTAATTTTTTCAGGTTTTAGGGCCTTGGTGTCCCATTCTTTAATAACCATGTATACATTCATTTTCTTTTACGAGAAATCTCTAACCATATTCATATATAACTATATATATACCAGCTATCAAGTAATAAGCTTTAGTTTAGTAGAAAATAAAGGCAATAAAAATCCATACTTCATGGTTTCCGTGTCAATATTTTTATTTAAAAAAAATACCATCTGTTACTAAGGGGCGTGGCTTAAGGGGAGTTTATCCAATCAGAGTTGAGTATTCCTTCGTATTGCGTTGGTTCACGAAGCGTCAACGTTTCGAAGGAGAAAGAGTAAATCAAATAAATCGTTAACTTGCATTCCAATGGAGAAAAGTGATGGTTGTCGCGTTTATTTTATACCTGCAACGACATATATTTGTTGAAAGAAGCTCTTATATTTACCAGTGGAAGTTCTTGTTCTGGTCATTCGCGTACAACAGAGGTCAGGCAGGTTTAAGTTTGATCTTTTGAGCCAGAATGGGACGAGTTGCTCATTTGCTGACACAAATGCTGGTTTTCTTCATGTTCCTGTTGTCCCGTGAAGCTAAAAGTCATTTTCCAAAACTAAGAGACCTTGCTGATAGAAGCATGATAAGTTCTTCTTCTACGTGTGGACAAACAAGCAGTAAATACTGTGATGCGACTTCTCTTACAAGCGGGACATGTAGCGAAAAAGCTTGTGACTATGGTTGTTGTCCCCAATGTACAAGCTCAACACCGAGGTCTCGAAATCTTAAAACGTCAGGAAGTTCTCCTCATGGAATATTTAATGGTGATCCTAGGCCAGGAAAAACGGAAGATTCTCTAGGATTTGACCCGAAGAAAGACTCTAAAATTAATGTTAGACGTATACCTTCCATTGACCACAAGAAAGAAGGATTTTCCATCAGCGTTTGGGTCAACCAGAGCAATGGAAATGCTGGGTGAGTACTTATATTCTATTATGTTTTGTTTTATCGGTATATTTTTTGGGAAGCTTTTTTTGATAATTTTTAAAAAAGGCGACTCTAATTTATTTGAATTGTTGAATAATTGTTTCCATTTTGTGTCAAAAGGCTTCTAATTATAGTAATTTGTACTTTATGCAGTATGTACAAAAAAGTATGTATAAAACTGTATTTAGACTTGGCATGGGACATTTTTGATTTTCCAAGGCTCTGATTATGCTATTTTCTGGGCAGTTTTATACTTTTAAAAGAATTAACAAAAAAAATTTTTTTTTGGAGGGGCAGGTATTGCAATTGCAGCAATCTCCCCCCTGGATCAGACACTAATACATTTTCTACTTGGAAAAGTAGGACCATCAGATTGAGGTGTGCATGTTTGATTCCCATGTAGTAGAACTTAGTTTTTCTATGCAGCAAGCACTTCAGGAGAAAATTGCAAATTGAAGAACAGGTGTTAGTGATGTGCCAAGACACATACTCCAATATTATGCAATAATTAATTGTGATAAATTATTTCTCTGATGAAGGCCTGAGTCAACAGGCCAAAAGCTTAGCAAAAAAGAAAATTATACGTGGTGTTTCCACAAAACGTATCTATAATTGTGACTTATAGTTTATTTCTTTTTTAACCTTGCTCAAAACTGCATGGAAATAGCATTTCTGACACCTAAGCATGCAAACATTTTAATTTCATTTCACCTTTGATTCTTACCTTCATGCCCCCCATTCTAAAACCTTCGATCTGCCTCTATTTAATCTGACAAGTTGTTTTCTGTTTTGACTTAGAACACTTTTTTCAAAATCAACAGTGGACACCTTATCAGTCATCTATGGAATAGTTTTAGAAGACTATTCAATAACTCTTTACTACATTCCCGAGGGTTCAAATAAAACTGAACATGTCCAAGTGACACCTCCTTTAAGTCAGTATCCAATGTATCCAAATGGCTGGCATTTTATTGTTGTGACTGTCATCAATACAGACGTGTCTTATTTTCTTGATGGTGACTATATTGAAACAGATGTTTCACTTAAAAAAGCCATTAACGATGGACCTGGAAAAGTTACAGTTGGGCAAATGTATTCAGGTAAAAATATATAGACTAAATCTCCATGTATATATATCAGTTATCAAATTTATCAACTATCACCCATAAACTTTAATACCATGATGATTTGAATAAGGACCCTTCTTTCTTACAGACCCTCTCTAATAGGCACCCCTTCTCTAATAAGCACCCCCTCTCTAATAAGAACCCCTCTCTCTAATAAGCACCCCTCTCTAATAAGCACCCCCCTCTCTAATAAGCACCCCCTCTCTAATAAGAACCCCTCTCTCTAATAAGCACCCCTCTCTCTAATAAGCACCCCCCTCTCTAATAAGCACCCCTCCCTCTAATAAGCAACCCTCTCTCTAATAAGAACCCCTCTCTCTAATAAGCACCCCTCTCTCTAATAAGAACCCCTCTCTCTAATAAGAACCCATCTCTCTAATAAGAACCCCTCTCTCTAATAAGCACCCCCCCTCTCTAATAAGCACCCCTCTCTCTAATAAGAACCCCTCTCTCTAATAAGCACCCAACTCTCTAATAAGAACCCCTCTCTAAAAAGCAACCCCGTCTAATAAGCACCCCTCTCTAATAAGTACCCCTCTCTAATAGGCACCCCCTCTCTAATAAGCACCCCTCTCTAATAAGCACCCCTCTCTAATAGGCACCCCCTCTCTAATAAGCACCCCTCTCTAATAAGCACCCCTCTCTAATAAGCACCCCCTCTCTCTAATAAGCACCCCCTCTCTAATAAGCACCCCTTTAATAAGCACCCCTCTTTCTAATGAGTACCCCCTCTCTAATAAGCACCCCTCTTTCTAATGAGTACCTCCCTCTCTAATAAGCACCCCTCTTTCTAATGAGTACCCCCTCTCTAATAAGCACCCCTCTCTCTAATAAGCACCCCCTCTCTAATAAGCACCCCTCTCTCTAATAAGCACCCCTCTCTCTAATAAGCACCCTTCTCTCTAATAAGCACCTCCTCTCTAATAAGCACCTCCTCTCTCTAATAAGCACCCCTCTCTCTAATAAGCACCCTTCTCTCTAATAAGCACCTCCTCTCTAATAAGCACCTCCTCTCTCTAATAAGCAACCCTCTCTCTAATAAGCACCCCTCTCTTTAATAATCCCCTCTCTCTCTTAAGCACCCCCCTCTACCCCCTCTCTAATGAGCACCCCACTTCCAGGTCCTAAACTAAAGTAAGTGCTCTAGCCTATCAATTACAGGTAACCTTAAAACTAAATCTAATTTGTTCAGTTAATGATTTATTTCAAAAACAACAGATGATTTTAATTTTACACCATAATTACTTTATTGGAGCCCGATGATTACATAAGATATATCAAAATCAATATGAAATACACAATTTCATCTTGTTAGTGATATTTGTTTATAGGTGATAAAAAATATGATGGATTGATGCAAGACATATTTCTGTATGACAAAGCATTAACCAACAGGTATACTGTGTCTGTAATTTTACATTTGTTTCATATAACAATAAGATGCATAGACCAACTAAACATAACTAATTAACCTGATTGTTTTAAACCACAGGGAGGTCACTGAATCATTCACTGGAACCTTTCCAAGCACGTACATTGCTCCAGAATGCAGATGTCCTCCATCACATCCCAAGATTTCAACTAGGTTGCCTGCAAAATGTGTCAAGAACTCGGATAAAACCCAAAATAACGTAGTTTCTAGACTAAGTGAGACATCTCACCCTATAGAATACGCAACTGATCAGGATAGTGTCAGTTACTGGTTGTCTGAAATCACCAATGAAGTCACAATTAATATTGATCTCATGTATGGAAATATGCAGGTGGGTTACTTCAATTACTAGATTGAGGGTGATAGACTTTGCCTAATATAAAACATACTGTACCTTTAGTTCATGAAAGTAAGACATTTTGTTTAAGTAGAACAAAAAACCCAACAAATTTCAGTTATCTCACCAGTAATAATTTTAATAATTACTTTATTACTTAGCGTCGGTTGCATCTAAAGCCCTAATCAAACGAGAACGCAAGTTATCGCAAGTCACGCTATCTCAGCCAGTCGCTCTGAATAGTTTCCCGAAAATATCATGTACCGTGACAAAGTTAAAACTTGTTGAAAACACTCATGAAACCTTTATTTTGTTAATTTGGGGAGTTCGAACGACCGCCACAGAAATTCTGACTGCCAACTTGCGATGACTTGCGTTCTCGTTTGATTAGGGCTTAAGGATGGACACCGTTGATAAAAAACATTACGTCAAACTTCAACGTTTCCCAGGAGCATTTGACAATTGACAGGTTTCTTTTAGCTCAAGCAATCACTGTAAGACTGGTTAAACCTGATTGGTTGAGCTAAATAGAAACCTGTCGAATGCTTCTTGGAAAGCGTTGAAGTTTGACGCTGGCGAAGGTAATGTTTTTTACCAACGGTGTCCATCCTATGGTTGAAGTACTGTACCAACAATCCGACATTCTAAATTTTATGTAAGCAGTTCCATTTCAACACAGACGTTTGTAGAATATTATGTTTCTGAGTCACAGACAGAGATGGAACCTGCAACCTTTCTGCTGATTGCATGTCGTCCGATTTCAACATGGGACCCAGAAACCTTTTCTACCAAGTGTTACATTACACCAAGCTCACAAACGTATCATATGTTTTAAGCGTTAATTATGTCCATGTGAAGTGCTAAAGTTTTACTGTATTTCTTTACAGGTTTTCCACATTATCAGTGCGTTCTATGGGCCTCACCCTGAAGCTATTTTTATTGAACGATCATACGACAATGGTCAAACATACCATCCCTGGCAGTATTATGCTGATGATTGTGTTAAGTCATTTGGAATGTTAAACAATGGAGTTCTGAAGAAACCAGACTCGGTGAACTGCTTGCAGTTTATCAAGTAATGAATTATTAATTAACATGTTTGAGAAAGTTGCTCGTCTAGGTTAGAGTAGTCTTGAGAAAGACTCTTTATGGTGGTTGACTCTGAAGATGACCGCCGCTGAGGCCGTCGAAACGTCAGTCACTACCACCACAAACAGTCTTTCTCAAGACTACTCTAACCTAGACGAGCAACTTTCTCAAACATGTTGTAATACTCCTGGGTTCAAACCATTTATTTTAATGAATTGTTAATTGTTAACTATAGTGTTGCGTATGTAGCGTTTTGGCTATACATGTACATGCAGTGGCAAAGCGAAAAACTGGTGAACTGCTGACATTTTTTGGAACGAAATACTAGTGTTTTGAGTGAAGGCCGTCATTAGAAGGTACTTAGCCCAAGTATATTTTTACTATTCTAGTGAAACAGTTAACAAGCTTCATGGGGCTACTATAACCTTCCGATCAGACAATCCAGGGGATATTAATGTACCATTACGTCCATATGGATCAGGTTGCAACAACTTATACTGTTCCTCAAAGCTCTTGGATTTTGTCAAGGCAACGAACGTGCGACTTCATTTTTATAATCACACATCATTGGTCACTTATACTGACGCTAAATATTTTGGTCTTTTCAGACTGCTTGTTTCTGGAAGGTGAGATTTTTGTGGTCTGCAGCTTTTCTTTATCTTCATCTTCACTTTCATCATCCTTCTTCTTCTTCTTCTTCTTCTTCTTCTTCTTCTTCTTCTTCTTCTTCTTCTTCTTCTTCTTCTTCTTCTTCTTCTTCTTCTTCTTCTTCTTCTTCTTCTTCTTCTTCTTCTTCTTCTTCTTCTTCTTCTTCTTCTTCTTCTTCTTCTTCTTCTTCTTCTTCTTCTTCTTCTTCGTCTTCGTCTTCTTCTTCTTCTTCTTCTTCTTCTTCTTCTTCTTCTTCTTCTTCTTCTTCTTCTTCTTCTTCTTCTCCTCCTCCTCCTCCTCCTCCTCCTCCTCCTCCTCCTCCTCCTCCTCCTCCTCCTCCTCCTCCTTATCCTCCTCCTCCTCCTCCTACTCCTCCTTCTCTTTTTTCTTCTTGAATGCAAGTCATTGCATTTTTTTATTGCTTTCAGATGCGAATGCTTTGGTCATGCGGATGTTTCCAACTATATTCTTGCAAATGGAACAAACAATGGTTCATGTATATGCCAGTGCAATTCATCTACCAACACAGACGGCGATCAGGTCTGTGTTCATTGGTTTAATCCAAACTAGTTTTTATTGCTCATAAAATCGTGAAGAGCATTTTCTTTCTTTCCTTTTTTAAGTTCAACTGTGCTTTCAAAGACATGCACGACAAAAACAACGTAAATTTGTGCATGTGTCAAGACATATCACCTTCGCGCGCGACACTTCATGCGGCGCATGTCTTTGGGGGCAAAACAAAATGAGCTTGATGCCACTGATAATGATACGTCCTATATTTTATTATAGTGTAATCGCTGTAAGCCGTTATACAACGACAAACCATTTCTCAGAGGCAACTTATTCAATTCTTTCCCGTGCGTAAAGTGTCAATGTCATAACCATGCCAACAAATGCTCCTACAATAGAACTTTGGATCCTCATCCAAATGATCGCACTAAAGGAAGTGGTGGAGTATGTCTTGACTGCCTTCATAACACAGCTGGTCAACATTGCGAGACATGTAAGGAGAAGTTTTACAGACAACCTGGAAAGACTTTGGCTGATCCTAAAGTATGTACTCCCTGTGGATGTAATGGAGCCGGTGTTCGTCTTGGAGTAGACGATTGCGTGAAGGTAACGGTTTGTTTAATATTGTTGATGATGCAAACTGAAATGGACGTCCATTACTCAGCGAGTTTCATGTTTGAAGAAACCACATGTACATCACTTGTACACTACATGTACATCACATGTACATCACATGTATATCACATGTACACCACATGTACATCACATGTATATCACATGTACACCACATGTTCATCACCTGTATATCACATGTACATCACATGTATATCACATGTATATCACATGTTCATCACCTGTATATCACATGTACATCACATGTATATCACATGTACAACACCACATGTACAACACCACATGTACACCACATGTACACCACATGTACACCACATGTACACCACATGTACACCACATGTACATCGCATGTACATCGCATGTACATCACATGTACATCACATGTACATCACACGGTGCAGATACCACACTTTACACTTAGAATGGTTTTGAGTTAGAGACAACTGTCTTGCTATAACTATGTGTCTTATTTTAGGATGATTCTGATGCTGGAGTTTTAGCTGGTCAATGTCAATGCAAAGACAATGTGACAGGTCGTTTATGTGATCAATGTAAGCCTGGTTTCTATGATCTCAAGTCTTCTCACGACGACACCGGCTGCGTCACTTGCAATTGTGATACCAGCGGAACTACTAATAGTGACGTCATATGTGACGCAACAACTGGTCAGTGCAAGTGTAAATCAAACGTTACAGGTCTTCGATGTGATCAGTGTAAAGCAATGTTTTATAACTTGACCAGCGGTAACTCCAATGGTTGTCAGCCATGTCTGTGTAACATGACTGGAGCCGCGAGTCCTGAGTGTAAGAAAGTCAGCGGTCAATGTCCTTGTAAGAGAACAGTCACTGGTCGGCAATGTGAACGATGTCTGATTGGTTTTCATTCATTAAACGACACTGGCTGTCAACCTTGTGACTGCTCGAGGCTTGGCACTCGACCTGGGACGTTAAACCGATGCAACCCGGTCAGCGGAAAATGTCAATGTAAGAACTACGTCAGTGGATACAGCTGCGACCGTTGCATTTCGGGATACTACAATCTACGTAATGACCGTAATGGTTGTACTATGTGCAAGTGTGACATTAAGGGAACTATAGGGAACACTAAGGAATGTCATGTACGTACTGGTGCTTGCACGTGCAAGAGTAATGTGACGAGAGCCAACTGTGATCGGTGTCCAGCGGGCTTTTTCAACCTTAGCTCTTCCAACCCATATGGTTGTCAGCCATGTCAATGTTATCCCAGAGGGACGAAAAATGGAAATACCACAAAGCCAGGTTAGTGCAGAAAATATGTGTTTGTTCTGCTGTTCACTCAATCACTTACTCACTCAATCAATCACTCATTCCCTGCCTCCCTCCGGCTTCCTTCCTTCCTTCCTTCCTTCCTTCCTTCCTTCCTTCCTTCCTTCCTTCCTTCCTTCCTTCCTTCCTTCCCTTCCTTCCCTTCCTTCTTTCCTTCTTTCCTTCCTTCCTTCCTTCCTTCCTTCCTTCCTTCCTTCCTTCCTTCCTTCCTTCCTTCCTTCCTTCCTTCCTTCCTTCCTTCCTTCCCTCCCTCCCTTGCTTCCTTCCTTCCCTCCCTCCCTTGCCTCCTTCCTTCCCTCCCTCCCTTGCTTCCTTCCTTCCTTCCTTCCTTCCTTCCTTCCTTCCTTCCTTCCTTCCTTCCTTCCTTCCCTCCCTCCCTTGCCTCCTTCCTTCCCTCCCTCCCTTGCTTCCTTCCTTCCTTCCTTCCTTCCTTCCTTCCTTCCTTCCTTCCTTCCTTCCTTCCTTCCTTCCTTCCCTCCCTCCCTTGCCTCCTTCCTTCCCTCCCTCCCTTGCTTCCTTCCTTCCTTCCTTCCTTCCTTCCTTCCTTCCTTCCTTCCTTCCTTCCTTCCCTCCCTCCCTTGCTTCCTTCCTTCCTTCCTTCCTTCCTTCCTCCCTCCCTCCCTCCCTTCCTTCCTTCCTTCCCTCCCTCCCTTGCTTCCTTCCTTCCTTCCTTCCTTCCTTCCTTCCTTCCTTCCTTCCTTCCTTCCTTCCTTCCTTCCTTCCTTCCTTCCTTTCTTCATTCCTTCCTTCCTTCCTTCCTTCCCTTCCTTCCCTTGCTTCCCTTTCTTCCCTTCCTTCCTTCCTTCCTTCCTTCCTTCCTTCCTTCCTTCCTTCCTTCCTTCCTTCCTTCCTTCCTTCCTTCCTTCCTTCCTTCCTTCCTGCCTTCCCTCCCTCCCTTGCCTCCTTCCTTCCCTCCCCTTGCCTCCTTCCTTCCTTCCTTCCTTCCTTCCTTCCTTCCTTCCTTCCTTCCTTCCTTCCTTCCTTCCTTCCTTCCTTCCTTCCTTCCTTCCTTCTTTCCTTCCTTCCTTCATTCCTGCCTTCCTTCCTTCCTTCCCTCCTTCCCTCCCTCCCTCCCTCCCTCCCTTCTTCCTTCCTTCCTTCCTTCCTTCCTTCCTTCCTTCCTTCCTTCCTTCCTTCCTTCCTTCGTTCCTTCCTTCCTTCCTTCCTTTCCTTCCTGCCTTCCTTCCTGCCTGCCTTCCTTCCTTTCCTCCCTCACTCACTCAGCCATCCACTCACTCACTTTATTCTTACCTTTTTTGCAGAGGAACTTGATTGCCAAAGTACGGGTCAGTGTTGGTGTCTTTCTAACGTCAAAGGCGAGAAATGTGATGAATGCGACGTGGGTTATGTCTGGGATTATCAAGCTGGTCAAGGATGTGTTGCTTGCCACTGTAATATCCATGGTTCAGTGTCCAGAACTTGCAATGATTCAGGATTTTGTAATTGTAAAACTGGGGTCGGAGTTGGAGGACAGTTTTGCGATCAATGTTTGCCAGGATATCGTAGTTTTAATCAAGGAAGGTTAGTGGTATACAGGAAAAAGAATGGAAGAAAAGTAGAATGGAGTGAAGTAGAGTGAAGTGAAGTGAGATGAGGTAAGAGAAGAGAAGAGAAGAGAAGAGAAGGGAAGGGAAGGGAAGAGAAGGGAAGGGAAGAGAAGGGAAGGGAAGAGAAGGGAAGTGAAGTCAGATCAGGTCAGGTGAAATGTAGTGTTCTCACAGAAGGATAGAAGGAGTGGAGTGAAATAGATTGGTGGGTGATATGGTAAGCCGAGGTAGAACGAAGAAATCTTTACTGTTCCTTGTCTTTCATTTTACTTTTACAAGATGTACGCCATGCAAGTGTAACCAAGCTGGCATCAAGAAAAATGAATGCGATGTCGTTGGATGTCTTTACTGTAAACAAAACGTTGAAGGATCTCGATGTGAGCGATGTAAACCTGACACGAAGAGCCTGAAACAAGAGAATCCTTTTGGTTGTAGTGGAGGTACGTTTGTACTTAATGACCATGCACAACATGTCAAACACTGCAATGTTATGCTATAATTTTGTGCATTTCCTCTTAGTTCCCTCGCAACAAGGTCCCCCCATTGTACACACAGTGTCCTCACGAATCTTGCTGATCACCTGGGATCCACCAGATCAAGCAAATGGCCTTATCACAAGTTACGAGATCTACCGTAATGGCTCCCGAGTGTATAACGGTTTATCACGAGACTTCAACGACACTGGCCTTCAGCCATACACTATGTACGCCTACTACATTATCACTCACACCGATGGCGGCTCTGTCCGAAGTCTTCCCGACGGCAGGGTTTATCGTACAGCTCAGGATGTCCCCTCGGGAGTGGCTAGACCCAATTTCACTGACGTTCTTCCGCGAACTGCGAAAGCTGTTTGGTCGTACCCAGCTACTCTAAATGGAGTCCTGCGCGGATTTTTCCTGGAATCTACAAACCAGAGAGATTCGAACATTAAAGAACATTGCCGGGGATTACTTCTGAAGTGTGACGTAACACGCCTCAGGCCATACACTGTGTACAACTTCACCATTCGAGTTTGCACAGATGCCGGGTGTGCTAGAAGTGAGGCAAGCAAGGTATTAACCCGCCCCACAGCGCCTGATAGTCAGCTTGCGCCTGATGTGGTAGCATTGCCTGGCGGGAAGATGTTTTCTGTATCTTGGGATGAACCAGCTGAACCCAATGGAGTGATATTTCGTTATGAGTTATATCAACGTAATGTTCCTTCTCGGCCAAATGATGATGGTAGCTTCGTGATTGCTAAGTCGCCTTCTGCTAATCCTGCTGCAGATGACTTGAGGAATGCTACTGTTGATGGACTAGTTCCTTTTACTTGGTATGAGTATCGAGTTGCAACTTTTACTGCTCAAGTTAGTGGAGTTACGTCAAGTAATTGGACCAGGCAAAGAACTGCCGAGGCTGGTAAGTGACCAGTGGTGGTGATGGTGTTAGTGTTGGTGGTTGTGTTGGTGGTGATGTTGGTGGTGATGTTGGTGGTTGTGTTGTTGTTGGTGGTGATGGTGTTAGTGTTAGTGTTGGTGGTTGTGTTGTTGGTGGTGATGTTCGTGGTGGTTCTGGTGTTGGTGGTTGTATTGGTGATGATGTGTTGGTGGTGATGTGTTGGTGGTGCTGCTGGTGTTACTGTTGGTGGTGGTGGTGGTGGTGCTGGTGTTACTGTTGGTGGTGGTGGTGCTGGTGTTACTGTTGGTGGTGGTGGTGCTGGTGTTACTGTTGGTGGTGGTGGTGCTGGTGTTACTGTTGGTGGTGGTGGTGGTGGTGGTTGTTGTGTTGGTGGTACAGTGTTGTTGTTGGTGGTGGTATTGGTGTTGTTGTTGGTGCTGGT
Organism: Paragorgia papillata; assembly: GCA_035771165.1. NCBI lineage: Eukaryota > Metazoa > Cnidaria > Anthozoa > Scleralcyonacea > Coralliidae > Paragorgia > Paragorgia papillata. The sequence goes on along the minus strand of JAWNZC010000250.1, from coordinate 974,564 downwards.
AGTGTTGGTGGTGACGGTGTTGGTTGTTGGTAGTGGTGGTGTTGTTGCTAATGCTGTTGTTGTTTATGTCTTCTTCCTTCTTTATTTCAGATCCAAAAGGAGAACATGTGATTCGTCCCCGGTCCTACGCTGTTTCTAGTTCCAAAGTCAATATTTCGTGGCATGTACCTTCTGCTCCGCACGGCATTATTGTAAGATCTGACATTTACATTTATACCAATGAAACATCTTACTCGAAACCAGTCCTTGCGCACACAGTGAATACAAGCTTGAGTGCAGTAGTCCCTAGTCTTCAGCCGTACACTGTTTATAAGTTTACTATAGTGTCGTGTAACAGTGTTGGTTGCACTGAACATAGCGCCAAGACTGAGTCAAGAACGTTAGCATCAGGTAAAGGAAATGAAATTACTCCACATTTTGAAAAGTTGTGTTATCACCGTAATCGCCATTGTCATCATTACCACCATCACCATTACCATTACTATTATCATCATCACCATCCCCATTACCACCATCACCATTACTATCATTACCACCATCGTCATCACCATTACCATTACAATTATTATCACCACCATCCCTCTTACCATCATTACTACCAGGCTATCTTCATCACCACCATCACCACCATTACCATCACCACTATTGCCATTATCATCATCATCATCATCATCATCATTACCATCATCATCATTACCACCTCCTTCCTTATTCTGATTTGCAGTGCTGATATCATTAACAAACTATCTTTTTCCCACCATGTAGCTCCCTCTGGTCAAAATGCTCCCACTGGAAAACCACTTAATTCCACTTATCTCAGTCTATCATGGAATCTACCAGCTCAACCCAACGGACCAATCCCCCCGGATTATCACGTGTTAAGATCACGTGCCGCATTCCACTATCCACCAATCAACGCCATTGACGGAGCACACTTCCCGGGGTTAGGCTACTATCTGCTTAATAGTGACGTTATTCCGGCCGGAATTCGGACCCACATCGAGTTCTTCTTTAAGACGCGATATAGCGATGGTCTCTTGATGTTTCTAGCATCTCAAACTCAAGATGATTTTATTGCTGTAGAGCTTCGCGGTGGTCTTCCTCGCTTTACTTTTGATTGTCAGTCTGGGAATGCAGAAATAACTATTAAGAATTCAAATTCAACGACTTTTAACGACGACCAATGGCATCATTTAAAAATAACACGTGTTCGTCGCGATGGCGACATTGTTGTCGATGGAGTATACAAGGGCAGTGGTAGTAGTCCTGAGTCGGCGACTGTGATTGATCAAAATACCGGGGTATATATCGCCGGCATAAGTAACCGTTTCCAAGTAAAACAGAGCATCATTAACACTATTAATAGCCTCAAGAACCGCGTACATTTCATTGGTTGCCTCAAGGGGTTGCGCCTGCAAAACAAGGATGTCAGTTTTCAAGATGCGGTTGAAAAATTTAGGGTCGATCCTTTGTCCAGCGGTTGTCCCCTTGATGCGGGTCAAGGGGTTTATCTTAAAGGTGGTGGTTTCTTGAGTCTTAAAAAAGATGTGTTTGTTGGAGCAAAGATCTACGCTCTATCCTTTGCTTTCAGAACGTATTACACATCGGGATTATTGCTTTTTGGTTACGGCGAAAACCCAGGAGAAGAATCCTATCTGGCTTTACTATTAGAATCGGGCGACATTCACGTACTTTATCAGACTACTTGTTGTCATGGCAATTTTACTATGTCTCCCACGAGCTCTCTGTGCGACGGTCAGTGGCATCGCGTTGAATTGGCAAACTTTGGCATACAAAGATTCTCGTTTGCAATTGATGGCGAAGTGAAAACTGTGGAGCCCATCAAAGGTCTTGAGGTTTCTTCAGAGTTATATTTCGGTGGCGTCCCGTTCTCGTCGCCTGCTTCAAGAAAGGTGGAAGAGATTGGTTTAAAAACGGAACGTTTATTTGGCGGATGCATCAAAGACATTGTGACTAATCGTAAAATTGATTTACTCCGGGATGTAACGTCAGTGAAAAACGCTGACTTAAGTGGTTGTCCAAAGAACCTGTCATTGAACAGTACCCGTAGAGCTTGCGATAATATTAGTTCAACTTTGGTCTACTCTGGTAGAGAGCAACGAATGGTTGATACAAATCTCGCTCCGTTTACAGGTATGAAGTTCTGATTTGTCGTAAGCGTCGCGCAATGTTCACATACAAATGCAGTGATACACTCCTGACCACTAACCTTTCTGCATGCGCTTACCACACACTCTACTCTCCATCATCTGCACGACTGCTCTCTCCATCACGCGCTATTTCTCACGGTTACGCGAACCCCCCCCCCCCCCCCCTTCGGTCGCGCGCAACTTCTATAAGTCTCGCGCGCAAATTCTGTTAGTCACGGGCAACCATTCTTGGTCACGCCCGTTCCGCGAAATCTTTCTTATCACACACGCAAAACTTTCTGCAACGTGAAATCCTCCCAATCATGGCCGAGCTCTTTTCATCGCGCGAAGGCCTCCTTTTCAGGCCTAAGCTTTCTCTGTCACGCGCACGTCTTCACCATGCGCAAACTCGTGCTTTTATGCGTAAATCAAGCTTTGCCGCTAGCAAGCGTTGTACTTTTCTCTAGATTACCTATACCGCGTGGAAAGCATGCAGCCTGGTACCGAAGGTAGTGGAAAGAGTCCTTGGTTTGCTGTCCGCAGTGGTGAAGGAGGTAGGAGGAATGAATGTGAAGACAGAAAATGCGTTTAGCTTTGTGTTGTTTTTTTTACTTTATCTTGTACTTATGTTCTTGTTTTTTCTAGCTCCTGAATATCAAAAGGCTCTCCATAGTTTGACTGCTCTGGTTGGTGGAAGATCTGTTGCTGTATCTTGGTTACCTCCTCAAATTTATAATGGTGTCTTACGTGGTTACACGCTACGTGCTTACAATCTTTATAATTCATCATTTCATCCAGTTGAGACGACTATCAATGACGTCAACGTTCTCAGCGCGACACTCAGTGGGCTGGAACCGTTTACACTGTATGACGTCAGAGTGGCGGCTTTTACGAACGGTGGGAAAGGTGAAAGTCCTGGGACGAGAGTTACTACAATGGAGTCAGGTTAGTTTGTGTAGATAGGAAGAAAATCTTGAAGGGGTGGTGCAAAATGTCAGTGCAACACCTCACCTTGCCACGCCTTGCCTTGCTTTGCTTTGCTTTACGTTCTGTTGCGTTGCCTTGAATTGCTTTTATTTGCTTCGAATTGAGTTGAATTGGACACGACAGAGGTGATAATATATCTTCATTATTTATTTACAGTTCCAGAAGATGTTCCTGTCCCAGATACACAACGTTTTCCTAATTCACTCTTCATATCCTGGCGAAAACCACTCAAACCAAACGGAAACATAACCAATTATATTTTAAGTGTTGATGGACGTCAAGTCTATCGTGGTTTGGGCCAGACTTTCAACCAGTCTGGTCTTCGTGTTTACACACGTCATGAGTTGAAACTTACAGCTTGTACCAGGATAGGCTGCACTGATAGCAGAACAATAGCCGTCTACACGGCGGAGATTCCACCCCAGGATGTTAGAGCCCCGACAGTAGTGATCCTAGGAGCTTATAGTGCTGAGGTGCGCTGGCAAGAGCCTGGGACTATTAATGGAGTGATGCTCGGCTACCAAGTACTGGTGACTGCTCGAGATCTTCCTGGTGCTGACGCTGCAGTTTATAATACTAGCAAGAATCAGTTCATTCTAACTATCACAAACCTAACCGCTGGTACTTGGTATGCCTTTCGTATTAACGCCATCACCGGCGGCGGAGCTACCCGAAGTGCTCCGACGTTTCAACGAACAGTTGAGAGTAGTCCCGAAAATATTCCGACACCTTATGTGCGTGGTCTGAGCCCGTACAGTATCCTGGTAACCATTCGAGAACCCCGCTTGCCTAATGGTAATATTACCCGCTATGAACTGTTTGAGGTCGTTGGACAAAATGAAATTCTTGTTTTAAATGGCACGTTGAGAAATTACACCAAGACTGGTTTGGAACCGTACACAGCTTACTATTATAGATCAAAGGCGTGTACCGCTAAAGGATGTGGTAGTAGTAGTATAGGGCACGGCTTTACTTTAGAAACAATACCCAATGGAACTGTGGTATTGAACGCGTCTATCGTGGATTCTACCAGCGTGTTGGCTACATGGACAATAGTTCATACTCCAAATGGCAATGTTTCTTATAACTTGTTAGTCAATGGGGTGTTTCTTGTCCAAGGTACAACTTCATTTGAAACTGAGAATGCCACTCGTGTTGTAGCAAGTGTTCTTCATCCGAAGAGAGAAGTTTTATATACATTCCTTTTGCCGTACACGTCATTCAAGTTTCAAATCAATGCTTCGAATACTGCTGGATATATTCTTAGTAATATCGTGGGCGGCATGACTGGCGAAGGAGGTAGGCTGATTGTGTCTGTCTGTTTGTCTGTCTGTCTGTCTGTCTGTCTGTCTGTCTGTCTGTCTGTCTGTCTGTCTATCTGTTTGTCTCTGTGTTTGTCTGTTTGTGTGTGTGTGTGTGTGTTTGTCTGTTTGTTTGTTTGTTTGTTTGTTTGTTTGTTTGTTTGTTTGTTTGTTTGTTTGTTTGTTTGTTTATTTGTCTGTCTGTCTGTCTGTCTGTCTGTTTGTCTGTCTGTCACCATTCACTTTACATAGTTTTAAGTTATTATTTTTTTGGTATATTTCAGCTCCTCTTGGGTTGACCGCACCAAAAGTCGTGATCTTGAACTCGACCGCAGCTCGACTTACGTGGCTTCCTCCAGCCAGAGATAACGGGATGTTACTTTATTATGAAGTAATAAGAGTAGACTTGAGAACTAACATTTCCAAGAATTTTAACAACAGCTTGGAGATGGATATTGTGATGACAGACTTAGAACCTTACACCAAGTATCTGTTCCGAGTAACCGCTAGCACCAGAGGAGGCAAGTCCTGGAGTCCTGGAACTGTAAACACAACGCTGCAAGACAGTAAGTGGTTTAAATATCTGCATAAGTTGATCAGCCAGGCTGGTTGGTCTTGGAGAAGATTTTAGTGTAACTGATATCAACCTCCTAGCCAGAGTCTTATGTCTGTTTTCCCGCCCGGCCCAACGCTAGTGAGCTGATATTTCAGTGATCTCATGGAACACTAGTCATCCTCATAATCAGTTAGATTTGCCTCTTGATGTGTCTAGTTGACACAAACAGTCCCAACAGTTGCTCTTTATTTTACTCAAAGCTGCTGATGGCATTGTAATGTCAGTTACTACCACCATCATTACTACCATTACGACTGCCAATACTATACATACATGCATACATACATACAGGTCGACCGCAGTCGGAGGAGCCGAAGGCCCCTCTTTCATTTAGCTGCTACCCTAGTAGTAGGGGTGAGCGCCACTCCTATCCCAGATGGTGTTGATTTTACGGAGGGAGGAAAACCGGAGAACCCGGTGAAAAACCCTCGGAGGACAGGAGAGACCAACTAAACTCTACTCACATGGTCCAAGCTCGAGAACGGGACTGTTTCCAGATGGTAACCCATCCAAGTACGTACTAACCCCATCCAACCGGGCTTAACTATTGGTGAGAGGCAGCGCTCTAACAGCACACGCCACCCGTGCTCCCCAAATACTACCCCTTAAATAATTAAATAATAATACCCATTAAATAATTAACACAAATGACCATCATTGCGGCCACCGTTAATCCACGACCAACATCTGTATTACCATTACGACTACTGCAACTACCACACTGCCACCACCACCACCACTATCGAAACCATCACTATCAATGGTCTATCTCAAGACGTTACCAATATAAAAGGTTAATTTAAGAGTTCAATAAAGGGTTAAATTTACTGGAAACTCGCCATTATAGTCAGTTTCAGCTTGCTTTTGAAATTCGTTTGTCAACATTCGTTGGAAGGTTGGGAACTTGGTACGGAAGTTCGCGAAGTTCGTTGTGAAGTTCGTCGTGAAGTTCGAATTTAATATGCTTTGAATTGAATTCCTTTGGTAAAATCACGGAAAAGAAGATTATTTGTTGTATAGAATATAACAATAGATACTTGGTTAAGCAGAAACAAATTGCCGACTTAAATTTGTATCTACCTCGCAACGTACAGTAGTTCGGAACATTGCAACGTAAGTTCGGAATGTTCATTTCAATTATACGTATCGGATTTCAAAAGCAAGCTGAAACGGACTATAAAAACCCCTTACATTTGATATTCATTGTACGGTGGGTAGTTAAAAACCTTGTTTACTTATCTAATACATGCGTGCTTTTTTCTTTTTTTTTTCAGTTCCTGACCCAGTAGATCCTCCCACAATCCCTCACGTAGATTCACGAAGTTTGGTTCTTGCTTGGGATGGAGCTGAGAAGCCAAATGGCATCATTATTCATTACATCATTTACAGAAATGATACTTACAAGACGACAGTGGCAAACAATGTTACCACGTTAACTGTAGTGGGCTTAGAACCTTTCACAATCTATACTTTTAGTGTGGGAGTTTGTACGATAATAGGATGCAGTAATAGCTCACATTCTCGTGCTGTCCGCACCCTTGAAGATGGTAAGAGAACTTTTGTTGTTGATTGTTTATTATCTCATTGCATCGCAATTTATTCTATTCTCATTTAATTCCATCTTATCCCATTTCGTAAGGTCTTATTCCAACGTTTCAGGACTCTCATCTCATCCTATTTTATTCCATCTCAACCCATTTCATGCTTCATCCTATCCCATTCCATCTCATCTCATTTCATAACGTCTCTTGTCCAATTTCATTCCATCTCATCCCATTTCATAATGTCTTATTCCATTTTATTTCATCTCTTCCCATTTCATAATGTTTCATCCTATTTTATTTCCACTTATTTTATTTTATGTCTCAGTTCATTCTATCACATCTCATTCTGGTTTCTCTTATTTCAGTTCATCTTATTCTACTTCTCTTATATTCTTTCCTTTTTAATTCCAATTCATTTTTTATCTCCTCTTCTTTCCATCTTGGTTTATTAATCCTTGTCATTTTTTATTCAGTTCCTCAAGGACAGCCGTCACCAGTCCTCTCTCATGCTCTTGGTCCTTCTGTCTGGATTCGCTGGTCTAGACCGACGGTGACCAACGGCCAGATTTCCAAATATCAAATCCAAAGATATTCGGACCTAGATCGGTCTAATATTTCCTCCGTGGCTTTTGTGGCTGCGAACCTGAGTACAGAGCACCAGGACAGCACAGTGAAACCTTGTACGAAATATTACTATCGAGTAATTGCTTTCACCAAGGCAGGGGGAGGTACTCCTAGTTCATGGAGTAACATCACGACAAGAGAAGGAGGTACATCATAAGTTGAAACATACTTTCTTATCACAGGTTTCCTTTAGCAATAGTCGAGATTCATAAATATTTGAGCAATAAGGAAAGCGTAGGGGAGAGTTTCACACAAAACTTTGCAGTACAGTACAGTAGAGTAAAGTACAGTACAGTAAGTACAGCAGTGCAGCGCAGCGTAGTAGAGTAGAGTAGAGTAGAGTAGAGTAGAGTAGAGTAGAGTAGAGTAGAGTAGAGTAGAGTAGAGTAGAGTAGAGTAGAGTAGAGTAGAGTAGAGTAGAGTAGAGTAGAGTGAAGTAGAGTGAAGTAGAGTAGAGTGCAGCGCAGCGCAGTGCAGCGCAGTGTAGCTAGGCTTAGCTTGGCTTGGAGTCTTCGCTTTCTTTAATGAAAATCCGAAACAATTTAATTTGTACTATGTATTTTCATTTGTTTTCAGCTCCGGATGTTGTTCCTCGCCCAACAACAAAAGCTGTAAATTCAAGCGCAATCTACGTGACTTGGTCAAAAGCTTTTTCACAATGTACCATCACTGGATACATCATTCGAGTTCGTGAGAACGGCAAAAACTATCCTGGATTTGGACCCACTGACCCTCCCAGTTTTACAGTTAATAATCTTCTACCGTACACAGATTATCACATCGTGGTGGCTGCATGCACCTCTACTGCATGTCGGGATAGCGCTCCTAGTGTTGCTAAAACACACCCATCGTTGCCTAGAGACCAACCTGCTCCTACAGCCACGCCCATTGACTCCAGAAGTTTAAGAGTCACGTGGGAGTTACCCAGCGTGCCTGGCGGGAGTATTTTGCACTTTATATTATACAGAAGGACTCTTGAGGAACCTGTGTCTGACAATTTCACCACGCCGTCATATTATGTACAGATCTATCAAGGAAAGCAACGCAGGTTTGAAGATAAAGGAATGAGTATATTCTCTAAGCAGCAGTATAAGGTAAACATATAAGACATGTTAGGTCTTTCTTCCTCCTTTCTTTCCTTCCTTCCTTCCTTCCTTCCTTCCTTCCTTCCTTCCTTCCTTCCTTCCTTCCTTCCTTCCTTCCTTCCTTCCTTCCTTCCTTCCTTCCTTCCTTCCATCCTTCCTTCCTTCCTACCTACCTACCTTTCTTCCTTCCTTCCTTCCTTCCATCCCTCTCTCTCTCTCCCCTCTCTCCCTCTCTCCCTTGCTTCCTCCTTTCCTTCTTTCCTTCCTTCCTTTCCTATATTCCTCCCTCCTTTCTTCCTTTTCTCCTTTCCTCCCTTCCTCCTTCCTTCCTCCTTCCTTCCTTCCTTCCTCCTTCCTTCCTCCTTTCTTTCTTTCCTCTTTTCCTCCTTCCTTTCTCTTTCATCCCTTTCTAAGTGAATATTGTTTTATTCTAGGTCATGGTAATCAACAGTGAAGGAAACACCACTAGCAATGACTCTCAACCTTTCCGTACAGGTCCTGCGCCTCCCCTGGCAGGAGCCATTCTAAGCGGTCTAGCCATTAACCATACCAGTATCCATCTTAACTGGACTCTACCAGAACTAAAACTTCTACGTGGTTATGTAGTCAGATATGAAGTGCGTTACGAAGATCTTTTTAAGAATGTTGAGTATACCTATGTCAGTAATTTGGACGGCTCAGCAAGACAAGTGATTGTAAGTCCTTTAATGCCAAGCAGAGACCTACAATTTACAGGTGAGTTGCATCGTAGTCATTCAAAATATGGTCTGGAAACTCAGCTAATGTCTTTGTTCTATCTTTTTGTTCGCCTTTATGCATTCTTGTGCACGGTGCACGGTCACTGAACTCATTGTATTTTAGTATAATGAACGAATCATCTAATAGCAACGTTTCAGTTCAATCACTCAACCGTGCTATTTAAATATTAATAAACCTAAAACAAAGGATGTGCACGGTGTAAGGTACGGTTCAACATAAAATCACAGCTCATTATAGGCGCTTTGAAGTTTGCCGTGTTTCCAGACCATCTCTCGATTGACTATGATTGCATGGAGATGGTGTTACTGATTTAAGACACGTACAATCTCAAATGGCTATCAGTACTAATTGATATAAATTTAAAACAAAACATTTTGTAAGAAACTCTAAAGAATCTTTGCTGTGGCCTTTGAGCCGTCTTTCTGGGTCAATTGTTTCGACATGTTGTTGATTTTAATATACAGCACTTCTTTCAACAGTCTTTGCCAAATCTACCGGCTGAAAAATGACCAATGGTTACTGTATCTTGGTGTTTTATTCTAGGTTGTTTTAAACAATGGTGCTGGATCTTTCCCAAGTAACAAAGTCACAGTTCGTACCATGGATGGAGCTCCCGAGGGGTTCAAGAAACCGGATGTTCGAACAATAAACAGTACAACTATTGAAGTTAGTTGGTTGCCGCCTAGCATTCCAAATGGGAGAATTACTACCTACATTATTTACGCGTAAGTACGCTATTGATTGAGTATTGTCGTCCACTTTAAATATAAGCTACCTAAATATTGCTAGCTGTCGTAAAATGCCGTAAGCTATCGCGAAATGTCGTAAGCTGTTGTAAAATGCCGTGAGCTGTCGCGAAATGTCGTCTTTATGAGCTAATTACAGAGAATTAATTTTCGTGAGGTGGGACTATTAATGGCTTTTTGCATTTGCATCTATATAATGGCTTTTTTTTCATTATTTTTCTTTTTTTAGAAATGGTACCAGAGTTGGTAATACGTCAGTTTTGCATTTTAATGTGACTTCGTTGATACCTTTTACTCTTTATGCCATTCAGGTTTGTTCAATTGATTGTAGATGTTCATAGAGTCACCTATACAGGAAGTTTGTTTTAGTTAATCTAAGAATAGCTATAGATGCATGCATAGTGCTAATATCTTGAGATTTTGTAAATGCACTTGTGATGTGGTATGGTGTTGGTGTGGTGAGGTGTAGTGTTGGTGTGGTGTGGTATGGTATGTGATGTGGTGTGTGGTATGGTATGGTGTGGTATGTGATGTGGTGTGTGGTATGGTGTGGTGTGGTGTGGTATGGTGTGGTATGGTGTGGTATGGTATGTGATGTGGTGTATGGTATGGTATGGTGTGGTATGGTATGGTGTGGTGTGGTGTGGTATGGTGTGATGTGGTATGGTATGGTATGGTATGGTGTGGTATGGTATGGTATGGTGTGGTATGGTGTGGTGTATGTGATGACTGATGTGGTGTGTGGTATGGTGTTGTATGTGTGGTGTGGTGTAATAGGATGGTGTGGTGTGTGATGTGACGCGACAATATTACTATTAATATATACGTAGTATTAATCTTTCTATAATTACTAGGTGGAAGTCTGTACGGTGTATGTTTGTGTTAGGAGTGATGCAAACAGTGCCAAGACCTTGTCAGCAGGTATGTTGAAAAACGTTTACCATGCAGTACACGCACAGTATCGCACAAATTGTCACGGTATTAATAATATATGGAGTACATCTTTCTTTTCTTAGCTCCAGAGCAATTGGATTCTCCTCGTCTTTTACCAGGACGACGAAATATAATGGTGGTTTGGGGTATGTAAAATAAATTGGTGGATAATGTCAAATAAACCGTAGACTAACCACCTTGTTAAGAAATGTCAGTTTTTTTATGGCTGTATATTGTTGATATTTTAAACAACTTAGCCTAAGTGTGAATAACGAAGCATATTAAATTTATGTTGTAGATCCTCCCAGAAGGCCAAATGGTGTGATGCTTGAATACAAACTATTTAGAAGACGTCTTGAGAAGTGTCCGACCAGGTTTGTGAGATGTTCGTGGGAAACAAAATGTTTTGAAGCTTACTAATTTCTTCTTCTTCGTGGTATTTCTCTTTTTATTTTTCTCTTTCCTTTTCTAAAAGACACCTTGTACTTTTTAAGACTTTTTTATTTGACGTTTGATTATTATAAGTAATAACATGACTTGAGGGAAATTAGCGATTAAATTTCCCCGCCGCCGAGGGGGGAAGTTTAAGCGCTAATTTCCCGAAAAGTGATGTTATTAGTTTGTAATATTATGATCGCCGAGGAAAACTTTGAGAATCTTACCGACAGGAAATTTACACGGTTGATCAGAGAAGTTGCATCTAATTTTCCCGTGCATGTTGATGAGGGAAAATATTATATGCAAGCGGGAAATTTAGAAGAAGACAAAATATTTCTTTGTCTTCTAATTTTCCCTCATCAACATGCACGGGAAAAATTAAAAGACAAAGGATAAATTTCCCTCTTGCATAAGCGATGAGGGAAATACGAGGTTTACATTCCCTCGGAGAACAAAAAAGGAATATTTAGGCGTAAGTAGGGATATAAGGGATATTTAGCGATAATAAGGGATAAAACTTATTGTATTGTTGTGTATCTTTCAGTCCTCCTCCTGTCACGCATTGCACGTACATTGAATGTCCAATAGCTGAGCAGCTTTGTGCTAACACATGTTACAATCCTAAGACAAAGGTGAGGAATGACGTATTTTGTTGAGATGTACCTAACAAGTTGCTAGAGGGTAGCAATCGAACTTTATATGATGAAGAATGATTTGGATGCACCACATTGGGTTACGTTGTAATGTGATGTAGTGTGTTGCGTCGAATTGTGGTGTGTTGCGTCGAATTGTGGTGTGTTGCGATATGGGGTGTTGCGTCGTGGTGTGGTGTGTTGTGTGCGTATTTTGCGTTGTGTTGTGCTGCGTAGCGTTGTGGTGCATTGCACTGCGGTGTGTTGCGTTGTGGTGTGGTGTGGTGTGGTGGTGTGTTGCGTTGTGGTGTGGTGTGGTGTGGTGCGGTGTGGTGTGGTGCGGTGTGTTGCGTTGCGTTGCGTTGTGTTACGTTGTGGTGTGGTGTGGTGCAGTGCAGTGCGGTGTGTTGCGTTTCGACTTGGGTAGAATAAAATATATCACGTCATTTTTCACCACGTTTTTATCATTTTAGATCTGCTGCAGTGGCGTCTTATATACCAGAAATCCTACGAAAACCTGTTGTAACGATAAATACTTGACTAAAAGTTCTTCTGACGATATTTGCTGCTCTGGCAGCTTCTACACTAAGCGAACAAACTACCAATGCTGTCATGGGTTTTATAAACTCGTGAAACCAGGTCAAGTATGCTGTCGAAGTTCTAGTGGTTCAGTTGTAGTTGGTGATGGTAATAAGTGTTGCGATGGGGTTCCTTACGCTAATAACACCAAGTACTGTGTATGCGGTAACCTCTACGATGATCCTACTAGACGTATCCGACATTGCTGTGGTGGAAAGGTGGTCTCACCGTTGCGAATATGCTGCGGAGGGACTGAGACCGATGGCCGTGCTTACGACAGAGACCCTGGGAAGAAGTGTTGTGCAAGTGATTATGTTCCTCATTCAAGTCTTTGTTGCCAGTCAAATGTGGATGAGTGGAAGGTAAGGGAATGTTAGATCTGGTTTGTTTGTTTTAGTATTATTAGTGGTAGTGGTAGTCATGGTGGTGGTGGTTATAGTGGTGGTTATAGTCGTGGTACTGGTAATGGTGTTGATAGTGATGACGGTGATGTAGTTGAACTTTGAACTTTATTTTTGAACTTTATTTAATCACGGAACTATTTCACCAAAAATATATACAATAAAAGAAAAAAGTGTTCTTCCAATAGTCCGTGCACACCAATATAGGAATAAAAATAAATGCTATTACAATCTAAATATTTAGTTTATTTACAAAGAATATTAGTAATTATATACATCCACAATAAAAATTAATTAGTGATCGACTTCAGTTGATGATTAAAATTACGAACTGAAGTCGTCAACTTAAGTTCATTAGGGAGGTTGTTCAAATGACTGCTCCTCTATGGCTAAAAGCTTTTTTCATGTAATTGGTATTAGGTTTAGGAAATTGGAAATTAAATTGGGATTGCCTGGTTTTATAATCATGATATCTGGTCAAATCTCGTGAAACTGTTTGTTAGATAATTAGGCAACATCCCTTGTGTCATCTTAAACATTAAGGTAGATAATTTGTGATTTCTTCTTGTTTCAAGATTTTGCAACTTAAGGGAATTCAATAAATCAATAGATCGGTATTCATATCCACACTTAGTTATTATTCTTGCAGGGTTAGGGTTAGGGTTAGAGTTAATAGTAGTTGTATTAGTAGTGGTGGTGTTAGTAGTAGTGGTGGTAATGGTGATGCTAGTAGCGGTAGCGGTAGTGGGTAGTGATAGTGGTGTGTCTAATTCAGTCATGCTATTCACTCTTTTCATCCATCTTTTCACTCATTCCTTCCATCCATCCAGTTTTTTGTTTATTCCATTTATATTTCATTCAAATTTATCCATCTATCTCCATTGTCTTGAATTGTGGTAAGAATAAGCCGCTCGTAAAAGCTAGCTTGTTGTTTATCGCGGGTTCAATCTACGTTTCTCTTTTTTAAAGGTTTACAACTACTTGTCTGTCGCCAAGCGCAACGCTTCCGGTGACCAATGCTGTGGAAGCAACCGAATAACCGCTGGCCTAAGTTGCTGTAATGATCGCGGATACAACTCTAGTACTGACGTGTGCGCAGATCAAGCTACCTTGACGAAGACTGCGTGTGGAACAGGAACTGTATGCAACAGGTCAGCCAAGACAACAGCGATGTGTAATCGATGTGATTTCAATCAGAACACATTATTATGTGGTTACGTCAACGGCTACTACAATCCAATACCACCCACTCCTCCCTCAGACGATTGTGGCAGCACGTTTACTGAAATCATTTCAGGCAATGGTGGATTCCGCAGCTACAACGACCAAGGTTTGGAGCCGTTTACAAACTATGAATACTATGTAGTTGCTCGAAACACAGAAGGCAATGTTAACAGTAGTAGATCAAGAAACACAACTCTAATGGATGCCCCAGAAGGTCTTGACCCGCCAAACGTACAAGTCCTTTCAGCGCGCGCGATTAAAATTAGATTCTCACCACCGAGGGAAATCAATGGAATCATAAGTGAATATAAACTGACAAGAATTGATCAGAATTTATCAACAAGCATGATAGTTTACCGTGGAACTAACTTGTCATTCGTGGACTCCACCGGTATACAGCCATACACTGGCTATCTTTATGTCCTTGAGGCTTGTACCACCATCTGTACCAACACAACCGCCGACAAAATCGTATACACATTGCAAGCGAGCCCGGAGAATGTTTACCCCCCGGTATTAAGAGCTTTGAGTTCTTCTAGTATTGAAGTAAGATGGCGACGTCCTGGTCGACCAAATGGGATTATCATTGGTTATAATATTAGCAGAATTAACTCCACGAATCATACGATAGCACAATGGCAGCGAAATAGCTCGACGATGGTATTAGTCGATACCAGTATTGATTTAAGACCATACACAAACTACACGTACACCATAACGGCTTGCACCGTGAGCGGGTGTAGCACTGGTTCTCGCGGGTTTGTTACCACCCTCGAAGCTGCCCCCGAAGGCCTGAGTCCGCCTGTGTTGTTAAAACGCAACGCACACTTAATCGAAGCTTATTGGAAAGAGCCGACCACGCCCAACGGTGAAATTATCTGGTATGCTCTGTACCGGGATGGTAGGTTGGTGTATAATGGTTCGAAGGTGTGTTCAGCAGACAAGGTAATTCCAAATAAGGAGTGTATACACGAGGATCACGGGCTCAGTCCTCATACATGGTACAGCTACGTCATCGAGGCAAGTACTAAAGCGGGAAGTACTAAGAGTAACTCAAGCAGAGTCCGAACACCCGAAAGCTCCCCCGAGGGTATTCTTCCGCCCACATTAAACCCACAATCCAGTTCGAGCGTACTAGTGACGTGGACGTCACCAGGCAACCCAAATGGCGTCATTGTCAATTACAGTGTTGTCGTTAATTCGCTACACGAGAAACCTGCGGGGAATGGAAACCAGTTTACTGTAACTGGTCTTGAAATTTTTACCGAGTACAGTTTTCAACTCAAGGCGTGTACTGTGAAAGGCTGTGGGATTGGGAATCGTAGTTATGCTAAAACCTTAGAGGCACCTCCTCAACTCCAACCTGCTCCAACGTTAGTTGCCCGTAGCGACGCTGTTGTCATGGTTACATGGCGTCAACCGGAAAAACCGAATGGTATAATCACCAGCTATGAGGTCGAGCGACGTCATCACTCCTCAGTTCCTGTCATTGTCTTTAAGAGTACAAAAGAAAATGGTTTCCGATATGAAACTCTCAATAGTGGTTTATTACCCTACCGGAACTACAGCTATAGGATTCGTGCGATCAATAGTGCCGGGAGTACGCGAAGTCCGTGGACAATAGTCCGTACGTTGGAAGGTGCCCCAAGTGGTCTTTACGCTCCTGTTGTTCATGTGCTTAATGCTACTGCGGTGACAGCGTCATGGCAACGACCCCGTGAAAGTAACGGTCACATCACGCAATACGAACTATGGTCCCGAGAATTGGATAACCCTGGAAATAAGCTCCGCGTGGCAAGTAGCCCCATCCCTGAACAAAACGTGACCGTTGGTGGACTGAGACCTAATACAAACTACGAATTTCGATTGACCGCGAAAACAGTTGGTGGGACTGGGTACAGCCAATGGGCGCTAGCTGAGACATTAGAGGCTCCCCCACTAGGGCTCAGGCTCTTTAGCGCCACCAAACACGTGAACGGACGTGAGTTGACATTGACGTGGCGGGAACCCCAGCAGCCAAATGGCGTCATCACTGACTACATCGTCTACTCGGACGGTGTGAAAGTGTACAGCGGTATCTCCAGGAGATGTCATCTAGCACGACTTCAACCTTTTACGTCATACACCTTCCAACTAGAGGCATGTACGTCAGCCGGCTGCACTAAAGGTCCTTTCCAGGTCATCACAACCGCTGAGATAGCACCCCAGTTACTCCAGGCTCCGATATTTTCAGCTGTCAACAGCACGTCAGTCACCATCCAATGGCAGCCACCAGCCCTACCCTACGGAGTTATCATAGCGAACCGGGTTCTCCGTTTAGATACGAAATTTCCTGTTTATAATTCAACAACTAAAACCAATTTCACTGACACCTCTCTTCAACCGTTTACCAAGTACGAGTATAAAATCCGCGTGGAAAACAGTGCCGGTAGTACTGAATCATCCACGGCTAGCGTGACGACCGACCAGGCTCCTCCGGCATTTGTAAACGCTCCAGTACTTATACGGGGGAGGATGTCTTCAGTAGGTATTTCCTGGAGTGTACCGACAAAACCCAATGGCGTCGTGATCTCGTATACGTTACGACGAAACAGCACTGTGATTGGTCACTGGGGAAATCAATTGTTCTTCAATGATACGTCAGTCAAACCTGCTACTTATTATAGCTATTGGTTGACTGTTTGTACGGGGGGTGGGTGCACCGATAGTGCTAAATCCCTAGTGATAACTGGTGAAAGTCGTCCTGGTGTTGTAAATGCACCTACCTTGACTGTCTTGTCTTCCATAGCTATTAGAGCAGAGTGGAAACCCCCCGTCATTACCAATGGTCTTGTGATACGTTACGACCTTTACATAAATGGTGTTCGGAATCACACCACCCGCAAATTGTCCCACGTGGTTTCAGCTCTGACGCCATTTACGTCCTACACATTCAGCGTCAGTGCGTGTACAAATAACGGATGCACCCAAGGGGATACCAGCTCGGCGACGACTGACGAAAGTGCGCCGGTAGGTCTCGGGAAACCGACTTACAGTATTCTTGGCCCGAGTGCTCTTGAGATCAAATGGGCGCGTCCTGGGAAACCGAATGGCATCATTAAGTACTACTTACTGCGGAGGAATGGCACTCTTGTCTATAATGGTACCGAGCTTCGGTTCAACGATCTCCAAGTCTTACCATATAGTATCTACGCGTACATCGTCACAGCTGTGAACTCCGCTGACCAGGTGTCCAGTGATCCACTCCACACGAACCGTACCTCTCCGGGCACTCCCGAGGGCGTCAGCAAACCTGTACTAGCTGCCTTAAGTGGAACCGAGATATGGGTATCCTGGGACGCCCCTGCCAAACCGAATGGTCAAATCATAGAATACTTGGTTCTGTACAACAATATTCAAGTCAGTGTTGGTATGAACATGACTTATATTGCCAAGAATTTAAATTACTATACAGAATACAGTTTTCGTGTTAGAGCTTGTACTACCAGTCCTCCGTGTGCCGACAGCGCTGAGTCTACAGTGAGAACACACGAGGGACGCCCGGTTGGACAAAATCCACCTAAAATTCCAAACAACACGATTAAGGCTCGATCTGTGTTTGTTTTATGGAGTCCACCTTCTTTGCCCTATGGTGTAATTCTACAGTATGTCCTCTACCGTTCTCCTATTCCTGGGGATACTACAACCGAAGTTTACACTGGGTTAGCGTTGAATTTCACGGATAGCAACGTTGTGCCTTATCAGAAATACCAGTACAGTGTAGGTGTGGTGAACAGCAAAGGACGGACTACTAGTACCTGGGCATCAATAACGACGAGTAGTGCACCCCCGGAGAATGTCCCCAAACCTCGTGTTCTCGAAGTCACTACTTCATCCCTTGTTATCGCTATTGATCCCCCTGGGTCCCCCAATGGAGTGATTATTGATAACAAGATAGAAATAAATAACAAGAATGTTTCAAGTGGTGTGTCCAGTCAACATACGATTACAGGCCTTGAACCTTATGTTTTGTACACTATTCGGGTGTATGCCTGCACGCTTGCGGGTTGTAATTCCGGTGACGCCATTAAGCGAATGACAGACACAGGTGTACCAAGCAAGGTGGAGGAGCCGACATTTAGAGAAGTGACACCAACGAGTATTTCCGTTGAATGGAGGTCTCCTCTAAAACCAAACGGTCTTATAAAGAGGTTTGTGAATCTTTTTATTTTTCCATTACCGTTGAGATACTCTGGTCTATTGCTGAGACTAGACTTTAATACCATAATTTTGCATTGAGTAATTTAGACAGATGTGTTGGTAAGTATGGACACAGAATAGAAATACAACCAGAAGTCCAACTCGAGTGACAACTTCTCCGCATTTCTTCAATGCGCAGGGGCGATAATTTTACGCCATCCTACGCAATCCTGGCAAGTTCCCCCGGCAGTTTTAACCTTCTTTTGAACGTCCAAACTGCCGGGGGAACTTGCCAGGATTGCGTAGGATTGCGTAGGATGGCGAGGAATCAAGATGCGCGAGGCGACGTGCGCGAGGACACAAACTTCAAAGGTTCCGACGCGAGTTGGACTTCTGGTTGTATTTCTATTCTGTGGTATGGATAGGTATAAGTTAACTGTAATAACCAAAAAGGCTACACTGGACAGTTAGTTAAAAGAGAAATATTGAAGTTTATTATTTTCTTTCATTATGACAGGTACCATGTTATCTACAAGTTTGTTTGTTCGGAGAATTGTTTAAGAAAGCGAGCCGTGGCCGAGAGTGTGGTTGACGTAGCCCTGAACACTAGTTACGTCATCATTAATCTTAAACCTTACACGATGTATGATATAGTGATCCGGGTGAGAAATGATAAGCACAGCTCGGATTCGGTACCAGTACGAAAACGGACAGCAGCGTCAGGTATTTATTATGCACCCTTGCAAACCTTTTCTTGTAGTTTTAAGCAAGCTGGAATGTTTTTCTCCATATTTTCCAAGATTTCAAAACAGAGTTAATTTGAACTAAATACGAAATTTCTTCTAGGCGTAAGGCACTTTTGAAAAATGTTTTAGACCAATTGATTGTAGTTCAAATATTCAATTTACTGTAATAAACGCAATACCTGTCACCGTGGATGCAAAAATGCGACGCTTATTCAATTACTTATTCAATTACTTCATTTTTCGGGAGAGGCACAAAACTTTTGACGGTATTGTCATTGGATTTTTATAGTGAATGTCTTTTTTCATTTATTTCAGATCCCGACTTTATTCGCAAACCCGTTGCAAACGTTACTGGTGACGTAGTGTCGATTGATTGGAGTAAATCATTTCGACTTAATGGTCCTCTCTTGGAGTACATCTTGTATGAAAACGAGGCTATGATATTTCGTGGCACAGGTACACACAGTGGGGACTTACCAAACAGAGCAGATGCAGGTATGTATATATGAGAATGCGTCTATGCTAGTTTTGGTTTAACAGCTTATAAAGATGTAAGAATATTTAATTAGCTTCCATATACTTCGGAGATGAACACAACGTAAAGACCCTGGGTACGAGGATGAGATAAATAGTGCTTTTCACACAATCTGATTGACTCCTCGATCTTGTTATACGCTATTCACCTCTGGAGAAAACAAAATGGCGGCCGGTTTTGCTTTGTTTACTGAAGCAGGAGATTTTCTTTTTTGGTAAACAAGTCCAAAAATTTAGTGAAAAAGTCAAGATTCGTAATCTGTAGCGATGATAATTGTTCTTGTTTTTTTTTACAGAATTTATTTACGTGGTTAGTGCTACAACAACAGTAAATGGCGAGAGAAAAACTATCAAGTCTGTACCTTTCACCATCAACATCTCAGGTAATATATTTTTTAAACTGTCTTGTTTTCTGTGAAAAACGTTGTGTTGGTGTTGGTGTTGATGTTGGTGTTGGTGTTGGTGTTTATGTTTGTGTTTGTAAAACTGACATTTGATCAAACGTCTGTTCTTATCGTTGTTAGGTTCATCTCCTCTAAACAGCGGAGAAAATAACCGATGGTATCAGACTATCTGGTTTTTAGTTTTGATTTCCGTGCTCATTATTCTTGCTGTTTTTGCTCTGGTTGCTCTGTGTCTGCGCAAGACGAGTGGGGATCGTACGGTGTATGTGCGAGATAGAGATCCTCTGCCACTACGACCAAAATCACGTTCTGGTCCTTTGTCGTTGTCAAGCAATTATACACCAAGCGAAGCTCAGTTCAATATGGGAATGGTGGGTAGACCTAGAGGGAGAGAGTTTAGATTGAAACTGAAATACCAATAAATACATCGATGCAAATGAATTGTTAGAGAAAGTGTAAATGGAAGGAAAGAAAGAAACGAACGAACGAACGAACGAACGAACGAACGAACGAACGAACGAACGAACGAACGAACGAACGAACGAACGAACGAACGAACGAACGAACGAACGAACGAACGAACGAATGAATGAATGAATGGATCAGACGAAAGCACCAAGAGTACCCCTGGGATCAATAGCTAACTAGAATAAGTGTATTTTGTTCATTGTAGAGCGAAATGAACCATGACACCCACAGCCGAGCTTCAACTGTGATTGGTGAGTCGGAGAAAGTAAATAGGTTCGACGACAGTCTTGGCTGGGAAGGATATATACCAAATAACGGACCATACGGAAACACAGCATGGGTAAGAACGGCTTTGAATTTGATCGTATCAATTATTGTACTGCATATATAACTGCATGTTTTCCGGTTTTCTCGTGCCCTATCGACAAATGGAGCACGCACGTAAATGCTACAACTTTTACTCGGGAAATTTAATAAGCTCTCTCTCTCAATTAAGCCCCTTACCCTAAAGTAAGCATCTTGAAGTGCTGAAATTAATACGTATAAAAAAGTAAAGTGAAAAGGTGGTGAACAAAATATTTATTTATTTATATTGATGGGCAAAATATTTAACAATTATTTGCCGAAGGCGAGGTGAATATCGGTGTATAATAACCGAGACGAAGTCGAGGTTATTATTCACCGATTTCACTGAACCTGAGGCGAATAATTGTTTTAGTATAAATACACATTTTCGTACTTTTAGGAACAACATTTTCTGTAAAATTGTTAATTTCCTCTTCTGTCGCATTGACAAATTGGCTGGCAGCCATTTTGAATAAATGCTGTAGGTGATTATCGAGAATTAGTCCGAAGTAGTTCGACCAATCAGCGCGCGCGATTTTCTATAATCACTTATGTATTTATACTAAATAGTATTGTTCTTATTCGTGATATTATTTAGTTTGATGATGATAATACGTGGACTGATGAAGAAGAACCAGAGGCTGAAAGATCAACAAAATATCAAGTTTTTACTGATACTCACTTATGAGATTTTCTTCCTAGAATTTAGCCACAGAAATAGAGCTTTATAACAATCGTCTTTTTTTGTAAATTAATTTTTTGTAAAGTTTTGTATAGTTTTTTTAAAAGAGAGCGAAGTATAGAATACGTAATTTTCACCCTTCCACAAAATGAGCTGAAGGCTGGTGACGAGGCAAGATTGCATACCTTCTACAAAATGATTTGAAGACTGGTGACGAGGCAAAATCGCTAGTATTCATGGGAAATTTCATGGGATCGTTAACAGCAGAAGGATCGTTCAGCTAACTCGTCCCAGTCTTCCTCAAGTATGTCCTCCTAAATTGTGAGTTAGTGCCGAGAAAAGAGCTTGGGTACGAGGTTGAAAAAAACCTGGTGTTAGCAAGAATAAAACGTGAAAACCTTCGAACGAAAAGAAGTGAAGATTTTACGAAATAAAGACGAATGGCTCTTGTCTAATGTATTAGGATAAGCTTGTAGATTTAAATAATCTAGAATATTTCTGTAATCAAATTAATACAGCTAGGAGACTGTAGCATTTTACAGCATAGCATTTTTTAAATAAAATCAATATTTTTATACCTGTGATTACATTATACATGTTGAAAATAAATGGTTTTTCAAAGGTAAACCATGATATATTCCATTAGACGAAGTACTGACTCTAATTTTTTGATAACCACTGACCTATACGAACTGTGGTCGAAAGCGCGCGAAAATTTGAAGATGCCGTATGAGAAAATGGCGTCTTTTTCTTGTCAAGTGCAAGTTATTTTGATTTTATGCTTCATACTCAAAGCAAGAGGCGAAGGAACACATGTTTTTATTAAAGATTCAAAGGTATTTGTCTTTATTTTATGTCTTTTCTAAAACGGGACGAAAATGTATTGAAGGTAGTCTGTATTCAAGGCAAATTGAACCGACAATCTTTGATGGGCCGTGTGACTAAAGCTTGTAGCTAAATAAATGAATATTGCATTATTAAATAACTATTAGCTATTTTGTCACCAAACAACTTCAAAATATTTACCTAGGGTAATATTTTGTGCTTTTAAATATTTGTAATTATTTGGCATCTAGTACCAAACTTTCGTTCACAATTTGAAAGAACAGTATTTCCTGGACAAAGGCGAAACTATTCATGTAAGTAAATTTCTTAAATTATTTTAAATTGAATACTTTATTAATATATATATATATATATATATATATATGTTTTTGGCTGCACTTCTAACCATTGTCAATGTTTTGCAGGTTTGGGCCAAAGTTATTCCTTTCCCATGGCAAGACAACCAACTTATAGTAAGTGATGGTTTTTGAGTGGAATGTTGTGTCCTTGTTAAGTCCCGCACAGACGACCAAGTTTTTCTTGACAAGTTCCTTGGTAGCTTTCCTTGCTCGTGTGTACGATGAGCACGTTTTTTCCCAACAATTTTCCTTGACGAGTTATAATTGCTCGTGTGTACGGTTGGACAAGTTTTCTTTGACGGCAATGATCGCGTAATAAGCTTAGGAGATGATCTTGTCAAGTTTTCCTTGACGACTATACACACGAACAAATTTCCTTGTTCAAAAGCTGGCATTACCATCTTTTGAACAAGGCTCCTTGTTAAGGTAAAACTTGTCAATTTGTGTCCTACACACGAACAAATAAAATTTGTCAAGGAAAAACTTGTCAAGGAAAACTTGGTCGTCTGTGCGGGGCTTTAGTTTTGGAATTGATTGTTTTTTGGTATTCATTTTCGTTTCATTTGTTTCAATTTCATTCATTTTGTTTCACTTTTCTAGGCAGGAATATCAGACCCAGCCTTACTTGAATTTAATGCATCTTGCAAAGAGGAAGTTGTGTCCAAGGGAGTTATTACCCGCACCATGGTAAGTTTAATATATCCCTGTACACAAACCTTATATATTCCATCTTTCTTTTATCTGATATTATTTAGCTCATGTGAATCTATGCAAACTTTAATTTAATGAATAATTTATGTTTATTAATTTAGACAACACAAATATCCCAAGTACTCAATGAAACAAACGAGCAAAGGTAAACACCAATAACTTGTACTGTAATTTGCATTTTTTCAATGTTGAGTACATCACCATTTGTTAATATGTGTACATGTCTGTTTGTCTGTCTGTTTGTCTGTTTGTCTGTCTGTCTGTCTGTCTGTCTGTCTGTCTGTCTGTCTGTCTGTCTGTCTGTCTGTCTGTCTGTCTGTCTGTCTGTCTGTCTGTCTGTCTGTCTGTCTGTCTGTCTGTCTGTCTGTCTGTCTGTCTGTCTGTCTGTTTGTTTGTTTGTTTGTTTGTTTGTTTGTTTGTTTGTTTGTTTGTTTGTTTGTTTGTTTGTTGGTTGGTTGGTTGGTTGGTTTGCTTGTCTGTCCATCCATCTGTCTGTCTGCCTGCCTGCCTGCCTGCCTGCCTGTTTGTTTGTGTGCTTGTCAATCTGTCTATTTAAAATATGTTTTGATTTTTTCAGATCATTGCAGGATAAAACTGGAAATGCAACGTTTTTTATGGAGATTTTTAACGAAATGGAAAATGTAAAGGAACCTATTCGAGTTGTGAGTAGTGATAGAAAAAGCTGTGATTAATAAAATACGATTATTCAACAACTAAGCTGGTTTTCTAAACTTAAAAGTTAAAGAATTATGAACTGACATCAATAACGATTTTTATCATCAGTAAAAAATATGATAGTGCGTTCTATACATGTTTAAGAATGAAAGTTCGCTTTGTTGGACTTGAAACTTGAGAGACTTTTACTGAAGTAACATTTTGTTTTATTTCAAGGAATCAGAAATTAACGTCGGTTGCCCAACAGATCGAATTATGACAATTCATAGGTTTGTTTTGGAAATACATTTATTTGCATGCACGAAAGAAGTTGAGCAAAGGCACGTTTGACGGCATTTGCACACGAAAGAAGTTGAGTTGAGGCACGTTTGACCTCATTTGAACACGAAAGAAGTTGAGTTGAGGCACGTTTGACGGCATTTGAACACGAAAGGAGTTGAGTTGAGGCACGTTTGACCTCATTTGAACACGAAAGAAGTTGGGTAGAGGCACGTTTGATGTTATTCAACACGAGAAGTTAAGTAGGGGCACGTTTGACGTCATTTGAACACGAAAGAAGTTGGGTAGAGGCACGTTTGACGTCATTTGAACACAAAGTAAGTTGAGTAGGGGCACGTTTGACGTCATTTCACCACGAAATTATTTAATTATCCAAATTAATTTTTAATTAAGCAGGTAATTATTGTTTGGGTTTAATTGTTCTTTAGAAATGTGAACGACTGCTCATTGTTTAGAAACTATACTTTTATCATTCCAAGGTAAGGAGTAAGATAGGTGAGAAAATGTGAAAATAGAGGAAAGACTGTTTGAAGTAGAAGAAGAATGTGGAGAGGGTGGTGGTGTAATGATGATGGTGGTGGTGGTGGTGGTGACAATGATGATGGTGGTGGTGGTGATGATAGTGATGGTGGTGATGCTGCTGGTAATGATGTTAATGGTGATTGTGGTGATGATGATTTCTAATTGCTGTATATATAATTGTTTACAGCGGTCAATATTATACCAATTTTTCCTCCAAGCAAACTCCGGACAACGAAAGCAAGGTTAGTTTTTTATGGCAAAGAGAAGCAAGTCCATGCCAATCTATACAATCATGTCGATTGTTTTACGGTGATCTTTATGTAACATATTAATGTTCTCTTCTAGATAGTACAGTACAACTTCTCGACTCTGGGTTGTCCTGTTGACGTCAATTATTATGATTACTTCAAACCCACACTTAATCTGTAAGTCCACACTTCAAATATTCTGTTTGAAGTTTTTCCTGGATGCCTGGGGTACTTTGTATTAATAATAATAAAATTTCTCAGGTATGAAGGCGATGTATTCCTCAGAGAAATGACTGCAAATTATGTTCTATACGAGCTAAATGGACGAACTGACTACTCATTTACTGCCACCATGACACAGGTTAGAATAGCTTCTTTTTCTATACTATGTACAGAGTGCTTCAATATGCTTTCAGAATTTCTCATCATGATGCGGTATATTGAACTGAAATTGTTTTAGGTACGTTGCGTAAGAGAAGCTCAAAGTTGGGAGAAGTTTAGTACAGATGGCACGGATTTTTCTAAATCATGGACACAACAGGTATACATCTATAGATTTATAGAGCATTTAGATTTAATAACTTTATTGCCTATAGCAACTGGTGGTCAAACAGAGCGGAATGCCCCAATTGAACATGAATACCATGATGTAGGTGTTGATTTTACGGGAGGAAAACCCTCGAAGCATGCACAGGAGAGATCAACTACAACTCTACTCACAGTTCCAAGCTCGACAACAGAGTCATTCCCAAGCAGTCACCCATCCAAGTACTAACCCCGTCTAACCGGTCTTAACTTTTGGTGAGAGGCAGTGCGCTAACAGCAGAGCATGCTAAAAATGTTTTTATATTTAAACAAGTAGCAACTTAGAAAGTATTTGCGATGTTTGACTAACGTCAGCTGCACAAACTATAGGGTAGCAACACAACTTGTAATTATATTGTCATTGAGCCCTCTAAATCTCTTGCTAAGTCTGCATATAGGCTCAATCAATTATTATGCACATCTTTCAGATGTTATTTCATAAACTTGTTTAGAATTACAAGAGTTGTTTTATATCTGAACTGAGTGATGGGAACCACAATCTTAACCAGCCTTATGAAATTCTTAACAAGAGTGGACTGTCAGCAATAGCCTGGCAAGATGAAGGTATTTACATCTTCAGAGCAACTGTGGTTGATCCAGATTACAGGTGAGTTAACTTGGTAATAAACTAGAGTGTTGTGTAGGCAGTGTTTTGGATAGAGCAAAGTGAAAAGATGGTAAACTGCCGAGATTAGTTTTGATAACAAAATACTGACGTTTCGAGCTGAGCCCTTCGTCAGAGTAAAATGTGATATTGGGTAATAAGTTCACTTATAATTCTTTTATAACAATAGAATCAGATACATAACAACAAAACGAAACACAAGCTTTACTTCGCTGATTAATAATTACTTTCTCCTAACGTAAGCAAAATCTTTTCCCGCGCATGAAATCCCGGCGCTAAAAATTCCCGCGCTTAAAATGCCCGCACTTCATCAACAAATGAAGCACACGTGGAAGCCAATCAGAAGCGGCGTTATATTAAAGTATGTATATGTACGTATGATACATTTTCCACTGACCAGTCCTGTGATAATTTCGGGTCCGCTCGATATCGAGAAAGAGAGGCCTGGATACCAGGCTGTGCCACACGACTAAAGACCCTGGGTACGAGGTTACAGATATTACAAGAATTCCTATATGATAAGTTATACGTATACATATACTGCATGTGGTACATTTGCGAGCCTAGTGGCGTTTGGTAGACGTTCGTCAAGCCGACAGTTCGAATCTGCAGCCTTCTAATGACCGATTAGACGCTCTAACCATTGAGCTACTAAGGCTCAGATTTGAGAGCTAAGGTTGCAAATTCATTGTCATGTGTTGCCTAAGTGGTAGCATTTGTATATGAAACATTATTTCAACATTGTCACAAACACTCAAAATCAACAAAACAATTCAAAACAAAAATCTTAATTCCCAAATCTAACTTTCGTTTAGCTTCTGTAACTTGACAACAGTGTTTGCCGTTTGCGTTTCTGGCATTGATTCAGAGCCAGAGGAACTAGTGCCATTTCTGGTACTAGGAACATCAGTGTCAGGTTTGATTTCAATTGTCATTTTTCTATATTATACCAACAAATATTACAATGTCGAATAAGATGCACACATAAACTTCTGATAATGAGCCTCCCCGAAATATAAGCTTCCCCCAAAATAAGCTAACCTAAACCCCCAATACAAAATTCACCCGAAAATAGCATGCCTATATATATATATATATATATATGCTCTACTTCAGTATTGAGCTCTCTCAGAAGACCTACATGAAAGATTATATATATATGTGTGTGTGTGTGTGATGATAATAATATATGAACTCGCGAAAATAACCTCAGAAAAATGTCCGTTGTAAAACTGTAAACCCAAGGCTGGTTATTAGAAGTTTATGGTATTCTATTTAACGTATATTCTATTTTATTATTTGTTTATTACCTGTGCCAATATAAAATTGACATACCTGTAATTGTTTTGAGGACACTTTTCTCCCATTTATTTTTTCAAATATTAGTTTCACATTTTTTAAAGTTTTACTGACGCTGGGCGAGCGACTCTTACATAGTAGTATAAAATGACATTTTGTGAGAAGCTCAATTTTAAAGCTATTGCGCATATATATATATATATATATATATTGTAAATTGATAAACAATTTTCAATTCATTTAAAACTAACCACAAATTATATTTTTATAATATATGATGTTCTACATAATTTTATATAATTGTTTGACCTAGCATTTTACTACGATATCAAAGTCCATTATTTACCTGACTATATCGTGTGAACAGACTGCATGCGCACGATTTTCTGATATAAAAAACCCTCATGTTTGTCACCAGGATGTGTTTGCATGCAACAGGCTTATAACAAATCTGAAAAAGTTGTAACAATCGCGCTATTTCCAATTGCGATATATACAAGCTTGCTGTGGTTAGCTTTGTAGCACTGAACTTGGAGTTGCATATAAAAAATGCTGCGGTCAGTTGTGTAAAAAATTAGAGGGCTATAGCTGCGTGGAACAAAGTGAAAAAGGTGGTAAACTGCAGAGAATACCGAAATACTGACGGTTCGAGCGGAGCCCTTATACATTTTAATCTGCCCTGAAGAGCGCCGTTCAAAACGTGAGTTTTTCGTTATATCAAAATTATTCTCGGCAGCTTACCGCCTTTGAGAAAATGGAGGAAGTGGTACGAATAAATCAGTATTGCATGCATACTCATCATGCAAGTATAGCTGGATGTCAACTGAATATGACGCCTTTTTTGTCGATATTTATGACTTTAATCCTTTCTGACAAGACTCTTCCTTTGCCGAGTAAACTTTCCTGTTTTTCTATAATTATCACTTATTTATATATAATTTATTGGGTGGAGTCACTGGAGTGGGCAAGAGAGTGTTACTTGGGCCACAGACTGCACAGAGTTGCCTGCGGAGTAGGCTAAAGGTTTACGTCTCAATAACGAGGCAGCATTTCACTTGCGGTAGTAACTTCTAGTTTATATATAATTTATATATATATATTTTTTAGACTTTAGACTTTTATTAGAAATACACAAATAATATATATACAAGATAAGACTTGCCCACAGGTAGCTTTAGCTAATCTAGGAGGGTCAGTCCAAATAATACAATTAATCAAAAAACGAAAAAGAAAACCTTTTTGCAGGAGAAAGAAATTATTAATTTTTTTAATGATCATAGGGACTTCAATATATCAATATATCTCATTCCATAGTTTAGCGCCAAATCTCGAAAAAGCAAGTTTTTGAATTTCAAGGCGAGAGGGTTTAATATAAAAGTGTTTTAATGTGGATGATCGCGTATTATAGGAGTGTACACGGGAGGTGTTGGTGAATAAATCTGATATATTAGTTGGAGTTAAATTATTACTAACATCATGCATTAAATTGGACACAGATTCGCAGTATAAAAAATTCACTGGTAAAATATATATTAATTAAATATATATTAAAATATATAGTAATTACAACATGAAAAGTCATACTATACTTATACATAGTGTAGTATACTATACTATACTATACTATTTCTGAATGCTTTCCACGTATTTTTTTCGGAAATAATGTCGCGGTACGGTAAGATTTAAAACATTTAGTAAACCCACTACATATAACTATCAAAAAGACTAAAGTTTAGTGACGAACAATATTTTTCTGCCATTACAAATTCTAATTTTTTTTATTGAGCACTGACTGGAGGTCTGGAATATGTGCGTGTAAACTGTCACATTTAGACATTAAGTAGTCACAGAAGTTATTATACACTGCAATTAAACAAACCACACCATTAACAAACCAACCACGTGGTATAGCACTAGCACACACTTAATAAGAACCCCTATAGATCGTTTTCACTCACGTGATCGGTGGCCCCGTTGGGACGGTGAAACAATTAACAATTATTGGACGAGGTTGAGCAAAATATCGTGATTTGTCAGTGGCGAGCAGACCAGTTATTTGCCGATGCCGAAGGCAGAGGCAAATAACTGAACTGCGAGACACTGACAAATCACGATATTTTGTGAAAACCGAGTTCAATAATTGTTTTATTATTCGATTTGTTTTTTACTTGACATTGTTTACCTGTAATTATGCCCACTCATTTCTTGGCAGTTTGGTTGAACGAGCGATTTACGTTTGCCGAAGTTAAGTGTAACGCGCATTAGCCTGGTACCCTGGCCCAATCAAAGAATATGGGCCAGGTAACCACTAAAGACGTCTGCTTTCCTATTGGTTGAAATTTCGCGCGCTTTTAGTGGCTATGAGTAAAACTGCAATCGTCATAAGTGGATTTAGCCCTGATGACGCGAGAATGAGATTAGTGGTTACCTGGCCCATATTTCTTTTGAAATTGGGCCAGGGTACCAGGCTAAACGCGCATGAGCTAAATATTATTTGCTGCGAAACAACATTTCCCGTTAATGCGCATGAGCAAACTGTTATTTGTAGGCAGTTATTTGTAGGTGACGTAGTGGTCCCTCAACCAATTAAAAGGAAGATAAAAATAAATCGAATAATACAAAATATTTCAATAAGAATAGAGCTAAATTCCCATAGGATAAAGATGTACACAAATATGGCCGCCGTGACGTCAGATGAAAACGATCTATGGGCTTCTCCCTTGAATCATCGTTATATAGGATTCATTTACGTCTAAACCAGTTTCTTTTTGCAAATTTAGTTTATTTAACAAATAAAACATAAAGCTCCGTGCATCGGAGTGTCGAAACGTTGGATCATCAGATCATGAACAGTAACTTTTTAAGCTACGTTCAAAAAACTTTTAAGCCAGAGTAGCGTTAAACTATGTCTGAAAAAAACAAAGTGTTGCCAAGCGAGCACAAAGTTAAGAGAGAGAATCTTTTGAGCTCTTGCACGTATTCCCCAAGTTGACCAAGTTGGCTCGCATCACTTCACAGATTTTATATAGCGATGTTCTTGAAACTTTCAACAGATTTTCCTAAGATTTTTGAAGAATCTTATGACAAGATTTTCTTGGGATTTTTAAGGCATGTTCGGAACATTCTAAAAATCTTTAGTAAGATTCTTTGGAAACATTTTTTTTTTAAAGATTCTAAGTATTACGGGCTGTTTACATGAGCCGGGCTGACCCAGTTAACTGAGCTCACGCGATTGATTAGGATCTCACTGTGGTTTTGAACTAAATCAATGTACCAAGAAGAATTGGTTTAGTTTAGATGTGAATGAATCCTAACGTTGATTAAAATCTCCTTTTGCGCGGCTGAGGAAAGAATTTCGTGACACACGAGTTCTATTTTGTCCATACATTAATTTCACGAACACATATCCATGTTTTCTGTTTTTGAACAATGATCTTGAAGCAATTTACTGGTAGTCCTTCTTGAAATGATACATCCAATCTCCCATGTTTAAAGTTCATTGGATTTGCACTGTTATAGTGAAGACAGTCTTCTCCCTGGACTACTGTTCCCAATTCTAAACTTCCAATGTTAATTGTGTCATTAGTAGCAAAATTTCCTCCAGTTTCAATGGCAATTCGTTTCACTCTGACAGTGTCTTGAAAGATTACTTTAACAAAGCATCTCACTTTATCACAATCCCCCCAAAAGTAATGACTTCCTTTTTCATACGCACTTCCTATTTTATCTCGAAATTTACTTGAAATATCTGTGTACAGTTTTGCAGGTGGATTCCGTCCAAGGAATTTTTGACTATGAATATCAAAATAAGGTTCTTTAGCTAGTTGTTTTTTCCCAGCCATTGATGACACTACACCAATGTGCTGAAAAAGTGATGCGGCTCGGAAACGCCAACGACCAATTTGCCCCTTAATATCCCTCCAGGTATACTCTAACCAATCAATAGGCATCTCATCAAAGAACAGATAATAGAAAGTTGCAATTTCTTTCAAGTCATTATTGTGATAAACTTTCCCTATGTAGCCAAGTACAGATGCATCGAGAGTAAACCAAGATTCTTTTCTCTCGTGATCTTCAATGAAATCTTTTAGCTTGAGAAAGTAGTGAGGAGATGCTACAACATCATCTTCCAATTGCACATGATACTTGCTCAAACCATAACAATAACAAAATAGAAAAGAAAAATCAGCAACTTGCTTTGATCTCCATTTTATCCTCACTTCACTGTCACCAAAGCGTCTTTTAAGTTTAGCTCGAGAAGGATAATATTCAGGAAGTACTTGAATTATATCTATGTTACCAGATTCAATAAACTTGTGATAATGTTTATTTATCTTTTTGGCAAGATCTTTTCTGACATTTTCATTCAAATCACCAATTTGGATTACAATAAGAATATCATACTGGCTGTTTATCTCACCATCATTTGGAAGTAAACTGTTTAATGTTTTTATCAAATATTCAGTTCCAGTTTTTCTTGTGATAGTTGGAATACCAATAGTTAGATAATCTTGAAAGAGATAAAAAATATTTAGCTATTATTTCTATATATAATGCCAAGTGTTGTAGAGGTGTTGAGTCGTGCGTCAAGTCATTTATGGTACAGTTATATACGCTGCAAGTCAGAGCCCCTTTCCAACCTACACATGCAGGCTTCGGGGAAAGTGGGCTCTGCCAATAAACTTGATCTTCACCCCAAGTTTGGGGCAAGTCAGCCAGGTTTTAAACTGGTAAAACAAGTTCTAGTTTATGAACACGCACAAGCAGGAAAATAGCAAGTAACATGTTAGCTAGAGCCTGGGCATCAAACTTCCTCTGTATATAAAGCCCTAATCAAACGAGAATGCAAGTCATCGCAAGTTGGCAGTCACGCTATCTCAGCCAGCCCCTTTGAATAGATTCCTGAAAATATCATGTACTGTCACAAGGTTAAAACTTGTTTAAAACACTCATGAAACCTTTATTTTGTTAATTTTGGTGTTCAAATGACCGCCACAGAAATTCTGACTGCCAACTTGCGATCTCGTTTCATTAGATTCTATTAGATTCTATTAGGATTCTATAGGCAATTGGAACATTTCCTATAGGCAACCTATAGGAATACAAGCCTATATATAGGCAACTGACCTATATATCTCTATAAACACCAAGAGGTTCTATAGGCAATTGGACATTCTAATTAGGTTGCCTATAGGCACCTGTAGACCTTTTTCATAAGGGAGTAGTCCAAACATAGTTAGTGGAGGGGGATGGTTTGGAAGCTCCATTGTCTTCCAAGATTATGCAATGGTCATGTTATTGTGTTCATGTTGGAGGAAGGCAATTGGTTGAAGAAATGAGATTCTATGGACACATGACGACGAATTGAAGGACTACACAACAAACATACAACATGTGATGACGAAGGACTACACTAATTAAATTGGATGACTGCTTCATTATACAGAAAATACAATATGTTCAGTGACTGAAATTAGACAAATTGAACAAAAACATAGAACAATGACTTTTGCCAACTTTTTTACACTTACATTGCCTATTTAACGTTCTGTTACTATAAAGTTTTACTTGACTGCTGTTCAAAGTACTTCTTGGTAAACATGCTGAAGACAACATCTGCTCATTATTTTTAGCACCTGTAAAAATATTTAAATGTACTATATATTATAAATCACCCATTAATTGACACCTGATCTGGACAAAAACAACTCCCTTTTTATTTCACATTGTCTAATGCTAGACAATTTTATTCCTCAAGGGGGTAATTAGTGTTGCTAGCAAAAGTTAACAAGTGCCAGCCAAAAACATACAGACCCTTTATTATTTTACTCTATCTTATACCAGATGCTTTTACTCATAAAAGGACAAACCCTTAGTAAGCCTAAGTTAATGTATAAAGTAGGCCAAGTAGAATTGATAGTAGAATTATGTGATTAGAACTACCAGTGAAATGCTTTGTCAGTTAACCCAATACTGGAAAGCAATTTGATAGTTCAGTTACATTGAACCTGGAAAATGGAAACATCAGATCACGAGTTCCACCATGTTAGTTTATCATATAAAATGAATAATTGTTATCAGTTTATAATAACGTCCCATTCAGTACCCCATATAAATGGTTGTCTATTGCACATGGTTGTCAATATATAGACATTATATAGATGATACAATTAATAACCTGATTCAAACGCTGCAAGTTATAAAGCTAGTCCTAAATAGAAAACTATACTTTGTCGCCGTTTTCACCAGGTTCTTCTTCAGTATCAAGATAGTAGAAAAATTTGTTCAACATCTGTTCAGGAACTGAGGAAGGCAGTAACTGTAAAAGAGTTATTTGGTTTTGATTCAACAACCTTTCTTCTTCAAAAATATGATACATACGCAGTTTGCAGAGTTAATTGATCTAGATGACTATAAACTATTTTTGCCATGACCAGTCCATGGGGATATTTGACTAGCATTGATAATTCCTGTACCTCTAAAGTGCCAGACTGCAGAGTTGGGCACTTTTCGATGAGATCTCGGGTGCGCAAAATCGACCAAATCCAAGTGCGGGTGCGCAAAATAGCTTGAGGAGCGCCCCCAGGTGCGGGCTAAGTGTGCAATGTGCACGCTAATATGAAGTATTTAGAAAATAAAACATGAGCAGCCGCTGGCCCGCTGATCTGTATACATTATGCAAAAATATACACATATATATACACATATACAACATCAAATAACTGCAATGTGATTTAAGAATTATGTGTACAATGTATGCACACTTAAAGAATTATAAACAATATGCATTTAAATTAATTTAATAATACATTGCATGGTTGGGATATAGCACAACAACTAAACAACGACTGTCATCTTACTCGCTTGTAGGTGCGCGAGTAATGACGAGAATTATTACGTAATACATTTCAGGTGCACCAAAAAGTCTATTTCAATTTATCTCGGGTGCACCACATTATTGACAAACAATTTTTGAAAATGTCAATAGCCCCTGGATATGCCCGCACTCCCCCCGTTGGTGGAAGACATTGATATGTGCATTACTGCACGTGTGCCAAACTTGTGAAGGGAGTAGCGTTTTCATTTTACACTGCATTTGCAAGTTACTCTATTCCAATCAAAATATATTTGATGTATCAAATGTTCCAAAGAACATTCATTTTGATTCTAATTATTATCTTGAATAAGGATTTGGGAATATATCGTCACGTGAGCAGGTGATATGTAAATAAGTTGGTTTTTTTACAATGTTTGTACTCTTGATGCACGCATCCACCCATACTTGAGGAAGTAAAATGTGAGTGAATCAATAATAATTCTATCACTAATAAGCCTTGCACTGAGTTTATTCGTTTGCATGGCAGTATCTAATGCTTTGCTTGCTTGTTTTTCATCGTGATTTAAACAGTATTTATGTCTTTATTCTTTTATCCGCCAAAACGCTTCACTTGACACTTGACGGCTATAGGGTTTATTGCAACTAGGGCGACAATATATGAATATAATAATACAGTATAATATTTGTACTTTAATAGTGCTACTGGGATATACTTGGACGAAAAGTCGTGGTTTTAGATCAATAATAAACTGCAGTTCATATAGAGTGTTATATTACAAAATGAACTTTCATAACTTTGATAACTAACTATATACTTACCGACGACCAGTTCCCGAATGTTTTCAACATAATTTGGTCGAAAATCGTATTGCCGTACAGTTGATAGTGTGATAAACAACAAACAAACCAATAACAGCAGAGCAAAAAGTTTTGTCAAGAACAATATCTTTCTACCACTGCAAATCCTCATTTTTCGATGTTCATTGACTCACGATTGACTTGAGAATGCTCCTTGGCATTCATAGAGACAAAATAAATGCAGCATATTAAAATAATATATACATAATTATTCAATAATTTACGCTTCTGTAGATTATCCAATATGTCCCATCAATGACTGAAAGGGATAACTCAAAATGCCTTTTACAAATCGATTATTCCCACTATGTATCCCCCACAAAACTAGTACGCAATACATTTGACACAAAAATCTATTTCTGGGCCCTTAATCTAACTGAAACTCTAAACTTTAGCCAAGATTAATAATTTCAGTCATGAACAAGGACTGTGGCATATGTTTCTTTAGAAATTTTGTGTTGATCCGGGATATCGTTCAATATCTAAGGAACGATCTGTATGTGCTGTAATTTTATATTTTAAAATAAACATTCAAAGTAAATATTATGTTAATAATCATGGGTTTGGGAACTTAATTCAAACTTAATAGTTGGAAAGAACAGCTACAAATGGGGCACAATGAGGTGTTTGAGAAGGCGACGTATTTTATCTTTAAAATTGCTTGTATTCTTCGTTATATTCGTTTGTGGTTTATCGGTGTTGAATCTAGTGTGTTTTACTGGAGATTGTGATGTCTCTGAAGTTGCTGATCCAGCTTGGTCCTTGCTTAGTGATGTTGTTCTTGAAGCTAATAAGATGTCAATCAAAAACAACCATTTGGGAAATCCAAATTCTTTCTCATCTACAAGTCTTGAAGGTAATGTTCTAATTGGTAAACTTGTAGTTAATTAACCATTTATATAGCCTATATGCTTTTCTTCGTATTGATTAGAATCTTCTGGTTAAAATCTTCTGGTGTTGGCCAGAACGGAATTCTAAATTGTACAATTATAGTTTATTCAATCAACTTGATTGAATAAACTATTATTATGTATTAAATTATTGTTAAATTACTATTATGTACAGTATATACAAATATTTTTGTTTTTTTATTGTTGGTAGAACCACCATCCAAAGTGAAAGAACTGAATGTAACTAAAAAGCTGAAGTCCATGCATCTTACAGCAATGGATTTTTGTCCAAAAGAACAAGAATTTTTGAGTAATACAACATTACTTGCTGGTAGGAGAGACCAATCACCAACAAAAAGTAAGATATAGGGAAGGTTTGGGCTGATAAAGACCTGTGATTTAAACAGGCACAATATCAATGTGATTAAAGAAATAAAAGATTTTTATTAAAATGTTTTGCCTGGATTGCAGCCCTACTTTGGGCTGTGATGCAGGCTATAACATGTGTAATTGCAGAAAATATTCAACCCCCCCCCTCTCCTAGGAAGGCATTTGTCTGATTAGCACTCCCCTCTCTCCTAGGTTTTCTTTAAGGCAGTCAAGCATTGACCTGCCACTGTTGGTGTCAATATCAGTGGTGTGCTGGCAGGGGGGGCTGGGGGGCCATGGCCCCCCCAGTGAAGATTTTTTAGGGGGTGCCAAAGGTTAAAGGGGGTGCCAAAATTGCCCCAAATGACACAAAAACGTTAGCCAGAATTTTGTCAGAATCTGATAAGCCAAAAAGAGAAACAAGAGTTTGAGATTGTGGAGAAGCTTGTCAGCTTGGAGACAATGCATTGTCTTTTTATATCGAGATCTCAGTGCCTGTGGAAAAATTTGCAGTTCACAGTAACACAACACCTCGCGCCCTGCAACACCTTTCGAATTCCGTCGTTCTGACAAGCTGACAAGACTTCTGAATTCCAATACACCAGATTTTTTTGAAATATAGTATACGGTATATTATATTGTGTAGAAGCTGGCAATAATAATTACAACACAAAATTCCATTTTCTGTCTGCAAAATTGAATGAAAATGTCAAAAGTTAATGACCTGTCCACGCACTAGGTGTTCAACAGATTTTTCGTCTATTGATAGCTTGAAAATAGATTATGTAGTTTGTCGGTTATTGCGATAATTTCACGCTGAAAAGACTGGAAAAAGCTATTTTAGATGTTCAAATTTTGAATTTTTTTTCTCCCAGATCCCCCTACTAGCCCACATGTCGGAAACCTTAGCCCCTGTGTTGGGAATCCCCGGCACCACCCCTGAACCATGGGGTGGGGGGGGCACCAAATTCACTGTTGGCCTCCCCTGACGAACAAAGGCCAGCACTCCACTGGTCAATATTAACCCCCCTGAATTTCTAACTGGTATGTGTGGGGGGTATCAATGCAGATAACCCTATTTATTATTCTACTATATCTACAGGATTTTTATCTGTTGGTATCCCAAGTATCAGTAGAAAATCAACATCGTATCTTAAAAAGACATTGACTAGCATCTTCAAAGCAATAAAAAAAGACGAGGAAGAAAATATTACTATTGTTGCATTTTTGGCTGATACAGATGACACCACAAAACAAAAACAACTGAAAGATATAAGTAGGATATTCAAGGAATATATCACCAAAGGAATGCTTCATATCATCCAGGCACCAGTGGATTTTTATGTGCCATTGAGAGACTTACATCGCAGTTTGGGTGATAACATAGATAGAGTGATGTGGCGCTCAAAGCAAGCACTGGATTATTCATTTCTTATGTGCTATTGTAGCTGTATTTCTAGATATTATCTTCAGATAGAAGATGATGTTCTGGCTAGCCCGAGCTTTACTTCAAAAATGATAGACTTTGTTAGTTCCCAGAAGGAAAAATGGATTTCTCTCAATGTTGCTCTTCTTGGCTACATTGGTAAACTATACCCTGCAAATGAAGTCCAAAACTTAGCTTCCTACATACGATTGTTTTTCAATGACATGCCGGTTGACTGGTTAGAACCACGCTGGAAAAAATTCAGAGGTCAGGACCCTTCTAAGACAGCATGCATAGCTGCTTCCCTTTTTCAACACATTGGGCTGACTTCATCTTTCAGGCCAAAGGAGTCACAAAGGCCAAATACTTTGAAGGAGAAGTATTTTGATGCATTTGATCAGAAGTATCGTGGTTTAAATCCACCTGCTGAAATAACCTCAAACTTGGTTTCACGCACAGGGCAAGCTTCCGATGCTTATACAAAAGGTGTTGGAACCTTTTGGGGCCGTTGTGGATCAGCTGGCAACAAAGTTTATGACATTTTACTTAAAAAAGCAGCAACACTCAAGAGGGTTGTTGTAGAAACTGGAGCCAACTTTTTACTAAGAGATTTTATCATAAGAGGTACATTAGAGGTTAGCACAAGTTTGGATGTTGTAAATCCAAAGCAATGCTCAAACTATTTCAGCCTTGGGGAATTTCGTTTTGGGCGGATAGATGTGACGTGTAATGAGAGTCTTATTAAATGTATTAGAATTAATATACGATACCAAGGTAAATGGATTTATATCCGTGAGGTCAATGTGTGGACTGGCTGATGACCTTTTTTAAGAATTCTTTAATTTTCCTTATTTTACATGTAGATATATAATATGAAATCATAAATTGTATTCGTTTTTGTATTTAGTTTTTGTATAAATATTTAAAACTTGTGTGTACATTAATTTTTGTACATTATACCAACAATAAAGCTGTAGTCTGTAAAGGAATTTTGAAAACTAACTATCTACAACAACTATGAAAAGAAATCACTACTAACAATGAAACTTATTGAAAATACAACTTTAATTAATCAATAAAAAGTTTTAAAAAATACATTAATTAAATAGACTAAAAGATACATTTGCAATATTTATTGCATTTTATGCCAACATGGTGGTAATTTATGCTATATTATATCAAAAAAATTACAATGGTATATTACATCCACTGGCTTATACAAATTACAAGCTCTCTAATTCTCAGTTAAAAACAACAGAATTGTTAGATATTTTAATGTTGGAATTCTACAGAAATTTCCTCTTTTTAACCAAATGTGCCTTCATTCTGAATATTCCTAACATTAGGAAACCAATAGGTACTAATTTTTGTGGATGCACCGAATGTTTTATGAACTATGGTAGCTTGAAATTTAGCCTCATATGGTGAAAATGATCCTCAGATTTTTAATTTTATAGGGTATCATAAACAACCACACAAGGCTTAAATATCTGCCCAGTTGGTATATCTGGTGACAGTGTAATTTTAAAAATTTCTAGTTTCCTCCATGTTTTTCCAGTGCTGGAAGAGTGTAATGAGAGAACATTTGTTTGACATTCTGTTGCTAAAAAAATATAAAAGAAACAACTATAGCAGGCTAGATCTAAGGTCTGATAATAAGCCTCATTCTATATTAAGTTTTAACTGGTTAATTATTGTACTGTACTGTACAGTACTATTGTATTGGCACCTCAGTTGGTCACTTACCATCAGATTAACCCTTTCCCTACTAGAGTAGGGAATTACTGTATTATATTTGTTGGGGGGAAAACCCTGAAAATATTTATTTACCTTTACTTTATCCTTTGGGATACCAGTAATTGTTGGAAAAGTTGTTGGAAATTTTACACTTGTATTTGATGTAAGAGTAGCTCCAGTAATTTTTGGAAGGAAGCTTCCATCACCAAGGACTCCCTGATTTAACAAATATATAACACAGTATTAGTATGAATATAACCTTTAATATAATATTAGCCATTTATACATACACTATATACTGTACTGTACAGTGTACACATATTATTGCTTTAATCCTACTGCTTACTTTAGTTTTGGAATCTTCTTGATAAATCTTTTTCTGAGAATTATAAATTGGAATCAAATTAAATATTTATTGCCATGTTTAATCTTTTTTTTATAAAATACTTCAATTTAAACTAGACTTCAATAGTGTGCCTTTTGGAATATTACATTAAATATACTGTACAATAACTGTATTAATTATTATACGAAGACAAGTAAGTGTGGTGATATTTCAACCCCATTTCCAAATCAGTTGTCAGCTGACAGTTTAATTATGGTCTGAATTGTTTATTTTGAGTATGTACTGTATATACATGACATTTTTTATGCCAAAATAAGTATGGTCTTTTGCAACATTACATTCAACATGTATGTATAAGCTGTATTCATTCTGATAATTCTTAACTACTGTATTACCTTGGGTCTTCTGTGTGTTTTATGTTTGGTTAATATTGATCCATGAACCACTGATTGTTGATCTTTGTCTTTATTTATTTCTTTCTCCAAAGCAGCAGCTTTTCTGTCAGCATCTCTATATGAAATGGATTTGGAAATTTGGTAAATTGAATATTAAGCTGCAATTATATTATCTTTCTTAAAAAAAATGCAGACAATAATAATAATTATACCTTAATTTCTTGAAGTAGTGATGACGTAGAGCTTGTCTTGCAGAGATTCTGTAAGAAAAACATTTTGTTAAAATAGGAAAATCACACAAGATGCCATTCCCAACTTGCTCGAATGTCCAGTTGTTAAATATATGTTAATTAATTTTATTTTTGATAATTTTTATGGCACCTTTCATCAGGATCATATGTACACATTAGCTGTATTAGTTCAATGCATTCTGATGAGACGTGAGGTAATAACTTTCGAATCCCTGTACCCTGTTTTTGTGGAAACTGAAAACTGATGCTACGTGATTTGCTAAAAATTGAATGAGAAAAGCAATTCTTTAGTGAATGAAAAAATTACGAAGTCAACCCAATTTCTGTGTTAGCTAGCCAAAAACATTCCCTTTAATCCATGGTGTCTATAAATTATAACATACTTTGTGAGCTTCTGAAGGACACTCTGTGGAGGGGTGCCTAGAACATCGTGAATTTTAGCAATCTGGTCAACTTCATTTGAGCCTGGAAATAATGGATGTAAGCTGAAAAGAAACAGTTTTTATCTTTCAATAATTATAATATTACATGTAATGACAACATATATTACAACTGCATGTAGGTACTACATCAAATATTACTTGTTTTTACATAGTTACCATATTACTCCAGACCTCTCAACCTAGAAACCTGGAGATTTTTGAAACGGAAGCCGAAAAAACTGGAGATTTCAGAAAAAAACCTGGAGATTCATTCGATAATGCATTTTAAATGTACAGTATTAATGAAAGTTAATCTTGCTGAAAACTGGTCAGCGGGATTCACACGGAAGGAACGCGGTGTCACAATTAAAACGAAAATTTTCTGGCTGTGAAAGACAAAAATTTCAAAAAGTTCTTTCTATCATCATATTGGGTTGTCAATTAATAATTTCATTTGCTGGGAAAATCATATGGCTGACCGGGAGATCTTGCTGAAAACCGGGAGTCTCCCAGTGAAACCGGGAGACTTGAGAGGTCTGTTACTCTGATGATGAAATTTACAGTTAGTACCTTAAAATTTCAAAAAAGACACAACCTAGACTCCAGATATCCATCTTGTAAGAATAATATCCATCTGTAAGAAGGCATTCTGGTGCACGGTACCTAAATACATTATATATTATTAATATTAAGTGACTTCACTATTTGAATTGAAAAGCTAGCTGTTATCACCATCAAAGAAAACATGACTAACCATCTTGTTGAAATATATTCTGTGTATGGTTGTTTAGAATAGACACTCCTACATGAACCAAAATCTGCCAATTTGACAATATCATTCTAGATAATATTAATTATAATTTGTATTAATACTCAGAAAATGTGCAAGTTCACAGTTGTGTGCTTTCTAAGTCTTAGAAAATGTGGGAAAACATTTTAGGTTGGTAGTAAAAATTCAGGTCAGTTACTGAAAAGACAACATTATTTTGTTTGGCCTGATAGAATACAGAAAAATAAGAGCAAAAGTTGACTCCAACCAGTGAACTCTATATAGTGTTCACTGACTCCAACACACTGAATGAATATAATTCTTTATTTTTCTCAGGTCCGTAACTGCAGGTCCGTAACAAAAATGCCGGCATTCTGATTGGCTAAATACGAGGTCCGTATCACACAAGTACGGACCTCTCGTTTTTCCCGCCAAAACTAATATGGGGTGAAAAACAGTTTTCAAACCAAAAAAGTGGTGAAAAATGTACTCCGACGATAGTGAGCATAGCGAGAGCGAATTTTATTATCCCCAAGACGACGTCCCAAGCACAAGTGCTGGAAATTTAGTCTATTCAGACCCAAATGCGAACGAAAACGGGTGTTACAATGGCAGCGATATTGACATCCAAAATTATATTGAGAGTCAACGACCGGAAAACACGAAGAAGAAAACGGAATACGATATAAATGTCCTTACCAGGTACTTTTTGTCTATAAATGAAGTACGAGAAATTCAAACCATACCTGCCAAGGAATTAAACATCCTCCTCGCCAAATTTTTCGTTAACGCTCGCAAGAAAAATGACGACGTTTACGAGCCTTGTCTCTCACAGCTTTTCAGAGAAGTCTTTCAGAGAAGTTGACTTGTAACAATTATTTTGTTTTAATGTGGGAAAAATAAATAAGTTATTAACCAAACTTTGTCGGTCCGTACTGGAAAAATATTGCCCTCGGTCTGGACTGCATGGAACTCGGCCTGCGGCCTCGTTCCGTACAGTCAAGACCTCGGGCAATATTTTTCCAGTATGGACCTCCAGTTTGGTAAATAACATATATATATTCAGACTTTTTTTTACCTTCACTAAAATATTTTCTGGTTTAACATCTCGATGAAATATACCATTCCTGTTTGGGGAAAAAAGACCTCAATAAAAAAAATGTTTCTGTAAAATAAATTATTCTACATATAGCTGAGTTGGTAAAAACATTTAAACTCACATGACACCAAATTGTTTTTGATAAAAAAAAACTGAATTTGATACGCCTGGGCAGTGGATAATTAGAGCATTTAGTCAGAAGTGGGCAGTGGGGATTAGGATAAAAACATGAAAATGTGTTTCTTGAGACCAATTATGTCCTATTTCAGAGTAGGCTATAATGTACTTACAGTACTGATAGAAAATGCATATTTTGAAACCAATTATTGTTCCATTTATAAGTATTATTATACTAACGCACTGCCATTAAATATTACTTAAAATCTTGCTAATCTTAGCCTGCTTGCAGCCAGTGGCATAGCCAAGGGTGGGGAATCCACGTCAATTAGGTCATTCATTATTCTACTAATCTCCAACACTAGTCCATGGCCTGGCCATGCATATTCCATGCGTGATTTGTGTACTCATGACTAAAGAATCTATACCGCACACTATTTTCACTAACATATGTTTGCCGCAATCCTCCAAAAAAATAATGTAAATATTTAATTTTTGTATTTTATAATCTTCAGAATTCTACAAATTCTTTGATCCCTAAAATGCAGGAAATGACATTTCAAAACCCCTAAATTTCAAAAAATTTCCGGGGCATGCTAGGCCTCTTCTTTAGAAATGTCACTTCTATGCCACTGCTTGCAGCCCGAAATTACAATGCTACTAGCTAATCTTGCAGTTTGCGTGAAATACTGAATTTATATTATATATATATATATATATATATATATATATATATAGCTATTTATTATGGCATCAGGTAATAAATGATTAATCATTTCAGTACATGTCACAGTAGAGTACCTGTGCATATGATCAATGGATTTACAAATCTGGAACATGTAGTTTTTCACTTGTTCTTCTGGAAGGTAGTGCCGTCGCCCTTTTTTAAATCAAATTAAAATAATAAAAATTAAGCCCAGAAAAAAACACAGCTTTTATAATTTATGGTCAACATTTGCAGACTTCAAAAACAGCTGACATGAATTAGACTACAGTATTAGCACAAGGGGAAATGTACTGTAACTGTAAACTTATGATTACCAGTACCCAATGCACTCATTTTTTTCAACAGACTTCTGATTTGAGCTTACTGGTATTTTTCAAGTGCCCTTATTTTCAAGGGAACTTATTACCAAAGAAAAAATTTCCATTTCAAAATTAATCTTTTTTTTATATAAAGGGCTTTTTTATTTTTTTATTTATGGGGGAATGGAAGTTTTCATGAACAACAGACCTTTCTGCTGTTCTGCATGAAGTGAATGGATTACATCATCTTTCTTTTTAACAATTCTGATTGGATAATTGTTCAATGTTTGTCCGAAGTTTCGCGAGAGCCAATCAAATCACTCAACGCCTTGTCCAGTGTCCATGCACTTCACGCAGCGCACGCATCATTTTGCAAAGGAATTGGCGGGCTCTTGGTGGGCTCCCCACAAAGTAAGCAATGGCAAACAGACTTGCCAGCGAACCAACAACAGCAGAATAACAGTGTTAAACATCCAGAAACTGTATTTATACTTTCTTGAATTTAAACGGTATGTTTACTTTGTGTGGAGCTCCATTGATAAATTTTAATTTATTCAACGCGTCCCAAATTTGACACACATGCATCGATTTCGTATAAATATTTCCACACCTGCCGGCTGTATAGACAGACGAAATTTACATTGTAATTATATTGTAATATATGTTGTAAATAAAATCCTTTTTGATAAGATTATCAAACAAAAAAAACTGTTTTTTAGACTTTGTTTCTTGATTACTACCGTAAAATAAGCTCAAGGCGATG
This sequence comes from Paragorgia papillata, assembly GCA_035771165.1. Taxonomy (NCBI): domain Eukaryota; kingdom Metazoa; phylum Cnidaria; class Anthozoa; order Scleralcyonacea; family Coralliidae; genus Paragorgia; species Paragorgia papillata. The sequence goes on along the minus strand of JAWNZC010000250.1, from coordinate 929,753 downwards.
AGCAGAATTTTCTCCGCAAAAATTTAAGCCTTTAATTGAAACAAGCGCTGACGCGGCGACAAAAACCCTGAAATTACAATAATTATTACAAGGTTTTTACCCCACTGAGTCTCGCACTGAGTACACAGTAAGACAGAGAAATAGTTATTAAACCTTGTAAATTTTAATAACTGACTTTATGGCCATAAATTATTATAGTTTATACCTCGAATAACTTCATATAAATTCATATCCATAAGTTCACAAACCAATGCCAAATTACCGCTTTTTCTCTCACTAGAAATAAAATATTGGAAATATTCAGTTGGGAGGTTTAAACAGATGCTTGTGTATTTAAAACTAAATGCGCTGAAAATGTCCTTAATACTTACAAGATTACTTCTTTTAAATCAACAACGTTAGGATGGGGGGTTAGACGTCTCATGGCTTGAATTTCGCGAAGGTTATTCACTTGCTCTAGACTTCAAAGAAAAAGACAAGAAATTAAAGATGTGTTGAATTGCCCATTACATTAACAATTAAAGCAATAGTTTACGTATAATATTCAGTGCCTAAAAACCCATTTAGTACCTGTCGTAATGCTGTTTCATTTTCTTACATGCGAAATAACTTCCATCGCGGACATTTTGGATTTTTAGAACCTCAGAAAAGGTTCCTTCACCTTTCTTTCCCAGAACACGGTATTCTAAAAAGCAATGTCCGTAACTTAAATACGAATTTCTTTACAGAGAGTTGTCTTTAATACAGGGTAAAGCTTATCCTAGGCTGTTGGTACTACTTACTTTGCATTGCACCATTAAGTACGGGGTTCGATCGTTGCACCCTATCGGCTATCGGTATTATTTGGTCACTGGTCAGATGGAATCCATGTTTTCTGCAGTCTTTAATATTAATAGTGGCAGCCACTATGATCCGTTTCATATCATATTCATTCCTAGGTAGATAGACTGATCTCCACACAGACCAAAGTTTAAAGATGCACTCTTTGATTACGTTCGAGCCACAATAAATCTTTGATCTTTTGATTCGAAATTAAACCACACCGATGTTGCTATGACTACCACGTCACTTGTTTTTTTTTGGGCGTTTAAATTTCACGATTTCTACACGAACTGAAAACGTAGTTTAAAAGGCAACAATTACAGCAATTATTCTACGAAACGTTAAAGAAAATGGTCTTTCAGAAATACTATGGCTTATAGTGGGGAATATTTGAAAGGAAATTGAGAAAAAAATTCGACGAGGATGGGATTCGAACCCACGCGTGCAGAGCACAATGGATTAGCAGTCCATCGCCTTAACCACTCGGCCACCTCGTCTCAACGAAGGCGTGCATGAAAATATTGTATAAACACCTCTCGTAATAAGCCAAAGACAAACTGAATAGAGTATCCACATGTTTTTTGCCGTTTTTGAGTAGAAAACTAGAAAAAAAGTTTTAAAACTATGAGTATAGAAAGACTCAAAATTAAGTAGGTTTCTATATTCCTTGTGTGTTACTCTGAAATTATTTATGAAGATTAAAATGCTGATTATGCATTTCCTTGTACGAGAGAGGGCCTGGAAACAAGTAGTGAACGTGCACGTGGACAAACGTGGACAAAAAGATATTCTGAAAGTCTCAAAATTTGAAAATAAAATGGAAGAAAAGCAGGAAAATATAGCGATTAAAAAGAAGCGAAAACGTGTGAGCAAGAAATCTAAACGTAGTTGGAGGAAACATACAGATCTTAAAGATATTGAGGATCATTTAGATGAAGTCAGAAGACAGGAAAGACAGGGGCAAGTATATATTCAATACTTTATATACACTGTAAATATAATATACACGACTTGCTTGAATGTGAGTTTATATATATATATATATATATACTTATATGTTCCTTCTCTGATGTTTATATATATATATATATATCGAAATATAGTAAGGTTAGATATACTGCCGAAACAGAGAACGTTAGATTCCTACGTTCTCTGTTTCGGCAGTATATCTAACCTTACTATATTTTCGTTTGTTGTTTCAACACTGCCTACGCAGCACGCTACTTTCATTTCACTATTTGGATTATATATATATATATATATATATCCGACTGCGGTCACCATGCTAAGCTAGGCTAAGCTACTGTAATATATATATATCTATAACATACAGTAGAACCTCGCTATCTCGAACAAGAGTTGATTTCCCTTCATCATATTTCTTCACTGTATAACTGTATAATTTACCCCGTTATCTCGAACTCCTGCTGTCTCGAACTATTCTTTACCTCCCTTGAGCGTTCGAGATAGTGGGGTTTGACTGTATGTATAAAACATGGGTAGCAGCAAATTGAGGGATAGTCCACAGTGGCAAGATGTACTCCACAGTGGCAAGCCGCAAGCGTGTGTGTGTGTGTGGGGGGGGGGGGGGGGGAAGGTGACACCCCTGTATGGAAAAAATGTAATGACCATAAAATTGAGTTGCTTAGTAATGTGACAAGGCAATGGAGGTACACTTCCCCCCCCTTTTCCTCCCCCCTTTTCCCTCCCCACTTTTCCCTCCACCCCCCATTGGGCTATTCCATTTAATACCCGTACCCCCCCCCCCCTATCGAGGACACTGGAATTCTTCAGGGGTAAGGGCTATTTTACCTTGGAATTCTTCAGGGGTAGGGACTGTTTGACTAGGAATTCTTCAGGGGTCGAGTGAAAAAAATTGAATTCTTCAGGGGTAACAATCAATTTCTTCAGGGGTAATAGCTGTTAGACAGGAATTCTTCAGGGGTAGCTGTTGTAAAAATCGAATTCCTCAGGGGGGCTGTTGTAAGATAGGAATTCTTCAGAGGTATAGATAAACCCTTGTCCTCGATAGGGGGGGTACGGGTATTAAATGGAATAGCCCATTTCACCTCCCCCTCTTTCACCTTTCCCCCATTCCCATCCCCCCTTTTCTCCCTTCACACCCCCTCCCATACACACACTCAGAATGGTCATCACACTGTAGTACAAGTCAGTGGTGTACAAGTCAGAGAGACCTAGCCTTCCCCCTCCCCCCCTCCCGCCCCCCGCCCAATGCCCAATGCTTAATTAATTGAGCTGAAACCTTGTGAATAAGGTACTTATTTCTACTCTGTGTTCAGTGAGACACTCGTGCATAGAGATTATAAGTGGCAATATATATAATATTAACTGTGTATTTTAGAGGTGTAATATCATTAAAAGAAAATGAAGCACTCTTCTTTGTTGATAAAGATACTACTGAAGATGACAAAGATACAGGTACTAATTACAGTATAGTAATTTAAATAGGAGAAATGTTTGCAATCTAATCATGTTTTTCTATGAGTGAAACATTCATTCCTGTTGACATTTTTATTAAAGATACAAAAAATGAAGAGAAGAAAATTCCCAGGAAATCCCAAAGACATTGTCCTAAAGTTTTCAAAGATTTCTATGTTAAACCAATAGCTGGTAGAAAACGTAAAACAAAAACAAAAACTAACAAAAGCAAAAGGCCAACTTCTGATGAGTCTTCAGAGGAGGAAGGGAAAACAGCAGTGATAAATAACCAACATGATGAGCAACAGAAGGCATCAGGTTATGATTTGTGGAGTTCACATGGTAAGCTGGTGGAAATTTGCCTGAAATAATACTGAGCTCTGCTGACTTACTTCTTTCACAAAGTTTATTTGACCATAAATATAATATCATAAAAGTTTATAGAATCCATGTAACTAAGCATTTTTTTTTGCTTTCCTTACCTGACAAAACATGTACAATTACAGTACTGCTCAGAAATAACCTAACAGTGCTGTTGAGGTTGAGGTTAAGTTAAACAATGATAGAAATGGTAATAAACTTTAGTAAAGCACATTAAAATTATCTAGTAATACAGAAAACAGTCCATATTTTGATTCATAGTGGTTTAGAGACAGTTCAACTAACACTGAACAGAGTTATATTACGATTAAGCTGAGGTTAAACCTAGGTTTGACCTTGGTTTTTGTTAGGTTATTTCTGAGTGGTACTGTAGTTTCAGTATCATGAGCAAATACATGTACATTGATGAGTATAGTACTGTATTTATACAATTTCCTACATGTGACTCTTTTTTTATATATTGTTTTTATAGATTCCAAAACTGATGCAACTGTTGAAGACCAGCATTATTTGAAATCTACAAAAAAACATCGTGTTAAGGTGAAATGAGAAACTTGCTAGTAGTAGCAGTGATTGTGACATGTTAGGTACTTTATTGGAAAATTGCTAGGATATTTAAGGTTTTTTAAAATTTAATTTTGACAGCAACCTAAGAGTGCATATCAAGTAAGAGGCAAAGCCCCAGCTATAGCCGTGTGTCATCCTGGAGCTTCCTATAACCCAACATTGGAAGACCATCAGGTAGATAACCACAAACCTGCTTGCTGGTGGAGAGGTGTGACAGACAATGGAGAGGAATGGTGAAGAAGCAATGTGAAGAGGCTATGCATGGTGAAGAGCCATGGTGAAGAGCCATGGTGAAGAGGCATGGTGGAGAGGCATGGTGGAGAGGCATGGTGGGGGAGACATGGTGTAGAGGTATAGTGTAGAGGCATGGTGATGAGGCATGGTGGAGAGGCATGGTGGGGGAGATATGGTATAGAGGTATAGTGTAGAGGCATGGTGGAGAGGTATAGTGTAGAGGCATGGTGATGAGGTGTGGTGTAGAGGCATGGTGATGAGGCATGATGGGGGAGACATGGTGTAGAGGTATTGTGTAGAGGCATGGTGATGAGGCATGGTGGAGAGCTACTGTACATGTATGGATGGGACTGAGGTATGGTGGGGAGCTGTAAATGGGTGGCATGGTAGAGAGGCATAGTGGGGAGCCATGCGTGGGAGGCATGGTCATTGGTGGAGAGGCATGGTGAGGAGGGGTAGAGAAGCATGATGGAGAAGAATGGTGGAGAGGCATGGTCATTGGTGGGGAGATATGGTGTGGGAGGCATGATGAGGGAGATGTGTGGTGGAGAGGTGCATGGTGGGGAGGATTTATCATAAGTTTGTTGTGGTCATTTTAGTCTCTGTTGATGACTGCTTGTCGTGTTGAAATTGTAAAAGAAAAAGAAATCCAAAGAATTCAACGCAAACTTCAGCTACCACCAGAAGAGGAATTAGCAAAACTGGTAGGTATAATGCTTAGTTGATTGGTTGTTTTTTACTGGCTGTGTATTTTGTCTCTTTTAATTTTGTCGAATTTTAAAATTTGTTTAGCCTTCATGGGAGGAAGAAATGAGTCAAGGTTTATTTGATCAGGGTGAAAGTCAAAACACTGCAGACGAAACAGAGAGTAGTGATGATGATGGAGAAATGTTGCCTTCTGGTAAATCAAAGTCAAGGAAAACTGCTAAAGCAAAAAGAAAAAAAATTGAACGAAAAAGAGAGGTGTGGGAAATTTTTGTCTGCAGAAATTTCTTAAACTTTGATTTCTGTGGAATTGCATGCATGGTAATAATATACAGTAGTATTAGGAGCATTTTACGAAGTCTCAATGGTCTCACAAAGGTGTGAAAATAATGACAACAAGCTGCTTTAGATGTGTAGATATATATTCCATTTCTGTTTTTTACAGGAGCAAAGTGTTCATATTTTACGTAAAGCGAAAACAAAGGAAAACGATGTTTTTAGGTTTGTACAAATTCTTTTATCTTTTGGCTAAGAGCTTCTTAGTAATTTTGCTGCAAAAATGAAGGGACACACATACAGAACATCAAATTCAAGACTTTCAAGTTTACACAGGCGAGCGAGGGCTGAACTTAGTACTCGAAATGATGCAAGCTGATTGGTTGTTGTTGGACCAATGAGTTTTGGCGCGAAAATTTCTGAGTTGATTTTAAATTTAAATAAAAGAGAGCTGGGTTTCTCAGTTATTCAAATATTTCGAACAATAAAACATGCTGGAACATTACTGCTGGCTTTCTTTAAAACGTTTTTTAAAACTGAACATGGTGTAAACAAGAAGCGACACGAAAAAGCTAACAGGTATGTAACGGCAAACTCCGAAGACGAAAACAACGTTTAATTTGTTAGGCTGTATACGGGAAAGTATATTTAATTTCTTCATTTTATCCCAGAGAGCGTGCTTTGCTACGAGCAGTCTTGCTACGGAAAGTTTATCTAAATACTTTCTCATACAGACTGAGCAAATGAGGTTAATAAAACTTTACTGATGGCTTGCAATGTGGGTAAATACGCGTTTATTAAGATATATTATGGTTTCTTTTTGTGGTTTAGAGTAAAAAATCTGAAGAAGGAAATTCGGCAAGCCGACGAAAAAACTAAACAACGCCAAGTAAAGAAACATGAAAAATCTATCGAAGCTTCTCAAAAACCACAACGTTTAGGTAAACATAAGTATCCTTTTTTTATATCAGTGCAGTCATTTATCAAATAACTGGTTTATAGCTGAATTATACTGGGAGACACAATGAATTATGAAATGTAGAGGTGGCTATTGTTATTTTTTTAAATGAATGAAAAACGTAGGTTCCATGATGAGAACATGCATGAGGAAGGTAGTGATGGCATACTGGTGGAATATGGTGATGGTATATTATGGTATGTTCATGGTGTGTTCATGGTATATTGATAATATATTGATGGTATCCTATTAATGGTACTTTGATGGTGCATAGTATACATTGATGGTATGGTTATGGTATATTATGTTCATGGTGTGTTCATGGTATATTGATGGTATCCTAATGGTATATTGATGGTATCGTAATGGTATATTCATGGTACATAGTATACATTGATTGTATATTGATAATATATTGATGGTATCCTAATGGTATATTGATGGTATCCTAATGGTATATTGATGGTATCCTAATGGTACATTGATGGTACATGGTATACATTGATGGTATGTTGATGGTATGTTAAAGGTGTGTTCATCATGAACACCATAATACACCATGAACAGTTCATGGTGTGTTCATGGTATATTGATAATATATTGATGGTATCCAGATAGTATATTGATGGTATGTTGATGGTGTATTTATTGATGAATAAGGTCTCTATAAACCTTTACAAAGCTTCCTAGATTCGAAGAAATGAACATTGAAATTCAACTAACCAGCGAACTTACGGGTAGCCTAAGGAGGTTGAAGGTGAGTAATATTTCATACACGAAAAGGATTGTTTCATCAGGGTATCTAAACGACGAGAAATAATATATCATTCACACCAAGTAGCCCGGTGTTGAAAAACGGGACGGTGTTTGAATCAATTTCAAGGTGTTGCATGGATACACTCTTCCGAATGTATTTAGAGAAAATGAAGGTGAAAGTTTGGTTAATTTACGTAATTCTTCTGATATTCAAATCACCATCTTGGTACTGAAATTGTTCAGTCCCAGTGACATAGATTCTTTTTATTAATACATTCTTGCTTGTGTGCTTTATTAGCCGGAGGGTAACTTGTTTGAAGATCGCTACAAGAATCTTCAACGTCGAAACATCATCGAACCCAGAAAACCTATCGCGTAAGTTGGAACCTATATTATCCCAACCTCGTACCCAGGTTCTTATCTCCGCTCCCTCTCAGCGTGGTGGGCGGGGGAGCCGAGATAAGAACCTGAGTACGAGGTTGCCTATTATCCTTCTATAGGCGAGTTTCAGGGTGTTGCGCGCGCATCACTTTTCAAAAAAACCTGGCAAACTCCACTCAAAGTAAACATACTGTTTAAAATCAACAAAGTATAGATACAGTTTTGGGTGTTTAACACTGTTATTCTGCTGTTGTTGGCTTGCCAGCAAGTCTTTTTGCCATTGCTTACTTTGTGGGGAACCCACCAATCCTTTGCATATATTCACATGCATATATGTTATATATTTTTTCAGCGACTGAAAACTCTATTTCACACTAAATAATGAAATAATGTGTTGGTCGTTTTCGTTTAATGTTGCTTGTTATCTTTCCCATTCTTAGACCTCATCGTAAATATAGTTTGAAAGAATATCAGAAAAGATCATTCAAGAATTACGATCTTCAAGAGAAACTTCAGGAGAAGAGGAAAAAAGTAGGTCGTACATAAAAGGGAATTATCGTTGTGTGACTCCGTTATTGAGGTTATACTGTAGCTAGTGGGTTAACTATACTATGCTGCCCTACGAACATCTCACAATACACCAGACAAGCATATCTCTCACGGCTACGGATCCAAACCTGAGGACTACTTCTCAAAATTTGGTATACATCTGTATATACGAAAGATGAGAAGATATAATCAACCGAAAAACACTGGCGGTGAAAAAACAACAAACTTTTAATATTACTAATTTATTGTAAATAACACTGATTACTCCAGCTTCGAATTGTGAAAACTATTTACACAACTGCAGGTATAAGAAAGTGCCACACGCCTTCTTGAGCTATACTGCGAGGTAATTGTTATTTACAAGACTATAAGTGAGCTACGCCTTGAATTAACTCGCCATGCCTAACCTCGTCTGGTACAATAAAACAAGCGAAGCAACGAAAATTATGTCGTAAAAACAGCTAAATGGTACATATAACGGTATATTAATTACATACATATAAAAAATTCTAGTTTCTATGGCTAAAAGTATCGTTGAAGTAAAACGTTTGTTTTTTCACAGAAAAAGTTTTCATTTCGGTCTACGAACCGTTTTTTCGATGGCCCATTACGCTCGCGATATGCGCCTATTTTTTTATAAAATTAACTCGAAAAACACATAGCTTTTTCAAAAGTGTTATAGCGGATATTGGTAAAGACGTTGTCTTCCTTTTCCTGTCCGTGGTTATAGATAACTATCTATAACTATATATATTGCACAACTTCAATGATGGACAACACTGCTAGTTGTTCAACGATGATAGTCGAATTTTCACTTGGTACGCAGTCTCTTTTCTTTCCTTTCCCGCGACGGACTCAAGAGAGTCTGGGCACCGAGCTTGTCAGGAAGCTCAACATTCTACCATTTCTCTTGAGGGGAATTATCTCGGTTGGGGAATGATTTCTCTAGGGGTTTAAGTACCTTTGTTTTGGTCCGGGGCTCTGCACTTGTAACAGTGGAGTTTTATTATTAGTATCATTATTATTATTCGTGGTACTTAGGTCGTCATCAGAGCAGTTATTAATAGTGATTGCTATTTCACTCATTGGGATGCTTTGAGATTGACCACTTTTCAAATTCATATCGCTTGATGCTACCAAGGCGTCACTGTTTACACTGCTGTAGAAACTATTATGGAAGTTTCCTTGTAAGATATCGTTTAACTCTGAACAGCTCTTTGCGTGTCTAGGTTTAGAGTAAGTTGATAAATGAGAAGGGCAAATACAATCTGCACTTGTCACTTGTCTTTCTGAATTTGTGTCTTTCACCTCCCCGGGATGACGATTACAGCGATGAAAGCACACCAGGTGTAGTTCTGCATTTGAAGTACATTTTCGCGCTTTGTTCAGTTTCCCCGATCGGCTTAAATGTTGTTTTTGCCGCAACGCGCTCATCGAACGTTTCACGCAGTTTGGTAAATTTGTCGGACTGCTGTCGTAGATCGATGACGATAAACTCCGAGAACTAACCGAGCCTGGGGCGACCGCACCGCGACGACAATACAATGGATACGTCAAGTGGACATCTAGATCTGCGTTCGTAGGGGCCTGGTGGTTGCCTCTTGCAGGTTGGGTATGGGTAATTGCACCAAAGACGCGCGAAATGGAACTGGAAAGGAAGGATTTTTTTAAACGTTTATTACACGGAACTTCTAGGAAATCGAAGTCGCATTCTTCAAAAGAAGGTGTCATTGGAGTTTCGTATTTATTCAGAGGGTATTCTGATCTCTCGTAAAGTGGCAGATCTGCTTCGAAGGTACCGGAATCATTTCGTCTGCGTTCACTGCTGCTTGATTTATGAGAACAGCTCTCTATACAGCTCTCTATACATTTCTCGTCATTGTCAGGCGACAATCTCTCCATGCTTCCTTTTGCCGACTGTACTGATTTTCTTGGAATTGAATTGTAGCTTTGGTTTGGTACCAGTGTGAGCAAGCTCAGCCTTTTTCGCTTTCAAAGACGTGAGTTCTTTCGATAATGGTTGTTTTTGTTGCGCTTTAGGCGGCAAGTTGAGTCGTGCTTTGGCATAAGTGTAGAAAAGAGAAAAGTTTGTGGCGACTACTGAGACTGGTAGAGCAATGACCAGTACTCCACACAATGCGCAGCAGCAGCCAAGGATCTGTCCTATCCATGTCTTGGGTTGAATATCGCCGTAGCCGACCTGGGAATAAATCAAGGAGAGACAAAAACTTGAAAAATATGAAGAGTACTTAGATTTCCTTCCTTCTTTCGTTCATTCTTTCCTTCCTTTATGACTTCCTTTCTTTCTTTCTTTCTTCTTCTCTTCTTCCTTGCTTCCCTTCCTTTCTTCATTTTCATCTTTCCCTTTCTTCCTTCCTTCCCTTCTTCCCTCCTACCTCCTTCCTTCCCTCCTTCCTCCCTCCCTCCTTTCTTTCCTCCCTTTCGTTACTTTCCTCCCTCTCTCCTCTTCTTCCCTCTTTCCTTCCTTCCTTCCTTCCCTCCTTTCATCCCTTCCTTCCTTCCATTTTTCTTTTCGCTGCCTTTTCAACATTCTCCTTTCTCATTCTTATATCACTTTGTCTTCATCTATTTATCCTGTTAATTATAAACGTACGTACCGTTGTCATGGTTATAATTGCCCACCAAAGACTATGAGGAACGCTTTCGAACTCAGTACTCGAATCTTCCCTTTCGATAAAGAAGACAATGGCGGAGAAAACAAATGCTTGGAAGAGGACAATTATCGTGAGGAGACAAAGCTCTCGTGAACTTGCTTTTAGAGTGTTGGTCAACACTTGGATAACGAAACTGAACGTCAGCAGGTTAAACAAACGTATTGCTTTCAAGAAGATGAGCATTTCAAACGGCGAAATCTCAGTATCACTCGAGTGATAGTGTATCTTGACATGAACTATCAAAGTACACACAGAAATTACATCCAACCAATGAAGAATCTTCTTGAAGTACTCCACCAGAGATGGCATGAAGAGGAGCCTGAGGACGAGATCTAGGAGAAACCACGTGACGCTGAAGAGCCGTACGTTTGACAAGATTTTGGTTCGATGCGAATCATGTTTGAAGGATTTTAGCGTTATCAGACAAAACTGAACGGTTGTGATCAAGAAGGCAACAAAGTTTAAGATCGAGATAATCTACAACAAGAGAGAACAATACAATACAATAAATCTTTATTTTAACTCAAAAAATTAGGCTTATTAGGCCTCTAGCCATAAGCTAGTACAATCGAGAACAAAATGGTTCTCGATAAAACTGCAAAAAAATCTTTGTTTTAAAAGATTTAAAAACACAAAAGCGATACGAGAAACCTGCATAGAAGTTTAGATGGTCAAAATTGAACGAGATTGTAAAGAATTGCAAACGTTTTTTTCTTATGTTTTTGCTGTACAAGCTGTCGTAAGTTAAACTCAGAGAAAAACTCTGAGCTCCAGACGCGACTTGGTCTACCATCTGAGTTCCCAGACTAGTTCCTAGTCCTCTTTTCTCTCGAACGTATTTTGGTGACGTCACAGAATAGGCATCGAGCGAGAGGACTAGCGGAAAATGTTCATCTTTATCTATCATGAATCCTGCTGGAGCTCGGATTCTTTAATCAGTTTATGAACGAGGGCACTTAAACAAACTTCTTCTTGACTAGCAGACAGCAAACGAGTAGGTTTCTTTGTTTTACATTACGTTAAAACATACGAGGCTTTATAAAGTAGTGTTCGGCGTAGGAAGTGATTGTGTTGAAACACATTTATACAAATCGAAATATGCTTTTTAACGTTTCGGCAGTAGACCAACCTTGCCATATGATGTTATAAAGAATTGTGCAGACCGACGTGAGTGTTATCTGCCTTGGTTTTCAGCCAAACGGCCGTTTGGTGCCTGTATAATTTGGGGCCAGTTTTGGGGCCAGATTTGGGGCCAGGCAAAACATTTTATTCCAGGCCTCTCACAATTCGGTCTGCCGCTCGACGTTAAAAAGAGAGGCCTGGGAACCAGGCTGCTGAGTTCCAGTGGCTCAATGGTGAGAGCGTCCGGCTGGCATTCGGAAAGTCATGGGTTCGAGTCCTGTCTGGAGCTCAGAGTTTTTCTCTGAGTTTAACTTACGACAGCTTGTGCAGAGTTGGAAAAAGTATTCAACCTTCCTCCGGATGGGTTTTTAAGTTTAGATAACCTTCCTCAAAATATATAGCGAAAATTTTGTGTTTTGCAACGTTCATAAATACTGCGTGACTTTTGCAGTACCTTGGTTTTCTAGGTTTTCCTAGGTAAGCTTTGGCATACTACAATTAACAATTATTCGCCGAAGGCGAGGTGAATATCGGTGTATAATAACCGAGACGAAGTCGAGGTTATTATTCACCGGTATTCACTGAGCCTGAGGCGAATAATTGTTTTAGTATAAATACACATTTTCGTACTTTTAGGAACAACTTTTTCTTTAAAATTGTTAATTTCGTCGTCTGTCGCATGACAACTTGACTGGCGGCCATTTTGAATAAATGCTGCAGGTGATTATCGAGAATTAATCCGAAGTAGCTCGACCAATCAGCGCGCGTGATTTTCTATAATCACCGGTGTATTTATACTAATAGCTACTAATAACTGACCGCTGCTGACTGATAGCCTGCCAACTACCCTCGACTGCTGCGAAGATACAGACATCACAGCAGACATCAGCGTACATGTCTCACATATGTAACTGCTACCACTGCCAGTGCTGCATAATTGTTGGTTAGCCAATGTTTTGCTGCAAATCGCATTTCTTCTCGACACCTTGCTTGATCAATTGTAACTTTCTCAGATTACCGAATGTGTTATTTCACGTGTTTTCACTTTAAACCTTCCTCACTAAAGTAAACCTTCCTCCGGGTGGTACCCGCATACCCGCAGCTTTTTTCCAAGCTTGTACAGCAAAAACATACGAAAAAACTTTACCAACTCAAGCTGAAAACAGTAATAACGTACAAATTGCAAATGTGGTATCTTCATTTCTGTTGGCTTGATAAAAATCAAGTTTAGGTCAATTTTGTACGAAAACTTGGTCTCAAATGTTCAGAAATCCTCCATAGTTGTTGGTGACTCTTATTTCATAATTGACTCAATGAACAGTTTTAATTTTAATGGTTGCAACCCAGAATTTTAGACAGTTTTACTATAGAAATATATCGACAGTATACTCCTTTTTTATTATTTAAATTATTAATGTGTGAGCTTGTACCTTTGCTGGAGTCGATGAAGATGGTTTCTCCAGAAGCGTGTGTCCTTTTTTTCTAATAATTTTCCACAAGGAACTGTCCACGGGTTCGTCTTCTTGGTCGTTGTCGTCAGTTGGTGGTGTGAAATATTTAAATTTTTCTTGCTTGTCCTTGTGTTGTTTATAGCTCTCCCAACAACACAGTTCGACCTGTCGTTAGAAATATATTTTTTGGTTTATAAAAAGATGGGGTGGGCAGGTATATTTAGAAACTCGTACTTTATTAGATCGTGCATGAGAGCTAAATTATACTTTTTATTCACATTTTTCGACAAAAAATTTCCCTCACGCTTCAGTAGCGGCTACAGAAATACAGTAATACACAACAAACTACAGAAGCAGAAGTGGGAAGTTATTTCCATTTTGACTGTAAAATTACAATCACACTCGATTTTATTCTCATCGACCTGGTTTAATCCAGCTGCTTCGCTTGGTTCGAAATTGATTTCAATATCCACTTGGATTGAGATCTATAATGGTGTTGGACCGGATGACGCCTATATTGATCTATAGACAGACATATGCCAGTTTTCAAATTATTCTTGAAGGGATTTATGTTGCATGTGTATTTATAAGTAACTAACATGACTTAGCGATTAAATTTTCCACAGCCGAGGGAAGGTTTGTGAAGGAAAATTTAATCGCTAATTTCCCGAAAAGTCATGGTATTAGTTTGTAATATTATGATCGCCAAGAAAAACTTTGAGAATCTTACCAACAGGAAATTTACACGGTTGATCAGAGAAGTTGCATCTAATTTTCCCGTGCATGTTGATGAGGGAAAATATATGCAAGCGGGAAATTTAGAAGAAGACAAAAGATTTCTTTGTCTTCTAATTTTCCCTCATCAACATGCACGGGAAAATTAGAAGACAACTGAGGAAAAAAATTCCATCTTGCATGAGCAATGAGGGAAATACGAGGTTTACATTCTCTCGGAGAACAAAAGAATCCGAGGCGATCATGGTATGTTAAGTTTTCTCGATGAATAAATTTATGGGCAATGCAGCAGGTAGACGAACCCCTGCGTGTTTTCTGTCACATAATGGACACAAGATAAAATTAAAACGCCGACTTTTGTAATGATTAATGAAGTGTTTGTATAGTTGTATACAGTTGGCGTGAAATATAATTTATTTACACTTTCACAATATGTAAGATAACGAATAATTTGTTCGTGCTCTTCAAAAGATGATTTTTTAAATAATCTGCATCGCCATGGTTGATTGTAATAATAATAAGAACATTTATTTATACCGCGCAAATTCAACTTTAAGGTTTTCAAATGCGCCTTACAATAATTTTTGACATGGCCGCGCTCAGGCAGTCGCCATACGACACATATCGGCCCACGAATTACATCTAAGACCTAGGTGTTGGTTTTGCGGAGGGAGGAAAACCGGAGAACCCGGTGAAAAACCCTCGAAGCACAGGAGACACCAACTAAACTCTACTCACATGAGTCTCAAGCTCGAGAACAGGGTTATTCCCAGACGGTCACCCATCCAAGTACTAACCGTGTCCAATCGGGCTTAACTATTGGTGAGAGGCAGCGCCCTAACAGCACAGGCCAACCATGCTCCCCAATAATTGCGAGAATCGAAGATATTCTTAACCCTTTCTAGGCAAGTTTCTGCAAGAGGTAGCCAGTTGACACTGGGACAAAAATGTCCGATTGCCTGTTAAAGGGTTAAGAAGTGTAAAGTGTTTACTCCGCAGTTTAAATAGAGCAATGGCGTGGTACCCAAACGAAATAGTCTCATGCCCAAACTGAAGTTCAAAAAATTTACAGCTAACTTTGGGGATAATTGTAAAATTTGTCTAGCACGATGTTTAGCAGAAAAAAAATTCCGCACAACCGATTTTTATTATTAAGAGCGGTAAGTTGGTTTTTTTTTGTTATTTTTTTTAGTATAGAGTATATTTTGAACGCGAGTTCTTACCTGTCTTTCATCGATTCCCCAAAAGCTTAATTCTTCTTCAAACAACGGTCCACAAACGTCCATGGGACAATGCAGCTTTCCTGTACGATAGTAATTGACAATGTGAGCGAATACTCCGGGGTGTCTGTCGAAGAAATACTCCTTCTTTTCAGCGTTATATTCAGGACTCTTCGTCGACGTATGATGTTGTTCTGTGATCCAATACAGTCTTGTATCAGGGTGGTTTCTCAGAGTTGTTAGATAAGCTTCGTGTCGTTGCCCTCCGACATTAATTGTAATTCTTCCGTGGTGACTGTCATCTTTTGACTTTCGCTCCATATCACTCCCTTCAAACAGCTGCAAAATATAGAGAACAGATCAATTACAACAATCTTTTTTCAGTTCGTACACAAGATTTGGATCTATTCGATTTGGTTATAATACACTATTATTGTGTATGACTCTGTAATTCCTCGATAATATTTTACTAAAGGAAGTCAAGAAACAAACGCCGACTCGAACCTCTTGTCCCTAAGTATACATAAACAGACGTTTCGTGTTCTATATATTTTTCTTTAGTCACAAACGTATTTTCTACTCACAGACGCGAAATCGCTACAGGATGTCAACATGTTTCTTCTTTGAACGATTTCTTTCCAGTTTAGTCAAAGCAATCAACTTGTTATAAGCAAAAGTCTCAACTATTTGCGTTTTCTTTCGTCCTCATTAAACAACTGATCATCAAAGCATATGTAGTTTATTAAAATGCATTTATTCCCGCACTCTTAACTTCATAAGAGGTTATCCCACCTGTATCAAACAAACAATGATAAACGTTTTCACGTGCTCAATGAACTTGAACTTTCTCATAATGAGACTAAAATTAATTTATTCTTTAATATTAGCGATGACATTACAAAATGGTGTCAGCAAATGAGTGATTCTCATTTTAAACTTTTTTTCTGAAGACTATCTCTAGGAAGATATATACTGCCGTGTCACAAATGTACTATTGTGTCACAAATGTACTACTGTGTCACAAATGTACTACTATGTCACAAATGTACTACTATGTCACAAATGTACTACTGTGTCACAAATGTACTACTGTGTCACAAATGTACTACTCTGTCACAAATGTACTATTGTGTCACAAATGTACTACTGTGTCACAAATGTACTACTGTGTCACAAATGTACTACTGTGTCACAAATGAACTATTGTGTCACAAATGTACTACTGTGTCACAAATTTAATTTTAATTTTAATTTTATTAGCTTCGCCATAGACTTGACTATAAATACATGTATGGTATCACAAAATAAACACAAATTTAAACCTATGGCAGGGTCACCGCAACAGCGTGAAGGCCAATTACTGCGGGCCCAAAATATAAAAGTTAAAGTCAAAAATTCTAATAAAACTTACACAATATACAACATACATGCAATATAGAAATAAATACTAAAAACAGCAAGTAATGCTGCGGGTAAGACTACGAGAATTATTACAATTTGGACATATAGTTTTGAAATGAACTATTGTGTCACAAATGTCCTTTTATGTCATAACTACTGTCACAATTATACTTGTATATGTCACAAATGTACTAGCATGTAACAAATGTACTATTATGTCGCACAAATAGAGTATTATGTCGCAAGTACACCATGTCATCATCATATACTATTGTGTCACAAATGTACCACAGAACTCGGTTTATGCTCCTTCATACGAAACTATAAAAAAATAATCTTTCGTTTCCACACATAAAACTTTACAATATGTAGTTATCGTGTGGCTAATTTGCTGAAAGAAAGGGAAAACAAATTCTGGATTGGAGCAACAAACTAATTTATGAAAATGTTAGAGCTGTCACATTTCTAGAACTGTCACATTTCACTCTAATGAACATCTCCGCTCGAAATGTCAGTATTTCGTTATCAAAACTATTCTCGTTAGTTTATACACGTCACCTTTTCACTTTGCTCTATCTAAAACACTGCCTATACACAGCACTCACCTTTTTTACACTCATAAAATTGTTACCTTGATTTTTGCAAATATTTCGTGCCATTCCTACTTTGGAGAAGTTGTCAGAAATTGAAAAACGTGTGCCTGCGTTGTGTATTTTAAAAAAGAGTTTTGTGGAGAAGACCAAGGTTAAATAGATCTTAATTAAGTCGATATTTTGCTAAAGAGCCGACCGCTGCCAGTTTGCGGTAAAAAGGCGTCAACAACTGTATGTCACAAGTTAGATTTTATCAAGTTTTTTCTACCAGATCGTGAGAATTTGGTAAACTTCTTCACCGCGAAAAAGTAATTACAGTCATTTCATTACTATGTGACCTTTTATTTTATCTTTATCTTTCCGATAACTGATGTCAAGATTTTCTCCCTTTGGAGAGAATGTGCCTCAGGGTTTTCCACCGGCTTCTCTGGTTTTCCTCCCTCCGCAATATCAACACCATGGTTCTCCAGTTAATTCTGCAAACTACTTCGATCAAGGGGTGCACGGGGGCCATTGGATTATCAGTATCTAAATACTGTCTAGAAAATTTAAAGACTCTGAATTTTAATCAAAATAAGTTTGCTTTGGGTTTTTAGATACTATCAGCACTGAAGACGTTAATTTTTTACATTCATTGCAGGTTTTTATTTAAAAGTAACTTTGCCTTTAATTAACAGGAGACGAGCACGTATATAGCTTGATAAAAACATTTGAAAAAAACACAAAAAAACGGTGCAGTGGAGGCAATTTGCCTTCTAGTTCCGAATTTCCCAATTCCATCCAGGAGAGAACCAACAACTCAGCTCACATGAAGCTAAAGTGGTCACCCATTCGAGTACTAACCCCATTCAACCGGACTTAACTTTAGCGCGACCTAAACGAATTTGTACGTCCTATATGTTTATAGTTGTAGGGTCGCATTGCGGTCCTGAGAACTTTGGGAGGTCGGTGTTCTTAACATCTGGTGGATTGCTGATATTCATATATACATAATAGCCTCCCGCGCATACAGGCCGCAAAAAGTTCGTTTTTTGTTGTTGTGTGCCACGAATGGGTTACCGTGATTAGATAGGAATGTAATAAAGCGATTGTGCAAAATATAAAGGAACAAACAAATTGTCTCAATTATACCACGCGTCTGGAATAAAAACAACTTTTATATAACCAGCATTTGATGTCAGCATTATATACACTGCTGATTTAAGCCTCTTTTTCAGTTATCGCCGAGAAACCGGTTCACAGCAAGCATCGAGTGATTGCATCTAATTAAAGAGAACTCGCAGTGCTTGTTTTTTCAATGCATATGAAGTCTTTTTAATTATTAGGGTCTGTTTATATGATTCCGGTGTACCGGGATGTCCCGGTGTGTTGGGATCTCGGCTTGTAGATAATTTATTGTTATTTCCAAGTTACGTTTATATGGAGACTAGGACGTCCCGCCTGACCGGCACTAGAGACCTTAAGATGCTAGGACGACGACGGCGGTTAAAAAGCAATTCAAATTTTAGCATTAAAAATAAGTCACGGTTGACTGACTACTGTATTCAATACTTGAAGCTTGTTTTATAATTTTCAAAGTGTTAAAACGGTTGCAGTGGCTGTGTTAAGCAATCTCAGACAACAGTTCTCATCACCCCACGAGTCAACGTCGTCCTGAAGACGTGAAAATGCTCTGAGTGGCGTTGTATACAGAGCGAGGACGGTGTTCAGATTACTCTTGGGACTAGAAATTATTCATCATCTTTGTTTTGCAAGAAGAATACTTTTGTTTGAAGGACGTCGTCGTCGAAGTTGCCGTCGTAGATCTTAAAGTCCCTAATATCCCGGTAGACCGGGATGAAGTTTACTGAGGCCCCGTTCACACTATACCGGATAGCT
The DNA here is from genome assembly GCA_035771165.1 of Paragorgia papillata. Classification (NCBI taxonomy): domain Eukaryota; kingdom Metazoa; phylum Cnidaria; class Anthozoa; order Scleralcyonacea; family Coralliidae; genus Paragorgia; species Paragorgia papillata. Next base: position 910,610 of record JAWNZC010000250.1, on the reverse strand, counting down.
TTTGTGCCGGCACGAAAACCATACCGGATAGGCCTTCTGTTCACACACAAAACGCCTGTTCCGGCACAATTTCTGTGCCGGCACGCCGTTGCGCCGCTCCGATCTCGAAAGAGGTACATCTTGTATCGGATAGCTTTTTGTGCCGTTTCAGCTCCAGTGTGAACGGAGATCGAAATCGTTTCGGAAGTATATTAATAGAATAGAGCGTGGTGATTGGTTGGATCACGGGGTTATATCGTATTCGGCACGAAACGGCACATAATTATGCCGTCTGTTCATACTATACCGGATAGGTTTTCGTGCCGGCACGAAAACCTATAATAGTAGAATTAAGGTGAGTCCCGCACTTTTTGACCCGAGATGAAATTCATCCCGATCAACCCGGACGAGCACTTTGTTTACTCCATATAAACCCGGGATTGTGAGCTCAATCAGTAGTTGCTGTCCTTGTATTTACACACAGCCATATAGGTCGGCAATGTCGAATGTCATCTCTAATTTTTTAAGGCTTTGGATTGTAATGCATTTTGATATATGTTTTTCAGAGTTTAATTTCAACCCGAATAATTGTTTTGGTTTTTAACTTAGTCTTGTCTAATCCCTTCCGCCAAATTAGATGTTATCCTTCACTTTTTTTTTCCGAATAAGAAGCGAGAATTTTTATGATTAGCCTCTATTGCCACAAACGTCACGAAGTTGGGCGATTAGTGTTATTTGGACAGCTGCTATTCTGCACTGTTCATCATGACTTATGCATAAAGTTAAGACAATAACCTCGTCTTGTGCAGCTCGGCTGGGGAAACATGCTCTATTAAATGAAAAAATTGTCAAGAACAGATGCTCTTTTATTTCGAACCATCAACATAATCATAATGAAGTTGTTTCTCTTTTGAAAAAAAAAAAAAACTGCAACGAGCGCGTAAAAAGAAACACTCCGCTAGGAATCATGATTTTATCTTTCAAAAGCGGTAAAAAACGACCAAAGCGGCATATCTGAAGGGGGGGGGGGGGGGGGGGGGGGGGGGGGGGAATATAAACGTCTCGCCTGTTACAAGCCGCTGTGTGTAATTTGAAAAAACCGCTTTTCTCTATTTTTTTTCTTTGGACAATTCCGGCTAGCAATTTACTTCAAACAGTCGTGAACGTCAGGAGAAAGTTATTTATTTTGTTAAAAGTGGAAAAGGCAAACCAAATAATATTATACGCATCCGTAGAACAGTGGTCAGAGCACTGTACTAGAATCGCAGGGTTGCGGGTTCGATTCCTAGCCGGAATGCCTTGATGTTGTACTTTAGCTATTATTACACTTGAAATGTTCCTTCACCAAAATTATGAATCCCTACAAAATGTAGTTTTAATCTTCCCTGCTGGCAGAGGTGTCTCTACAGGAAAGAGACCTCCGCAAACATCCGACACTTTGTTTGATGTAGCCGCCGTCCATGATTTTGGACGTGTCAAACCAGTTTTGAAAACAGGTTTGTTACAACACACATTCTGATTGGCTACTGAGCGTGCTTACGCAGTGATCAACGAGTTGTTCACGTGATGGCGCTAGAGTGCAAAAATTAGCGTTCGTGAGCCAGTTGAGCTTCTGTAATCCGTTGTTATCTCTGCATTCACTATTTAATTTAAAACATTTCCGTTAAGAAATAAGAATATTTTGCCACAGAGTCGGTATAAACTTGGGAAGTTACAAGACGACTCACATAGCTGGTGAAACACTCGCCTATCGCCTCGTGATGTTCACGCATATCTCGTGTTTTTGAACTTTGTTGTCAAGGTAACTTCTTCACGCATGCGCGACAGGAAGAGTGTCGGATGTTTGCAAAGGTCTCTTTCCTCTAGAGAGGCAGGGAAAGTTTAATCCAGTGAAATGGCAAATATCACTTCTAAAAACTCCAATTCTTTACCGGAATTATATTGTGTGTCAAGTAATGACATATGTAGAACTCGTTGCGCGACTAAAGCTACTGGCAACGGTGACTCAGTAGTAAGAGCACTGCACTAGTACTGCATGCAGGGTCGCGGTTCGACTACTATAACCGCGGAAGGCCTTGATGTTGCATTTTGATGTTGCATTTTCACAACCGGTCCCGGTTTGATCTTAACTGACGTGTAAATATATATAATCTATAACACTCAAATCCTCTTTTGCTAAACCCCCCTACTGAACACGTAGATTAATTTAAGTGAATACCGAGTATTATACTAAATAATATTTGCCTATAGTTAAATGTAAAAACGTGCTCCCGATTATATGCGAGTGCAAATGATTCGAGCGTCTCGTCGCCGGCGATCAAAATATTTTAGATTTGATCTCCACTTGGAAACTCACCAGATTTCCTGAGTGAAGTACTAAATTCAAAAAGCTTTTTTCAATTTTAATATCCGTTTGCTTGATGTTGTTGTTGTATTTTTTAATGCCTTGCTAAAAAATATATTCTATATGACAACTTTAGACTTATATCAACTCGCAGGCCTGCAAGAGGTGCTCGAACGATCCGATTTTCGGATTAAACTAGCCTTGGATTCTAAACACGATATGACTATCTGAAAGGATAGATTAAAATTTGAAGGTTTACGCTTAAGCGTGGAACAAAACGATATGTCGTTAGCTCCAACTTTTGGAAAGCTAAAGAAAAAGCGTTCACGTGATCCGATTTGCTCGATTCGTGTGCACGTTTGTCGCAAGGCCACTTTAATAAAAGAAGGTCTTAACAGACTAAATATGTTGCCATTCAAGAGCATTGTTACGATAACACAGTTTTTTTAAAGAGCAGTATGCGTCCATCGCTGCAATTTAGATGATTTGCATTGCTTTAATTCAAGATACGTATCTTTTAGGCTGCTGCTTCATGAATTGTTCTAATAACGTTCTAATGCCGTTCTAATGCCGATTCCACGTTCGCCATTTTGAACGATTGAACGATGTTCTAAAGCAATTGTCGATGTTCTAAAGCAGTTGTGGTCCAAAAACAGTGCATATACTACTATTATAAAAGTAGACACTTGGAGCTCTATGCAGCGATCTTTGGTTTTACCTTTCAAATATTTTGTATAGATGATCACAGAGCGTGAAACTGTGCATCTTTTGAGCTCTCCACACTGAGCATGTGGAACACTTTTCTTCGTTCGCCTTCTCTTCTGTTTATTACATGAATCTTTGAAGTTTGCTGTTAATTTAAGCTACCTAATAGATTGGTGTAGACATGCATGATAGAGGATATTTAGATTAGATGGCTTTGTTTTGTCTTGTACATATTAAAAAACGTTGTTTAAAACACTTACTTGCAACGCTACTGTTCCGGGGTGATCTTCCGTACTACTATATAGTGGAGACACAAAGCCGACTGTCTACTTTCCAACCCTTAGTAAACAAAAGGAGGTTTTATTGAGTCTGGGGAATATGCCAGCCAGCTTGCAGTGTGTCCAATTTACAGCAAACCAAATGAAATCAAGCGTCATCTCTTCAAAAAAATACTTGCTCCTGATCCCCTGCAGGGATTATTTACCGTAGAGAAAATATATGTATATATCGAAGCCATGAAATACAAAGAAACAGGTAATAAGCCTCTTTCGTATTAACATTAACACGTTCCTACCTTCAGCTTAACTATTCTATCTATATTTCTTACAATGCTTCACACAACCCCACTAAGTTCATATCTCTTTTATTTATAGCTAAAATAGCATGTGTGCCGAACCCTGCTGTTTTTTCCTACTTTTAATGTAATTATTTCCAAACGGAGGAAAGGAATACCTGTTCCTTCTTACCCCAATACAACATTTGCATTTATTCGTCCAAAGTAGACGATAAAAAAGCAAATACTGTTATTAGAGTGGTTTGTAGCAGGTTTGTAGCAGGTAGTCGCAACGTCTGGTTGATAATTTCAAATTTTGTTATAAAGTTGGTAAAATGTACTTGAGCGTCATGAATGTGCATTGAATTTACGCGTGATGTGTTTTATGACCTGTAATGTTCCTAATGTGTACCGGAACAAAAACTGGGTATACGTAATGGCTTGAATTTCTGTGAAACTTATGTAGCGATGCATATATACACGGGTGGCGTGTGCTGTTAGCGCGTTGCCTCTCACCAAAACGTTAAGCCCAGTTAGACGGGGTTAGTACTTGGATGGGTGACCGCTTGGGAATGACCCCGTTGTCGAGCTTGGAACTCATGTGGGTAGAGTTGTAGTTGATCTCTCCTGTGCTTCGAGGGTTCTCCGGTTTTCCTCCCTCTATAAAATCAATTAACACCTAACATCTTAGCTGTGATGCGTGGTGTGAACTGTGTCGTATGGCGGCTGCCTGGAGCGCCTTTGATATGCCTCGACACGGCCACGTTGATCTGCGTCCTTCGCAATTCAGCCGCTGGCTGCAAGTAAGGATGATTAGCCCATCTGTTGAAAAGTCGCTTCCTCATCTCAACTCTAACCAAAGATTATTTCTGCTAGAACTAATGATAATACACTAACAATAAGCCGTGATGCAAAATTCTATCCTCTTAAAATTAAACTGGAAAATTAATTTGGCCTCTTCGACAAAATTACTACAGAATTAGCTGTTGTTTTTGGAAAGATTTAATGGTTCCCTCATATTATATTTAAATTATCGCATTAGGATTGGCCTATTTGAACTATATCTTTACAGGTTGCAAAACTGCAAATGTCTTTTGTAGAAAATTATTTTTAATTTTCTGAAGGTTTCCATGGTGATAATCGTATAACGTAGATAAATTAAGGAGTATAGATCACGTTTTCTTTATGTTGGCGTAACTTTTAGTCTGTTGACTCAGACTTTCGTCATGCATGTAGGGTTTCGCGGCGCCGTCAAATATTAAGATGCATATTTACCTCTGTGGCACCCATAGAAACTATAGCCAATAATTTGTAAACACCCCAGATAATGGATTTTTTAAACAGCTTAAACAAAGATGTTATTATTAGTATAGTATTTTAGTATATCGTGCATTATTAATGGTATTTCTCCATAGTCAATCGAGATATGGTCTGGAAACTCAGCTAAAGTTTTTGGTCTATCTTTTTGTTCGCTTTATGCATTTTTGTGCACGGTCACTGAACACACATTATATTTAGTATAATGAACGAATTGTCCAATAGCAACGTTTCAGTTCAATCACTCAACCGTGCTATTTAAATATTAATAAACCTAAAACAAAGGATGTGCACGGTGTAAAGCCCCGCACATGCAGACGACCAAGTTTTTCTTGACAAGTTCCTTGGTAACTTTCCTTGCTCGTGTGTACGATGAACGCGTTTTTTTTTCAAACAATTTTCCTTGACAAGTTATAATTGCTCGTGTGTACGGTTGGACAAGTTTTTCTTGACATGCAGTAATGATCGCGTAATAAGCTTAGGAGATGAGTTGTCAAGTTTTCCTTGACGACTATACACGCGAACAAATTTCCTTGTTCAAAAGCTGCCATGACCATCTTTTGAACAAGGCTCCTTGTCAAGGAAAAACTTGTCAATTTGTGTCGTGCACACGAACAAATAAAACTTGTCAAGGAAAACTTGGTCGTCTGTGCGGGGCTTAAGGTGCGGTTCAACATAAAATCCCAGCTCATTATAGGCGCTTTGAAGTTTGCTGAGTTCCCAGACCATATCTCGATTGACTATGATTTCTCAGAGCCTCGAGCAGTAAGAGTTCACTGACCTCCAGTATTTTACATTAGACAAAGAAAAAAACGTTTCACGTCAGTCGCACGTTTGTTTTTCTTAATTCCGACAGTGGAAAACAATTTTTAATGCTGATCTATCACGGTTCTAAAGCCGTAATCAAACAACAACGCAAGTTGTGGCAGTCACAAGTTTCTGTGGCGGTCGTTTGAACACCCAAATTAACAAAATAAAGGTTTCATGAGTGTTTTAAACAAGTTTTAACTTCGTCACGGTACATGATATTTTCGGGAAATTATTCAGAGCGGCTGGCTGAGATAGCGTGACTGCCAACTTGCGATGACTTGCGTTCTCGTTTGATTAGGGCTTAAAACCCAAAGAAAGGCGTAAGTAGTATATTGCACGCTTTGTGTACACATAGTTTATGGGAAATAAAACATCAACATGACAACCATGATGAAAGCCCCTTTTCACCAATATCGGACATAGTTTTTTTTGTTCTTTATTTCGAAAAATGGTTCGGCGATATAAAAACCGAACAGCAAAACTTGAAAATTTGAAATTTCAAAAAAACTTCAAAAAAAACCCTTCAAAAGTTGAACATTTATCTTATATCTTTGGATATTGGGTTCAGTGCTATTGTGTAAGGCCATACCGGAACAACAACGGTATACAAAATCGACCAGACATCAAATTAATCCTGTGCGAAACTGTCCATCCGGTTTACTTATTTCCTCACTATATGAAATCCGTTTTTCATCACCTTTTCTCACACTTTCGTTTCGCTGTATTTTAGAGAAAAATGCTGAAACCGTAAAAAAAATGTGCTGCAAAGGTGTTCAGAAAATGTCGATCAAATGAGTGTGCTCTTGACTTGAATATGAAATTATTTTGATTTTAGCATGTCTTTTTGTCATTCTAAGTAGAATATAGTGTAGCACTCCAAAGCATACAAGTATTTTATGTAAGAGAAAACAACTTTTTGAATCATGTTACGCGTTTAAACATGACGTTCCGCTATTAAACCTTTACTGCATGCATGGCTTTCAAAGGATATAGTTCCTCTCGTTGCACACGAGGAAATTCAAATATTTTTCGTTCGTTTGCTTTTGCTGTACAAGCGGTTGTCAGTTAAACTCAGAGAAAAACTCTGAGCTCCAGACGGGACTCGAATCCACAACCTTCCGAATGCCAGGACGCTCTCACCATTGAGCCACTGGAACTCAGATGGTAGACCAATGAAAACACAAATAACATACAAACTTCGAATCTGCTCAGAATCAACACTCTCTTAGCGTCACGTAACTTGAATTAATTATAAAGCAATAATAATTTCGTCCCAGGAGAAACCAAAATGAAACACAAGTATTTAAAATATAGTTCTCACCTGTCCAAGTTCTTCCATGTTATCTGTGAAGTTTGCACCAACAAATAAGATTTATACACAAACGATATTTGTGTGAAGTGGTTGCACTCTGATCTGACGGGTATTGACAATTGAACATATTTAAATATTATTTAAATCTCCATACGGCTGGAAAAACTTTACGATGTTGCGGTTACCCAGCTACACTTCTTTCAACTTCCTGGTGGTCCTTGGACATGTCCTCTTCTTATATACTCCTTTTATGTACTTTATAAATATTAAAGAAATACCAAATGGTTTTCCGTGTTTGGATACTCTGATCCAAACACGCGGGAAATTGCGAGACTGGAGAAAAGCGTAACAAAACACGAGCCGTAGGCGAGTGTTTTTAGCTTTTCGAAAGTCGAGCAATTTCCCAAGTGTTTGGATAAGAGTCTCCAAACACGGAAAAAACATTTGGTATTTCTTTTATAAAATAATCACAAGTGAATATGATATACTGTCCGACATTTTAAAAAAATCGTTTTGGCGGGAATTTTCCGTGTTTGGATACTCTGATCCAAACACGGCAATTGACCAATCAGGGCTCGCGTAGTATACATGTTATTTTATAAAATTATGTAATATATGTCATGTAAAAGCTAGTGGCAAAGCCTAATGAAATTAATAAAACGAGGGCAATATAGCTGCTTAAACAAAATAGTTAACTGAGAAGTGGATATGTGCACTCGTATCATTATAATAATAATAATAATAATTATAGTAATAATTATAATTTATAGTAATAATTATAAAAGCTACGGTAATAATTATAATAGTTATAGTAATAATTATAAGTAATAATTAGAGTAATAATTATAAGTAATAATTAGAGTAATAATTATAAGTAATAATTATAATTAGAGTAATAATTATAATAGTTATAGTAATAATTATAAGTAATAATTAGAGTAATAATTATAAGTAATAATTATAATAATTAGAGTAATAATTATAAGAAATAATTATAATTAGAGTTAGAGTAATAATTATAAGTAATAATTATAATAATTAGAGTAATAATTATAAGAAATAATTATAATTAGAGTAATAATTATAATAGTTATAGTAATAATTATAATAATCATCATATTACAATTGGAATCAATAATAATTAAGAATAATATTGTACAACACTTGTCAAAAGTCATATGTGTTTTTATTTCCTGTTTTATTTTACAAAGAAGCATTTTAGGATGAATACGTATATAGATAAATATTTTAAATATGAAGCGATACGTCAGTTTAGTTACCCACCTCTGGCGGAAAGTTATGCTGTAGTTTTATTAGTACATATTATTATTATAAGTAATAACATGACTTGAGGGAAATTAGCGATTAAATTTCCCCGCCGCCGAGGGAAGATTTGTGAAAGCGGCCCGAGGACTTTTACAAATCTTCCCGAGGCAAAGGGGAAATTTAATCGCTAATTTCTCGAAAAGTCATGTTATTAGTTTGTAATATTATGATCGCCGAGGAAAACTTTGAGAATCTTACCGACAGGAAATTTACACGGTTGATCAGAGAAGTTGCATCTAATTTTCCCATGCATGTTGATGAGGGAAAATATATGCAAGCGGGAAATTTAGAAGAAGACAAAAGATTTCTTTGTCTTCTAATTTTCCCTCATCAACATGCACGGGAAAATTAGAAGACAAAGGATAAATTTCCCTCTTGCATGAGCAATGAGGGAAATACGAGGTATACGAGGTTTACATTCCCTTGGAGAACAAAAGAATCCGAGGCGATCATGGTATTATTAGAACATATTATTATTAGTACATAATATTAGTACATGCGTGCTTCAAAGTTTACTTTATTCACACGACGTCGGTCAACAGGTTGACATAGCGTTGACACGGCAAGAGGCTTTATAAGTAAAGCCAATTAAATAAATAATTTCTTCTATTTTGGAGCTTGATTTATGATTTGAAATGTTAAGTATATATCTCAATTTGAATTCCTAGCCATTTCTCTCGGCCATAACTGCGATAACATAATTTATTATCACTTGTCCGGGACTAAATATTCTCGTAAGTAAGCCACGCTCAGGGGTTGCCGTTTGGAGACCAGACTTACTAATTTGGAAGGCATTGAGTGCCCAAAATAAACCTGCAAGCGAAAAGATGACCACATATTACTACAAGAATCACAAGTTCATGCATTGATTGAATCATGCTTACTCTCTGCCGGTGGCTAAATGGTGAAGGTATTAGGAAAATTATATTATTAATTGAAAGGTTAACAGCAAGCAGTCAGTGATGGGAGGCATGCAGCACACTAACACAATCCATTGTCTATATGAGCCGTCTAAATGAACCTAAAATCCTTTTTGTACTATACTGTACAAAAAATAGTACATACTTTTTGTACTGCAAATATATTTCTATTACATTTTCCTGCGTGTGTATGTTTGATGGACCTTTAAGCGAATGTCTGCCAGCTCGGGTATGACCTACAGTAATGTCTTCTTACCCGAGTAAGATACCAAACAAGGGAACACGTCTGGCCTTTCACTGTTATCGGTTCCACAACCCATCCACTGGATAAGATCTGCATAATGAGAGGAAAAACACTTTATACCAAGCTGGCAAACCTAACGCATGCACTACATGTATATACAACTTATCCAAAAAAGAACACGTTGACATACGTTCATAAAAATTAAACACAGAAGCAGCAAGGGATACCAAGGAATAGTTTGATGTACGAAAAATAGCTCGCTCTATAGGGTATAGGCACGAAAGCTTCATTGTTATCTCGAAGGTGTACATTTTAATCTATAATAACTACTCACTTTAGCACGAATGATTCCTTTCACTTCAGGACAGCTTGGATGGTCAACAGACTGACATGCAAGAACTAATTTACCATTCTATAAACGACAAATAACCCAATCAGAAACCGTAAGATCTTGTATATTTAGAAGAACAAATAATTAGAATGAGTATTTTCAAAAGAATGAATAATTAGAATTTAGAAAAACGAGTAAACAGAATTAGAATGCGAAGAATGAATAAGAAGAATGAATAATTAGAATTTAGAAAAACGATTAATCAGAATTAGATTGAAGAATGAATAATTAGAATTTAGAAAAACGATTAATTAGAATGTAGAAGAATGAATAATTAGAATTTAGAAAAACGATTAATTAGAATGTAGAAGGATGAATAATTAGAATTTAGAAAAACGATTAATTAGAATGTAGAAGAATGAATAATTAGAATTTAGAAAAACGATTAATTAGAATGTAGAAGAATGAATAATTAGAATTTGGAAGAAACATGAGCAATAAAAGATTATATATACAATATAATATGCATTGGAATTTTATAGAGCTCTCTAATTCTCTTTATGTATTATTACTCCATGGTTGTCTACCTTCTCTTTATCCATTGCAACAAAACAGAAATCTCTGGAATGTTTTATAAAGCAACGTGTTGTCTCATGAAGCATGTAAACTGAAAGAGAAAAAATTCTCATTTTTTTACTGAAGATTTTGCCTGATTATCTACAACCTGCGTCTATATGGCGTGTGCTGTTAGGGCGCTGCCTCTCACCAATAGTTAAGCCCGGTCGGACGGGGTTAGTACTTGGATGGGTGACCGTTTGGGAATAACCCCGTTCTCCACCAGCTTGGGACTTATGTGAGTAGAGTTTAGTTGGTCTCTCCTGTGCTTCGAGGGTTTTTCGCCGGGTTCTCCGGTTTTCCTCGCTCCGTAAAATCAACACCTAGGTCTTAGTTGTCTACACATAGGAGTTTGGTGTCAATTGGGACGAAAGTTCTGTTCCTCTCTCCTGCCACACGTTAAGTGGCAAATTTAATAAATTCAAATATAATAAGGGTGTTGGTGAGACGTGGTTAGCACACGTGCTTTTCACCTCTGCGATCCTTTTTAAGAGCATTTCTTGACTTCTTACCTATCTTTAAATCATCGTCAACGGTTTCCACGATACGAATATTCTAAGAATATTATAATAAAATTAGAATAATGATTAACAAAACAATTAGAAACATTTTTAATTCCTTGATTGAGAAATGTTGGCATAGTGTAAATATTTACTTCCATGCACGTACACTGTACCTTAAGCATACGATCATAAACAAATCTTGAGAGTGGGTTAGAAACAGCTTGGAGAACGGTTTGCGGTGAGGCGCGAATAATACCACGACCTAGAAAACTAGAGGAACAAGGAACTAAGTAATGGATAGAATTTACTCTCCATTTTTAACCCTTCCCCGTCTGTGGGTCTTCGCTGGGACGAGCAAATCGTGTGGCTAACGTGTGGCGTTAGCCAGAGTAAAATGCATCAGATTGAGAGTCGGATTCCGCCCAGAAAGAGATAAAGGAAGCATTTCTGGGAATTCCTTGGCCATCTTACCAATGTATCGCGTCGTGAGTTACTTCTTTCCTTAGTAAATCAACTTCTTTTTCTCTCTGTTCGTATCTACATGTACCGAGAAAAATAGCATATATACGATATAAAAAAACAGACGTTTGGTGGACGTTCGTCAAGCTCAATTACGTTGTTAAAGTGATATGATAAGTTGTACGTATACATGTAGTGCATGTGGTATCACTTGTTTACCTCCATCCACCACAGTCATGCGTAACACTTTTGTACGTCTCCGCTAGCTCTGGTACATGAGATGCCAACGAGATCTGTTTATAACAAAGAAAAGTGTTGAGTGTAAATCTTCTCCAAGCTCAATAAGTGCAACTCAATGAGTCTCCCTCCAATTGAATGGTTGGAGAGTGAGTGTAGTCTCATACTCAGTGTGGGTGAGTGCATGGAGATTCAATGAGTGTTGAGTTGCACTTATTGAGTGCGAGGGGCCACTCATTGAGTGTGAGTGAGCTTTTAGAATACAGGCGTAGACTCTTCGTTCGACGACGAATAGTGTGTTGTTTTTTACATTTTGGGGAAATAAAACGCGCCATTTAAAAAAAAAAACAACGTTCACCCAAACTTTGTTTTACCTCGTGTAATATTTCATCCACTGCATCATTTCCAACTTTTGTGTAAGACGAAATTCCTAGATTAAGAAAGATATTCGAGGAAAACAAGATTGGGTTGTACTTTCTACAATCTGCATATATATATATATATATATATAGTTCAATCTACAGACACGGTGTTTCGCTGTAGAACAGCTCATCAGTGTAGCTTGGAACAATCTGAATGAATTTCATCAATTATATATATATATATATATATATATGCCTTTGTACATCACCACGATTGAGGTTTACATGAACCAATAAATATTCTCTAACTTACTCGTAGGTTTTTCTAACACCACGAAATTCTCTCTTCTGCAAGAAAGGAAAATTAAATTATTGCGTGGTTGTTGTTGTTGTTGTTGTGGTGGTGGTGGTGGTGATGGTGGTTGTTGTGATGGTGGTCGTGGTGGTGGTGGTGGTGATTGTGGTGATGGTTGTTATGATGGTGGTCGTCGTGGTTGTTGTCGTTGTGGTGGTGGTGATCGTTGTGGTGGTGGCTGTTGTTGTGGTGGTGGTCGTGGTCGTGGTGGTGATGGTTGTGATGCAGCCGTTGTTGTATTCTATTCAACCCAAAATGACCAACAATGATTAATGACCTAACCATTCCCTAGCAAATTTACGGTATAATTATGCTAAAATCGACAAGGATCTAGATTTAACGACTGAAATTTCCCGTATTTCTTATTGGAGGAGGGTGCGAGAAACCTGTCAGCTCACCTGAGTCTTGTCAAGTATTCATCCGCCTGCGTTCTTAACGTCTTCTTCATTTCTCCAATTTCCCCTTCCTTCTCCTTTAATCGTCGTTTAAGTATCTCCAAGACAACGCGAAATTGTTCTTGACTAGACTCTGCTTGTAACTCCATTTGAAGTCTGACATTCTCAAGTTGCTGTTGAATTTCTCGCCGCTCTCGAATTTTCTCCCCCAATGTTCTATCCATATCGAGAATATAGCGCTGGGCGTTCATCAGACTCGATGACTCCGATTCAAAGTATTCGGCCGTCACAGCTGTATCCTTTCCGTTACTTTCTATCGATGACTGTAGTGCTTTAATTTTTTCATTCAATTCTCTTTGTTCGTCTTCACGTTTCGACTGTACCTCGTTACTCATGGCGAGAAACTTGTCTTCCCCATGATCAAGTAATGTTTTCCTCTCGTCTTCCTTCTTTCCCAGGTCCATTTGTTGATGGTGAATTTGTACTTTCTTTTCAATAATCTTTGATTGTATTGAATTGCTCTCCAAACCTGGCGAAGCACAGCGTACTAATTGCACGACGCGTTCTTTGACCTCCTTAACCACTGGGTCGTTTTGTTCGCCAATTTTCTCCAACCCCTCGTTCACAACAACTTCCAAAACTCTCTGATGCTCTAAATGTTTACCCATTAGTACCTCTTTATCGCTCTCGATCTTCTCCAGTTCAACGTTTCGTTCTTGATTCACAGTCTTGACAATGTCCCCGAGTTCCTCCCCGAAACGTTGCTGGCATTCCACTAATTTCTTCCTCACGTCCGCCATTTCAGACATACTTTCTTCCACTCTTTCTTCACAGGATTTCAACACACGTCCCTTTTCACAAAGCTCAGCTTGTGTCGTCGATAATTTTACCTTGCTCTTTTCGTTTGCGCCTTCTAAAGCTTCAAGGTCTTTCGTTAGTACCTTAATATTCTGTACAATCTCACTAATATCCTCGCTCTCGCCAACCTCCTGGTCTGTACATAATTTGTACTGGATCCACTCAAGTTCTCTCAGTTGACTAACGAACACATCTACACCATCTTCTAGTTTCCCCACACATTTAGTAACCTCTTGCTCCTTTTTTTCATAATCCTTTCGACAAGACTCGCGCTCTTTTATATGACCCTCGAGAAGTTCCTGTAATTGTTTCTTCTCTTTTTCAATTCCTTCGAGGCGACGTTGTCTTTCTCTTTCACTTTTCGATCTCTTTCTCTTTAACCGTGTTTCCGCTTCGTTCAACGTCTTTCTTTTCTCCGCTTCGACTTCAATCAGTTTCATTTCGTACTGATCCAACTTAGACCACTCTCTTTGAAGCTGTGTGTCCAATGTCTTTCTGTATTTCTCAAGGTCTTTCTTTGAAGACTCCAAAAGCTCTGTATTCGTAGATTTGACTTTGTCAAAGAAATTCTCCATTTGTTCCTTGAGCTCAGAACGAATGCTGTTTTTCTTTTCCGACAGTTGCTCTCTGAGTATTTGTAAATCTTTTTGATATTGTTGAAGTAAAGCTTCGTCGTTCTTCTGTAGTTCCAGTAATTTCTTTGCTTGGTTATCTATTTCTCGTTCTTTATTTTCCAACGCCAGTTTGTTCTGTGTTTCCGCTTCGAATCTCTCGATTTCCGATTCTTTATATTTTGCTAGAAGTTCTTCCACTTGTTGTCTTGAGAAAGTGTATAAGAATGTTTGAGTGATAGCTGGGAGCGAGGGAGGGAGGGAAGGAAGACCGGCAGGCAGGAAGGAGGGAAAGGAGGGAAGGAAGGGAGGGAGGGGAGGGAGGGAGGGAAGGGAGGGAGGGAGGGAAGGGAGGGGGAGGGAGGGAGGGAGGGGAGGGAGGGAGGGAGGGAGGGAGGGAGGGAGGGAGGGAGGGAGGGAAGGGAGGGAGGGAGGGAGGGAGGGAGGGAGGGAGGAAGGAAGGAAGGAAGGAAGGAAGGAAGGAAGGAAGGAAGGAAAGAAAGAAAGAACGAACGAACGAACGGGGAGGGAGGGAGGAAGGAAGGAATGAATGAATGAGATGGCAAGACAAGAGTATATATAGGTGAGAAAAGGCATAACAAGAATTCCAATTCTGGTGATAGCTAATCGTGACAGTGCACTTACTTTAGTTCATCCACTGTACCCTCCTCCGGTTCGTCGTTTTCGTTAAATTCAATCATATCAACTTCCACGCTATAAAAATACAAGACCAACGCATTCTTAGACAAGAGCGTCTAACCAGTCAGAAGGTTGCCGCTTCGATATCCCTAGCTATCTGGGGCTCAGGAGCATTTCCGGAGTATTTAAGCGAACGACCACCGAACGTCTGTTACATTATACCAAGCTTACAAGCATACCACATGCACTACATGTATTAGCCTGCGTGCAGACACTTTAATCACCGGAAATACAAGCGTCTGCACGCAGGCTATACATATATACATAGCCTTCTTAACACGATTACTACGTCACGTCATGTGACTTACCCAGACTCATCCGTAAGTGGCGATTTCGGTAGCTCACTTGAACCTATTTCATCACGTCTGATAGGCGATGAGGAAAACTGTAAATAGTTGTCCTGAAAACAGCAAAAGCATACCGTAGCGTTAACACAATACCTTGGAGGGAGGGAGGGGGGGGCAGATACGAATTTGCACCTGGGGTTCTGTACTACGGGTGTGGTCTTCGGATTGGTGCATTTTTGTCGAAAAACAGAATTGTATAAAAACTATCTTGACTTACTAGTGATCTAGACGAATACAGTCCTGATCTTCGCTTTTCTCTTAGAAAGGTTGCCTCTTGTGGAAAATTAAATTTTAATCTGACATCTTCGCCAAGCACAATGATGTCACCTAAAAGACATGCATGGTTGTTAACAGGCGAGAACAATATTATGCTGATTATTAGTTAAGGTGCTGTTAGACGATGCGATTTTTCTTGCAAGTTGCAACAAATTTACCCATGAGGGTGTCAGCAACTTGCGAACTTTGTTGCAAGTTGCAGCAAAAAGTAGAACCCATCCAACTTTTCTTGCAACTTGCAACACGGCAAAAAATAACAAAATCGCAAGTTGCTACGGGGTGTTGCACAGTACGATTTTATTGCAACCTGCAACATTCAGGCTATTTGTTGCAAGTTGCAAGAAAAATCGCATCGTGTAACAGCAGCTTAACTCACTCCTGTCCGAGGGCTTCTCCAGAGGTGAATAAAATCGTCTGGCGTTAGCCAGAATAAAATACTAAAGACCAATTCGGACAGGAAAGAGTTAAGTAAAGTTTTCCATGAAACATACATGTTAGCCATGCAGGAACCCTACCAAATTCCCCTTGAAATATCCATAACTAAACTACATTGTCCAGGGATCAATGGTTTATAACAACTTTAATTATAACAAATTTAGTTTGGGGTTTCATTTTAAAAATGTAACGTGCCCTTTTGTTCACCTTGAGATAGCTGTGTTGATTGATTTACAACTTTCTTGTTGATCTGACAATATCCATCCCTTGGCGTTAATATCACTTTAGTAGTATCGTAAGTCATAACGCAGTGTTCATTTTTGATGTTTTCTTCATTAAATACTAAACAATATGAAAAATTATCAATATATGTATCCAAAGAGCAAAACAAAACAAAACAAAACAAAACAAAACAAAACAAAACAATACAACAACACATATTGTAACAACGCATTTTCCTTTTCAACATGCACAATACCTAAATCCTGCTCTACTTGGGCGTTCACATTTCCTATAAAATTATCCCCTTCCTAAAAGAAACATCAAATAGTAAGGAGGAAGTAGGTCAAAAAAAAAAAAACTGCTACCAATACTGAAACTGGAGATGGTTCATACATCCAAAACGTCAACATTTTATGCAAAAAAGAACATGCCTCAGGTATAGCAAAGCAAACACAAGAACACGATGAAGGGCTCCGCTTGAAACGTCAGTACTTCGTTATCGTCAATTTACCACGTTTTCACTTTGCTCTATCCAAAACACTGCCTACGCAACACTCTACTTTTTACACTATCAGATCATACAGGTGTTCCCTACGTGTTGAATGTGGTATTAAGCGAAAAGGTGCTGGTAAAGATGTTTTAAAAGCAAACACTTCAGTTTCGAGCGGATTCTTTGCCAGACGTATACAAACACTTACGATGCTGATTTGTTAACTTACTTTCAAACTAAATATTGTGATGCTTGTGTTGAGTGGATCATCGTCAATGAGCACCAGATGTGGTGGATCTACGTCGATACGTAATGCTGAGCGATGTTTGTGTAAGCCCAAGTCACTTTCCTTGAAGAAAAACAGTGCAGTTGATAGGGCTGTTTATTTAGTGCTAGGTTATGCAGCCTAGATTCTCGCTTCGGACTCATATTTTAAAAATACCTTAAACATCTTTACATATACACATTGGAAACAAAATAATTTAAATAAGCTTTGTATAAATTGTTACCTCAATGATATGTAGTGTATCTTTCCATTTATCTGCCCAAACTCTTAAATGTTTTTCCATTTTACTCTCGGTTCCTTCCAGTAATTTTTGTGCTTGATCTACATTCTCTATACAAACGCTATTTCTTATCTATAATAAACAATAAACCTGATAATGAAGTGATCAAAAAAATAAAATTTAAGACATTTCACGCTATTTTGGGACGATTATTTTCCGACTTACCTGACTCTGATCTCCAGCAATGATCGATTTCAGTCGTTCAATCTCAGTTTTCAGTTCACGAATTAGTTTAACATTTGGATCCTAAGTGACAAAGGTTGACAAATATATTGTGAGAGTGCATGTGCGAGAGAGAGAGAAGTGAGTGTGAAAATGTGAAGGCGAGTGAAGTATTTCTGAGAGCGTGAGCGTCGGTGTGAAGAAGGGAGTGAGAGAGGGTGTGTGTGAGAGGATGTGAGTGAGAGTCAGTGTGAGGAAGGGAGTGAGAGAGTGGGTGAGGAAGGGAGTGAGAGAGTGGGTAAGTGCGAGTGAGAGTCAGTGTGAAGTGAGGGAGTGAGAGAGTGGGTAAGTGCGAGTGAGAGTCAGTGTGAGTAAGTGAAGTGAGAGAGTGGGTAAGTGTGAGTGAGGGAGTGAGAGAGTGGGTAAGTGTGAGTGAGAGTCAGTGTGAAGAAGTGAAGTGAGCGAGAGTGGGTAAGTGTGAGTGAGGGAGTGAGAGAGTGGGTAAGTGTGAGGAAGGGAGTGAGAGAGTGGGTAAGTGTGAGTGAGGGAGTGAGAGAGTGGGTAAGTGTGAGTGAGGGAGTGAGAGAGTGGGTAAGTGTGAGTGAGGAAGTGAGAGAGTGGGTAAGTGTGAGTGAGGGAGTGAGAGAGTGGGTAAGTGTGAGTGAGAGTCAGTGTGAAGAAGTGAAGTGAGCGAGAGTGGGTAAGTGTGAGTGAGGGAGTGAGAGAGTGGGTAAGTGTGAGGAAGGGAGTGAGAGAGTGGGTAAGTGTGAGTGAGGGAGTGAGAGAGTGGGTAAGTGTGAGTGAGGGAGTGAGAGAGTGGGTAAGTGTGAGTGAGGGAGTGAGAGTCAGTGTGAGGGAGGTACATGTGTGAAAGTGAGTGAGTGTGAAAGCGAGAACAGCGCACATACCTCATTGACTGTCGGTGCGTTAATGATATTCTTAGCTCTATCTGCATAACGCAACGTGCTTAACGTCTCTCCGTAACTTAAATCCGAAGGAGATATTGCTATTAAACAGAAAAGAAAAGCATTCCAATAAGTATATATAGTTTAAATATGTCCAGAAACCCAGCTGGCATGGGGACAAGAATGTAACTATATACCTGCTATCATAATCGTCTTTGAGTTTCCCCCCAAACTGTCCTTCAACAACCATGTTAAAATTGAGTCCCGGTACGGAATAAACAACTTTCTTTGATTCGGGTCTGTTTGAGAAGATCTTTCAGCTGCAACGCAATTATATACGCAAAGAAATACAGTTTTCGTGATATTATCGAAACGTCAGTATTTCGTTG
The DNA here is from genome assembly GCA_035771165.1 of Paragorgia papillata. Taxonomy (NCBI): domain Eukaryota; kingdom Metazoa; phylum Cnidaria; class Anthozoa; order Scleralcyonacea; family Coralliidae; genus Paragorgia; species Paragorgia papillata. The sequence goes on along the minus strand of JAWNZC010000250.1, from coordinate 891,883 downwards.
TTAAACCTAATATCTGCAATTTTCCACCTTTTTGCTGTGCTCTATCAAAAACACACGGCAGCACTCTACTTTTTTTCTAAGTTTTATATATATATATATATACATATAGCCTGCTTACCAAGAGTTGATATAACAAGGCCAAGGGTTGTCAAAGATTTGTTAATGTTCCCGCCTTCTTTCAGCCGTTCCCCTGTAGCACCACTTTTAGCAACACGCTCGCTTGAGAAAATAATTTGAAAAAAATCATTAATAATGTATGAGGAAAACACAGAAATGAGTACCATTGACAGATGTCGATAATATTTATCACCTGATCATAAGATGTACTCAAAATTTCTCGGCTTAAACCTGGTTTCTATTTGGTTGCGACGATGTCTTAACGGCCGCGGAAGCGAAGCGTATAGCGACGTGGTTCTTTTCTCATAACAAAAGAAAATACGTTTCAACGCTTCACTTCCGCGACCGTTATAAATAACTACACCAATAAACTAATGAAATGGGTCGTTTTTGAAGCCCAAAAAACTCTTAGCACTTGGCAGTCGCCTCGTGTTTTAAACTTGATAAAACACTGCTGCAAACACTAGTACACTACACTGCATGACTTTGCCACTATAACTTTACCGGTCCGTAAGCAGAAGCATCTATCTGCGCCATCTGTATAGTACCATCTCTATACCATCTGTATATATACCCATCGAAATATAGTAAAGGAAAGGACTGGTTGGCTAATCATGTCTTTCTAAATCATGGCTTTCAGTCTCGTGTCGAGACATATCAAAGGCGCTCCAGGCAGCCGCCATACGACACAGTTCAGACCACGGATCACAGCTAAGATGTTAGGTGTTGATTTTATGGAGGGAGGAAAACCGGAGAACCCGGCGAAAAACCCTCGAAGCACAGGAGAGATCAACTACAACTCTACTCACATGAGTTCCAAGCCCGACAACGGGGTCATTCCCAAGCGGTCACCCATCCAAGTACTAACCCCGTCTAACCGGGCTTAACTTTTTGGTGAGAGGCAGCGCGCTAACAGCACACGCCACCCTGATAGATATACTGCCGAAACAGAGAACGTATATAGGAGTCTAACGTTTCGAGCGAAGGCCCTTCGTCAGAGAGAAACGTTGTATATATACCCTACGCTTATTCTAACGACACTACCGTCTGTTAGCAGGTCTGCACCCGTCTCTGTTTTAATTTCTTAAAGCAAACTCACCTTCCAGCCAGGTCTACTAAATTCACTTTGCTTGTAATTTCACTCGGGAGACCAGCGACGAATTTCGCTTGAGTGAACTTGATGGTAAAAATAGCGTGGGACCTACTACTTTCATCATTCATGTTGGTTGCCGCAGTTGTTCTGAGACAAAAAAAGAAACATCAAACATTTTTAAAAGCAATATTATACCGTAAAAATCGATGAAGATGTGATGGAAAATCAGAAATGTTTCTTTAAAGATACAAGGAAAAAATATTACACTTGATATACGGTAGAAGTAAATGTGTTTCGCGACCAACCTTCGGTGATTTCCTTGATCGAAGAAAGACTCGATAGCTGTATAGTCGGGAACATCGTGTTTTGTCAGTCCTAGAACAACGCAATATACTACTCTTCAAATCACGTTAAATTAAATTACATTTCATATATAACGCTAATGACTACGAATTTTGCAACCTTAGCTCTCCACCAGAGCCTCGGTAGCTCAATGGTTAGAGCATCTGACCGGTTATACATGCAGTATTAGAAAGAACATCGCGTTAAAATTACATCTCACAATGCTAACGCTACCATTAGCTTTCCACCAGACCATTGGTATTTCAATGGCTAGAGTATCTGATGACTTACACCGTCATAGTATTAGAAATTTTCAGGTTCAACGCCTGTCTTGAGCTCAGAAACATATTCTGAGTATTTGAGCTTGATGAACGTTCACCTAACGTCTGTTACATTACACCAAGCTCACACATGTACTACATGTACATTTTAATCCAACTTTAACTACATCCAATAGAAACTTTTTCAAAGCAAAATCAAATCACGACCCAACGTTTCAACACTCCAACCTAGTGTCTTCATCATCATTGGAAAGGTCCCAGAGAACTGCTAAATGAGGTAACCTCAGTCATTCATATCCAACCAGTGCAATTCATTTGTGCTTCAGAAATCTTTCAACATGCAGTAAGAAATTACCTTGAACATAAGGACCTTCTTTGGGATGTTCCCTCACTCTTAACTTTGCAGGAGAGATCTCCTTTCTGTCACGGCATGGTGCCCGCAACAAATCCAACACTTGCTCGTTGTAGATTTCTAAATAGCTGATATTTTAAAATGACAGTTAAAATTAGGATGGATGGATGGAGGAAGGGATGGACAGGAAGAGGAACGAACGAACGAACGAACGAACGAACGAACGAACGAACGAACGAACGAACGAACGAACGAACGAACGAAAGAAAGAAAGAAAGAAAGAAAGAAAGAAAGAAAGAAAGAAAGAAAGAAAGGATCCACTTCATTCATACCTAACTTCAATCCTAAATGACTCCTGGTTATTTGAATTATTCGAGACATGAGCAAACAAACCCTACACAATTGATTACAACCTTAATGTTAACACATTCAGGTACAACTCCTACTGCAGTGCCGGATTAACCTTCCCAGAGCTGGGGGCAAAAATTATTTTAGGGCCATGCACAAAATGAGAGCCATCCCCGGAGTACGGTGAACTGAAAGCATAGGTTGATCGGATCATCGGAGGTTTGTATTTAGCCTACCTCAAGCACCACTCCCCTCCCGCTTACAAACAGAAGGGGGCCCGTGGCTGAGATAGTGTGTGATTTTCTCAGGCTAGTTCGGACTTACAAAGAGAAACTGCATAATTTTTTTATTCATTCATTTTTTTGGGCTGGTCAGAATCTGGGGCTGGGGCAAATGCCCCCTTTGCCCCATAGGTAATCCACCACTGTCCTACTGTACCTATGGTATATTGTACCATAAATACAGTTCTGTTGAATCAACAATGATTCACTATTGGTGGGAATTGGTATACTGTACTATTAAGTTTATTTTTCATAATTATATTAACAGGCAGCAATAATATATAATGGCTTAGGTATTTTAGCTCATGCTGTTATAGTTAAATGTTTAGGCCTGGGGTATTTAATAATTAATACATTATTTAAAATGACCACTATTGCTAATATTACCTTACAAATTCTTGGAATTAATCCAGGGTCAAGCTAGAAATAAAGAAATTGTAGTTGTGTTATTACAGATATCACTTAACTTCCCCCCTTGCTAAATCCAAATTACTTCCAATGCAGCTCTACTCTTTTAGGATAAATAGTTTAAAAGATGAATATAGGCACCATTGAATTCATTGTTCATTTGACATAATGACCACATCAGTATGTTTCCAACCATCTTCCCTATTGTCACTAAATTGTGTTTTATATTAAACTCTTTAAAGTGCCTATGTCATCCTCAGGGACTTTACATATTTATATACTACAGTAATTGGAACATTCGGAGAAGATTTGTAACATATCTTCTCAGGCGAAAATTTCATCTTCATGGATTTTTTTGCCATTAAAGTTGACAGAAGTGATGTTGAAAAAGGAATTTGTCTAATATATGAAAACCACTTTACAGATTCCTCTTTTGACATCACTTCCGTCAACTTTAACGGCAGAAGATATATATTTATTACAAATCTTCTCCGAATGTTCCAATTAGTATAAATATGTAAAGTCCCTAAGGATGACATAGGCACTTTAAACTCTATTTGATTGTTTAAAAACTTGCCTTGTCTCCCATCATAGTGTAGGTCTTTCCTGCCCCTGTTTGTCCATAAGCGAAGACACATGCATTGTAACCTTCAAAAGCAGAATCTAATACAAGTGTGCCCAAATCTTTAAAAACCTTGATAATGGAATACATATTAAAATCAAATTAATGTTCGTGATCTTTCTAAAACATTATTTAAATGCATTCCTGTCATTCCTAGAAATCACAGGGTATAATGTAATGCCTAATTTAATCTATCTATACCTTGATCAATTGTGAAAGGGACCCAATTGTATTTGTGACAAGTGACAATGTCACTTGTTGAAATTTAGATTTTCCATCTTCTTATTGAAATCTAAGCTTATATCTATAGTTATAAAATGTCTATTCTTGACAATTTCACGCCCAAGTGCACTTTAGTGTATTTTGCTTTGGGTAAACATTTGCCAGACAATGTTTACTAATTTACTTGTCAAGGGAAAGTGGGAAACATGCTGGAGTGAAGAGATTTAGCAAACTTAAGCCATTAACTTTTCAACCAAAAAAGTGCTCTAACTTGACTAACTATTTAGCAGAATATTTTAGTTACTGCACTCTGGACTAAATGCCTCACAATTTGTGAAGGAGAACACAGTCTACAGGTGTGAAAAAGGTAGCATGTTAACTGAATAACACCTGGCATGACTGGGACTAGTTTTTGTAAAAAAAAAACAAAAAACAATACCACAGTAACTCTTTGTTCAATGTCAGTGCCATACTTTAAAATATTCATATTCTTTGATGTATGAAAAGTTTTAAATAACAATTAGCAACAAAGAGCCAATATCTCAATACAATAGTTATATAGCATTGGTTAATTATTGAAATATAACTGTTTTTGTCATACTAAATTTAGTTATGAATAACCTCAATCTTTATTCTTGCTCTTATTAAGAATCGTGACTTAATTGCATATCACAAACCACATGTTACCATATCATACTGGGTGTTCATTTATCAATACTGACAAAGTTCTTTCAGGCATATCGAAGTATATATAACAAATATCCAAGGTAATTAGCCAAATATAGGGGGGAAAACACTTTACAAAGCTAAATTGGTGTGTTCATATATTAATTCTAGCTGTTTACTTATTACCAATGTTCAAGCAAGCTGTTATATTATAACCTGAGTGAATTTATGATCTGGTATTATCAGAAACATAACAGCTGAACAGCAGATGGTAAAACGTGCTTCTTTGCTGGATAACAATTCAACAGTTGTAACCGACAGTGCACATGCTATTTATACTAATACACACAATCACAATTATGTCTACCAGATTATATACTACAACTAGAAAACCTTCTTGTGGCTACATGGTGTTAAATACCACAGTATAATCACCTGTTCTTGAGAGGTATAATGATGATCATTTGTCTCGGCTGACCAGTAGGAATAATCATACACAAATTTCTTGCATTTGTTCAATTTTCTATCTCGAACCTGGTTTGTTTCCACACTAGGCGACTATATTCAAAAGCAATCAAAAAGTGGGGGGAAATATGACTAATTATTATCAATACAAGCAATTTATCTTTTGAATAATTATGATAACAGGCTTTTTCTCCAATATTCATAGAAACAACATATATTTAGCCTATCCCTGCATTTTCTAATTTTACTTTACTCCGTGTAATGCTGACAATTTTACTACCCAAAAAAGGTCATCTACGCAAGAATTAATGTCATTAAAATTTTTTAAAAAATCAAATATTAAAAGCATTGTTTCAATCAAAAATTTTTTAACAGTTTGAGGCCTGGACCTCTCCCTGTGCTGAATAAAATCGTCTGGCCAGAATAAAATACTAAAGGCTCGTCTTCAGGTTTCAAAGTGTTAAATATGTTATAAGGCATGCTAATTCATTAAGTTGGCCACCATAGGATCCATTTTATACTAAAGAATTAATTTATAATTATTGATATTTAAACAGCTCTACATCTGGCACGATAGGAGAAAAAAACACCGGAAATACGTCTGTTGGCTACTTCAAAACGTTATTCACGTTCTACACGAAAATAGTGCACGATATTAGGTTTAATTAAAATCTAAAACTGAACAATCTCCTGCGATAAGGTCAACGTGCAGCTGTTAATATTCAGTAGCCATTAGTTTGTTATACAAAATGCAGCCCTTTTGTTTAATTGCTTTGTGTCATTGTCTTCAATGAGGTTCGAATATGAATACTGTAATATTCACAGCTGCCAGCAATGCTAAATTTCCTATGTTCTTTACATATACGTATTCAAACAGACAAAGGTGTTCTTCGATGTTCAGCATGGTCTATAATTTGCGACATTTCATCTAAAAATTAAGCAGCGAAGATATGGCGACGACATGGCGAAGATCCGCGATTGTTTTGATTTTGACCTGACATTAATATATCTACAAATATTAATTTGATAATTTTAATCCCCGCAGTAAGAGAGATCATAGACAACTACATATGTTCTTTGCTATTTCTAGAAAGCTTTTTAATAAAATATGATTCTTATTTATTTAAAAGCGGTGTGAAGGTAGTTACGTTAGATTGCAATTAGAGCTGACCTTGAGACCTCGAAGTGTGGTCTGATTGCCTTCCATTCGAACAATAATATTAGCATCACGCTCCTTCTCCCTGTCACAAAATAAAGTCGGACAAATAAAAGCTATCACTTTCAACATCTCAAGCTTTAATACAAGTCTGGTTATTCAAATATAAAAGAGTATTATCTTCAGCAAAGCAAACGTATTTACCTTTCGTTCAAGGGACGGACTCTTACAGCGACTTTAACGGAGCTTGACGAAGCCATCATTTGTTTAGATAAGCAAACTTATATTCTTCTAAACAAACTCACTTCTTTCACATCTCTAACAGTCTTTACAAGTGCCAAAACAATACTTAGGAATGGCATGGCATGACCATATAACGTGACGCCACCGATCGATGGGAAATCAGAATTCACATGCACTGTCAGCACTGACTTTGATTTTGACCACGACCATCATGATCGATCCCATGATTGTTTGACCGTGTCATTTTTATCAAGTTGGATAATTTCCCTTCATTTGCTCATCTTCCGGCGTCAGTTCGTGGGCAAGATTGTCTTGAGTACTAAAACCAACTGTCACAACGTTCACGAGATTTTTACAAAACCGAATCAAGCTTGAACAACCGGAAGCGGCTGTCACACAAAAGACCATTGACCGGAAGTTATAATAATTAAAAGTGAAATGGGTGCAGGACAGAGGGTGCAGGCGATATATTTATTTGCACGCGGGGTCAAGGTAAAGTTTGTATTCCGCACGAGTGACAATCTGATATATAAACAAATGTTGTCCAATGAAATAGACTAAATAATATACGGTATAATTATCCTCTTACAATCGAACGAAAGATGCAAATATCATATGAATATTGATCCCTTGCCTTCGGCATTTATACTGGCACGAATACTAATTAAAAGCACCTTTGTTCATATTCGTGCCGAATTGACGCTTGTTCACACAGCAGATCAGACCGTGGGTGCCAATAATCAGCTTGAGGGGTGTTGATTAGAAAGAGGGGTGCTTATTAGAAAGAGGGCTGTTGATTAGAGAGAATGGTGTTTATTAGAGAGAAGGGTGTTTATTAGAGAGAGGGGAGCTTATTAGAGAGAATGGTGTTTATTAGAGAGAAGGGTGCTTATTAGAGAGAGGGGAGCTTATTAGAGAGAATGGTGTTTATTAGAGAGAAGGGGGCTTATTAGAGAGAGGGGAGCTTATTAGAGAGAATGGTGTTTATTAGAGAGAAGGGTGCTTATTAGAGAGAGGGGAGCTTATTAGAGAGAATGGTGTTTATTAGAGAGAAGGGGGCTTATTAGAGAGAGGGGAGCTTATTAGAGAGAATGGTGTTTATTAGAGAGAAAGGGGCTTATTAGAGAGAGGGGTGCTTATTAGAGAGGGGGGCTTATTAGAGAGAATGGTGTTTATTAGAGAGAAGGGTGCTTATTAGAGAGAGGGGTGCTTATTAGAGAGAATGGTGTTTATTAGAGAGAAGGGGGCTTATTAGAGAGAGGGGAGCTTATTAGAGAGAATGGTGTTTATTAGAGAGAAGGGTGCTTATTAGAGAGAGGGGAGCTTATTAGAGAGAATGGTGTTTATTAGAGAGAAGGGGGCTTATTAGAGAGAGGGGAGCTTATTAGAGAGAATGGTGTTTATTAGAGAGAAAGGGGCTTATTAGAGAGAGGGGTGCTTATTAGAGAGGGGGGCTTATTAGAGAGAATGGTGTTTATTAGAGAGAAGGGTGCTTATTAGAGAGAGGGGTGCTTATTAGAGAGAGGGGGTGCTTATTAAAGAGAGTGGTGCTTATTAGAGAGAGTGGCGCTTATTAGAGAGAGGGGTGCTTATTAGAGAGAGGGGTGATTATTAGAGAGAGGGGTGCTTATTAGAGAGAGTGGTGCTTATTAGAGAGAGTGGTGCTTATTAGAGAGAATGGTGTTTATTAGAGAGAAGGGAGCTTATTAGAGAGAAGGGTGCTTATTAGAGAGAAGGGTGCTTATTAGAGAGAAGGGTGCTTATTAGAGAGAGGGGTGCTTATTAGAGAGAAGGGTGCTTATTAGAGAGAGGGGAGCTTATTAGAGAGAATGGTGTTTATTAGAGAGAAGGGGGCTTATTAGAGAGAGGGGAGCTTATTAGAGAGAATGGTGTTTATTAGAGAGAAGGGTGCTTATTAGAGAGAGGGGTGCTTATTAGAGAGAGGGGGTGCTTATTAAAGAGAGTGGTGCTTATTAGAGAGAGTGGCGCTTATTAGAGAGAGGGGTGCTTATTAGAGAGAGGGGTGATTATTAGAGAGAGGGGTGCTTATTAGAGAGAGTGGTGCTTATTAGAGAGAGTGGTGCTTATTAGAGAGAATGGTGTTTATTAGAGAGAAGGGAGCTTATTAGAGAGAAGGGTGCTTATTAGAGAGAAGGGTGCTTATTAGAGAGAAGGGTGCTTATTAGAGAGAGGGGTGCTTATTAGAGAGAAGGGTGCTTATTAGAGAGAGGGGAGCTTATTAGAGAGAATGGTGTTTATTAGAGAGAAGGGTGCTTATTAGAGAGAGGGGTGCTTATTAGAGAGCGGGGTGCTTATTAAAGAGAGTGGTGCTTATTAGAGAGAGTGGCGCTTATTAGAGAGAGGGGTGCTTATTAGAGAGAGGGGTGATTATTAGAGAGAGGGGTGCTTATTAGAGAGAGTGGTGCTTATTAGAGAAAGTGGTGCTTATTAGAGAGAATGGTGTTTATTAGAGAGAAGGGAGCTTATTAGAGAGAGTGGTGCTTATTAGAGAGAGTGGTGCTTATTAAAGAGAGGGGTGCTTATTAAAGAGAGGGGTGCTTATTAGAAAGAGTGGTGCTTGTTAGAGAGAGTGGTGCTTATTAGAGAGAGTGATGCTTATTAAAGAGAGGTGGTGCTTATTAGAGAGAGTGGTGCTTGTTAGAGAGAGTGGTGCTTATTAGAGAGAGTGATGCTTATTAGAGAGAGGTGGTGCTTATTAGAGAGAGTGGTGCTTATTAGAGACATGTTAAGCTATGTGCACACGGTAACGTTTCCGAGCGTTTTCGTATTGTTTCAAGTAATGAGCTGATTGTTTTCGATTCCCTTGAGAACAGTAAACAATACGTGTTAGTTTCTAGTCTTCTAATTTATAATACATTTTCATGACGTCATTATGGTGTAAGATGCCGGGGACCTGGGGAGAAATTTGCTATAAATGAAACACGATAAACAGATTACACGACGTTCTTCATTTGTAACAGCAACAAAGACGAAATCACGGTCGCCATTTTGTCTCAAACTCCACTGAAAGAGTTTTTCTTTTCAACATTATGCCTTGATTAATCCACCAGAGATTAAAACGACTTCTTGGTCGCGTGAAGGCGTCGAGAAAAGATGAGTGGAGAGATAGTACAACTTAATGTGGGAGGGAAAAGGTAAAAAAAATTATATTGAATTATTGAAAATTATATGAGTCATCTAGATTAGCAATAAACCTATATTATTTCATAATCTTTCTTGTTTTACTAATATATATCTTTTAAAGTGATATCCTGAAACTTAATACTGTTTTAAGATGTTTATTTGCGTAAGGAACTGCTATTTGTATTGTGTATATACATATATTAGTATATATGATATTTGTTAATAATTGACAACAAGGAACAAATTAATATTAGAATACAATAGACCTCTCCGCATGAAGTGCGTGGATTAGGCGTTGAGAAATTTGATTGGCTCTCGCAAAACTTCAGATACCCAAAATTTCAGACATTAGCCAATCAGATATGTCAAAAAGAAAGATCACGTGATCCATTCACTTGACTCGGTGTAAATTGTATATAGTAAGCGAAAATACTTACAGTCAAACCAGATGTTCGTTACCACGCAACATTGCAATATTGAGAGCAACATTGCAATGTTGATTGCAATCGGTACACGGCTAAGTTGCTAAAAATTCGCATTTTAAATATTGAACTTCACACAATATGAAGTTCTATTGAAAGTCAGAATAACTAACTCTAAGTAAACGTCATATTATGTGAAGTTCGATATTTAAAATGCGAATTTTTAGCAACTTGCGAAGAAGTCGCCGTGTACCGATTGCAATCAACATTGCAATGTTGCTGTCAATATTGCAAGGTAGCACGGTAAAGAACATCCGGTTTGACTGTAAGGTTTTGTATAAAAGCTATCTAAGTTATTGCTAAAGATCTAAAAATTGTTTTTTTAGTTGTTGAACTAAAAATGCCTAGCACAGCATTTCTGGCAACAACAATTTTCTTACCAAGATTCAAGGGCAGTGGAACAGGGGGGGCTAGGGGGGCCATAGCCTTTCCAATATTTCTAGCAAGGAGTAAGCCTCCCCCCCTTAATATCTCTTAAGAGGTGGTAAAATACACACTATCATTCTACAGTATTGACAAATTAACCCCTAAAATAAAATATCTGCCACTGCCAAGATTGCATACTACAGTAAGAAAATAATCTGTTCATTGTTGGGGTATTTAGATTATAAAATTAGTATTTCAAGTATTATGAATTACCTGGCTAGGCTCTAGCTAGCATGTTTACAATATAATTACATGCATAGGATGTTTAAAACCATGCTAAATTTATATTTTTACATGCACTACAGGTTTTGTACATCAACACAAACTTTGATGTGGATCCCAGACTCTTTCTTTTCCAGGTCAGAAATATTTTTTTTCTTTTTCCTGATTGATGGACTTTTATGTATGATACATACTGTATATACTATGTATATATGTACAGTATATTTCTAGGCTTTTATATTTTAAACATAATGTATTATTTTTTAAACAATTATTTAGCTTGTTAAGTGGAAGAATTGAGTCTATGAAAGATGAATCAGGAGCTGTAAGTAAAAATATTTCAAGACAGAGTTTGAGTCTGTATTCCTCATATAATCCTCGTATAGAGGGGTTTACTGTATTGGGAGATAGATAGATAGTATTATTAATTTTATAGCAAGATTATTGTTTTTTAAAGATTTTTATTGATCGTGATCCTGAAGCTTTTGTGCCTATCCTAAATTTTTTGAGAACGAAAGAATTAGATTTGAGGTAAGCTTATTTATTTCATAAGCACTTAATGTACCGTACATCTGCAGTTAGAAAGAACAAAGTCTCTGACAAAGGCAGGAATGGTTCTAATATGAAGTCCTATATTTTTCCAGAGGATTAGATTTAAAAGTTGTAAAACATGAGGCTGAATACTATGGAATTGCACCACTTGGTAAGTTCATTGGCTTCATTGATACTTGGTAGTAGCTAATCAATTAATTATTATTTATTTATTTACCCATTTCATGTATTATTTATATATTTGTTTGTTTATTTATTTATTTATATATTAACACACATGCAAATTCTAACAAGGGGGACATACCCCCCATAGGACTCTGGCACTCAATACGAGCCAACGGCGAACTCTAGTAACTAACTAATACCTTGGAGGGTGTAGGTCTGTCGGAGAGGGGTTCGCGCTGGATCTTGCTGGTAAAGCAGCCCCAGACAAGCCTAAACTCGCGAACTAACTAGTTGACCAGTTGCCGAGAATTACCCTCTCCTACAAGAACTACAGTCACACATAAAGTGGAAGTAACTTACCATTCCGGAAGACCAACCCCCAGTTAACATACTGACCTGGCACCACGCCAACGCGAGACAAGGAGCGAGGAAGACGAGGAGGATGACCGCAGGGCCACGGTTGCCAAAAGACGACCCACGTCAGCGGATACTCGCAGAGGACCTGTACAACAACTGCAAAGACAGGGACAGCAAGGCAGGAGCCCGCACTCACGCAGGCCGCCAGCACATGCAATATAGACAAGCAGACCAGACTAGCCACAGCGACGCAGAGGAGCACAACCCACTGACCAGTCCCGGAGAAACCGGGAACCAGCCAGACGAGCTGGCGAAACGCGCCACAACACAAGACCGCACAAGACAACACAAGACAAGCAGCCCCGGAGTAGCCAGGGACACATACACACCTTACGTACATTATCACCCAGAGTAGCCGTGGAACAGACCAGATGTACTGGCGCGACACACAGAAGCGCACCGCGAGGATCCGAGGACCCCCAACACGACTGTGCCACCGCGGGGGGCACAAATACAGACCCCCAACGTCTTGTATGGCAAAGTTGCACAGTACAGACCCACACACACTAGCAGCAGGCCAGAAGGCCACAGCTGAACTAGGAGACCCCCCACACGACTGTGCCAACAGCAGGGGGCACAAATACAGACCCCCAACATCATGTATGGCAAAAGTTGCACAGTACGGACCCACACACACTAGCAGCAGGCCAGAAGGCCACAGCTGAACTAGTAGACCCCCCACACGACTGCGCAACAGCAGGGGGCACAAATACAGACCCCCAACGTCTTGTATGGCAAAGTTGCACAGTACGGACCCACACACACTAGCAGCAGGCCAGAAGGGCCACAGCTGAATTAGTAGACCCCCCACACGACTGCGCAACAGGAGGGGGCACAAATACAGACCCCCAACGTCTTGTATGGCAAAGTTGCACAGTACAGACCCGCACAAGCAATAGCAGCAAGCAAGCAGGCAACAGTGCAAGGACCCGCACGAGCAGCACCCGCGGACCCGCGAAGAGTCATGATAAGACGCACTGCATGGCACGCCTACCGCCAGAATTCCGAGCAGCGAGGAGGCCGACAGGGAAGGGGAGGGAGGGAAGCGACCCTTACGAGAGCATAAACTCAACTAAACCCAAGGCTAAGTCGGAGAGGCCACAGGCTAGGGGTAACCGGAAATGCCCGTACTGAAATCGACACAAACACTTTGCCTGGTGTTAATTATTTTTATTACATAAATCCATTTTATTATTTGTTTATTTGTTGTAACTATGTACGTAAACGTTATATTTAAAATTGTTAAAAAATTAATTTATTGGGTTTTTTTTTATTTAGTGAAACGTCTGTCCCTTTGTCAAGATATTAGTCATTCAAAATGTGGAAATGTGTTTTTTCATGGATATCTGAATCATGCAGGTAGCTTTTAAAACTAACAGTTAAGCAAAAATGTACTGTATATAACTAGTCAATGCTTTTTGTCTCTTCTTTACTGATTTATTTTGTCTTTTTCTGTCTACTTAGCACTTCCAAAGATTCCTGTTAAAACATACCACCAGCTTACTGAGGGTGACATTCTTAGCAGAACATCAATTAACTGTGATCAATACAAAGGTTCAACAAGAGGCATTATTGATAACTTATCAGGTAGGGTGTGTTTAATTAAGCAGCACTTAACTTGCTTAACTTTTTGAGAAGCTTTTAAAATAGAAACCAATTCAGACAACAATAAACTTCTTTTTCAGATCTTGATAGAGTTCAACTTTTGACTGGTCATCATAATTGGCTTGCCATAGCATATCCAAGATGTGTTTGTTGTTTCCAGTAAGTATTGTGACTGTAGTTTGAAAATTATCAAACTATTTACTGAGAGATTATTAACCAAGAACATTGTCTGTACGGGAAAATATCAGACTGATGTCTTGACAGTACAGACTGAGCTGCAGGTGAGGTTCATACAAAAAAGACTGAGATCTGATATTTTCCCGTACAGACCGAGTAAACGAGGTTAATAAAGCATTTATTATATGGCTATTTCAAGGTTTTGGATAATTATTGTATCAAACTTAGTGTGAAAACCTTAGAAATTCATGCGAGCAAAATCAACATCCGGGACAGCGGTCCTGATACGGAAAAAGACAGCCTGTGGTCCGGATACGCATTTTTACAGACCGTGCATTGACCAATCAGAACTCAGGATATTACAAAGCCATATAATAATGTCAGTTAATCCTCAATTGTATCCACTATCAACATAACATACAATCATGTACAGTATATCCTGGGGGTGTTTTAATGCTTTTTTTTTTTGCACTAAACTGGTGGTGCTACAATTTTAATTCTTGATTTAATGTCCTAATATATTATTTTACAGACTAACAGATCACAAAGGCTGGGAACAAGTGTTTACCAGTCCATTTCTTGATGAAACTGTGGAACATCTTGCTCTTAATACAAGAGTTATGGGACAGTGGGGAGACAAACTAGTGGCTGCATCATCAGGTACATTGGAGAGCTGGTTCTAGTTTTGGTTTTGCAATTAATACTCCTAGGTGCAAACCATTTAATCGTACATAACACTCAACTTGACCTTGCAATATATTCATTGGAGAACTGAACCAAATTAATGTACTTATTTACACCATATTGGGAATGACTGAAATTCTCAAAAACATGTTAAAAAACACACTCCTAAACTGCTAAAATTCTGAGATTATACAGTATTATTGTTTTAACAGGGAGTAAATTCCATCTTTGGAATTGTACACAGAGCTCTGAAATTGGTAAGAAACTTGCTTAATACTTGTACAGTAAGATTAACAACATTCTCATGTGTTACATGAAGTGTTGATTGATTGAAATATGTTTCCATCTTTGTGAAATAAAGGTTATACTTTGATTCCATGTCACATTTTAGGTGAATTTGACCTTGGTATCCAGATTGATGCCTTGTTTTTTGTTGGTTGTCAAGTTGTTGCTATAAGTTACACTGGAAAAGTTGGGATATGGAACTCGAGAATGCCAAGACACTGGCAGGTAAATTAATGATTGGTTGGGATGGTTTTACAGCTCTGGGTAGGCACGCAGGCAATTTACAATTACTTGTGTATCTACGCTTTACTCAAATTATAAGAAACCTCTACAGAGGAGAGAGGTTTTTGAAGATAGATTACTGATACCAACAGAAGTTTGTTTCAGATTTTGATTTACTTTAAATAACGTTTTTTGTGAGCTAATATTTTGATTCAAATTTTCTTGCTAAGGTTCAAGAAGTTATTCCTATATCAAGCTATGACACAGGGGGAACTTTGCTTCTACTTGGCTGCAGTAATGGATCAATTTATTATATTGGTATGTAAGGTGGTGATTGTGATGCACTGGTGGTTGGGTGGTGGTATGGTGTGTTGGTAATTTGGTACAGTACACTAGTGGGGTGATAGTAATGATGGTAACTGTCTGGTGTGCTGGTGGTTTGGTGATGGTATGTTGTGGTGGTGTAGTAATGGTAGTGGTATGGTGTGCTGGTGGTATGGTGCCCACATAATGTGGAAATGATTATTGGGGTGGGGTGGGGTGGTGTGGTATGATCATGATGGTGGTAAAGATCTTAGTGGTGATGATGATGTTAATGATGGTATTGTGACAGTGTGGTGATTAGCAGACTGTGCTAGTTGTGTTCATGTTAACACCATTGCTGTTATTATTACTATCGTTGCCATTGTTCTTATAGACATGGAGAAATTTCCATTACGAATGAAGGATAATGATTTACTGGTGACTGAGCTCTATAGGGACCCAAGAGGTGAAAAAGTCACAGCTTTAAGTGTCTATCTCACTCCTAAATCATGTGAGTATTCATGACACTTTGTTAGTCTGCAGAAAGGAAAAACATCTTTATTTACATCTGATAAAAAAATCCTCCTGATTTTGATTTTCTCGGCTAAGGGCCTGTTCACATGAGGCGAGTTATCTCGGGGGGTAGGGTTATCCCTATCCCCCGAGATAACTCGGTGTTAGTTTATTTCCATGTTAAAAAAGTAAACCGTTCACATGAGACCGAGATAACTCGGGGGATAGGGATAACTCGGTCGGAGCGATAGGGTAACCCTAGCCCCCGAGTTATATCTCTACCTCCATGTGAACGCTTTCACCCGAGTTATCTCAGGGGGTAGGGTCAACCTAGGCATGCGTATTTATGCTGTTGCTCGAGATAACTCGGGGTGAAGCGTTCACATGAAGCTAGGGTTATCTCGGGGGCCAGGGACAACTAGGTAGTTGCGTTTTATCATGTGAAATAGGGTCAACTTTGACCCTAGCCCCCGAGTTATCCCTACCCCCCGAGATAACCCGGTCTCGTGTGAACAGGCCCTAAGACAACGTTGTTTTTTTAAAATTACTACGCCAGTGAAGTTTACCAAATGGGTCGTTTTTGAAGCTGTTCAAAACATTTGCAGTTGTTCAAAACATTTGCAGTACGTGTTGTATATCAGATCGGCTATCGTCTTGTGTTTTAAATCTGATAAAATACTACAGCTGCTCATGTTTTAAATATTACTTGTTAAACTTATTAATAATTCATAATGTAAACATAATGGAATTAAATCAGTTACTGAGACGTTGTTTGTGTTTTCATTTCAAATCAGATAAACGGCTTCTCGTGCATGATATACAGTACGTGTATTACTTAATATGTGTACTTTCTTGCAGCTATCAGTGGTGGAAACTGGATTGAAATTGCGTATGGTACTGAATCAGGCGTGGTCAGGATAATAGTTCAACATCCTGAAACAGTCTACGCAGCAGGACATGGTCCGCAACTTTTTCAAACATTTACCGTGCATCGTTCACCTGTTGTTAAAGTCATGTTGAGTGAAAAACACCTCATATCAGGTACATTGACATACAGAAGCTCTGTTTTATTCTATTTTATCACATTTTACTCTGATGAAAGGCTCCGTTCGAAACGACAGTATTTCATTACTAAGAACCTGTTTATATGATCCCAGGAATGGAGCAAAAAAAGCAAAAACTCACCTTAATTCTATGTTCGAAGTTATTTCACTTTTATTCAGTGTTTTGTTTCTAGACCTGACCGTTTGGTCGAAATTCTGACCGTAATATTCAAAGTTACAAGCATTGCAGTTCAGTAAATTTCATCCCGGTGTACCGGGATGTCGCGTTCATATGGACAAACATTTGTCCGCCTGACCGGGATCCGATTGCTTCGATATAAACGTAACTTGGAAAATAACAGTAAATTATCTGCAAGCCGAGATCCCAGTACACCGGGACATCTAAACACGCCCTAAAAATCGCGGCAGTTTACCATCATTTCACTTTTTAAACAATTAGAATACAACTCTAAGCTGTGTTGTATATTAGTTTTTGTTTTTTCCTCAGTGTGTTCTGATTATAATCACGTACGAACATGGAACGTGACGAGATTTCGTGGAATGTTATCCACACAACCAGGATCAACCCCCCTGGCATCTTTCAAGGTAGTTTCTCTGGAACATTCTGAACCACACCCAAGTTGCTCATCGGGAAATATGTTAGGTAAGTCGGAAAATGCATTTCATAAAATAATTGTTTAAAGGGGAAGAGCAAGAAAAATTACAAGTACACATTTTTTAATTTCTGATTAACAAACTTTCTTGCGATGGTAATCCAAGTAAACAAAACAACCCTTGTGCCAAACAACATCACTAATTCCGACAGTTAGTACTTTGATTATTTTAGAGTAGGATGACTAAAGGTAGAGCATTTCGATTATCAGAATTTTTTGAGAGTGTTTCTTCAAGTCTCGAGGAGAGTTAATCTATGTTACTTTATTTTAAGGTCCATTCGGTGATCGTGATGACCAGCAGATATTTATGCAAAAGGTCGTGCCAGATGCTGATCATTTATTTGTAAGATTAGTGTCAACTGGAAAACGGTTTGTAAAAATATTATTTTTGTAATTTATCTGGCTTTAGCGTTCGTTCGTTCGTTCGTTCGTTCGTTCGTTCGTTCGTTCGTTCGTTCATTCAATCATTCAAAGCTGTTTACATTACGAGTATTCCACGTCTAAAGTATTCTTCACAATTCCTAGAATTTGTACCATTCGTTCCGTGGACGGCAGTAGGATTATGGCTTATTGTGTTAATGAATGCGACGGTTCCAGTGGTATGGGATCCAGGCCCCGACGCTATCTCTTTACTGGACATTCTAATGGATGTATTCAGGTATACTACTGCTTGATGAAGACTGCACTAAACAACACCGCCACGAAACAACAACACCAGCAACAACACAAACCAACAACGACACCAACACAACAACAACAACAACAACAACAACAACAACAACAACAACAACAACAACAACACAATGACACAACAACGACAACACAACGACACAACAACACCAGCAACAACACAAACCAACAACAACAACAACAACAACACAAGAACACCAACACACCAACAACAACAACACGACACAACAACAACGACACAACGACACAACAACAACAACAACAACTTCGTCAACAAAATAAACAACAAATTATTTCTTATGAATGAAATCTTTAGATGTGGGATCTATCCTCAGCCTTGCAACAAGCCAGTAAGCAACCAGGTAAGTCAATCCAGTTGGTTTAGCGTTAACTTTGTCGAAGAAGTATATATTCATACGTTTTAGACCAAAGTTTGTCCAAATATTATTAACGCTGGCGCTGATTGGAAAATGTGGCACACCCTATGAGTAACCCCTAAACCACGAATACCAAGTCTCGTTTTTCGCGTTAAAATACCATTTCGTGCCTTGAGGCTTACAAGTGAGGCTTGCTGGTGAAGATAAAATGCGTTGTTGTGTCAGTAATACTCTGTTCTCATTACTGTTCTAGATAACTCAGCAATGGGTGGTCCTACCCAGGATGAACTTTTACAAGTCTTGGAACATTGTGACTTAAGCAACTCTCGTTGCACAACACCAAGCGTCTCTCCTGCCGCCTCCTTGTACAACGCCTCGGGTGGAAGTAGGTTCAAGTCCGCAGCGTCCTTGTGCGAGACCCACCTTGCGGGTAGCATTGAAGAAGAACACGATCTGGAAATGGCCAACGAAATTCAAGATGATATACACAACGGCAGACATGCTGCTGGAGAGGGGCGCAATACTACTATGCAACAACAGCAGAGTCGACCTACGTATTTTGTTTCACAATGCTAAAATACAATGTTCCAAAGTAGAGTAGAGTGGTGAAGTACTGTACATGAAGTCAGATTCTAGAAAGTCGGATTTTTGCGGTGTCGTACTACCAAAATCAGTAAAGTGCTCGTTGGGTGCGTCAATAACAAACCCCACGCAAAGGAATGTAATCACGTAAGTGAAAGAATGCAGTCTTTGCAGAAAATTTATTTCATACGGTTCTTTATTATGGCAGCGTTCGACGTTACATCTAAAGAACGCAAACACTACCGTAGGAAGTCCACGACATATTTACATCGTGTACGTATAAGGCGTTGACTTGCGAGATCTTTTTAACGATCAAAATGCCTTTGTTTACCTCTCTCATGTCATTACCTTCCTTTGCGTTAGGCTTGTTATTAACACGTCGTTATTTTGGGCCCGACTACTGATTTTGGTAGGATTTCAATTCAACAATTACAGTAAATGCGATAGACGTGTCTACAGCCTGAATAGACAGCCTGTAGCTGGCGAGTATATTATCAGAGTTTTTGTTTGGAATATTTGATCTAACTAACCAGAAACTTTCTTAGTTTTCTAGTCAGGAAAATGCAGTTTTCATGCATTTGTTTTGTTTTGCTAGTTCAAAAAAGAATCTTACTTTTTTTTACGTTAACTTTCTCTGCTCTTGGGAAGAAAAAGATAAGCAGAGAAGAACGTAGGCAAAGGACAAAGATCATCTGGCCAAACTAGGTTTTCCCAGAATCTTTTCTTGTAAATGTAGAAATTAATTGTATTTATAAATTGCCATTATTTACAGAATACGCCATAAAGGTCGAATTTCTGGGTGAGTTTGTGAGAAGATAGGCATGCAGTAGACAAAAAGGACAATATGTGTTCGTACAGTAAAGGCCTGGCCAAACGCTTTCAACATTTCATTCAACATTGTTGAATTCAACCGTGATTCAACATGTTGAAAGCGTTCGGCCACCCTGTTGAATGATGTTGAACGTTGTTGAACGAAATTTGAACATGTTCAAATTTTCGTTCAACATACGTTCAACAATGTTGAACAATGTACGTTCAACAATGTTGAACGATGTTGCATGAAATGTTGAAAGCGTTTGGCCAGGCCTTAAGTAGAGTGGTGTGTGGGCAGTGTTTTAGATAGAGCAAAGTGAAAAGATGGTAGGTTTTTGGCAACGGAAATCTGTCGTTTCGAGCAGAGCCTTTCATCAGAGTGAGGTGTGATGAAGTGCTCCGCTAGAAACGTCAGTTTTCATTACCAAAAACCTCGGCAGTTCACAGTCAAAATGGAAATACCTTCCCACTTCTTCTTCTGTAGTTCGTTGCGTATTACTGTATTTTATGTAGCTGCTACCAAAGCCTGAGAAATATTTTTGTTAAAAACTGTACAAAAATAGTATAATTTAGCTTCAAATGGCATTTAATCATAATACAATGGATGTTTAACCCAAATCGATACCAACAGACGAATATACATTAAGAATTGGCGACTTTTATCGCTAGACTTTCCTCATGCTTCAGTAGCGGCTACAGAAATACACAACAAACTACATAATCGAAAGTGGGAAGGTATTTTCATTTTGACTAACACCTTTTCACTGTGTTCGCACATATACGTACTTAAACAGAGATATATAATGTAGAATGAGAGAACAATATAGAATAGCTTTACATAATCGTATCGAAATGTACGACAATACAGACAGATTCATAGAAAATTAATCATAAAAAGTATAATAGGACGCACTACTATTTTGAAATCATAAAAGTAAAGATCTGTCACAGCACAATCATTGTTATTATAAAAAAGAAAGCAAGTGAAAGACTCGTAAGTAATTTTAGATTAACAACCTGAGATGACCGTGGAGATTTCTATCACAGAAGTAAAGAAACGTTAAACAACTGAACAATACAACCACAAGGAACCAAATGGACTTCATCTATCCATTCTTGGGAAACGCTTTAGAACCAAGAAGTAACCAGTATATTCTGAATTATTTTGGGTTAGAAGTGGTTGTTTGAAGAAACGCATGATTTGGGGTACATGCAAGTGAAAAGAGAATTCTGTTCTGACGTGTTGATAGAAATGCTTGGAAACACAGCATTTGCTTTAATCATCATGTTATTGGACTTCTCCAATAAAACGAGGTAGGTTCTCCTTGAAAAGATGTGCATGCATTTTAGAGTTTCGTACTTTTAACGTTGTCCTGACATGATGCATTAATATCACAGCATATACTTCTATTTTCTTTATAGCAAAAAATTCCACGAATCGTCGAAAAGAACTAGATCATCTTTCAGGACGGTGAAAACATTTTGGTTCATAACTTTGAACCCTGTGAAAAACAAGGTGGACATGGAGAACTGGGGAGGAATAATGCAAACCGTAAAGGTAGGAGTTTGTAAAAGTAACCGAGATACATGTCGACTACCAGTGACGTCATATGACTTCACCCATGACGTCATGATATGACGTAAATGATGACGTCAGAATTGAAAAGAAAATATCGCTGTATGTCGAACCTGAGCCAGCGTGCAAAACTGAAAACTCCAAAGAGCCCCAAAACACGAGATGCATGCATAAATATTTCAATAACTTTCAAACAATGAAGTAAATAAAATGTTTACAATTTTTTGAGAAAATCTTGGAGCTAAAAGTGACATAATTTAAATTAAGAATAAAACTTTAGTGTTCTGTTAAGATAAGAGAAACAAAACTTTAGTTTATTCTGGCATATTTAAAAAAAACAACAACAAAAAACAAAACAATTTGATTGTAGAGCAAAGAGATGCAATTTAATTGTAGAGCAAAGTAGAGGCATATACTACATTAAATTTATTCTTTATTTGTTTTCAAGAGTTAAAGCCAAAAATTCTGACAATTATAATTGTAACCATTTCTTTACTAACTGTGGTGTAGTTCTGGAAGGCTGTCACATCCAGTAGTTGTACAATCAATTTTCTTGACTTTTATTATTTAAATACCAAAAAAATGCAGCTATTAATCCACCTGGCTTTGGTAAAGATTCATTAAGTATGAACTCCTTCATTTCTTTTCTTGGCAAGTAATAAATTTCAATGCTCTCTCCCTCAGCCACATTACCACCTCCCTTGTTGATAATCATCTCATCTGTAACCTCGGCATAAAACATGGATTGGACCGATCCAGAAATACCAACTGAATTATGTGAGGAAAATATCTTCTCAAATTTCTCCTGTGGAACATCATAACCACATTCTTCTAAAACTTCTTGTTTCATAATAAGGTTTAAAGCAATGTCTTTGTCTACAATTCCAGCACAAAGTTCATAGGTGATACCATCACTGATTGGGGCTTTCATTTCAACAGGGCCGTTTTCATCTTGTTTGACAGTAGTTTTGTTGTTCTGCTTGGTTAATGACCTGTTTTTATGCATGTATACAGCTATAAAGAGGAGAAAAAGTATTGTTCCTGCTGAAGGACAAATAATAAGATCCTTGGTCAGAATATTTAGTGTATATAAACTAACTAGTAAACTACTGTGCATACGGACAGTACTGTATGTGACAGAATAATTGCCATATATATATATATATATATATATGGAGGTTTATAACTTCATATATTTACCTGGTCTAAATTGCTTCACCAAAATGAATGCATCTCTTGTCTTATTAAAAAGCAGAGCTGCTACACTTTGAGTAAAAAAATATATATACAGTACATGAGAATTATACCTCAACATATGTCACTTTTGTAAGAATGAATTACTATGTTACACTGCTTCAGATTTTAGGAAAATAATAATTAAAAATTTTTGCCAAGTAGGCTTGCTGCTAAAAGAAAAAATGCCAAATAAAAGAAAATGCTAAATGGTCCCTTGTGTTTATATAGCTTGATGGCAACATGAGATTGAGTTGTGAGAATTTGAGCCTGAGCTCAGTAGGTGAGGGATCGCATAAGTTCTTTTGAATTTCTGACAAATTCATTCAAGTGTTTGCATCAGGTTAATAAATAAACACCCAGCCATTTTCTGTTTCTTTTCTGTTCTTTTATATAATGCACCTGTCAATGTCTTCCCCGCGGGGAGGGAGGGCAGGCATACCCAGGGGAATTTGACATTTTCGGTTTCCCTCCTGTCAAATGGCCCCTCCAAAATCACATTGTGCTGGGCAAAAATTGTCAAATCTCCCCACCCGGGGTTCAAAATCTCCACTGACAGCAAGCACACATTCATTAAACGTGTACTTTGTCTATGTTTTCTCAGGGGCCCCAAATCATAGTCAAATCCCCTTGGTATGCCCGCCCTCCCCCCCCCCCCCCGCGGGGAAGACATTGACAGGTGCATAATATCAAGACCAAAAAAATGCTGTGACGTCACTGGTTGCAAACGCATAAACGACACTCTGCAAAGTGCAAACCGAAACGAAAGAAATATTGATATTCTTGCGTTCACCTGTCATGAACAGCTACATAATCCCATGCTCTGTCAACTCCATCCTAAAGAAGGCAATTTTGCAAGATCAAAACAAGTTTTTACATAAAAAAACGACAATATTATATATTTATATAGAATACATGCCAAGACGTTTATTGGATCACTGATTTCATTCTTGATATAAATCAGAACAGAATCAACTTACTTGATTGAATTGAACCCTAGCTGTTTGAATAAAATTTGAGTTTATGCATGGGACGACTTTCATATTTTTTATCACAAGGTTATTCATATCTTTAGCCATCTCAGTAGCCATCTCCATTCTAATTATATATTTCTATAATTCCACGACCCAATCTCGTACCCAGAGCCTTCGCGTGCAAACATGAAACATGTTGCCGCTTCAAAAGAAGCCGCTTTCAGCTAGCCAATCAATGGCCTTCGTTTGCGTGCGGCGAAGGTTCTGGGACGAGATTGTCCATATTAATTCAGGTGAAATTGGCTGAGACGCGTCACGTGCCGGTCCGATATTTTCTGGTAATGACCGGGCCAGATTACGGGTTTTGTCAGTCATTTTGTTTATAAAAAAAACCCACAACAACAGGACCCTGAAATTGGGAGAGAGAAAAACGTGAATTGCCTTACGTTGAAAGCCGAAGACGGTCTTCGAGCAGCGCGAATTCATTTCCCAAAGATTTTCACTGGTGCTACGGAAAACTTCATGACGGCAGCATGTTTTGCTAAAGGACAAACAATAATTACAAACGCAGCCGTAGAAACTGAAGTCATTGACCTGGCTAACATGTTGAACAAGATGAGAGCAAAAACACAAGTAGACGAGGAGAGAAAGATGATTACCATTGATGGGCACGATTTTTCTGCTTGCTATCAGACACACAGTAATTCCAGATAGAATAGAAGCCACTACTTTTTCTTTTTTTGGTTAGTTACTGTTAATTTTTTTATGTCGGGTTTTCTGGCGTTATTTTACATTATTTCTTGTATTTTCTGTTTTTATTTGTTTGGGTGGATTTTTTGTTACGTGCATTTTGTTTTGTTTTTTGAGTTTTGTTCTTTTTTTTATTTTTGTTACATTTTTTGGGGTTTTTTTGTTACATTTTTTGTTGTTGTTTTTTTTGTTACATTTTTTGTTTGTTGGTTTTTTTGGTTTTTTTTTTGTTGTTTTTCTTCTACGGTATTCATTTTTTATCATCAATAACAAAACATGAAACAATTACAACGTTATAACTTAATGAAAGCAAAAACAAATTATTGCTTAATGCAGTACAGGAATACTAAATTTTAAGCTAATAGACTGTCCCTAAGAATGTTTAAAAAAGAGTACGTGAGTAACAAAATCCTTTATTTCTAAGCCAGAATGTCTTGAGAATGGAAATTACCGCCTGGCACCGCCGGAGAAGCCTCGACGAGTTTCTTCCGGCACTTTCTCGATCTTTGCACCACACTGCTTTAACTTTTCTTCGAGATTTTCGTAGCCTCGTAGGACGTGCTCAATATTCTTGACGACTGTTGTTCCTTCAGCAGCTAACGCAGCTATGATTAAAGCCATACCGCCTCTAAGATCAGTAGCTTGGACAGGTTCAACCGTTCCTGTCAGTTTAGGGACGCCATGGACGTGGTAAACACTATCAGATTTTTTTTCGATCTTCGCCCCCATCTTTTTCAAATACTTGACATGTTTAAATCGACCATCGTAGATTGTGTCTTCCAATCTAGATGTTCCGTTAGCTAGCGTCATGAATGTTGTCCACTGGGGTAGAAGATCGGTGGGAAACTCTGGATAGGCACCGGTTGTGATATGGACTGGATTTATCTGACCACTTCTCTTGATCTCCAACCCATTGGGTTTTGGTGTGACTTGCACTCCTGCGGCTTTCAGCTTTTCAATGACTGGCACGAGTATTTGTTGGCCTACTCTCGGATCCATCTTCAAAAGCAATGTTCCACCAACGATGGCAGCTGCTATGGCATAGGTACCAGCTTCTATTCTATCTGGTATCACTGTGTGTGTGGTACCAGACAGAACTTGTTGACCATCAATGGTAATCATTTTTCTCCTCTGGTCTACTTGTATTTTAGCACCCATACTGTTCAACATGTTAGCCAGGTCAATGACTTCAGGTTCTACTGCTGCGTTTGTAATTATTGTTTGTCCTTTAGCAAGACATGCTGCCATCATGATGTTCTCCGTAGCACCAACAGAAATCTTTGGGAAATGAATTCGCGCTGCTCGAAGACCGCCCTCAGCTTTCAACGTAATACAACTCACGTTTCCTGTACGGACCTCTTTCGCTCCCATTTGTTTTAGAGCATCGATATGGAAATTCACAGGGCGTCCACCTTTACCAATCTCACAACCTCCCGGAATAGGAACTTCAGCTTGTCCAAACCGTGCCACGAGAGCACCCAAGACAAGAAAAGAACCTCGGATTTTAGTACCGGCGCTAACATCTTTTGGCGAAGAACGGGAACGACGCGAGTCTAAGGTTAATGTGGAACCATTGCGACTGACTCGGACTCCGTACGACTCTAGTTGCTCTATCATATGCTCGATGTCGGTTATCTGAGGGACATTTTTCAGCGTTACGACTTCCTTTGTTAACAGACATGCTGCCATTTCAGGTAAGGAAGCATTTTTCGCGCCAGATATCTGAATGCTTGCACCTGACCGAATGGGTCGACTGCGTGAAATCATGAGTTGAGCCATAACTTCTTCTTTTTCTGAGATATTCCTACTTTTGTGTCAACTTTTGTGTTCCTACACTTGTGTGTGTTTCGAAATCTAAGCTAGGGTTTATATAGTAGAGGATTTATATATTTTTAGAAAATATCATCATGATGATAGGGAATTATTTGAAAAAATTTCCCCACTTTTCCAGTGACTAAGGAAATTTTGTGCTGACTTTAGTTTTAAAAATTGCCGGTGACATTATAGTTTAATATTTGAATATGACGTATGCCTATCTAAATTTAGATTAATCCGTTAATAATCGACCAGGCGACGGCCAGCTCTCGAGAAATCCCGATTGCGAAGCGAATGTTCTTCGTTCTCTTGGACTTAAATCGTTTCATCTTGTAGAAGCTCTAGTTTCCTTGCGAATAAAAAGGTTTTATTTTGTGTGTTGTTGTATATAAAATGTAAGTTTGTCTTCCTAAGTCAAGTATATTTCAGTTTGAATATATTTTTAGTTTGGGGTATTCAATGACGTGATTATAAGCCTAGGGAAAGCACCTCTGGTCAGTGTCACCTGTTGGGCGATGTGCAAAATATTTGCTGACTCGAAAATAAAATACAGAAATTGCTAGCTTGTGGTTTTAAACTGAAACGGACGTGTAAAATGCGTTCATGTTAGTATCAATTTATATGTTTAACAACTAGATCATGTGAGGTAATAGTTTAAATACGAGACTGAAAGAGTTTTCCCTCCCATTTCAAAACACAGAGAGGATTTGAAAGATTCAACGTGGCAGAGAATCAGTGAAGCGATTAAGCGAAGTTGAGTTTTTTTTAACGAATTTCAATGTGTCCTGAAGTCAGAGAACGAACTTTTAACAACTGTTAAAACTCGTTGCCTCAAACCAATCTGTATTTTGCGAGAGTATCGACATGTTAACCCAATTTTAGTCATATCTTCCACGCCATTTCAAAACCTTCCCCACGGCATTTGAATAATTTTCTTTGCTTTCATGCTAACAGATTAAATAATAAGTCCAAAGCACGCTCGCGGTTTCAAATATCAAATTAAACATGCCTGAACTCGGCTGACATAATGAATCAATTTCTTGCTTTCGCGTTTATCTCATCGCTAGAACTTTTCGGTTTTTACTTTGTAACCCTATTTAAGTATGAAGAGTATATTAGTGTATATATTATGTTATTCATCAAAGCTTTGTTATATTTGTCTGTATTTATTCAAATTCTTCTCAAATCCGGAGATATGTGTGAGCGGAATTTGTAGCGGAATCTTAAAACGTTTGGTTGAAATTGTTCCGCGTTCAGACCAGTTTCAGTTGTTCTATTCCGACGATCCATTTTAGATATTAAACGCTTAAGTTTATTCTACTTTCTTTCGAATGAATATATATAAATATTGTTATTGTCCTGACTTTATATACAGTACACTATGTATATACTGGATATAATGTCTAAGGACTGATACATATTTTTTATGAACAAAATATGACGAGAAAATTATAGCAATATTTATTGAAAAGATTTGGTTTATTTCGAAGAGTCTAGGGAATCTTTGCCTCTTATAATGCGATTTTAGCGTTTTAGCCTAGCCACTAGCTTATAGTTGTATATATATATATATATATCAATTATTATTTATACTTCATTGGCTATCCTTGTTATTTTTGGAAAGCAGTTCAAACATGAGAATTAAGACCAGTATAATAAAACACAGCCACACTCGCTGCTTTATATGTTTGGACGCGACATAAGCCGCGAACTCGGATCCGTTTATGTATTTTAAATTCGAAGCTTCTGTATTCCCAGTATCAGAAACCAAGCCACAATACAGTTTTTAGCCTTGAAAAAAAATCGCTTATATATATTCTTCATTTTTATTTCTATTAAACATAAAATCACTGGTCTTCTTTTATACGCTGGATACAAAATGCAGAGTTATATTAAATTATTCTAAAGTGCTATATAATCACAAAAATGACAGCTGTTTCGCATGTAAATGAGTGCCACGACATCGGCATGGACGTAGCCGGGGGGGGGGGAGTCGGGGGAGCCGCGGGGAAGCCCCCCCTTTTGATATAAAACAACAGACATGTAACTACAAAACTGATGCAATATCAATTGTGTCAGGAAATGAACTGTAAACAGTGTATTCAATCTACTGAGTGTATGCATTTTGAGTATCTATGTGACGTTTGCGTGTTTTGAGTATTTTATATGACGTTTTTTAACATTTAGAGTCTGTAAAATCTTCCTCCAAAAGGCAGGAAATGGCATTTCAGCAACTCTCGATTTCAAAATTTCCCGGGGCGGGCATGCCCCCGGACCCCCCTAAAAATTTATTTTGATTTCGGCTCCCCCCCTTTCAAAATCCTGCCTACGTCCCCAGCCATCAGAGTAAATTTACTGTGAAAGTGTGAAGAATTAAGGGCTTTGGCTAGTAACTCGATCTAACATCTTTACGACATTCTAAGTTTTCTATAGGTTATCTTATACTGTATACACTGTCTGAATAGCTCTCTATTTTTCTTTTGAATTAGGTTACAGTCGATCAGATTGTCGTTGATGTCAGTGGATGGCAGCCAGTTTATTCGCGGGAGTTTCCCTTGGAGAAAAAGATCACGTCATCTGACATGGAGGGAGATGACGTTTAGGCGTGGAATCAGGATCTTTCCAAATTTTCTCTGATTGAATCAGAATTGGCAGAAATAAACCGTAAGTACAAAACAAGATTGCAGTGCTTATTTTGTGACAGTACTTTTCGGATATTTTGTCTGTGGACTTCGTTCGTTCGTTCGTTCGTTCGTTCCTTCCTTCCTTCCTTCCTTCCTTCCTTCCTTCCTTCCTTCCTTCCTTCCTTCCTTCCTTCCTTCCTTCCTTCCTTCCTTCCTTCCTTCCTTCCTTCCTTCCTTCCTTCCTTCTATTTCGTTTGTTTGTTTATTTGCACTAAAATTGTACAATAAAACAACTATATATATTGAATTCAATCTATTTAGATAAAAAATTATCAAGGCCTCAAACTGAATTATCAGCTTCAGCTTTCGGCGTTAGTGATTTTTGATATCAGAAAAGTCGAATTCAATAATTATTTATTGTTGCTTAATATAGTAGACTTTGGTTATCTACTGCTATCAGTTTAAATGAATAATCTAGTGTTTTAGTAGTTCTGTTGATCCATGCAGTAAAGTTTAGTTTTTTGGGGTTTTTTTTTAACTAAAGGTGAAGTAATACGAGCAACAAATTGCTGCAACATTGTTGCGTTGCAAGTTGAAAAGCGTTGTTGCACGTATTACCACGCACCTCAAACATTGTCACGCAACAATGATTTTGTTGCAAGTTGAACCAGCATGTTGCAGCAAGTAGAACTGGAGTCTACTAATTTTTTCAACAAATTGTTTCAACTTACAACAAGTTGTTGCGTGACAATGTTTAAGGTGGGTGGTAATACGTGCAACAACGCTACTCACCTTGTAACGCAACAAAATTGCGTTGAAAGTTGAAGAAAAATGTTGCCCGTATTACCTCACCTTAAAACTTGCAAACACATTTTTTTTGGTTTGTTTTAAAATTTATTGAGAACAACATGTTAATATTCTAATTGCCACCTTGGAACATACATTATATTGCTATTAAAGTCTCCCATAATAACGTGAATAAGCAATGTCAATTTGTGAAAACAACTAAGTTAAGTTTCTTATTTACTAGTAATTATTCGGCATTTTCAGTTCTATGTCTAACGTTTTCATAACAAGAATTAAAATTAAGTTTACTATAATCAGATATGAAAAGTTTCAAATTAGTATCAGTTGTAAGCATGCAAGTACTGTACTTTAAAAGTTCATTAAAACCCAAGGTTGTAGACAATTGTTAGCTGCAAGCTAATGTTAATGAAAGTTAAGACTGGGAAAATCCACAAAACCCTTTACGAGTTGGAGGCAACTCCTCGAACTTTGCTCCACATTGCTTCAGATTTTCTTTGAGATTCTCATAGCCTCGTCGGACGTGCTTGATTTCTTTAACGACTGTTGCTCCTTCGGCAACTAAACCAGCTAGGATCAAAGCCATACCGGCTCTGAGATCAGTAGCTTTGACGTGCGTTCCTCTCAGCTTGACCGGACCATTCACTTGGTAAACTCTATCAGATTCCTTGCTGAACTTGGCTCCCATCTTCTCCAAGTAATTGAAATGATTGAAGCGACTATCGTGGATTGTGTCCTTCATTGTAGATGATCCTCGAGCTTGGGTCATGAATGTTGCCCACTGGGGTAGAAGATCGGTGGGAAACGCTGGGAAGGGACCAGTTGTGATACTGACTGGCTTTATCGGACCACTTCTCTTGATCTCCAAGCCATCGAGTTTTGGAGTGACTTGTACTCCTGCGAGTCTCAGCTTTTCAATGACTGGCACGAGGATCTTTTGGCCAACTTCAGGATTCATCTTCAAAAGCAATGTTCCACCAACGATGGCAGCTGCTATGGCATAGGTACCAGCTTCTATTCTATCTGGTATCACAGTGTGTGTGGTACCAGACAGCTGAAGCTTGCCATTCCCACGAATGGTAATCATCTTTCCCTCCTTGTCTACTGTTATGTCGGCTCCCATCTTCTTTAACATGTCAACCAGGTCAATGACTTCAGGTTCCATGGCTGCATTCTTTATTCTTGTTTCTCGTTTTACAAGACACGCTGCCATCATGATGTTTTCCGTGGCACCAACGGAACTCTTCGGAAAAACAATCTCTTCTGCGTGAAGGCCATTTTCTGCTGTAAACACATGGATGTTCCCACTCTGAAAATATTGAGCTCCCATTTCCTCCAAAGCTTTGATATGGTAGTCAACAGGGCGGCCTTTTTTATTAATTGCACAGCCATTTGGCGAATAAACGTGGACCTGTTCTTGAAATCGTGCGACCAGGGGACCGGCAACGAGAAAGCTTGCTCGAATGTCTGTCCCATCGGCGTATTGAGGCTTGGGTCTTACATTGCTGGCGTTCAGAATCATTGGTGATACTGAAGTACCATTCCCTGTGACTTTGACACCATACGACTGTAGGTTTTTCTTCATCTGTTCGACATCAGTGATCTGAGGGACGTTGTGAAGAACCACGTCTTCGTTGGTTAAGAGACACGCTGCCATTTCAGGTAGAACGGCGTTCTTTGCGCCAGCTACTTGAATTGTACCACTAACTGGTCGACTGCCGAGTATCATTAGCTCTGACATGGTTAGTTTCTTGCGAAGACGATCTTCTTAACTTGTAAGATGTTAAGGAATGAAAAACGTTTGGGATTTGTGCTTTATATAGTGTTCGGAACATGTTTAGGGGAATTTTTTTGTCTGAATTTCTGCTGCAATCATCGAAAGTTGAGGGAATTTTTCTATGACTTGAGAACATTTTTGCTGAAATACTAGTTTTCAAAAACTCCCGGTTACACAAAATTCTAAAATTCATTTATGACGTATGACAGATACATCTAAATTTAGAACAAGCTTTCGATTATCCAAGAGGACACGATCTGGCGCCGAGGAATGTCGAAGATTATTCGAACGTATATCATGTTTTGGCCTCGATTTCTCTATTATATACTCTAGTTTTATTGGGTATCGATAAGACTTAATATTTTTAATATTTTTGATGTTATAAATGCACTTTCTTTTACTCCTAAAAGCAATCGTTGTTTAAATCTATTAGACTTGGCGGCCTTAAAAGGGAAAACCCCGCTATTGTCAACATGCTAGGACAGGTACTACTCTTTGCTTAAATCATGAATATGAAATAACTTAGCGAATTCTATATAGCTTTACGGTGTTAAACTGGCTAAAAGAAAAGAGAAACTGAAGTATAAACGTTACGGGCTGTTTTGGGATCGATTGACAAAGATGAATGGAGTTATCACGAGTTTGTACAAATCGGTAGAATAGAAATTAAAACGGAAATATCACAAACTGGTCCGAACTCGCCTCGAAATTATAAATGTTACGAACACTGTTTTGCTTTGTCCATCTTGACGAAGGCTGAATGATGTGAACTGAATATAGTGATAATTTGGTTTGCTTTTACCAATATAATGTTGGCCAGTGATGTTTGGATTCTATATAAATCCATTGTATATATAAGGAAGTTTCTTTCTATAATAAATGTAGCACTGCCAGCGCTTATGAACTCACTGTTGTATTAAATATAGCTAGCTCTGATTAGCGCAATGACGACAAATAACGTCTGATAACCATACTGTTGTAAACAAAGACTTGTTTAGAAATGAAGGGCTTTCAAACATTCAAATTAACCGTGGGTTATATATACAGTAATTCGAGGGGGAAATGGTATGTGCATGACACCACACTAACCGACTTTATGAATCACGACTGATGTGTGATGTTCATATCGTAACATATTTCCGATTGCTGGCTATTAGCCAGACTGCCACCGAGTTGAACCAGCATAAATTATTTACTTTCATCAAATATAACATTTATAGAAATATAAGCGTTCAGAGTTTGTGCTTTCTATAATGTTCGGAGAATTGTTTAGGGGAATTTTTTTCTCTGAATTTCAAAACACAGAGAGGTTTGAAACATTCAACGTGGCAGAGAATCAGTGAAGGGATTAAGCGAAGTTGAGTTTTTTTTAACGAATTTCAATGTGTCCTGAAGTCAGAGAACGAACTTTTAACAACTGTTAAAACTCGTTGCCTCAAACCAATCTGTATTTTGCGAGAGTATCGACATGTTAACCAAATTTTAGTCATATCTTCCATGCCATTTCAAAACCTTCCCCACGGCATTTGAATACTTTTCTTTGCTTTCATGCTAACAGATTAAATAATAAGTCCAAAGCACGCGCGCGGTTTCAAATATCAAATTAAACATGCCTGAACTCGGCTGACATAATGAATCAATTTCTTGCTTTCGCGTTTATCTCATCGCTAGAACTTTTCGGTTTTTACTTTGTAACCCTATTTAAGTATGAAGAGTATATTAGTGTATATATTATGTTATTCATCAAAGCTTTGTTATATTTGTCTGTATTTATTCAAATTCTTCTCATATCCGGAGATATGTGTGAGCAGGAATTTGTAGCGGAATCTTAAAACGTTTGGTTGAAATTGTTCCGTGTTCAGACCAGTTTCAATTGTTCTATTCCGACGATCCATTTTAGATATTAAACGCTTGAGTTTATTCTACTTTCTTTCGAATGAATATATATAAATATTTTTTATTGTCCGGACTTTATATACAGTACACTTTGTATATACTGGATATAATGTCTAAGGACTGATCTTTTTATGAATTTTATTAATTTATCCATGCAGTAAAGTTTAGTGTTTTTGTTTTTTTTAACTTAAGGTGAAGTAATACGAGCAACATATTGCTGCAACATTGTTGTGTTGCAAGTTAAAAAGCGTTGTTGCACGTATTACCACCCACCTCAAACATTGTCACGCAACAATGATTTTGTTGCAAGTTGAACCAACATCTTGCAGTAAGTAGAACTGGAGTCTACTTTTTTCAACTGCAACGACGCTATTCACCTTGCAACGCAACAAAATTGCGTTGAAAGTTGAAGAAAAATTTTGCCCGTATTACCTCATCTTAAAACTTGCAGACACATTTTTTTTGGTTTGTTTTAAAATTTATTGAGAACAACATGTTAATATTATAATTGCCACCTTGGAACATACATTATATTGCTATTAAAGTCTCCCATAATAACGTGAATAAGAAATGTCAATTTTTGAAAACAACTAAGTTAAGTTTCTTATTTACTAGTAATTATTCGGCATTTTCAGTTCTATGTCTAACGTTTTCATAACAAGAATTAAAATCAAGTTTACTATAATCAGATATGAAAAGTTTCAAATTAGTATCAGTTGTAAGCATGCAAGTACTGTACTTTAAAAGTTCATTAAAATCCAAGGTTGTAGACAATTGTTAGCTGCAAGCTAATGTTAATGAAAGTTAATACTGGGAAAATCCATAAAACCCTGGACGAGTTTGACGCAACTCCTCAAACTTTGCTCCACATTCCTTCAGATTTTCTTTGAGATTCCCATAGCCTCGTCGGACGTGCTTGATTTCTTTAACGACTGTAGTTCCTTCGGCAGCTAAACCAGCTAGGATCAAAGCCATACCGGCTCTGAGATCAGTAGCTTTGACGTGCGTTCCTCTCAGCTTGACTGGACCATTCACTTGGTAAACTGTATCAGATTGCTTGCTGAAGCTGGCTCCCATCTTCTGCAACTGATTGAAATGATTGAACCGACCATCGTAGATTGTGTCCTTCATTGTAGATGATCCTTGAGCTTGGGTCATGAATGTTGTCCACTGGGGTAGAAGATCGGTGGGAAACGCTGGGAAGGCACCAGTTGTGATACTGACTGGATTTATCTGACCACTTCTCTTGATCTCCAACCCATCGCGTTTTGGAATGACTTGTACTCCTGCATCTTCCAGCTTTTCAATGACTGGCACGAGGATCTCTTGGCCAACTCTCGGATCCATCTTCAAAAGCAATGTTCCACCAACGATGGCAGCTGCTATGGCATAGGTACCAGCTTCTATTCTATCTGGTATCACAGTGTGTGTGGTACGCCGAGACAGAAGCTTGCCATTCCCACGAATGGTAATCATCTTTCCCTCCTTGTCTACTGTTATGTCTGCTCCCATCTTCTTTAACATGTCAACCAGGTCAATGACTTCAGGTTCCATGGCTGCATTCTTTATTCTTGTTTCTCGTTTTACAAGACACGCTGCCATCATGATGTTTTCCGTGGCACCAACGGAACTCTTCGGAAAAACAATCTCTTCTGCATGAAGACCATTTTCTGCTGTAAACACATGGATGTTCCCACTCTGAAAATATTTTGCTCCCATTTCCTTCAAAGCTTTGATATGGTAGTCAACAGGGCGGCCTTCTTTATTAATTGCACAGCCATTTGGCGAATAAACGTGGACCTGTTCTTGAAATCGTGCGACCAGGGGACCGGCAACGAGAAAGCTTGCTCGAATGTCTGTCCCATCGGCGTATTGAGGCTTGGGTCTTACATCGCTGGCGTTCAGAATCATTGGTGATACTGATGTACCATTCCCTGTGACTTTGACACCATACGACTGTAGGTTTTTCTTCATCTGTTCGACATCAGTGATCTGAGGGACGTTGTAAAGAACCACGTCTTCGTTGGTTAAGAGACACGCCGCCATTTCAGGCAGAACGGCGTTCTTTGCGCCAGCTACTTGAATTGTACCACTAACTGGTCGACTGCCGAGTATCATTAGCTCTGACATGGTTAGTTTCTTGCGAAGACGATCTTCTTAACTTGTAAGATGTTAAGGCGAATGAAAAACGTTTGGGATTTGTGCTTTATATAGTGTTCGGAACAAGTTTAGGGGAATTTTTTTGTCTGAATTTCTGCTGCAATCATCGAAAGTTGAGGGAATTTTTCTATGACTTGAGAAAATTTTTGCTGAAATACTAGTTTTCAAAAACTCCCGGTTACACAAAATTCTAAAATTCATTTATGACGTATGACAGATACATCTAAATTTAGAACAAGCTTTCGATTATCGAAGAGGACACGATCTGGCGCCGAGGAATGTCGAAGATTATTCGAACGTATATCATGTTTTGACCTCGATTTCTCTATTATATACTCTAGTTTTATTGGGTATCGATCAGACTTAATATTTTTCATATTTTTGATGTTAAAAATGCACTTTCTTTTACTCCTAAGCAAGCGGTGTTTAAATTTATTAGACTTGGCGGCCTTAAAAGGGAAAATCCCGCCATTGTCAACATGCTGGGGCAGGTACTAATCTTTGCTTGAATCATGAATATCAAATAACCGTAGCGAATTATAGCTTTACCGTGTTAAACTGGCTAAAAGAAAAGAGAAACTAAAGTATAAACGTTACGGGCTGTTTTGGGATCGATTGACAAAGATGAATCGAGTTATCACGAGTTTGTACAAATCAGTAGCATAGAAATTTAAAACGGAAATAGCACAAACTGGTCCGAACTCGTCTCGAAATTATAAATGTTACGAACACTGTTTTGCTTTGTCCATCTTGACGAAGGCTGAATGATGTGAACTGAATATAGTGATAATTTGGTTCGCTTTTACAAATATAATGTTGGCCAGTGATGTTTGGATTCTATATAAATCCATTGTATATATAAGGAAGTTTTTTTCTATAATAAATGTAGCACTGCCAGCGCTTATGAACTCACTGTTGTATTAAATATAGCTAGCTCTGATTAGCGCAATGACGACAAATAACGTCTGATAACCATACTGTTGTAAACAAAGACTTGTTTAGAAATGAAGGGCTTTCAAACATTCAAATTAACCGTGGGTTATATATACAGTAATTCGAGGGGGAAATGGTATGTGCATGACACCACACTAACCGACTTTATGAATCACGACTGATGTGTGATGTTCATATCGTAACATATTTCCGATTGCTGGCTATTAGCCAGACTGCCACCGAGTTGAACAAGCATAAATTATTTACTTTCATCAAATATAACATTTATAGAAATATAATCGTTCAGAGTTTGTGCTTTCTATAATGTTCGGAGAATTGTTTAGGGGAATTTTTTTTTCTGAATTTCTGCTGCAATCATCGAAAGTTGAGGGAATTTTTCTATGACTTGAGAAAATTTTTGCTGAAATACTAGTTTTCAAAAACTCCCGGTAACACAAAATGCTTTCATTTATGACGTATGACAGATACATCTAAATTTAGAACAAGCTTTCGATTATCGAAGAGGACACGATCTGGCGCCGAGAAATGTCGAAGATTATTCGAACGTATATCATGTTTGGGCCTCGATTTCTCTATTATATACTCTAGTTTTATTGGGTATCGATCAGACTTATTATTTTTCATATTTTTGATGTTATAAATGCACTTTCTTTTACTCCTAAAAGCAATTGGTGTTTAAATTTATTAGACTTGGCGGCCTTAAAAGGGAAAATCCCGCCATAGTCAACATGCTGGGACAGGTACTAATCTTTGCTTGAATCATGAATATGAAATAACTTAGCGAATTCTAGCTTTACCGTGTTAAACTGGCTAAAAGAAAAGAGAAACTAAAATATAAACGTTACGGGCTGTTTTGGGATCGATTGACAAAGATGAATCGAGTTATCACGAGTTTGTACAAATCGGTAGAATAGAAATTTAAAACGGAAATATCACAAACTGGTCCGAACTCGCCTCGGAATTATAAATGTTACGAAGACTGTTTTGATTTGTCCATCTTGACGAAGGCTGAATGATGTGAACTGAATATAGTGATAATTTGGTTCGCTTTTACCAATATAATGTTGGCCAGTGATGTTTGGATTCTATATAAATCCATTGTATATATAAGGAAGCTTTTTTTCTATAATAAATGTAGCACTGCCAGTGCTTATGAACTCACTGTTGTATTAAATATAGCTAGCTCTGATTAGCGCAATGACGACAGATAACGTCTGATAACCATACTGTTGTAAACAAAGACTTGTTTAGAAATGAAGGGCTTTCAAACATTCAAATTTAGCGTGCCGGGGTTATATATATATACAGTAATTCGAGGGGGAAATGGTATGTGCATGATACCACAGTAACCGACTTTATGAATCACGACTGATGTGTGATGTACATATCGTAACATATTTCCGATTGCTGGCTATTAGCCAGACTGCCCCCGAGTTGAACAAGCATAAATTATTTACTTTCATCAAATATAACATTTATAGAAATATAAGCGTTCAGAGTTTGTGCTTTATATAATGTTCGGAGAATTGTTTAGGGGAATTTTTTTCTCTGAATTTCTGCTGCAATCATCGAAAGTTGAGGGAATTTTTCTATGACTTGGGAAATTTTTTGCTGAAATACTAGTTTTCAAAAGCTCCCGGTTACACAAAATGCTTTCATTTATGACGTATGACAGATACATCTAAATTTAGAACAAGCTTTCGATTATCGAAGAGGACACGATCTGGCGCCGAGAAATGTCGAGGATTATTCGAACGTATATCATGGTTTGGCCTCGATTTCTCTATTATATACTCTAGTTTTATTGGATATCGATCAGACTTAATATTTTTCATATTTTTTATGTTAAAAATGCACTTTCTTTTACTCCTAAGCAAGCGGTGTTTAAATCTAATAGACTTGGCGGCCTTAAAAGGGAAAACCCCGCTATTGTCAACATGCTGGGACAGGTACTACTCTTTGCTTGAATCATGAATATCAAATAACCGTAGCGAATTATAGCTTTACCGTGTTAAACTGGCTAAAAGAAAAGAGAAACTAAAGTATAAACGTTACGGGCTGTTTTGGGATCGATTGACAAAGATGAATCGAGTTATCACGAGTTTGTACAAATCAGTAGCATAGAAATTTAAAACGGAAATAGCACAAACTGGTCCAAACTCGTCTCGAAATTATAAATGTTACGAACACTGTTTTGCTTTGTCCATCTTGACGAAGGCTGAATGATGTGAACTGAATATAGTGATAATTTGGTTCGCTTTTGCCAATATAATGTTGGCCAGTGATGTTTGGATTCTATATAAATCCATTGTATATATAAGGAAGTTTTTTTCTATAATAAATGTAGCACTGCCAGCGCTTATGAACTCACTGTTGTATTAAATATAGCTAGCTCTGATTAGCGCAATGACGACAGATAACGTCTGATAACCATACTGTTGTAAACAAAGACTTGTTTAGAAATGAAGGGCTTTCAAACATTCAAATTTAGCGTGCCGGGGTTATATATATATACAGTAATTCGAGGGGGAAATGGTATGTGCATGATACCACAGTATTAAACCGACTTTATGAATCACGACTGATGTGTGATGTACATATCGTAACGTATTTCCGATTGCTGGCTATTAGCCAGACTGCCCCCGAGTTGAACCAGCATAAATTACTTACTTTCCTCAAATATAACACTTATAGAAATATAAGCAAGAGTACAAATAAAAGATTGAACGATATGATTTGATTCTCAATATTACTTTATTCATTAGTTCAAGCAGGGTTGGCGATTAGGAGGATTCTTTCTCAGACTGGAGATTATGTAGCATCATTCTGAGATGCCAAACTCTCAGGATTACAAATAACAGTTTATTATTAGTCTCTAACAAGACAAATTCTAACAATTTAACGTTTATGATAGTGAAAACTAGAAAATAATTTTATGTTAAGTCGCTTTGTTTCGATATATGTTATGTTTCATCAGTCTACGTCAGTGCGGGGGAAATTCGGGAGTTTCCCTCGAAGCTTAGCAATTACGTTTATTTTATAAAAGACGATGATAATACGATAGAAACCGAACAACTCAGCAAATTATTTTATAAAACTGGGGAAAAAAGTTTCTAATTTAAGAAAATGATTTGTCTATCTAAAATTAAAATGGGAAAAATGATGGGTATAAAAGGGAGCTTGAAACACACACAATATTTACTGCTAAAATTTTCGAGACACAGAGGAAGAGATAGAGAATTGAAGAAAATAGATTTATGTCTCAACTTGTGGTACACGGAGGGATCCCTCTCTTCGGAGAGATTTCCATCGGAGGTTCAAAGAACGCCATTTTGCCGTTGATGGCCTCGACGCTTTTAACTGACAAGAAGGTTCACTTTAGTAACGTTCCGAAAATTACCGATGTTGACGCCATGAAGCAACTTTTGAAAAGTCATGGAGTAGAAGTTAATGATTCAACACCAGGCAGTCTGTATTTGCAGGCAAGAAATCCTTGTTTTGAACCCCTGGATTCGGAAATTGGCGGAACATTTCGAGCGTCAATTCTCCTTCTTGGTCCACTTTTGGCTCGTCTCGGAGCAGCACGTGTATCTTTGCCTGGTGGGGACGATATTGACAGTCAGGGTAGAGGAGTGGATTTTCATATCACCAACCTCAAGGCAATGAAAGCCACTGTTCTAGAGTATCCAACGTACATCGACGCATATGTTAGTCCAGACGTTGGCCGCCTTCAAGGAGCCAGCAATCCCAGCATAGTCTTGCCTAAAGTTTCTGTTGGTGCCACCCAGAATACTATAATGGCTGCGTGTGGTGCGAATGGGAAAACGACCATCGAGAATGCTTCAATCGACCCAGAAACTTTAGATTTGGTAGAATTTCTGAAACGAATGGGAGCGACTATTAACGTAGACCAACCCAACCGCACGATTACAATCGAAGGCAAGCCAGTTCAATCATATTCAGCATCACCAACGCTCTCCGCCAGCATCATCAATCATACAGTAATTCCAGATAGAATCGAAGCGGGTACCTATGCCATTGCCGCTGCGATCACTGGTGGAAAAATCAAGCTGAAGATGAATGTGTCTAATGAAGTTATTCTAAATCTCTTAGAGTCGGAATTCTGGCGGTTGTTAGCTGCTGGAATGCAAATTACCCGCACCAGCCCAGGAATTATTGTCGTGGAGAGACTCAAAGATCGGAATGGACAGGTACAAAATATAAAACCAGTTTCGGTAAAGACGGGCCCCTATCCAGGATTCCCAACTGATATGCACCCACAGTGGGCCGCCCTGATGTGTTTTAGCGATGGTTCGTGCTGGATAGAAGAAAAGGTCTTTGATAGTCGTTTCAAATACGTAGAGCAACTCCAAACCATGGGAGCAAGAATTTGGCGTGATCGTCGGAAAGTCAATATCACTGGTGGTGGTCTGCAAAATCCCAGCGCTGAGTCGACCGTGGTTGCTCCAGATATACGCGCCGGGGCAGCACTGATTCTGGCCGCGCTCGCCAAGAATGGTCGCACAGTGATCTTTGGTATTGATCATGTGGACCGCGGATACGAAAAGTTCGTGGAAAAATTCCGATCATGTGGCGCTAATATGCAACGCCAGTAATCCAGATTGTCCATTAAAAAATGAACACAGTTTATCATTTTAAAAACCTTGTAGCCATTTTAACAACACGTAGGAACTCATAGGCATTTAGTTAATGCTGTGAATTACTTTGTAGGAATAGAGACGCCGTGTAATCAACTATGTATAATGTATTTGTTTGCGCAAGTTCAGTACAACAACACTAGCCAGTGGCTTGTAAGATGCAGTGTAACATTGTTTTTTAATAAAATAAATGTTTTTTAAGTATTAGTACATATTTGTGAAAGTTGCTCTGTTGGTGTTGGTCGTAATGACGGACGTTTTTTAAACAAAAACTAGTTGACGTTTGTCCTTCGTAACTGACTTTGAGGTCTGCGAAATATTAGTCACCACCTCCATCACCATGTGCTATTACCACTACCACCACTGCCACCACCGCTACCAACTACGACTTATCACTACAATTTCCACTACCACCACCTCCTCCATTATTACCACCACTTCCATCACTATTACCACCACTGCTATTTCCACTACCACCAGCACTACCACTTTCATCACCACTACCATTTACATCACCACTACCTTTTACATCACTACTACCACCACTGCTATTTCCATTACCACCAGCACTATCACGCTCATCACCACTACCACTTCTATCACCACTACCATTTCCATCACTACTACCACCAATACTATTTCCATTACCACCACTACTACCACTTTCATCACTACTACCATTTCCATCACTACTACCACCACCACTACCACTTTCATCAGCACTACCACTTTCATCACCACTACCATTTCCATCACTACTACCACCACCACTACCACTTTCATCACTACTACCATTTCCATCACTACTACCACCACCACTACCACTTTCATCACTACTACCATTTCCATCACTACTACCACCACCACTACCACTTCCATCAGCACTACCACTTCTATCACCACTACCATTTCCATCACTACTACCACCACCACTACCACTTTCATCACCACTACCACTTCTATCACCACTACCATTTCCATCACTACTACCACCACCACTACCACTTCCATCAGCACTACCACTTCCATCACCACTGCCATTTCCACCACTACTATTTCCACTACCACTACCACTTTCATCACCACTACCACTTCTATCACCACTACCATTTCCATCACTACTACCACCACCACTATCACTACTATCTCCGCTACCACCACCATGCACCACCACCCCCATCACCACCATTTTCATCACCACTACCACTTCCATCAGTACTACCACTTCCATCACCACTGCCATTTCCACCACTACTATTTCCACTACCACTACCACTTCCATCACCACTACCACTACCCGCACTACTACCATTTCCAACACTACTACCACCACTACTCTCACTACTATTTGCGCTACCATCACTACTACCATTTCCATCACCACTACCATTTCCATCACTACTACCACCACTACTATTTCCGCTACCACTACCACTTCCATCACCACTACCACTACCCGCACTACTACCATTTCCAACACTACTACCACCACTACTCTCACTACTATTTGCGCTACCATCACCACTACCATTTCCATCACTACTACCACCACTACTATCACTACTACCACCACTACTATCACTACTATCTCCGCTACCACCACCATGCACCCCCACCCCTATCATGCACCCATCATGCACCACCAGTTCCATCACCAGTACCACCTCCACCATCACTATGACTACTGTTTCCACTATCACCGCCTCCATCACCACCACCACTTCGATCACCATGCATGAGGGCAGAATTAATAACTTTGTTTATAACTTTGTTTATTCACATTATATACTGTCTCTTGTCCGAGAGGGCCTGCGGAGGAGGCAGGGAAGGAGCTTGGGAACTAAAACAAACATGGCGGACGAAACGCACATTTTATAGTTCGTAAAAGATAATTAATAATGAAGCGACAAAAGCCTAATTCATTTTCACCTGGTTCATTTCAGACTGACGGAAGAAAAAAGAAAGTGAAGGCTCTTTATGTTTGCGATAAGAAGTTATTACCTAGATTACGACAGGTATAAAATGTAGTTTTAAACACATTAACTTGTGCTAAAATCAGTAAAATGTGCTGCAGGGTCTTCTATCTAGTATCTTCTGCCTGAATGGCTGAACTTCGTCACAATTTATCCCACTACAGATAATGAATCTTGTTTATGATCGCGCCATTGTATTTACCTATGATATATTTCTTATTTTAGCTTTTAAGTGGGC
This sequence comes from Paragorgia papillata, assembly GCA_035771165.1. Taxonomy (NCBI): domain Eukaryota; kingdom Metazoa; phylum Cnidaria; class Anthozoa; order Scleralcyonacea; family Coralliidae; genus Paragorgia; species Paragorgia papillata. The sequence goes on along the minus strand of JAWNZC010000250.1, from coordinate 848,479 downwards.
ACAGTAAAGGAAGACAGCCTAGTTTGGATGAAGTGGTTGATTGCTTGCAAGAAAAATATGGGTAGGCTCACTCTCAACATATACAATATTAAGTCGTAAAACAAAGCTCTAGGCTTCTACTTCAGTGAATAATTGTCAAACTTTAATAAATAAATGATAATACATTAGCAATGTTTGTAAAAGTTTAATCAACTACAAAATTTTAAATTAATTTTTGTAGAGAATATGGTAGAAAAAAGAAAAGTACTTTTAGGGTTTCTGTACAAAAAGGTGACCTGTAGAAAAATTGAAGTTTTTTTGTTTAAATCTATGCATGTGCATTATTTACATCACTTCACTTCACTTTACTTCACTTCATTTTACTTTACTTTACTTTACTTTACTTTATTTCACTTTACTTCACTTCAATTAACTTTAATCCACTCCACTTTACTTCACTCCACTTTACTCCACTCCACTTTACTTCACTTTACTTTACTCCACTTTATTTTACTCCACTTTATTCCACTCCACTTTACTCCACTCCGCTTTACTTTACTTTACTCCACTCCACTTTACTCCACTTCACTTTACTCCACTTTACTTTACTCCACTTTACCTTACTCCACTTTACTCCAGTCCACTTTACTCTACTTTCCTTTCCTCCACTTCACTTTACTTTACTTCATTCCATTTCACTTGACTCTACTTTACTGCACTGCACTTCTCTTCACTCCACTCTACTCCACTCCACTCCACTTCACTTCACTTCATTATATTTCACTTTACCTTACAATTACTCCACTTTATTTTACTCCAATCTATTCTATGTTCCTCTTCTCCTCTCTCCTCCATCCTCCATCTACACATGGTTTTATCTTGATAAAAATTCTCTTTTTAAACACTACCATAATATCTCACTTAAACTTATAAACACCTTCTTTAATACAGTTTATCAAACAATTAAAAACGAAAATGCAGAGGAGCAGAAACTTCAAGAACTTGAAGAAAAGTTTTTAGGAAAGAGGAAAGATGAAGCAGATTTCTTGTAAGAGTTGAAGATGATAGAATTAAGTTTGTAAAGTTTTTAAAATGATATGGACTTCTTCTAGGCTCAGATTCCAGCTGTCGGGTCTCGGTGCACCTGTGATCCTCACCCTATCAACTGCTGGGTGCATCAGCTTTATTCCTTGAATCCTTGTCTGTGATGTAATGGGTTGGTAGGGCGAGGATTGCAGGGGCACTAAGATCCAACAGCTGGAATCTGAGCATAGACTTTGTCTGACATGTAGAATTATTTGACTTTGAGTGAAGTTATTTGGTGTGGGGTTTAGTAAAGTATTGGAGTAAAATAAGAAAGGGCTGGTTTACCCTCCTTTGTAGGCATCTTGGGTTTCTGTCGGGTGTATTTTGGTTGATTCAGGCTGGAATAGGTCATTGTGGGCTATATTAACTATGAATAGGTTGAAAGAACAATGTTGGCAACAATAAAAATACAGTATTTTAATGTATTTTTTTCTTCGTGTTAAGTCCACTTGATATGGAAGAACATAGCGAGAATGGTCTAAATATGTCTTCAGATTCAGAGTTAACTGACGATGAAATGAGAGTTGACTTTCATGTAAGTTACAAGGTTTAACAATTTAACATTGATCAGTGTTCTCTTTTACCCAAAAAAAAGAGAGTGGAAACCACTTGAGATTTTAAGTAACAAAATATCATTGTTTCAAGTCAAACTCAAATTCTGTTTGGCTAAATACAGACTTTGCATCTGAGTAGATTGTAAAATAAACAAAAAATAATACATATGTGCCAGGGTGCATTCCATGTTGGTCACGCCAAAGATCTTCGGTGTGAGTTTCAAAAGTGCTTGGCGTGCTGGTGCACAATCACACTGCAGTTGGCGCACATATACAGCCATACAACTATACAAGTCAGTAGGGTGGCGCCGGCATTCGTCTTGACCTACCTTGGCGCAGCACCTGAACACCAGTGGCTTATCTTCAGCGTGGGGTTGACATGGAATGCACCCTGACATATGTGTGAAACCTTGAAAGAGCATGTAAAGTAACTTCAAGTAAGAACTTTGGCTGTATACTTTAGTATTTTGTTGTTTAAAGTTTTGGCAGTTTACCATTTATATCATAATATCCTTCACTTGTTAGTTCTCTCTATTTCTTATTTTGTTTTTCTATTTCAAAACAGAATGGCAACTTAGTGAATAGATCCATGCATGACATGTACAAAACATCAAACTCCAGACGAAATTCAGAAGAAGAAAATAATGAAAGTATAGATACCAGTTCTATGAAAGCAAGGACATCTAGTGTGCTCCGTAACCAACTAGTTTCAGAAGAAAAAAGCAATGATATTTCTGGGAATTTAAATTCTACTCAGACAGATATTTCAAAGAAAAGGAATTTTTTCAAGAATGATATTTCCAAGGCTACCAGTTTTTCTAGGAATGGTGTTTTCAAAACTAATGACGTCACTAAGAGTGACAGTTCAAAGATTAATGACGTCACTAGAAAGGAAAGCTCCGGTACTAATGACGTCACTAGAAAGGAAAGCTACGGTACTAATGACGTCACTAGAAAGGAAAGCTCCGGTACTAATGACGTCAGTAGGAACAAGAATAATTACGTCACGGGGCACGATGTTTCCAAGACTAATGACGTCACTAAGAATGTTATTTCCAAGACTAATAACGTCACTACGAAAGATAATTCCAATATTAATGATATTTCAAAAAGTGAAGATACTTTTGGTGATTATACTACTCCTGAAAACAAAAATAAAATGGCAAGGAATGTTACCTCTACTCGCAAGAGCTCGGTAAAAAGGGACAAAAAAGAAAGATCTGAAGATACAAGAAAAAGACGAAATGAAAATGATGTTTTGAATGGTGATACAGGTACTGTATGGGTGTAGTACTTGGAAGATATCAATGGTGAAACTTGCAACTTTCAAACGTAAACAAACATGAAAAAATCGCAAGCCTAACGGTGTTGCAAATGGCAGTATATACGATGTATAAGAAAGTTTAAAATGTGGTGAACTGCCGAGATTTTACGATTTTGGCTACTTTTTATCTACGTTACCTTTTGCATATATAATGTAAGCCATGTTTTACTTTATTTCATCACATTTTACTCTGGGCTTCGCTCAAAACGTCAGTATTTCGTTGCTAAAAATCTCGGCAGTTTACCATCTTTTCACTTTGCTTTTCTCTTATACTGATTAGTTTCTTTCTTTTTTCTCTCTACCTCTAGATAAAATTCCTTTAGTACCATTGCTAAGATTTTCTGATCTTGGTGGCTGCGATGAATGTATTCAGGTATTTATTGTTTAAAAAGAGCAGACAACTTATGTCAAAACAAGTCGAAATATAATAAGGTTTGAGTACTACCAAAAATATTGAGCGTAGTTCCCAACGTTTCGAGCGAAGGCCCTTCATCAGAGAGAAACGTGATTTCTCTGACGAAGGGCCTTCGCTCGAAACGTTGGAAACTACGTTTAATATTTTCGGCAGCACTCAATCTTTACTATATTTTGATTTGTATTGTTGGATATTATATTTAAATATTTTGTGGTTTTCGTAATTTATTTTTTTAGGACGTATGTAAACTACTCATTCATATCAAACATCCAGAAGTGTTCAAAGCCCTGGGGATCACACCTCCGAGGGGATTTTTACTCCACGGTCCACCGGGGTGTGGCAAAACCTTACTTGCACACGCCATCGCCGGAGAGCTGGACGTCCCTCTCGTAAATGTTGCGTCCACTGAAATGGTTTCCGGGGTGTCTGGTGAATCGGAAGGGAAAATCCGTGATTTGTTCACACGAGCTTCTGCACATGCGCCGTGCGTTTTATTTCTGGACGAGATTGACGCCATCACGCCCAAACGTGAGACTGCTTCGAAGGAGATGGAAAGACGGATCGTTGCACAGCTGTTGTCGTGTTTAGATGATCTAAATAGAAATCAAGAAGTGCAAGTTGTTGTGATTGGAGCAACTAACAGACCTGACTCGCTAGACCCAGCATTAAGAAGAGCTGGAAGGTTTGATAGAGAAATAAGAATGGGTATTCCTGACGAACAAGCAAGGGAACAGTAAGCGTTTTTAATTTTGGGCGGGAAAAAGGAGTTAAGAAGTCATACAAGGGTCTCTAGCCAAACGTTTGCGCATGCGTAAGTCTGCAAGAGTAAATACTGCAAGGAATGGGGGAGCCGTGACAACAACAATCTGACAATGAAGACTAAGAATCGACTAATAATTCCTGTTTTAAAAAACGGGGCATGAAAACTACGAAAGGGGTCATCTCAGTATATGTTATAGTCCGTTTCAGCTTGCTTTTGAAATTCGTTTGTCAACATTCGTTGGAAGGTTGGGAACTTGGTAGGCAAATGCAATACATCATAACTTGTTCCTACGGAAGTTCGTTGTGAAGTTCGTCGTGAAGTTCGAATTTAACAAGCTTTGAATTTAATTCCTTTGGTAAAATCACGGAGACTGAGAAGATTATTTGTTGTATAGAGTATAATAATAGATACTTGGTTAAGCAGAAACAAATTGCCGACTTAAATTTGTATCTACCTCGCAACGTAGTTCGGAACATTGCAACGTAAGTTTGGAATGTTCATTTCAATTATACGTATCGGATTTCAAAAGCAAGCTGAAACGGACTATAAATATAAGCTGTAACTTGGGCCAATTTGGGGACATAATACATTTTCCACCAAGAAAAATAATAATTTCGTAATTTCTTATTCTTCAGAATACTACATGTGCAGTGCAAGGATCTCAAATTAAGTGGCGAGTTTGATTTTAAAACTCTTGCGCGGCAAACTCCAGGTTTTGTCGGTGCTGACTTGATGGCGTTAGCGCGGGAAGCAGCAATGTGTGCTGTAACCAGGTGAGAGGAGAATGAAATGATTTTTATCACAGCGTTTTTTATCACAGCTTATCTACAAAACATTTTTAATTTTCTTTGCAGAATATTTCATCGTATTGAGAATGAAAAGTCGACTGTTAATATTTCTTTATTGAATGCATCAAAAAACGTTGAGGTTAATCAACTAAATGATCTTGAGGTAATTTAACGTACTAAGCTAAAAAAGAGTGTTTAAAAAACTTTAGCGTGCGTCCGCGTTTTGATAAAATACAAAACATCTAAAATATTAAGGCATAGCGGCTATGTTCCTGTCTTTGTTGTAAAGAGTTATCCTTCACGTAATTTTCATACTGTTTTTTTTTTTTTTAATTAAACATGAATTTTTGTTCTAATTTTGTAGAACTCGGATGAAAGATCTCACTCAAGTAGTAAGTGAATGTTTAAATACTTTCTCAGATGTTTAAAGTCTTTAACACAAAGTTACAGTCGAACCTCCCTTTAGCGAACAGCCTAGAGCACGCCCTAAGCTTTCACGCGACCGCTTACGAAGCATGTCCACTTATGTATGAGTCAATTCCAACTGCGATCATCCCCCCCCGGGCAAACCCCCGGGAATTTGACTTTTCCGAAAGATTTTGGTCAAATTCCCCACTATGCGGACCGAAAACACAGTCAAATGCCCCACTGTCTGGGACTGTCAAGGCTCTATTAAAAGATTTTGTTTGAAATATTTCATTCATAGACAACAAAAAATTCACTACCATGAAGTTTCAACGTCCTTCTTTGCATTCCAGACTTTAAACAACGGCATTTTCAAATGTTCCTGTGGAATATCGCCAGAAAAGATCATGCAGACTGAAGAGATGGCTAGAACGAGGAGATTTTTTAACGTGCAACTGCTGACCAACTTTTTTCAATAGTCAAATGCCCGACCGGGTGGGATTGCTTTGCATCAAATTCCCGCCTATACGGAGCTCACCTTGGGTCAAATGCCCGGGGTTTGCCCGGGGGGGGGATGATCGCAGTTGGATTTGACTCGTACATTATGCCGCCGGTATTTTGTCGCGTGAAGCGACCTTTTCCCTTTGTCTTATGAGCTCTCAAGTGGAACAAATTAGAAATCTATTCCAATCTATTCAATTTTAACAATAGAAATGTCGCTTCGCGCGACAAAATTCGCCAGTTGACAACCGAGTTTAAGAAGAGTTGAAGTTATAGTAATGTAATAACAATCTACGTTTATAGTTTCGACCCAAACTGTGGTACATGTTTGCTTTTATGAAAGGTTGTGTCTCGTTTTATTTTTTTCAGTTATGACGTGGCTTAAATCAAATCAAACAATCTTCTCTGAGGAAGAACTTAAGAATCTCAGTATTGAAATGGCCGACTTCACCGTAAGTGAAATGAAATGAGGGCATTTTTATTTAAAATTGACTACAGATGCCTTTTAATTCATAAATTTTTCTCTCAGAAAGCTCTTCAGGAAGTGCAACCTTCTGCAAAGCGTGAAGGCTTTGCGACCATTCCAGATGTCACGTGGGAAGATATTGGTGCTCTGGAAGATATACGAGAGGAACTGACAATGGCTATTATTGTGAGTAAACGGCGTAGTAGTATCCTGCACTGTACATAGCACACTGCACACTACGCTATAACTCACCACACTACACCATACGACAACACATTATGCCACACCACATGCACTACCACACCATATCACTACGTCACATTACATCACTACGTCACATCACATCACTACGTCACACCACATCGCTACGTCACACCACATCACTACGTCACGCCACATCGCTACGTCACACCACATCGCTACGCCACATCACATCACTACGTCACACCACATCACATCACTACGTCACACCACATCGCTACGTCACACCACATCACTACGTCACACTATGACTATAATACCACAACACTACGACACACCACATCACTACGCCATACTACTGTACCTACGCTATGCTGTGACTCTCGATTTAAAAACAAACAAACAAACAAACAAACAAACAAAGCAATTATTTTGGCCTTTGCTGTCGTTTAGGCGCCAGTTCGCCACCGTCAAGCTTTCACTGAACTTGGCCTCACTAACTCTCCTGGCATTTTATTAGCTGGTCCTCCAGGTTGTGGGAAAACCTTGCTTGCTAAGGTATATTGTTGATGTTGTCCCCTTTGCCTTCAAATCTCGCACTGTTCATTGCTTATACTAACTACAACCACTGTTTTCTTGTTAAGGCAATTGCCAATGAATCAGGAATAAATTTTATATCTGTCAAAGGACCTGAGTTACTTAATATGGTAAGACAACAAGACCTAGAATACTGTCTCAGTCCCTCTTGACTCAGTTATGTCAGAATTATTCATGGTGGCAAATTGTAAATAAAAGCGAGAATTTGTGGTAACACAACGTTCGTTATTTATTGCTTAGCTCAAGGTCTGAGTCAACATAGTGTTACCACTAATATTCGTTTCTATTATCTTTAAATTACCAATGTGGTAGGACGTGTGTTTGTATTTAAGAAATGGTTCATGGTTTGGTGCGCTCCATCGAGTTTTATACAATACCCTGGTTGCTACGCGTGTTTTCATTGGTTGTTGGCCATGATCTATTAGAGGACAGACACATGGACACGTCAGCTGACTTGCTTTTTTTTCTTCATGCCCCAAAATCCGGCAAGAGTTTCGATAAAAACCTTTTAAATTTTTGTATTATTGTATAAAACAAATAGATTCCATTTTTTGTTGTCTGTTCAGTTATAGATGCACAGAAGACGTCACAACGTGGTAAGAACATCAGTGTCCCACTCGACTGCGTCTCGTGGGCCACTTTTTTGTTCTTACCACGTTGTGACGTCATCTGTGCATCTATAACTGAACAGACAACGGCAAAATGGAATCTATTTGTTAAATGGAGCACGCACGATAGCCAAATCAGAAAGGCCGTTGTATTACATGTATGTTATAATGGATTTTCTTTGTATATATTTTGATTACTTGTGTTTTTCCCCTCATCTCTATGTAGTATGTTGGCGAAAGTGAAAGAGCAGTTCGTCAAGTGTTTCAAAGAGCTGCCAATTCAGCTCCTTGTGTGATATTCTTCGATGAACTTGATGCGTTGTGTCCACGGAGGTCACACGGCGCTGAGGTAACTTTAGTAGTGTTGGTAACTCCGTAACTTCATCATAAATAATTTTTCTTGTTTAATTTAGTCCAATGCAAGTGCCCGTGTGGTTAATCAGTTGCTGACTGAAATGGATGGACTGGAAACTAGAAAACAAGTGTTCATAATGGGGGCAACAAACAGACCAGGTAACAGACGGACGAACGGACGGACGGACGGACGAACGGACGGACGGACGGACGGACGGACGGACGGACGGACGGACGGACGGACAGACAGACAGACAGACAGACAGACAGACAGACAGACAGACAGACAGACAGACAGACAGACAGACAAACAAACAAACAAACAAACAAACAAACAAACAAACAAACAAACAAACAAACAAACAGAGAAACGAATGAGCAGCAGACAGACAAACAAACAAACAAACAAACAAACAAACAAACAAACGAACAAACAAACAAACAAACAAACGATCAATCAATCAAGCAATGAAATAGTAATCCTAACGAATGCGGGAGTTGTTAAATGTGCACAACTATTTATAAGTGTTTTTATAATTTATTTTAAGATATAATTGATCCAGCTATTCTAAGACCAGGACGTCTGGATAAAGTGCTTTATGTTGGTCTACCAAGAGAGACAGATAGATTAGCAATACTGCAAACATTAACCAAGGTGATTAAGCAGTTGTGTGATGTTTCATGTACTGTAAAACAAACAGTACAAACACACACACACACACACACTTTTGTTTTCCATGTGATGTTTCATGTGTCATTTACATTTCCTTTCCTACCCTTGTTTTATAAATAGAGAGGTACAAGACCTAGACTTCATGAAGACGTTGATCTAACAGCAATAGCTGCCGACGAGCGTTGTCAAGGATTTTCGTAAGTAACTCTTAATACTTCTACAAAATTCAAAAGAAGATTCAAAATAGTTATTGTAGTTATGCACCTCATAGCCAATGCTTATCTGTGTCTGTAAAGGGAAACGGTGAAGAAAAATTCGGTTATAATAAGTCCATGTCCAATATACACCAATTCCTGGGTTAAGATTGGCGTTTTTGTTGGGGTCAGACCTACATGGCCCTACATGGAGTACCTTGGGTTAGAATATATACATTTTAAAACCAAACCTGAGCCATTTACAAAAACGCAACACCTTAGATGCAAGCTAGAACAAGATTTGGTCATTAACACTTTGAAGCCCGACGATGAGTCTTTAAAGTTTATTCTGGCTAACGCCAGACGATTTTATTCAGCACAGGGAGAGGTCCAGGCCTCAAAGTGTTAAAATGATTTTCTGTGTTTTTAAGTGGAGCCGATCTAGCAGCTCTAGTGCGAGAAGCATCAGTGAATTATTTACGCGAGTCTATGAAGGCATCTGCTAAGGATTCTGGTATAGCGTGGGAGCCTTCTGCAGCAAAGGATTCTGGGATGGTATGCGAACCTGCTGCAAAGGATTCTGGTATGGCATGCGAACTTGCTGCTGCAAAGGATTCTGGGATGGCATGTGAGTCTCCTGCAGCAAAGGATTCTGGGATGGCATGGGAATCTCATACAACCAATCAAAAAAAAGTTGAAGAGTCTGCGAAACGTCGTGCTACATTTACTGGTGTATCAATGAGACACTTTGATCTGGCTTTTAATAAAATAAAACCTTCAGTATCAGAAAAGGTAAGAACATCGCGCAACATTTGCGTTGCAAATCAAGTTACTTTAACGATCTTGGAGATGTGTTGAAATCTAAGTGTAACGTTTTGCCGATGTTCAGGCGGGTTGTTAACCTGAGTGTGTTGATTAATTGCCGCCCAAGCCGGGATAGAAAGACACAAGACTGGTTGTAAAAGGTGTACTTTACTCGACGACAACTCAATAACAACTGCCGTATCACGACAGTGCTCGCGTTATTTACACAATCACACACGTCAACTATACAATCACGACTACAGTACATACGACTACAAACTAAGTACAAGTCCCCATAGCGCTGGACGCTACATTAGTCATAGAGATCATATAAATACTAGATGGGGCATTGGCGGGAAAATTTGGTAACCACATGGCAGCCGCCATTACCTATGGTATTTCATACTACACCCAGTCCTTTGCCAACCAACGCGCCTAATGTTTGCCTCCAAAAAAATCCAAGATGGCGGCGTTCAATTGGTTACCCGCGGTTGACTGAAATTGAGATGGAGATCATATAAATACTAGAGGGGGCATCCTATTACATTAGCAAGGACAGCGCAGTTAGTAGGGTATGATGGTAGGGTAACCCCTTTCTATTTGGGAACTACAAGAGTTGAGTTGATCACGACGGGCCAGGGCTAAACCCCTTGATGACGATTGCAATTTCACTCATAGCCAATACAAATGCGCGAAAGTTTCAACCAATAGGATCGGAAAGCAGAAATCTTTAGTGGTTACCAGGCTACGTTGTGCTTCTTTCACACGTTTGGTCATGAGGATCGCAGGCTCTTGGTTACCAGAGATTCGTCCAGGTTGACAATTTTTTTTTGTTTTCTATTTTAGGAACAATTTATTTATCGATATATGCAAGAAAGAATGGCAACAGAGAAACCACTAAGTTGAAAAATATTTATTTGTAATAGCCAAATTAAATTAAAGTTTGGAGAAGAGATTTATGGGCGTGAATGTAAGCGTATTGGCGAGTCTGTTGCCTAGCTAGAATGTGGCCTAGCTAGAATGTGGCCCAATCTCGTCCCCAGAGCCAAATTGGAATGTGGCCTAGCTAGAAGAGCAACTATGCATTTTTGAAGACAGAGGGTTCAACGGTGGGGGGTGGGGTGGGGGGTGGACCGCAAATATATTACCAAAACGATGTACGGCATAGCCCGGAAAAAAAAACATGTCATAATTTCGCCCAAAACATTGATGAGTCCGTCTGCATTCCTAAACCTAAACCTTTTTGGTTGGATAATTCAAAAGTGGCAAATGGACCAATCATATCTCAGTGACCTCACGGTGTCAAACTGTTTTGGCAGAAATCATGACATGTTTTTGTCCATGCCGTGGCATGGATCGTCGCCGTTTTGGTAATATTATGCTGAATACTTTTGAATTGTCTCGTGAAGGGCTTTTGTCGAAACGTTAGTATTTCTTTTCTGAAAACCCATAGGCGTACGGGCACAAATTGATAGGGGGGTGGAGAACATTTTGTCCGACTGAAACGGAAATTGCCGGACTTTTGAGATAAAAAAACCACCTTTTCCTTATTTTCATCCTATTTTTTATTTTTTCGCTCTATGTTTTGCCATGGTTTTGCCTGGCTTAGCAACATTTTCATTCGTCTGGGGGCAGCTGCCCGCCACACCCCCCCCCCCTCGCCTCGTACGCCTATGTAAACGCTTTATTTTTACAAAAAAGTGTATATCAGGGGCGTGATCAGGGGGGTGGGGTGGCGTTGTTGTGGCTCCCCTAATCATCTTTTACAGTGTGTGTTTGAATTAAAATGTGTCGAACTGGAAACGCGTTTGCATCACAAATTTTTACATAACTCAAGCGCCCTAAGACGTAGTGTATGTATTTAAATGCATTTTTAGAGTATATATAGAATACATGCATCGAGGAAATAGCGAACAGACGAAATGAGTGACACAGCTTTGGATTTTGTTGGCGGCTGTTTTGGAGGTGAGTATTAAAATGTTAAAAATAGTGCGTGGGGTCCATCTTTCGGCGACCCCGTTATATTTTAGTTATTTTATTTATACACCTCGTTGTTACGACCAACTATAGTAGGATTATCCCTCGTTAGCCTCGTAATACAAGCAGTTTTTCTTTGCCTGAAGGTGGTGCACAGTCGTCGTATAAATATTATTTATAATGAACTGGGATTTGTGAATACACTTTTTGTCTGTGCTTTCTAAGTTGTGTATGTACTGCTGTTATTAATATATAATCTGTTTTAATTTGTAAAGGTATGGCTGGAGTTGTTGTTGGACATCCATTGGATACAGTGAAGGTATTTTAGAGCTTAAAATTTGCCAACAGATTTTGATGTCTTTATATACATAGATATAATTAATACAAACACACCGCGGCAACACTCCACTTCAGTACTCGGTGATTGGGACATGCACCGATGCACGTACAGCTGACAATTGTTCTGGATTGATCTCTGAGGTGTAAAAGTCCGACCAGGTTGATGTACCTCCCTTCAATTTCAAATCAATAAATATTATAGTATACATAAAAATAAAAACTTAAAACCATAATATTACCAAAATCAATGATCCACAGAATGGACAAAAAAAACCCGTCATGATTTCCACCAAAACATAATTTAACAAATCTGTCTGCATTCCTTAGCCTTTGAAATTGACATGTGAGGTCAGTGAAATATGATTGGTCATTGGTCACTTCTGAATTGACCAGCCAAAAAAGTTTAGGGATGCAGACAGATGGAAATTTTATAAACATTTTCTCACTGGTTATTTATGAATGTTTTTAAGATTTTTGGTTATAATAAACAACAGTACTTACCGACCTCACTTGTTTGGTTGGCTAATGAAATATTGGCCCTCCATTAGCCACTCTAAATTAATATGAGACAGTCTAATATTGTTTAAGTACAGACTTCCTTTCGGACTCGGTCAATTAAGTATCTACTTACATGCCAGATTTATGCACTGTTCATCTGACAGTGTTGTCATTGTAATTATAGACAGGTCAGAACTAGTAGTTTTGTCCTAGTGGCATGCAAGGACGGGGAGCAAGGGGGGGGGGGTGTCTTGTCACGAGTTCACAGATACTTTTTTGGCATTTCACGAATCACAAAAAGTAAAGTAGCATCGTCACAACTTTTCCAACAGTTCGATTCATGGGACAATATTGTTCTAAATCACAATTCACAAAGGTCAAAAATAGCCGATCACGGGTTCACAAAAATACTCTCCCCCCCCCACCCCACCCCCCTCTGCAAGTGCACTAAGTTGTTTTTTTAAATCAATACTTAGCCTAACATTTGTTTATTCATCTAGTCATTCAAAATATGGTCTGGAAATTCAGCTAAAGTATTTGTTCTTTCTATCTTTTTGTTCACCTTTATGCATTTTTGACAGTGCACGGTGCATGGTCACTGAACCCATTGTATTTTAGTATAATGAACGAATTATCCAATAGCAATGTATATTATATATATATATATATAATATATATAAATATTAATAAACTTAAAACAAGGGGAGCATGGGTTGGGTGGTGTCTGCTGTTAGCGCGCTGCCTCTCACCAAAAAGTTAAGCCCGGTTAGATGGGGTTAGTACTTGGATGGGTGACCACTTGGGAATGACCCTGTTATTGGGCTTGGACTCATGTGAGTAGAGTTGTAGTTGATCTCTCCCGTGCTTCGAGGGTTTTTCCCTGGGCCCTCCGGTTTTCCTCCCTCCATAAAATCAACACCTAACATCTCAGCTGTGATCCGTGGTCTGAACTGTGTCGTTGGTGGCTGCATGCTTGGAGCACCTTTGATATGCCTCAACACGGCCACGTTGATCTGTGTCCTTCGCAATTCAGCTGCTGGCTGCAAGTAAGGATGATTAGCCACCCAGTCCTTTATCCTTTTTACCCTTTACGAAAGATGTGCATGGTGTAAGGTACAGTTCAACATAAAATCACAGCTAGCTCATTATAGGTGGTTTGTCTTGAAGTTTGCCGAGTTTCCAGACCATATCTCTATTGACTATGGTTTATTTTACATTGATTATTAACTTTAGTATGTACTAATTTTGTTTTGTTTCTCATTTTGTTGCAAGTAGATTCTGTAGTCAAAGCTGAAACCACTAGTTCTAATTACAGTCATTTCCAACCAACGTGTTTCCAACTGACTTTTCACCCAAATCTTTTGGACGTTCGTTCTGAAGTTCACAAGTTCGTTGGGAAGTTCAAAGTTTGTTTTGAGCTATGGATTTGATTGGCTACTAGGAACCAAGCAACCAATCAAGTGCAGAGTTCAAAACGAACTACAAATTTTCAAACAAACTTGTGAACTACTGGATGGAACTCCTGAAGATTTGGGTGAAAAATGGGTTGCAAATGACTGTAATGTACAGATGGAGTTTTGGAATTCAACCCAAATAACTTATTTTTGTTTTTAAAATAGGTCCGTATGCAAATGCAAAAACAAGGTCATCTTTACCGAGGAATAATTCATTGTCTGACCAAGATAGTAAAACATGAATCAGTAAGTTTTTTTCTTTATAGAAACAAATTTTATAGAAATGAAAGTGAGATTCTATTCATCAACTGCAAGTTTTTTACACTATTTATATGTATATTTTTTGTGGAATATAAATTTTCAAATGAGAATCCAAACATTTACCTAAGTTGGAGAGGCACAATCTCTGCCCCTTGGTTCCTACACCCCAGTTTATTGCAATTTTATTACTGTACTATATGTACAATATACACTTTTATTCTTAATTTTGTAATTTACAGTACATATACAGTACATTGTATTATGACCAAATGAAAAAAGTCATCTGATTGGCTTATTATATATTATATATATATATATATATTTAAGAAATAGAAAATGGCCACCCGTGTTTATATAGCCTGATGCAAACACGAGAGTGAGTTGGGAGAATTCGAAAGTTTATGTGAACCCGAGCCGTGGGCGAGGGTTTACATAAGTACTTTCGAATTCTCCCAACTCACTTGAGTGTTTGCATCAGGTTATATAAACACAGGGCATCCATTTTCTATTTCTTTTATGAAATAAGGCTAAAAAATGTGCCGTGACATCACAACCGTGTTTACATAGCCTAATATAAACACGGTAATTGACCAATCACAGCGTGCGTAAGACGCAACCTATTTTATATATATATATATATATATATATATGGTATACATGTATATATATATATATATATGGTATACATGTATATATATATATATATGGTATACATGTATATATATATATATGGTATGTATATATATATATGGTATATATATATATATCTATATATATATATATATATACATATATATATATATACATGTAATATTTATAAACCGCGCAGGAGGGCTTTATCGGATATAAAACACGAGGCGATAGCCGAGTGTTTTAGAGCCGATAAAGCCCGTACTGCAAGGTTTTTAATTGGCTTCTAAAAAGAATCACTTCATACGTTCATTGGCGTAGTAATTTTGAAAATTAAGCTTATCTCAGCCGTTAAAAACCAGCGAGAAACTTAGAGCGAGTCTATATCACATATATAGATCCGATACGCTCATGATTTTTCTTTGTGTTTTCCTCATGAATTATTAATGAATTTTAGAAATATATATATATATATATATATACATATATATATATATATATACATATTATACATAGACATAGACATAGACATATATATGAACATTAATTTGAATATGAGATGACTACAATATCTTACTTAATGACCAAGATGCTTAGCAAAACTCGAGGTCAAATGCCTGATTTTTTTCCACCATCCTCACTATTTTTATGAATTATCATGGCATTAGGTATCTGGTCTTTTCAAAGGAATGGCGTCACCTTTGGCTGGACAAGCATTAATCAATGGGGTTGTATTTGGTGTTTATGGTGAATGTTATAGAAGAATCTACCCTTTGCCTTACAGTGCATTCTGGGCTGGCTGTTGTGCTGGCTTTGTACAAACCTTTCTCTGTTCTCCGATTGAACTTGTAAAAATCCGTATGCAAATGCAAGGTGAAGGTGTAAACTATAAAAAACTACCAGCTCAGGAAAGGATGAAACTGCAGAGGTACTCTGGATCATTTGACTGTTTATGGAAAATCTTACAAGTTGAAGGGACCAGAGGGGTCTTTAAAGGAATTAGTTCGACGTTTATACGAGAAACACCTGCTGTTGGTGTTTATTTTGCTTCCTATGAAGAATTCTGTAGAGTAATGAGTCGTCAGTTTAGAGAAACCGGAGAGGCTGGAGCACTAACAGTACTTACTGCAGGTGGCCTTGCTGGTACTCTCTCTTGGGTTGTCACATATCCTGTTGATGTTGTAAAATCTCGTATTCAGGCAGATATTACTGGTAAATATTCTGGTAATATTGATTGTACCTTGAAGATGTATCGCGCTGAAGGATGGCGTGTGTTCTTGCAAGGTATTAATTCCACAATTATCCGAGCCTTTCCAACTAATACAGCCACGTTTGGTGTAGTAGTTCTATTTTCAAGGCTTATGTTTGGTGGTAGCACTAACGATGGTCATATACGCTGATGTCTTCACTCACGTACTGTAACTATTATTTAATTAATGTCACATAATATATTTAATGCTTTCTTCTTAAATACAAGGAGTGTTCATTTTTAGTGAAAATAAAATATAATATAAATTTAATCATTGATTAAAATAAGCCAATCAGATGTGGAGAGGTAGCAAATATAAAGCATACAAAAATTTTCCTATTTTTCTGAAGTAAGACCAAGAAATGTGCTGTGACGTGACAACATCTAGAATACCATTTTTTTATTAAATAATGACAAATATCGTCTGTGTCATGAATAAACTAAGTTGGTTAGTGACCTTAACCTCGGTCACTACGCTGGTTATTACCCTCGGGCCTGCGGCCCTCGGGGTTAATAACCAGCGTAGTGACCTCGGTTTTCGGTCACTAACCTACACTTAGTTAATAGTTAGGAGGTTTTCGAAAAAACATATAATTACTATATTTTGCCCTGTTGACCAGGGTAATGTCTAGATATTGTCTAGCCTGCGTAGGCAGGCGTTCTGTTGCCCCTCTCAACCCTTTCCCCCAGAACAGAACGCCTGCTACGCAGGCTAAATATTGTCCTGTTGACCAAGGGCAATATCTATATACAGCGCATTGGATTTTTTATTATCGGTTCTCTTGGGATATATCGTATATATTTGGTTTCTCTCTGACGAAGGGCCTTCGCTCGAAACGTTAGACTCCTACGTTCTCTGTTTCGGCAGTATATCTAACCTTAGAAACACCAGAGAAAACCGACTCAACTATTAAATAACTAACCTTAAGCCCTAATCAAACGAGAACGCAAGTCATCGCAAGTTGGCAGTCACGCTATCTCAGCCAGCCCCTATGAATAGTTTCCCGAAAATATCATGTACCGTGACAAAGTTAAAACTTGTTTAAAACACTAATGAAACCTTTATTTTGTTAATTTGGGTGTTCAAACGACCGCCACAGAAATTTTGACTGCCAACTTGCGATGACTTGCGTTCTCGTTTGATTAGGGCTTAATACTGCCGAAACAGAGAACGTAGGAGTCTAAGGTTTCGAACGAACGGCAGTATAACCAGCGATGTTTTGCTAATTTTAGAAGTGGGGGGACGCTCTTGAAAATCAAATGGGCGTGGTCACTCGATTGGGCGTGGCCAATGGCCATGAAATTAAACAAGCGGGGGTTTAGTCTAATAGACATGCTTGTTAAAATATGTCACATTTATTCTAGTTAAACAAACAATATATTTGATAATTATATATTACATTAATCTGCTTATGAACGCAGGCGGCAAACTGATTTGTAATTTAAACTACTGTTTGATGTAAAAATGTCTAAAATGTCTGAGCTTTAAAGTAATTTCCAGACGGCTTGCTTCGTAGTTGTCTCTTCATTATCTTCCAACTTGCGTTTCTTTACTCTTTGATCATCTGCTGAATCATGTTAATGTTCTTATTGAATCATTTTATGTTCCCATTGATCATTTTAATGTTCATTTTAATGTTTAATTTCGCGATTGCGCGAAAGACTATACTAATTATATCCTGCTGGCCTGCTGGGCTGCTGCCTGACGTTATCCGCGCTTATGACAATAAGTATTTATCTAAGCGGACGTCAATTATCAGACTCTAGTATTTTTGTGCTAGTCTGCTAGAATTTTCTGCAAGTATATCAAGTTTCAGGGAGATTAAAATAGTGACAAAATTACGTTCTGAAGTATTTCCACATAGGATGCTGAGCAATTATTGCCAAAAATAACACGTATGTAGAACAAGTGATAGCCAAAATTATTTGGACGGTGTCGAACGGCGTTCTCTGAACTTCACTCATATTTAATCCCTGCCAGGGGGAACGCCGTTCCCCCATGTTTGATTTTGGCAGGGGGGACGCCGTTCCCCTGGTAAAAAAGGTGGGGGGACGGCGTTCCCCCGCGTTCCCCCTGGAAAACATCACTGAGTATAACTAACCTTACTATATCTCGATTGCTTTTTCAAATAAGCACGCCATCTCGCATAAGCACCCCTTTCAACAGTGTTCTAAACCCTCTCCTCCGCAGAGGCTTCGCTCGGATCTCTCTAATTAAGGCTAGTTTCCACTCAGGAAAATCTTCCGCAGGATAGGAACGGACAGGAAAGTTTCTTTTGTGTTAAAGTCATTATAGTTCCGACCGAGAGCTCACAAGACAAAGAAAACTTCCCTGTCCGTTCTGGTCCTGTGGAAGATTTTCCCGAGTGGAAACTATCCTTTACACGTTCCTCCCACCGAAGCCAAACCTCTGGGACCAGGGTACCCTCTGCGGAGGAGAGACTAGAGAGTTCTAAACCAATCATTTATACAGAAGCCACATGCAACTACTGATATATTAAAGCACGATAATTGACCAATCACATGCGTATGCAAACACCAAACAGTTTTTAGCACTTCACGCATTATAATTAATGCTACAAGTATCAAATATCATTATATTTGTGAACTTCTCAGGTACATGTTTGAGTGTTTGACTATTATAAATAATAGCATAAAGCCTTGTTTCCATATAGCCGTAAGAGCCGGCGGCATGGCTGCGGCAAGGGGCAATGGTCCAATCGCATACAGCTTTTTATTGCTGGCTAATTCAACACTGTCTATGATTGGACCATCGCCCCTTGCCGCAGCCATGCCGCCGGCTCTTACGGCTATATGGAAACCAGGCTTAAAAAGAAGTGTATTAGGCCCGTTCACACTATACCGGATAGCTTTTGTGCCGGCACGAAACCCATACCAGATAGGCCTTCTGTTCACACACAAAACGACTGTTCCGGGACAATTTCTGTGTGCTCCGATCTCGAAACAGGTACATCTTTTATCGGATAGCTTTTTGTGCCGAGTTCGAAACCGTTTAGAGCGTGGTGACTAGTTGTATCGTACGGCATAATTATTTGCCGTTAAAGTTTTCGTGCCAGAACAAAACGGGGCCTTTAGTTATGAAACGCCTAAGGCGTTTAGGTAATTTATTAGTAAATCAAATCGAGCGAGACGTTTAATAGCGAATGCACCTCTTTTTATGCTATTCCTTTGTGATATGTTTGCGGGAATTTCTTTTGTTGTCACCTCCGTTGACGTCACGCTGGGTACATGATTAGTTCTAATGTTTGACGTCAACGGATGGACGTAATGAGGGGCCGTGATTTATTCACTGAGGGCGTAGCCCGAGGTAAATAAACATATCCCCGAGGGGGGCGAGGTTGACAGGAGTCACAATAGCGTTTTCATATTCAGGTAAGTAGACCATTCTATTCCCTTGAGGACGGAGAACAATATGAAAACGCTACGAAAACGTATACGTGTGGACGTAGAATCTATCGTTTCAGTTGCCATTGTTATCAGGGGCAATTGAATATATTCCCCGAAAAAAACCGAGACATGTGAGAACAAAAGAAATTCCCGCAAACATGATATTACTATGATATAAAGTTTTTAAGTATGTTATGATTTGACAGCTAGCTTGTGACTGGGAATAACACACTAGTGGGCTAGGTTAGCATTTTATTTATTTCTTACTTTCTGCACTGTTCGCCCTTTGCAGACCTTAAGGGCTGTTTACTACATGAGCTGGACCGGACTGACTCGTGTCACGAAATTCTTTCCTCGACTGCAAAAGGATATTTGAATTAACGTTTAGATTTGTCTACATCTAAATAAACTAAACCAATTCTTTGTAAATTTAGTTTATGTGAGTTTTAAAACCACAGTACGGTCCCTAAATCCTAATCAATCGCGCGGGGTGAGCCCAGTTAACCGGGCTAGGTTAGACCCCGTCGTTTATACACGGTACCAGACAACTCGAACTCGTAGTTCCGCCTGTTCACACAGAAGAAAAATGAATTCGGAACCAGGCTCGAATTCGTCCAGTTTACACGGCGAAATAGGACGAATCGAATTCGAGGCGGGTGACACCGGCACGAAAATCTCATTACGGCTATTTGAAAAATGCAAAATGACAAAGCAAAATTGGCTTCGTTTTTCTTTACGTATAATAGACCCTTCTCCCTTCTAGTCCAATGTTTCCATGTGGGTTGGCGGCAGGACTATCTTTTTGTTTACTTATGCCATGTAAATCCCCCCCCCCCCCAGCAAATTTTAGGCCTTTTTTAGCCGGATTGTCGAATATATTGGGGGGGACTCAGAAGGGTCAGGTTTCAGTGACAATTATCGGCCAAAACTGGCGCTCGTTCAATGCATTATCTATTAATAGGCGACCTCTTTCGGAAATATTAAAAACTCTTTGTTTGTCCGCCAATATCAATTTGCTTAGTGGTCACGCAATGGTAGGGTGACCTTGCTAGAAGAGTCCGCCCTGATAGAATGCCTAGAAAGATCACCAGCCTACATCATGTAAACGCTCGGACTATACCAGCGTTCAGCTTACCTCCATGTAAACAGGAGCTTAATCTACAATGTCAATATAACTTCACAATAGTATAAAAAATAAGGTGATTACAGACCCCCCTATTAGGGTGAAAAACATTTTCTCGCCAATTCGGATTAAGTCCTCAGTTGTTAAAATTTGTCTACGTCCCTGAATCATGTACAACAGGGTGTTCAAATTCATTTTTACAGTCAGAGAAAGATTTTCGTGACAGAAAATCAGCCCGACGTTTCTAGGCAAAATGTTAGACGTTGCTACGTCCACACGTTTCCGGATTTTTTTGAAAACGCAACTTTTTTGTCACGGATTGGCCTTCCGTCCACACGTAAACGAAGCGGTTATCAAAAACGGAACTTTTCGAAGATGGTCTCAAAGTGGAACTGTTTGAATACGCCGTTTTCCTGGTCTCGTGTGGACGCGGATTTTTTTGAAAACCGATGAAAAACGTTGCGTTTTGAAACGTAAACAGATACGTGTGTATAATTTACATCTACGTCGCTACCCCCTACCCCTACCCCCTAAGCTAGCGAAATATCAAGTGATATGGAACCTGGACATTGTTAATATTTATATATTTTGCAACAGTACAATTGGTCATATCTCTTGATTAATGATCCGTTTCTAAATGGATATTGGCCCTTTTCTAGGCAAATTGTCATTCAATACAAGTTCTATCAATGGCTGGTCGAGACGTCTGAATCATATTATCTTGTGTGTTCTCCATGGTGTGAGATTTGATTGTACTTTCCCTCGCAAACTAAATCAGTCGCTTGCCATTTTCAAGCCTCCGGTCAACTGGTTTCCCGTTTTCATTCAAATATATAGCTGTTCTAGATTTGGACGTTTATTGGATAAATTATTAAAAGCGTGATGGCTTTAGATTTCTTCGCTGGATCCATAGGAGGTATAAAGGGCGAAGGACATTTTCATGAATGAAACTTGATCACAAATAGCCAGATAACGATCTCATATACATGGGACGCCACTGTCTGTCTATATAAATTTGTGTAAATGATTTGGATATTTCTAGCACTATTTGAAATGAACACATTATTATTACTGTGTAGCTATAGAGCTGGAGAAGTTTGTCGTACTAATTTAATATATTAGCGGTAATATTTGTGTGGTGTGTTAGTTTAATTATTATCAGTCGCTGCATGTGCCTTTTTAATTCATTTTATTCTTCTAGGTATATCAGGTGTGATCGTTGGGCATCCATTTGATACCGTAAAAGTTAGTAAATGTTTATAATATTTAATATAAACCAAGACCTCAGAAACTAATATTGCGTATAAAAAGGCTTTATTCGTCTTTTGTGCCTCGTTTCAAATTACTTGTCGCGTTTCTGTCACCTGAATGGGAAGGTGTTGATATTATTTATTCCCTGATTGAGCAGAAAGTCTCAATTCTTTTTAACCCATTTTTCCAGAAGAAAATATATAAGAATATAGCTCTGAAGTTTACGCTGTTTCACTCTTTTATTTGTGCAAGATTTAAAGATTGTTAACCCTAAATTAGTTATCCCCAAGGCTCACAATATTGGTGTAATGCTAGAGGGGGTGGGAGTGTCGCCACAACAGTATGTAGTAATAACTGCAAGCCCCTGCAATTATATAATTGTATAAATCTATTCACAACCTTAGCTCTTCATCTCTTTGACTCCATCAGAGTGACAAAACAGGGGTAGGCTAGGTTAATAGACAGAGTAAAATAATAAAGAGGCTGTTTTGGCCAGGAATTACTGTAGACAGGAATGAGTTATAAAGGTCAAGTGGGAAGCCCTGGCTACTTAAAACATTACACTGTAAGTCTTTGATAAAGTAAACAATTTAAAAGAATGCTTATAAATATACCGTACTGTGCATAAATACTACCAAAATCACTAGCTAGTGTCTTTTCCAGAAGAAGAAAAGTTGTTTGGAAGATCGCCAAACGTTAATGTTTATATGACGTCAAGCTCAGTAATGCAATACTGTGGTGTGTGAATGAAATTGAGCAATTCTGTTCAACAACGTTTTTTGAACCGAGTGTACTACAATATCACATTAATTTGATCACACCAAAATTAACATCTTGGTCAACGTATAAACATTAACGTTTTGCCGCCTTCAAAACAACTTCCAGCTAACCAGGCTAGCTCACAAGACTGTACACATGAATGAATGAATAAAATGCTTGATTGCACTTGTACCAAAATTATGCAAAATTGTTTGCATAAAAGAATAATAATGAGCACAATCAAGCATTTCCTCTAGACAGATAATTTTGTGGTCCGATTCTCATTTAATAATTTCTCATCCAAGTTTTAACTAAATTCAACCAAAATTGAAGGGGTTCAGGTCCTTGGTCTATGATCAATATTAATTTCCACAAACTTTTGTAAAAATCTGTGCAGTATTTTGTGAGATATCCTGGTGACAAACAGAGGTGAAAAAACCCATTTTCTAAAAATTTAGGTAAGATTGCAAACTCAGCCTCCAAGTACCTACTCTGGAATGAGACACTGCTTTTCAAAAATAATCAGGGAAGAATCGGTAAGTATTTTGTAAAATATTTAGTATTTAGTGAGTGTGGATGCATAACATTTTTCCGCAGAGGACAGCTTGTCTGACCTTTAGTTTATCTAAGATTTTTAGCATTTAGGCAAATATGTCATCAGTTTATAGAACATTAATCCACATTGTCGTGACTTGTTGTAAGTATCGTAAGAATTGGGGATTTTTTCTGTCCCCGATCATCCCAGATGAGTGGTTTCAGTGTTCTGTGTTCACACATGTCGTAAGTTTGTAACTTGTCGTAAGAATCCCCAATTGTCGGCAACTGTCTGGATGCATTTTCCAAATAGAAATAATTCCGATTGTTGCAATGCTTCCGATCAGATCGGCAACTGTCTGGGACGTTACTTCAACCATGTTCACATTTGTCGTAACAATCACAGATGATCGGGGGCAGGAAAAATCCCTGATTCTTACGACAAGTGAGAACCAGGCTTAAGTGACTGTAGCATTTATAGGAAAATTTGTGTATGTATCTGTTTATCAATCACCATGGCATGTTTGTAATCAAATTTTCCCTTGTGATTAACCCTTTCCCTACAGTGGCGGCCTTTTTTAGTATTTTACTCTGGCTAAATGCCAGAAGAAGTCTTGTAGTAGGGAAAGGGTTAAAGTAAACGTATCTAATACTAGTATGATATTGCCAAAATTGCATGTTGCATGAATTGCTTTTACTTAATAGGTTTTTGGACTTTACAAAGGACTGCTTCCACCTCTTGCTGGTTTCTCAGCTATGAATGCAATAGTGTTTGGTGTTCAAGGAATGACTTATCGCAGGTTAGAACCAGGTCGAAAGACTTTATTTGTGTCTGGAGCGATTGCTGGATTAGTGCAGTCAATTGGTGTTTGTCCCTTGGAATTGGTCAAAACTCAAATGCAGATTCAAGGTCAAGGAATAAAATATAAGCATGTTATTCGTCATACTCCTGATGAAATGTTAAAATACACAGGTTCACTTGACTGCATCAAAAAGATCTATAAGACTGGTGGTTTAAGAGCTTGTTATCGAGGTATGATTCCTACTTTGGCAAGAGAAGGACCCTCAGTTGGTGTATACATTGCATTGTATCATGAGCTTTGTTCCCATTTTGCAAAGTCTCATGAAACTGTTCATCATTTGAGTATATGGCATCTGTTAGTTGCTGGAGGGGTCAGTGGTTCTGCATCTTGGGTGGTAACATATCCTACTGATGTTGTCAAGTCTCGATACCAAGCTGATATAAATGGTCGCTATAATGGTATATTAGATTGCATTAGAAAAACATACATTTCTGAGGGATATGCTGGGTTTTTCCGAGGTATTACCACTACACTTGTACGTGCATTCCCTGTCAATGCAGCCACATTAGCAACGGTGACTTTAATATTAAGAAATGGAATGGAAATTCCAGTTCCAGATTGATCACTGCAATATACCTAGTTAGTAATAATTGCCAGAATTGCTGAAAGTTAACATGTCTGATTGTTGATTACGTGTGTGATCAGCTACAGTAAACAGTAATATAACAATAGAGTTGATGTTCATGGGGGTAAATATGTTTTTGTCCCAATGACTCATTTTAGCCTGAGTCACTGGTGAGGGTTAAAATTAGCTCTGAGAAAGACCAAAAACATATTTATGCCCAAGAACATCAACTGTATTACTATTATAATAATTTTAGTGGGCATTTGGCAGAAAGTGAAAGACAGTATACGGTAAACAGTATCTTGAACAATGCTACCAATCCACCAGCGTGTAATAAATATTTACATAACTGGCAGAAAAATGCAACTTACATGTTTGTCATCAAAACAATTTTTGCTTCAAAGTATTGACAAGAAAAGTATACAATTCCATAAACAACAAACCAATAGTGATTTACAACTGTTAAAACTGATACTAGGCTCGGATCAGTGAATTCTTTATTTCCCCACAAAATACACCACCATGCCCAATAAAATTATTATAACTTAAATTATACTTAAATTACTGTATAGTACAAATTTGCAAGTGAAAAACTAAATTAAATTAAATAAGGTGACCTTTCCATGTATTTTCAATAAAATTTGATCATATGCCAGTGCAAAATCATATACCCGAGGTAGGATTAAAAGGCCTTAGTTGATTTTATTCCAATTATGGTAATACTAATTGCAGTGATCAATTAATAGAAACTGGACTAAAAATTAAACCAACAGCAGTTCTGATGACAATTAATAAAATAATAATGAAATATTGACAAATATAATTAATTTGACATTCTAATAATGGTTTTACTAATGTAGTTAGTAATTCTTTAAATTTTAAAGAGGATGCATGAATTGCCCTCGAGTAAGCTGTTCTTACAGATAAAAATAATATTCAAAGTTGTTGTTTAAAAAATATTGACCAAAAATGTCATGTGACTGGCAGTTGAGCTTATTTTCAGTAATTAACATAAACATGCACAAGTTACTTCCGTTTAAATCGTGTGTTCTCATTGGCCGAGACGCGTCACGTGCCGGTCGATTATTTTCCGCGGTCATTACGAATTTTGCCAGCCATGTTGTTTGCAACTAAACAACGAAAGAAAACCGCAAAAATTTTGTGAATTCAACAACCTGAGGACTAAATTACGTACGAGTGGGACGATGAGCAATCTGGAAGCGAGTTTTAGGATTCCGAAAGCCATGACAAGAGCAACGACATTGAAAACGATGAATTTAATATGTCACACGCTCGAGGTGACACTGACTGAAGTACGTATCATGACATGGTATAAATATGTAAGGTATGTTGTTTCAAAATGCCATATAATAAACTTTTTATTAACCTCATCCGCTTGGTCATTACGGAAAAATATCAGACCTCGGGCTTTATGTACTGTCAAGACCTCGGTCTGATATTTTTCCGTAATGACCGCGCTCTCGGTTAATAAGAAGTTAGTTTTTACCACAATGTTAGGAGACTAGAAGATTCTTTGTGCTTTGAGTAAACTTTTTTAAGTAGTGGTGAAAGTAGTGACGTTTTTTAAAACAATCATATACATGAGGAGTGCACCGACCAAAAGGGTACTGTAGTGTATTAAAGTACAGTCAACAGTTTTCATGTATATTAATTACGTTAATAACATTTCAATCAATTCTCCTCATTCCTGATTGGCTAATGACATCTGTATTAAATTTAAATTGTTTTCAATAGGGGTATTTAAAAAGATACCACATGCATGTGGTTTTTTTTTAAATACCATACATCCGGGTGTTTGCAGTACATTTATTTTATTTATGTAAATACTTGTTTCCATCTGCCAAACTGACTTGATACCGCAACGTTTGATAGGACATAAAATGACGTCATGTCAGTTTGGCAGATGGAAATATGGTCTTTGAAAAACTCATTCGTTCACGCATGTCTTGCAGTACACGTACCCTGCTTTTTAACAAAAGTAATCTTCAACTAAAATCAGCAAAAGTGTGGTGAATAGTTGTTTTGCTATATCCAAAATACTGCTTATGCAGCCCTCTACTTTTTTACTAAACTGAGCTGAACTCCATTGTATTATTACAGATTTGTTAAAACTTGTTGCATGGTTGGTGGAGTTGTTGGATTCTGTTGTGTTTGCAGCACAGTGATTGGAAATAACTTTCAGGTTGGTTTCTATAGGATTTTTTCACTTAAATAGGCCTGGCCAAACGCTTTCAACATTTCATGCAACATCGTTCAACATTGTTGAACGCATGTTGAACGAAAATTTGAACATGTTCAAATTTCGTTCAACATCATTCAACACCATTCAACAACGTTCAACATCATTCAACAGGGTGGCCAAACGCTTTCAACATGTTGAATCACGGTTGAATTCAACAATGTTGAACGATGTTGAATGAAATGTTGAAAGCGTTTGGCCAGGCGTCAAAATGGAAATACCTTCCCGTATTTCCGTAGCCGCTACTGAAGCGTGAGGAAATTTTTTGTTGGAAACTACATAAATAGTATTATTTAGCTTTAAATGTCATTTAATCAATACCAACAGACGAATATGCATCAAGAATTGGTGACTTATATCGCTAGACTTTCCTCACGCTTCAGTAGCGGCTACAGAAATACAGCAATACACAACCAACTACGGATGTGCCATTTTTCAACCTTTAAATTAAGGTAAAAAATCCCCGATTATTTATTTAGCTCAGATAAAGCCTTTTTGTAGCTTTTATGGCAAAAAGGTTTTATTTATAACGATAAACTTTGGTCATTTTTTGAACTTTTGAAATAGGGTAAAAAAAGTCAAATAAAGGAGAAGGCTGTATTTGGGCTAAAAATATTTTTTTTGATTTTTAAAAAATAATGGGGGGGGAAATAAAGCCTTTTTAGACCTTCTGTGGGAAGGAGAAGGCTGTATTTGGGCTACTTTTTGGTATTTTTTTGAACTTTTGAAATACGGTCATGATAATTGTTCTTCAGGAATGGACATGTCAAGGGAAGTTGTGGATTAAGAATCTTGTTTTTATTCTTATAATAATAATAATCTGTTATATTTTAGGAAATAAACAATTACTCTTAAGTTAAATTTTTTGAATTCCTGAAATTCTTTAAATTCCAGAATTTTTTGAATTAAAATTCTTTAAAAATTCCAAATTCTTTGGATTCCTAAAATTCTTTAAATTTTTTAAAATATGTCATACAGATTTTTATTATTATTATAAAAATAAAAACAAGATTCTTAACCCACGACTTCCCTTGACATGTTCCATTCCTAGCAGAAAAATGATTTCAAAAGTTCGAAAAATGGCCAAAAATCGGTCAATTTTTTCAAAACATCAAAAAAAAAACCGTTTTTGACCCTAACTCAAAAGTTTCAAAAGTGACCAAAATCGGTCAAAAAGTAAAGGCTAACCCCTTTACTTTTTGACCGATTTTGGTCACTTTTGAAACATTTGAGTTAGGGTCAAAAACGGTTAAATAAAGTCGTTTTAGACCTTCTGTGAAAAGCAGAAGGCTGTATTTTGGCTAAAAAAATTTTTTTTTATCTTTTGAAAAAAATCCGGAAAAAAAAAAGTAAAGGCTAACCCCTTTACTATTTTTTAAATCAAAAAAAATTTTTAAACTGGTTTATCTCATTAAAAATTGAATGGATTGTTCTACTTTTTTCAGTGGTTATTCCATAGTTGGTGTGCTATACAATGAACTAAAATATTTAGCCTTCCAAAGTTGAAAAATGGCCAAAATCGGTCAAAAAGTAAAGGCTAACCCCTTTACTATTTTTTTCCGTATTTTTTTCAAAAAATCAAAAAACATTTTTAAACTGGTTTATCTCATTAAAAATTGAATGGATTGTTCTACTACTTTTTTCAGTGGTTATTCCATAGTTGGTGTGCTATACAATGAACTAAAATATTTAGCCTTCCAAAGTTGAAAAATGGCCAAAATCGGTCAAAAAGTAAAGGCTAACCCCTTTACTATTTTTTTCCCGTATTTTTTTCAAAAAATCAAAAAACATTTTTAAACTGGTTTATCTCATTAAAAATTGAATGGATTGTTCTACTTTTTTCAGTGGTTATTCCATAGTTGGTGTGCTATACAATGAACTAAAATATTTAGCCTTCCAAAGTTGAAAAATGGCCAAAATCGGTCAAAAAGTAAAGGCTAACCCCTTTACTATTTTTTTCCCGTATTTTTTTCAAAAAATCAAAAAACATTTTAAACTGGTTTATCTCATTAAAAATTGAATGGATTGTTCTACTTTTTTCAGTGGTTATTCCATAGTTGGTGTGCTATACAATGAACTAAAATATTTAGCCTTACTTCCAAAGTTGAAAAATGGCCAAAATCGGTCAAAAAGTAAAGGCTAACCCCTTTACTATTTTTTTCCGTATTTTTTTCAAAAAATCAAAAAACATTTTTAAACTGGTTTATCTCATTAAAAATTGAATGGATTGTTCTACTTTTTTCAGTGGTTATTCCATAGTTGGTGTGCTATACAATGAACTAAAATATTTAGCCTTACTTCCAAAGTTGAAAAATGGCTAAAATCGGTCAAAAAGTAAAGGCTAACCCCTTTACTTTTTGACCGATTTTGACCAAAATATTTTAAACTGGTTTATCTCATTAAAAATTGAATGGATTGTTCTACTTTTTTCAGTGGTTATTCCATAGTTGGTGTGCTATACAATGAACTAAAATATTTAGCCTTCCAAAGTTGAAAAATGGCCAAAATCGGTCAAAAAGTAAAGGCTAACCCCTTTACTATTTTTTTCCGTATTTTTTTCAAAAAATCAAAAAACATTTTTAAACTGGTTTATCTCATTAAAAATTGAATGGATTGTTCTACTTTTTTCAGTGGTTATTCCATAGTTGGTGTGCTATACAATGAACTAAAATATTTAGCCTTACTTCCAAAGTTGAAAAATGGCCAAAATCGGTCAAAAAGTAAAGGCTAACCCCTTTACTATTTTTTCCCGTATTTTGACCAAAATCAAAAAACATTTTTAAACTGGTTTATCTCATTAAAAATTGAATGGATTGTTCTACTTTTTTCAGTGGTTATTCCATAGTTGGTGTGCTATACAATGAACTAAAATATTTAGCCTTCCAAAGTTGAAAAATGGCCAAAATCGGTCAAAAAGTAAAGGCTAACCCCTTTACTATTTTTTTCCGTATTTTTTTCAAAAAATCAAAAAACATTTTTAAACTGGTTTATCTCATTAAAAATTGAATGGATTGTTCTACTTTTTTCAGTGGTTATTCCATAGTTGGTGTGCTATACAATGAACTAAAATATTTAGCCTTCCAAAGTTGAAAAATGGCCAAAATCGGTCAAAAAGTAAAGGCTAACCCCTTTACTTTTTTTCCGTATTTTGACCAAAATATTTTAAACTGGTTTATCTCATTAAAAATTGAATGGATTGTTCTACTTTTTTCAGTGGTTATTCCATAGTTGGTGTGCTATACAATGAACTAAAATATTTAGCCTTCCAAAGTTGAAAAATGGCCAAAATCGGTCAAAAAGTAAAGGCTAACCCCTTTACTATTTTTTTCCGTATTTTTTTCAAAAAATCAAAAAACATTTTTAAACTGGTTTATCTCATTAAAAATTGAATGGATTGTTCTACTTTTTTCAGTGGTTATTCCATAGTTGGTGTGCTATACAATGAACTAAAATATTTAGCCTTCCAAAGTTGAAAAATGGCCAAAATCGGTCAAAAAGTAAAGGCTAACCCCTTTACTATTTTTTTCCGTATTTTCTTCAAAAAATCAAAAAACATTTTTAAACTGGTTTATCTCATTAAAAATTGAATGGATTGTTCTACTTTTTTCAGTGGTTATTCCATAGTTGGTGTGCTATACAATGAACTAAAATATTTAGCCTTACTTCCAAAGTTGAAAAATGGCTAAAATCGGTCAAAAAGTAAAGGCTAACCCCTTTACTTTTTGACCGATTTTGACCAAAATATTTTAAACTGGTTTATCTCATTAAAAATTGAATGGATTGTTCTACTTTTTTCAGTGGTTATTCCATAGTTGGTGTGCTATACAATGAACTAAAATATTTAGCCTTCCAAAGTTAAAAATGGCCAAAATCGGTCAAAAAGTAAAGGCTAACCCCTTTACTATTTTTTTCCGTATTTTTTTCAAAAAATCAAAAAACATTTTTAAACTGGTTTATCTCATTAAAAATTGAATGGATTGTTCTACTTTTTTCAGTGGTTATTCCATAGTTGGTGTGCTATACAATGAACTAAAATATTTAGCCTTCCAAAGTTGAAAAATGGCCAAAATCGGTCAAAAAGTAAAGGCTAACCCCTTTACTATTTTTTTCCGTATTTTTTTCAAAAAATCAAAAAACATTTTTAAACTGGTTTATCTCATTAAAAATTGAATGGATTGTTCTACTTTTTTCAGTGGTTATTCCATAGTTGGTGTGCTATACAATGAACTAAAATATTTAGCCTTGCTTCCAAAGTTGAAAAATGGCGAAAATCGGTCAAAAAGTAAAGGCTAACCCCTTTACTATTTTTTTCCGTATTTTTTTCAAAAAATCAAAAAACGTTTTTAAACTGGTTTATCTCATTAAAAATTGAATGGATTGTTCTACTTTTCTTCAGTGGTTATTCCATAGTTGGTGTGCTATACAATGAACTAAAATATTTAGCCTTCCAAAGTTGAAAAATGGCGAAAATCGGTCAAAAAGTAAAGGCTAATCCCTTTACTATTTTTTTTCCGTATTTTTTTCAAAAAATCAAAAAACATTTTTAAACTGGTTTATCTCATTAAAAATTGAATGGATTGTTCTACTTTTTTCAGTGGTTATTCCATAGTTGGTGTGCTATACAATGAACTAAAATATTTAGCCTTCCAAAGTTGAAAAATGGCCAAAATCGGTCAAAAAGTAAAGGCTAACCCCTTTACTATTTTTTTCCGTATTTTTTTCAAAAAATCAAAAAACATTTTAAACTGGTTTATCTCATTAAAAATTGAATGGATTGTTCTACTTTTTTCAGTGGTTATTCCATAGTTGGTGTGCTATACAATGAACTAAAATATTTAGCCTTCCAAAGTTGAAAAAATGGCCAAAATCGGTCAAAAAGTAAAGGCTAACCCCTTTACTATTTTTTTCCGTATTTTTTTTCAAAAAATCAAAAAACATTTTTAAACTGGTTTATCTCATTAAAAATTGAATGGATTGTTCTACTTTTTTCAGTGGTTATTCCATAGTTGGTGTGCTATACAATGAACTAAAATATTTAGCCTTCCAAAGTTGAAAAATGGCCAAAATCGGTCAAAAAGTAAAGGCTAACCCCTTTACTATTTTTTTCCGTATTTTTTTCAAAAAATCAAAAAACATTTTTAAACTGGTTTATCTCATTAAAAATTGAATGGATTGTTCTACTTTTTTCAGTGGTTATTCCATAGTTGGTGTGCTATACAATGAACTAAAATATTTAGCCTTCCAAAGTTGAAAAATGGCCAAAATCGGTCAAAAAGTAAAGGCTAACCCCTTTACTATTTTTTTCCGTATTTTTTTTCAAAAAATCAAAAAACATTTTTAAACTGGTTTATCTCATTAAAAATTGAATGGATTGTTCTACTTTTTTCAGTGGTTATTCCATAGTTGGTGTGCTATACAATGAACTAAAATATTTAGCCTTCCAAAGTTGAAAAATGGCCAAAATCGGTCAAAAAGTAAAGGCTAACCCCTTTACTATTTTTTTCCGTATTTTTTTCAAAAAATCAAAAAACATTTTTAAACTGGTTTATCTCATTAAAAATTGAATGGATTGTTCTACTTTTTTCAGTGGTTATTCCATAGTTGGTGTGCTATACAATGAACTAAAATATTTAGCCTTCCAAAGTTGAAAAATGGCCAAAATCGGTCAAAAAGTAAAGGCTAACCCCTTTACTATTTTTTTCCGTATTTTTTTCAAAAAATCAAAAAACATTTTTAAACTGGTTTATCTCATTAAAAATTGAATGGATTGTTCTACTTTTTTCAGTGGTTATTCCATAGTTGGTGTGCTATACAATGAACTAAAATATTTAGCCCTTCCAAAGTTGAAAAATGGCCAAAATCGGTCAAAAAGTAAAGGCTAACCCCTTTACTTTTTGACCGTATTTTGACCAAAATATTTTAAACTGGTTTATCTCATTAAAAATTGAATGGATTGTTCTACTTTTTTCAGTGGTTATTCCATAGTTGGTGTGCTATACAATGAACTAAAATATTTAGCCTTCCAAAGTTGAAAAATGGCCAAAATCGGTCAAAAAGTAAAGGCTAACCCCTTTACTATTTTTTTCCGTATTTTTTTCAAAAAATCAAAAAACATTTTTAAACTGGTTTATCTCATTAAAAATTGAATGGATTGTTCTACTTTTTTCAGTGGTTATTCCATAGTTGGTGTGCTATACAATGAACTAAAATATTTAGCCTTCCAAAGTTGAAAAATGGCCAAAATCGGTCAAAAAGTAAAGGCTAACCCCTTTACTATTTTTTTCCGTATTTTTTTCAAAAAATCAAAAAACATTTTTAAACTGGTTTATCTCATTAAAAATTGAATGGATTGTTCTACTTTTTTCAGTGGTTATTCCATAGTTGGTGTGCTATACAATGAACTAAAATATTTAGCCTTCCAAAGTTGAAAAATGGCCAAAATCGGTCAAAAAGTAAAGGCTAACCCCTTTACTATTTTTTTCCGTATTTTTTTCAAAAAATCAAAAAACATTTTTAAACTGGTTTATCTCATTAAAAATTGAATGGATTGTTCTACTTTTCTCAGTGGTTATTCCATAGTTGGTGTGCTATACAATGAACTAAAATATTTAGCCTTGCTTCCAAAGTTGAAAAATGGCGAAAATCGGTCAAAAAGTAAAGGCTAACCCCTTTACTATTTTTTTCCGTATTTTTTTCAAAAAATCAAAAAACATTTTTAAACTGGTTTATCTCATTAAAAATTGAATGGATTGTTCTACTTTTTTCAGTGGTTATTCCATAGTTGGTGTGCTATACAATGAACTAAAATATTTAGCCTTCCAAAGTTGAAAAATGGCCAAAATCGGTCAAAAAGTAAAGGCTAACCCCTTTACTATTTTTTTCCGTATTTTTTTCAAAAAATCAAAAAACATTTTAAACTGGTTTATCTCATTAAAAATTGAATGGATTGTTCTACTTTTTTCAGTGGTTATTCCATAGTTGGTGTGCTATACAATGAACTAAAATATTTAGCCTTCCAAAGTTGAAAAATGGCCAAAATCGGTCAAAAAGTAAAGGCTAACCCCTTTACTATTTTTTTCCGTATTTTTTTCAAAAAATCAAAAAACATTTTTAAACTGGTTTATCTCATTAAAAATTGAATGGATTGTTCTACTTTTTTCAGTGGTTATTCCATAGTTGGTGTGCTATACAATGAACTAAAATATTTAGCCTTCCAAAGTTGAAAAATGGCCAAAATCGGTCAAAAAGTAAAGGCTAACCCTTTACTATTTTTTTCCGTATTTTTTTCAAAAAATCAAAAAACATTTTTAAACTGGTTTATCTCATTAAAAATTGAATGGATTGTTCTACTTTTTTCAGTGGTTATTCCATAGTTGGTGTGCTATACAATGAACTAAAATATTTAGCCTTCCAAAGTTGAAAAATGGCCAAAATCGGTCAAAAAGTAAAGGCTAACCCCTTTACTATTTTTTTCCGTATTTTTTTCAAAAAATCAAAAAACATTTTTAAACTGGTTTATCTCATTAAAAATTGAATGGATTGTTCTACTTTTTTCAGTGGTTATTCCATAGTTGGTGTGCTATACAATGAACTAAAATATTTAGCCTTCCAAAGTTGAAAAATGGCCAAAATCGGTCAAAAAGTAAAGGCTAACCCCTTTACTATTTTTTTCCGTATTTTTTTCAAAAAATCAAAAAACATTTTTAAACTGGTTTATCTCATTAAAAATTGAATGGATTGTTCTACTTTTTTCAGTGGTTATTCCATAGTTGGTGTGCTATACAATGAACTAAAATATTTAGCCTTCCAAAGTTGAAAAATGGCGAAAATCGGTCAAAAAGTAAAGGCTAACCCCTTTACTATTTTTCTCCGTATTTTTTTCAAAAAATCAAAAAACATTTTTAAACTGGTTTATCTCATTAAAAATTGAATGGATTGTTCTACTTTTTTCAGTGGTTATTCCATAGTTGGTGTGCTATACAATCAACTAAAATATTTAGCCTTCCAAAGTTGAAAAATGGCCAAAATCGGTCAAAAAGTAAAGGCTAACCCCTTTACTATTTTTTTCCGTATTTTTTTCAAAAAATCAAAAAACATTTTAAAACTGGTTTATCTCATTAAAAATTGAATGGATTGTTCTACTTTTTTCAGTGGTTATTCCATAGTTGGTGTGCTATACAATGAACTAAAATATTTAGCCTTCCAAAGTTGAAAAATGGCCAAAATCGGTCAAAAAGTAAAGGCTAACCCCTTTACTATTTTTTTCCGTATTTTTTTCAAAAAATCAAAAAACATTTTTAAACTGGTTTATCTCATTAAAAATTGAATGGATTGTTCTACTTTTTTTCAGTGGTTATTCCATAGTTGGTGTGCTATACAATGAACTAAAATATTTAGCCTTCCAAAGTTGAAAAATGGCCAAAATCGGTCAAAAAGTAAAGGCTAACCCCTTTACTATTTTTTTCCGTATTTTTTTCAAAAAATCAAAAAACATTTTTAAACTGGTTTATCTCATTAAAAATTGAATGGATTGTTCTACTTTTTTCAGTGGTTATTCCATAGTTGGTGTGCTATACAATGAACTAAAATATTTAGCCTTCCAAAGTTGAAAAATGGCCAAAATCGGTCAAAAAGTAAAGGCTAACCCCTTTACTATTTTTTTCCGTATTTTTTTCAAAAAATCAAAAAACATTTTTAAACTGGTTTATCTCATTAAAAATTGAATGGATTGTTCTACTTTTTTCAGTGGTTATTCCATAGTTGGTGTGCTATACAATGAACTAAAATATTTAGCCTTCCAAAGTTGAAAAATGGCCAAAATCGGTCAAAAAGTAAAGGCTAACCCCTTTACTATTTTTTTCCGTATTTTTTTCAAAAAATCAAAAAACATTTTTAAACTGGTTTATCTCATTAAAAATTGAATGGATTGTTCTACTTTTTTCAGTGGTTATTCCATAGTTGGTGTGCTATACAATGAACTAAAATATTTAGCCTTCCAAAGTTGAAAAATGGCCAAAATCGGTCAAAAAGTAAAGGCTAACCCCTTTACTATTTTTTTCCGTATTTTTTTCAAAAAATCAAAAATATTTTAAACTGGTTTATCTCATTAAAAATTGAATGGATTGTTCTACTTTTTTCAGTGGTTATTCCATAGTTGGTGTGCTATACAATGAACTAAAATATTTAGCCTTCCAAAGTTGAAAAATGGCCAAAATCGGTCAAAAAGTAAAGGCTAACCCCTTTACTATTTTTTTCCGTATTTTTTTCAAAAAATCAAAAAACATTTTTAAACTGGTTTATCTCATTAAAAATTGAATGGATTGTTCTACTTTTTTCAGTGGTTATTCCATAGTTGGTGTGCTATACAATGAACTAAAATATTTAGCCTTCCAAAGTTGAAAAATGGCCAAAATCGGTCAAAAAGTAAAGGCTAACCCCTTTACTATTTTTTTCCGTATTTTTTTCAAAAAATCAAAAAACATTTTTAAACTGGTTTATCTCATTAAAAATTGAATGGATTGTTCTACTTTTTTCAGTGGTTATTCCATAGTTGGTGTGCTATACAATGAACTAAAATATTTAGCCTTCCAAAGTTGAAAAATGGCCAAAATCGGTCAAAAAGTAAAGGCTAACCCCTTTACTTTTTTTCCGTATTTTTCAAAAAAATCAAAAAAAACATTTTAAAACTGGTTTATCTCATTAAAAATTGAATGGATTGTTCTACTTTTTTCAGTGGTTATTCCATAGTTGGTGTGCTATACAATGAACTAAAATATTTAGCCTTCCAAAGTTGAAAAATGGCCAAAATCGGTCAAAAAGTAAAGGCTAACCCCTTTACTTTTTGACCGATTTTGACCAAAAAAATTTTTAAAACTGGTTTATCTCATTAAAAATTGAATGGATTGTTCTACTTTTTTCAGTGGTTATTCCATAGTTGGTGTGCTATACAATGAACTAAAATATTTAGCCTTCCAAAGTTGAAAAATGGCCAAAATCGGTCAAAAAGTAAAGGCTAACCCCTTTACTATTTTTTTCCGTATTTTTTTCAAAAAATCAAAAAACATTTTTAAACTGGTTTATCTCATTAAAAATTGAATGGATTGTTCTACTTTTTTCAGTGGTTATTCCATAGTTGGTGTGCTATACAATGAACTAAAATATTTAGCCTTCCAAAGTTGAAAAATGGCCAAAATCGGTCAAAAAGTAAAGGCTAACCCCTTTACTATTTTTTTCCGTATTTTTTTCAAAAAATCAAAAAACATTTTTAAACTGGTTTATCTCATTAAAAATTGAATGGATTGTTCTACTTTTTTCAGTGGTTATTCCATAGTTGGTGTGCTATACAATGAACTAAAATATTTAGCCTTCCAAAGTTGAAAAATGGCCAAAATCGGTCAAAAAGTAAAGGCTAACCCCTTTACTATTTTTTCCGTATTTTTTTTCAAAAAATCAAAAAAACATTTTTAAACTGGTTTATCTCATTAAAAAATTGAATGGATTGTTCTACTTTTTTCAGTGGTTATTCCATAGTTGGTGTGCTATACAATGAACTAAAATATTTAGCCTTCCAAAGTTGAAAAATGGCCAAAATCGGTCAAAAAGTAAAGGCTAATCCCTTTACTTTTTTTCCGTATTTTGACCAAAATATTTTAAACTGGTTTATCTCATTAAAAATTGAATGGATTGTTCTACTTTTTTCAGTGGTTATTCCATAGTTGGTGTGCTATACAATGAACTAAAATATTTAGCCTTCCAAAGTTGAAAAATGGCCAAAATCGGTCAAAAAGTAAAGGCTAACCCCTTTACTATTTTTTTCCGTATTTTTTTCAAAAAATCAAAAAAACATTTTTAAACTGGTTTATCTCATTAAAAATTGAATGGATTGTTCTACTTTTTTCAGTGGTTATTCCATAGTTGGTGTGCTATACAATGAACTAAAATATTTAGCCTTCCAAAGTTGAAAAATGGCCAAAATCGGTCAAAAAGTAAAGGCTAATCCCTTTACTTTTTGACCGATTTTGACCAAAATATTTTAAACTGGTTTATCTCATTAAAAATTGAATGGATTGTTCTACTTTTTTCAGTGGTTATTCCATAGTTGGTGTGCTATACAATGAACTAAAATATTTAGCCTTCCAAAGTTGAAAAATGGCCAAAATCGGTCAAAAAGTAAAGGCTAACCCCTTTACTTTTTGACCGATTTTGACCAAAATACATTTTTAAACTGGTTTATCTCATTAAAAATTGAATGGATTGTTCTACTTTTTTCAGTGGTTATTCCATAGTTGGTGTGCTATACAATGAACTAAAATATTTAGCCTTCCAAAGTTGAAAAATGGCCAAAATCGGTCAAAAAGTAAAGGCTAACCCCTTTACTATTTTTTTCCGTATTTTTTTCAAAAAATCAAAAAAAAATTTTTAAACTGGTTTATCTCATTAAAAATTGAATGGATTGTTCTACTTTTTTCAGTGGTTATTCCATAGTTGGTGTGCTATACAATGAACTAAAATATTTAGCCTTCCAAAGTTGAAAAATGGCCAAAATCGGTCAAAAAGTAAAGGCTAACCCCTTTACTATTTTTTTCCGTATTTTTTTCAAAAAATCAAAAAACATTTTTAAACTGGTTTATCTCATTAAAAATTGAATGGATTGTTCTACTTTTTTCAGTGGTTATTCCATAGTTGGTGTGCTATACAATGAACTAAAATATTTAGCCTTCCAAAGTTGAAAAATGGCCAAAATCGGTCAAAAAGTAAAGGCTAAC
Organism: Paragorgia papillata; assembly: GCA_035771165.1. Taxonomy (NCBI): domain Eukaryota; kingdom Metazoa; phylum Cnidaria; class Anthozoa; order Scleralcyonacea; family Coralliidae; genus Paragorgia; species Paragorgia papillata. Next base: position 809,831 of record JAWNZC010000250.1, on the reverse strand, counting down.
CCCTTTACTATTTTTTTCCGTATTTTTTTCAAAAAATCAAAAAACATTTTTAAACTGGTTTATCTCATTAAAAATTGAATGGATTGTTCTACTTTTTTCAGTGGTTATTCCATAGTTGGTGTGCTATACAATGAACTAAAATATTTAGCCTTCCAAAGTTGAAAAATGGCCAAAATCGGTCAAAAAGTAAAGGCTAACCCCTTTACTATTTTTTTCCGTATTTTTTTCAAAAAATCAAAAAACATTTTTAAACTGGTTTATCTCATTAAAAATTGAATGGATTGTTCTACTTTTTTCAGTGGTTATTCCATAGTTGGTGTGCTATACAATGAACTAAAATATTTAGCCTTCCAAAGTTGAAAAATGGCCAAAATCGGTCAAAAAGTAAAGGCTAACCCCTTTACTATTTTTTCCCGTATTTTTTTCAAAAATCAAAAAACATTTTTAAACTGGTTTATCTCATTAAAAATTGAATGGATTGTTCTACTTTTTTCAGTGGTTATTCCATAGTTGGTGTGCTATACAATGAACTAAAATATTTAGCCTTCCAAAGTTGAAAAATGGCCAAAATCGGTCAAAAAGTAAAGGCTAACCCCTTTACTATTTTTTTCCGTATTTTTTTCAAAAAATCAAAAAACATTTTTAAACTGGTTTATCTCATTAAAAATTGAATGGATTGTTCTACTTTTTTCAGTGGTTATTCCATAGTTGGTGTGCTATACAATGAACTAAAATATTTAGCCTTCCAAAGTTGAAAAATGGCCAAAATCGGTCAAAAAGTAAAGGCTAACCCCTTTACTATTTTTTTCCGTATTTTTTTCAAAAAATCAAAAAACATTTTTAAACTGGTTTATCTCATTAAAAATTGAATGGATTGTTCTACTTTTTTCAGTGGTTATTCCATAGTTGGTGTGCTATACAATGAACTAAAATATTTAGCCTTCCAAAGTTGAAAAATGGCCAAAATCGGTCAAAAAGTAAAGGCTAACCCCTTTACTATTTTTTTCCGTATTTTTTTCAAAAAATCAAAAAACATTTTTAAACTGGTTTATCTCATTAAAAATTGAATGGATTGTTCTACTTTTTTCAGTGGTTATTCCATAGTTGGTGTGCTATACAATGAACTAAAATATTTAGCCTTCCAAAGTTGAAAAATGGCCAAAATCGGTCAAAAAGTAAAGGCTAACCCCTTTACTATTTTTTTCCGTATTTTTTTCAAAAAATCAAAAAACATTTTTAAACTGGTTTATCTCATTAAAAATTGAATGGATTGTTCTACTTTTTTCAGTGGTTATTCCATAGTTGGTGTGCTATACAATGAACTAAAATATTTAGCCTTCCAAAGTTGAAAAATGGCCAAAATCGGTCAAAAAGTAAAGGCTAACCCCTTTACTATTTTTTTCCGTATTTTTTTCAAAAAATCAAAAAACATTTTTAAACTGGTTTATCTCATTAAAAATTGAATGGATTGTTCTACTTTTTTCAGTGGTTATTCCATAGTTGGTGTGCTATACAATGAACTAAAATATTTAGCCTTCCAAAGTTGAAAAATGGCCAAAATCGGTCAAAAAGTAAAGGCTAATCCCTTTACTTTTTGACCGATTTTGACCAAAATATTTTAAACTGGTTTATCTCATTAAAAATTGAATGGATTGTTCTACTTTTTTCAGTGGTTATTCCATAGTTGGTGTGCTATACAATGAACTAAAATATTTAGCCTTCCAAAGTTGAAAAATGGCCAAAATCGGTCAAAAAGTAAAGGCTAATCCCTTTACTTTTTGACCGATTTTGACCAAAATATTTTAAACTGGTTTATCTCATTAAAAATTGAATGGATTGTTCTACTTTTTTCAGTGGTTATTCCATAGTTGGTGTGCTATACAATGAACTAAAATATTTAGCCTTCCAAAGTTGAAAAATGGCCAAAATCGGTCAAAAAGTAAAGGCTAACCCCTTTACTATTTTTTTCCGTATTTTTTTCAAAAAATCAAAAAACATTTTAAAACTGGTTTATCTCATTAAAAATTGAATGGATTGTTCTACTTTTTTCAGTGGTTATTCCATAGTTGGTGTGCTATACAATGAACTAAAATATTTAGCCTTCCAAAGTTGAAAAATGGCCAAAATCGGTCAAAAAGTAAAGGCTAACCCCTTTACTATTTTTTTCCGTATTTTTTTCAAAAAATCAAAAAACATTTTTAAACTGGTTTATCTCATTAAAAATTGAATGGATTGTTCTACTTTTTTCAGTGGTTATTCCATAGTTGGTGTGCTATACAATGAACTAAAATATTTAGCCTTCCAAAGTTGAAAAATGGCCAAAATCGGTCAAAAAGTAAAGGCTAACCCCTTTACTATTTTTTTTCCGTATTTTTTTCAAAAAATCAAAAAACATTTTTAAACTGGTTTATCTCATTAAAAATTGAATGGATTGTTCTACTTTTTTCAGTGGTTATTCCATAGTTGGTGTGCTATACAATGAACTAAAATATTTAGCCTTCCAAAGTTGAAAAATGGCCAAAATCGGTCAAAAAGTAAAGGCTAACCCCTTTACTATTTTTTTCCGTATTTTTTTCAAAAAATCAAAAAACATTTTTAAACTGGTTTATCTCATTAAAAATTGAATGGATTGTTCTACTTTTTTCAGTGGTTATTCCATAGTTGGTGTGCTATACAATGAACTAAAATATTTAGCCTTCCAAAGTTGAAAAATGGCCAAAATCGGTCAAAAAGTAAAGGCTAACCCCTTTACTATTTTTTTCCGTATTTTTTTCAAAAAATCAAAAAACATTTTTAAACTGGTTTATCTCATTAAAAATTGAATGGATTGTTCTACTTTTTTCAGTGGTTATTCCATAGTTGGTGTGCTATACAATGAACTAAAATATTTAGCCTTCCAAAGTTGAAAAATGGCCAAAATCGGTCAAAAAGTAAAGGCTAACCCCTTTACTATTTTTTTCCGTATTTTTTTCAAAAAATCAAAAAACATTTTTAAACTGGTTTATCTCATTAAAAATTGAATGGATTGTTCTACTTTTTTCAGTGGTTATTCCATAGTTGGTGTGCTATACAATGAACTAAAATATTTAGCCTTCCAAAGTTGAAAAATGGCCAAAATCGGTCAAAAAGTAAAGGCTAACCCCTTTACTATTTTTTTCCGTATTTTTTTCAAAAAATCAAAAAACATTTTTAAACTGGTTTATCTCATTAAAAATTGAATGGATTGTTCTACTTTTTTCAGTGGTTATTCCATAGTTGGTGTGCTATACAATGAACTAAAATATTTAGCCTTCCAAAGTTGAAAAATGGCCAAAATCGGTCAAAAAGTAAAGGCTAACCCCTTTACTATTTTTTTCCGTATTTTTTTCAAAAAATCAAAAAACATTTTTAAACTGGTTTATCTCATTAAAAATTGAATGGATTGTTCTACTTTTTTCAGTGGTTATTCCATAGTTGGTGTGCTATACAATGAACTAAAATATTTAGCCTTCCAAAGTTGAAAAATGGCCAAAATCGGTCAAAAAGTAAAGGCTAACCCCTTTACTATTTTTTTCCGTATTTTTTTCAAAAAATCAAAAAACATTTTTAAACTGGTTTATCTCATTAAAAATTGAATGGATTGTTCTACTTTTTTCAGTGGTTATTCCATAGTTGGTGTGCTATACAATGAACTAAAATATTTAGCCTTCCAAAGTTGAAAAATGGCCAAAATCGGTCAAAAAGTAAAGGCTAACCCCTTTACTATTTTTTTCCGTATTTTTTTCAAAAAATCAAAAAAAATTTTTAAACTGGTTTATCTCATTAAAAATTGAATGGATTGTTCTACTTTTTTCAGTGGTTATTCCATAGTTGGTGTGCTATACAATGAACTAAAATATTTAGCCTTCCAAAGTTGAAAAATGGCCAAAATCGGTCAAAAAGTAAAGGCTAACCCCTTTACTATTTTTTTCCGTATTTTTTTCAAAAAATCAAAAAACATTTTTAAACTGGTTTATCTCATTAAAAATTGAATGGATTGTTCTACTTTTTTCAGTGGTTATTCCATAGTTGGTGTGCTATACAATGAACTAAAATATTTAGCCTTCCAAAGTTGAAAAATGGCCAAAATCGGTCAAAAAGTAAAGGCTAACCCCTTTACTATTTTTTTCCGTATTTTTTTCAAAAAATCAAAAAACATTTTTAAACTGGTTTATCTCATTAAAAATTGAATGGATTGTTCTACTTTTTTCAGTGGTTATTCCATAGTTGGTGTGCTATACAATGAACTAAAATATTTAGCCTTCCAAAGTTGAAAAATGGCCAAAATCGGTCAAAAAGTAAAGGCTAACCCCTTTACTATTTTTTTCCGTATTTTTTTCAAAAAATCAAAAAACATTTTTAAACTGGTTTATCTCATTAAAAATTGAATGGATTGTTCTACTTTTTTCAGTGGTTATTCCATAGTTGGTGTGCTATACAATGAACTAAAATATTTAGCCTTCCAAAGTTGAAAAATGGCCAAAATCGGTCAAAAAGTAAAGGCTAACCCCTTTACTATTTTTTTCCGTATTTTTTTCAAAAAATCAAAAAACATTTTTAAACTGGTTTATCTCATTAAAAATTGAATGGATTGTTCTACTTTTTTCAGTGGTTATTCCATAGTTGGTGTGCTATACAATGAACTAAAATATTTAGCCTTCCAAAGTTGAAAAATGGCCAAAATCGGTCAAAAAGTAAAGGCTAACCCCTTTACTATTTTTTTCCGTATTTTTTTCAAAAAATCAAAAAACATTTTTAAACTGGTTTATCTCATTAAAAATTGAATGGATTGTTCTACTTTTTTCAGTGGTTATTCCATAGTTGGTGTGCTATACAATGAACTAAAATATTTAGCCTTCCAAAGTTGAAAAATGGCCAAAATCGGTCAAAAAGTAAAGGCTAACCCCTTTACTATTTTTTTCCGTATTTTTTTCAAAAAATCAAAAAACATTTTTAAACTGGTTTATCTCATTAAAAATTGAATGGATTGTTCTACTTTTTTCAGTGGTTATTCCATAGTTGGTGTGCTATACAATGAACTAAAATATTTAGCCTTCCAAAGTTGAAAAATGGCCAAAATCGGTCAAAAAGTAAAGGCTAACCCCTTTACTATTTTTTTCCGTATTTTTTTCAAAAAATCAAAAAACATTTTTAAACTGGTTTATCTCATTAAAAATTGAATGGATTGTTCTACTTTTTTCAGTGGTTATTCCATAGTTGGTGTGCTATACAATGAACTAAAATATTTAGCCTTCCAAAGTTGAAAAATGGCCAAAATCGGTCAAAAAGTAAAGGCTAACCCCTTTACTATTTTTTTCCGTATTTTTTTCAAAAAATCAAAAAACATTTTTAAACTGGTTTATCTCATTAAAAATTGAATGGATTGTTCTACTTTTTTCGGTGGTTATTCCATAGTTGGTGTGCTATACAATGAACTAAAATATTTAGCCTTGCTTCCAAAGTTGAAAAATGGCCAAAATCGGTCAAAAAGTAAAGGCTAACCCCTTTACTATTTTTTTCCGTATTTTTTTCAAAAAATCAAAAAACATTTTTAAACTGGTTTATCTCATTAAAAATTGAATGGATTGTTCTACTTTTTTCAGTGGTTATTCCATAGTTGGTGTGCTATACAATGAACTAAAATATTTAGCCTTCCAAAGTTGAAAAATGGCCAAAATCGGTCAAAACCCCTTTACTTTTTGACCGATTTTGACCAAAATATTTTAAACTGGTTTATCTCATTAAAAGTTGAATGGATTGTTCTACTTTTTTGAGTGGTTATTCCATAGTTGACTCAAAAGTTTCAAAAGTGACCAAAATCGGTCAAAAAGGCTAACCCCTTTACTTTTTTTTTCCCGATTTTTTTTCAAAGTCAAAAATATTTTTTTTAGCCCAAATACAGTCATTTTAGACCTTCTGTGAAAAGCAGAATGACTTTATTTAACCGTTTTTGACCCTAACTGAAAAGTTTCAAAAGTGACCAAAATCAGTCAAAAAGTAAAGGCTAACCCCTTTACTTTTTTTTTTCCCGATTTTTTTTTACAAAAATCAAAAAAACTTTTTTTTTAGCCCAAATGCAGCCTTTTCACCGAAGGTCTAAAAAGGCTTTATTTGCCATTTTTTAACCCTAATTCAATAGTTCGAAAAATGGCCAAAATCGGTCAAAAAACTAAAGTGGTATTTACGTGTCATAGCACATAAAATTATATATATTACGCTATATACAGGCAAACTGTTTAAAATGCCTGCACTGCGGGCTGTGATCCACCTTAATATTTGGGCAGCTGCTTAATTTGGTTATACGTCCATGTCCTATTTACACGAATTGCCATCCTTAGGTTAGGTTGTGTGTTGGGGTAAGGCTTTCATGAAGTACTTGGGTTATGTAGGACATGGAATTATTACCCTTAATTTGGCGGGACAAAAACGCGGGCGCGCGAGCACATGTGTACACATGCAAGCGTCTACGTTTTATATAAATATGTTGTTGTTTACAAATAGACTGACTTGCTTTATATAAATGTTCAGTCACTTCAGTGCTATATGCCTGCTGTTTATTAAAGAGCTATGAGTACTTGCAAGATTACTTCGGATTTACGGATTTATGCAATCTTGAACTTGGCAGAACCACCAAGGCTTTTAATAAGGTGAGATATTTAATATTGTTGTATATTGTGCCCAATAGATCAAAACAGATCTAAGTTGGTAAATAAACTCTAAACTACATAAATATTAGGATATTCTTCCCCATTAGAAGCTGACACAGTAAAGTTTGATATAGAAATAGACGTTTTGTAGTAGTGTTGACAAAACCACAAATATAAAGCCCTAATCAAACGAGAACGCAAGTCATCGCAAGTTGGCAGTCAGAATTTCTTTGGCGGTCGTCGAACTCCCCAAATTAACAAAATAAAGGTTTCATGAGTGTTGTAAACAAGTTTTAACTTTGTCACGGTACATGATATTTTCGGGAAACTATTCAGAGCGGCTGGCTGAGATAGCGTGACTGCCAACTTGCGATGACTTGCGTTCTCGTTTGATTAGGGCTTAAAACTCTTATCAGGGCTTAAAACTCTTATCAGAGTTGAAAATTTGTCAGCTATGTTCGTTCTCACTCACAGTTTGTGAATATATATATATTTAAGAATGTGCTGTGACATCACAACCGTGTTTACATAGCCTGATATAAACATGGTAGCTGACCAATCACAGCCACAGCATGCGTAAGACGCAACCTATTTTATAAATATATATACACATACAACAATGCTTACCCGTTATGTGAGATTCTTCAAGCTTTTATTCAATTCAACCCTGAATATGCAATGAATGAAATAGAAAAATAATCGATCAGTAATAATCGATGGAAATTAATTGGCCATTGATAAATATCAGAACTTGATTGTATATATACAGTACATTACTACTTTATATTAATATATGTATATTAATACTACTTAGGGTAGTTAGCCAATGAAAGACGTGCCAGGGTTGTCCTCAGAAAATTCTGCAGGGGGGGTGGTACACTCAATTTTGCCAACTGCCTCATAATCGTCACTCATCAGTACTAGTATTCGCTGAGTCATGTCTGCTGACCATAGAACAAATAAAGCAATTATTGGGGGGGGGGGGGGGTTGTGTGTCACACACCCCCAACCCCCGCAATAGCTCCTGCCATGAGAGGAGCCTCCTGGCTGTCACCAACTTTGGTCAACCAACCACCACCACCACCATAATATATATATATACTTCTAAAATTCATTAATAATTCATGAGGAAAACACAAAGAAAAATCATGAGCGTATCGGATCTATATATGTGATATAGACTCGCTCTAAGTTTCTCGCTGGTTTTTAATGGCTGAGATAAGCTTAATTTTCAAAATTACTATGCCAATGAACGTATGAAGTGATTCTTTTTAGAAGTCATTTAAAAACCTTGCAGTATGGGCTTTATCGGCTCCAAAACACTCGGCTATCGCCTCGTGTTTTATATCCGATAAAGCCCTCCTGCGCGATTTATAAATAGTACATATATACACACACATTTGACTAAAGGTCCCCCTTTGACAAGCCTCAGCCATTTTTCATTACTGTATGTTTTTCTGTTCTTGTAGTAAATATGGAAAAAAGCAATTTCACTGCTACTTTGGATTGCCTTTACCAGCACAAATCATTATCTTTCGTTTGGGAAAATACACCAGCATTGGTGGTTACAATTCAAGAATGTCCATCAACGTTTGTCTAGACAGTGAGATACCATCATTTCAAATGGGTTTCTTAGAGAAAGGTGTTCATTCCATCTGTCTTGAGCCCAAATGGTCTGAAGATATTTTGAAAAGAAGTTACATTTTACATGAGAAGGTTAGCTATATGAAACTAACTTCTGTCAAATGTTTATATGGTACTTTATTATATAAAATAGAGTGTTTTATTGATGTTTCCACCACTAATAAAAACGATAATCTCACATGTGTGATTATTTATGATAATCTCACATGTATCGATTATCGTGAAACGTATTAGAGTTTACTGCTCTATTTTTGTGGGGAAATAAGATTATTTTTTACATAATAAACAGAACAATACATGAATGCTTCATGGAAATATGAAATTTATTTCTCGTGTTGTCAGACCAAGATATCTGTTCGCTTTGCTCACTCAAAGCTGCTAACTGAGATAACCTAGTCAACACTCAAAATAAATTTCGTATTTCTGCGCATCTATGTATTCTTTTTTTTTTAATATAGTGGACATTTGAAGTGTACAAGTGTTCGTTTCAACATGAACAATAACTTTTTAAAGCTACATTCAAAACTTTTTAAGTCACTCAGTTGTCTAGATTTGAATGTATGGTAAATTGTAGTTACTATATGCTCAAATATTACATTGCTATAAATTTTGTACATAGGACCGCATGGCAAAACTACTTTTGACAATCGACGATGGTGACAAGAATAGTCTTCACAAAGTTTTATCAAATGTTACTACTGAAAAATTTCAGCAGCTAGAAAAAAGACAACTTGTTGTGAAATTGTCAAATGAACCATTTCCAACAACTTCAAGCTCACCTGAACAACCCACAAAGAAACCTGATTCTGAATGGTAGGTTTATTTTTTCCAGTATTTTGTACTATGAGTCAAGGGACTCATTAAGCAATAATATGTGGTCTGCTACTCGTACATGTAGTTTATGATTATATTGAAGTTCAGTTGCGTCTGGTTCAGCTAGATCTGGTTTCTATAATATATATATTACTCTGTTATATAACTCTGTATCTGTACAGCTACAGTACCGTATATATATATATATATATTATATAACAGTGTTTATGTTTGGCTATGTGTGCTCAATGTGCGTGCTCCATAACTCGATGGAGCACAGCAATTTCAAATGTACAGTAAAGAGAAACTCATATATAATCTGTGAAATAAATATTGTTTTTCGTTGTTTCGTGTCTGATTCTCTGTTATAAAAGAAATGGTTCATGGTTTGGCGTGCTCCATTGAGTTATGGATGCACTTGGGAAGTTGGAGAGCACTCAAAAATCTAGAGTTCTTGGCTACACCTCGACCAACTCTTACACTTTTTTTGTGCTCTCCAAACCTCCCGCATGCATCCATAACTCGATGGAGCAGACCAAATCATGAACCATTTCTTAATTTGTGAATGGTCACTCTAATATAGAGAGTTAATTTATCAGGATCAGCTTTAAATATTATAGTATTACCTGATTCAATGTACACCTCTTGTAAAGCTGATCTCTCACTTGTCACATTTTCCTTTCTTTTCTTTTCTTGTATTTTAACTATTTTCAGCACTAAACCAAAAAGAAAGAGGGATTGTATGTCCACAGATTGTAACAATAACCACCATCTAGTGCAAACTACTTTGGCAAGCTGTTTCTCGAAGATTACAAAGAAGTGCAACATTGAGACACCTCCATCACCAAAATCCACGACCGAAGAAGAGTATTTTTGTGCGACTAACAACAAAATAAACAATGGCATTTGTGAGTTTACAAATAACCATTCATTTTTTCCTGCAAATTAGCAGTTTCATAATTTGTCATAAATTATTTGTTCAGCACACATGCTTTGAGTGACATGTAATTTTTTGTCTTCACTTTCATTGAAGGTCCATCTGGTCGCTGGGGTCATACAGCATGCGTTGTTGATGACAATAAAGTTGTCATAATTGGTGGGCAAGGTGAAAATTACCAGATGGTCAAAGATTCCTTATATATTTTTGATTCTGGTATGTCCTTCATTGTACACTGTTTCTGAAGTCTATACTCTAAATTTGTTGATAGAATAATACTAACATTATTTTTTGGTTAACGGTAAAATTAAGTTTAATTCATAAAAATATATTAGAACTTACCCATACTTTAGAGTCAAGTACATGGACAGCCAAGACCTCTCAGGGTGGTGGTGCAGACCGACGAATGGGACATACCTCCACATTTGATCCAGTAAAGAAGGTGATCTATGTCTATGGAGGCTGTAAAAACAAACGCTGGTTTAAAGATATTCATATTTTAAATATAGAAACATGGAAATGGACAGACATAAAGGTAAACTTGTTGATAAAACACAAAATTTTTATGCTGGTTAAACCCTTTCCCTATTAAGCCACCCAAAACCAGCCACTTTGTAATTGTATTCCACATGATTTTACTCATCAAGTGAGAATGCCTAGGATGGTAAGGGTTAACTAATTCCTGCCAAAATCAACCAGAAATGTAGTCTTCCTCGCAGCTGTTGTTAGGGTTAGTCCCAAACTCACTGCTGTGAGAGAGACTATCAAATCTAATTGAAGTACACAATGTATTTTATGTAACATGTACACTCACTTGATAATCCTGGCTTTTTTCCCCTTTTGTTGATACTAGGCTGTTGGTAATGCTCCAAGAAGGGCATATCATACATCTGTTTTATTCCAAGGAGAACTTCTTGTGTTTGGTGGAGTCTATCCTAATCCTGATCCTAAACCAGATGGTTGTAGCAGTGATTTGTACATGTTTAACCCAGGTACATTATACCCCCCCCCCCCCCACCCCCCCCCCCCCCCCCCCCCCCCCCCCCCGCTGCTCAGACATCTCCTGGCATTGATGTCATGTAAAATCTCTTTTTGTCTTCTTCATTCTTTTATAGAAACAAGTAGTTGGTATCAGCCAATAGTTACTGGCAGTCAACCTCTTCCACGGTCAGGGTATGTCAATTACAATAATTCAACAGTGAAGACAAGAATTCTCTAGTATTGTATGGGTTTTGGCAAGAAAATATTCTTGAATCTTTTGGTTGAAAACAAAATTGTTTTGTACATTTGTAGACATTCATTTGAATTATACAGTAGGGACAAAGCCATCCTATTTGGAGGTTGGGATACTCCCAAATGCTACAATGATGTATTCTTTCTGGATCTTGGTAAGTTCAAATTTTCTTCTTTTATTACATATGATTGACATTGTTTCTTAACTCATTCCTGTCCAAGGGCTTCCCCAGACGTGAATAAAATCATCTGGTGTTAGCCAGCATAAAATACTAAAGACCGATTTAGACAGGAAAGAGTTAACATTATTTAACAATGATTTTAACTTCAATTTCTTAAAGCATTGATGGAGTATATCAAACCCAGTGTAATTGGCATTGCACCAAGCCCTCGTAGTTGGCACTCATCAACCCTGCTTGCTGGAAACCAGCTTTTAATTCATGGAGGTTTTGATGGAGCTAATAATGAAGTTCTTGGAGATTCATTCATGTTTGAGATTGGTAGGGATGAATGCACATTGAATGGTTTATATTGTAGTCAATCTGCCATGTCCAATCATGATCAATTTACAGTAGCAGTAGATCTGTCATAAGACACTTAGTGAGTAACATTGTTGGCCTGTATGCAGTGTTATACCGTATATCCCCCCACCACTAAATCAACTCCATTGTGTGCTAGACTAATTCTTCAATGTACAGTACTTACATTTTCATGTCAAGGGTGAGGTCATCAGCATCCGAAGTACCATCATGTTACCTTCATTCAATAAATTAAGTCACTATTAAATAATAAAATAAGAATGAAGATTTACACAAAAGGATTTTGCACTGTTCTTTAACACTTTGAAGCCTGACAATGAGTCTTTAGTATTTTATTCTGGCTAACACCAGATGATTTTATTCAGCACATGGAGAGGTCCAGGCCTCAAAGTGTTAATTGCCATAAATATATTTACCATAATTATATTTTGTACTTACCAAATGTAACTAGAAGCTTCTCCCTTGAAGTAAGTTTTAACCCAGCTCATTAGTTGAATAAATAATAAGAATAGATAATTCACACATTGTTCTATTTCAGAAAAGCTAACCTGGTTGAAAGTGAACAGTTGTCCTGAAATCCAGCCACGTGTTGGTCATGTCATGTTTTGTGACAGTATGGACACTGACAAGGAACAAATAATAGTGTTTGGTGGTGGAGACAACATGGGTAGTTTCTTCAATGACCTGCTTGCTGTTCATACATTTACTAAGAACAAACCATAACTTTGACTGAGAAGAAACTGTATTATATATGCATTATATTGAACTGCAGAATTTGCATGATTGATGTGAAGACAGAAATTCGCACTGTACATAATTTATATTTTAAACAAATTTTAGTTACTATAATTGTAAATGCTCTGTTAAGTACTCAGTAAACTTTTAAAATACTGTACCATAATTCAATTCTGGTGGTCAGGGGCACTAAAGAGTAAATACAAGGCACTACAAATATTCCTCTTTTGGAGTTTAGGAGGTGTGGTTAAAGTGCCCTGGGTTAAAGTGCCTATGTCATCCTCAGGGACTTTACATATTTATACTAATTGGAACATTCTGAGAAGATTTGTAATATATCTTCTCAGGTGAAAATGTCATCTTCATGGTGTTTTTTTTGCCATTAAAGTTGACGGAAGTGACATCGAAAGAGGAATTTGTCTATATGAAAACCACTTTACAGATTCCTCTTTTGACATCACTTCCGTCAACTTTTAAGGCAAAAAAATCCATGAAGATGAAATTTTCACCTGAGAACATATATTACAAATCTTCTCAGAATGTTCCAAATATTCTAAATATGCAAAATCCACAACCATGATATAGGCACTTTAATGCGGACAGGGTGTTTAACAGAGCATGTACAGCATATGTTCATGGTTGTTCACATATTATATATAAATATTATTTAAACATGTTTTGTTAACAGAATACCAAACTGACAATCTGAAGAAGCTTCTTCGGAATATTAAGGATTAGAAAACTTTAATCATTTGGTGAATTTGTTTTTCAGTAATAAATTATAAATTTTATGTCAACTATCTACACTTTTTAGTGGATTTCAGGCCAAGTATGTATTTACAAGAGGGATTGTTTTACTGTATGCAGGCAGAACACAATTTACAAAAATTACAAAAAACAACTACAGCACAGGAGTTATAAATTTTTACAAATTTTAACAATAATTCTGTCAGTGTTGTTCATTGCATAAAACAGCACTGGGGTCATTCCAGATTCTTGATAGCTCTTTAAAATACTGCTGAGCCAATTGCTTCTCCTCGCATATCTTTCCTTCTAGTTCTTTGACATATCGATCAACAGGACCAGAACCAGTTGACTGACAAAAGTTACTATCCATGAATGTGTGTTGCGTAGGTACATTTAAAAAAGTGTTGCTCGTATTTTCAGGGTCTGTCATAGAATCATCCTTATCTGCAGCAATGTTTCCAGGGCTGTAGACAAATTCTGATCCTGGATTCATTTTCAAGACATCTTCATCATTCATGCCAAACAAAGATGGAGACGGTCTCTTTCCTAAACTGTGCAGTGTCGTTTCAATTTCTTTTAGTGTACTCACCACTGTTGAAATACCACTGTTATTGAAAAATGTCTCGGAGAATGCTGGTGTGGGAGTAGGATGAGAAGATTGGGAGGTTTCGCATTTTTTCCCCATTAAGATTTCCTCACAAGGAACTGAGTGACCCATTGCTCTTGGGAAAGAGTACAACCGCTCATCCTTATTACTCTTTTTAGAACTTGCAGTAACTCGCTTCTTTTTCCAGGTCTCCTAGAAAATTTATTAAAATATGATTTATACCCCACATCCTAGCAGATACATTGTCATCATGTCTTTAAAAACCAAAAAGTCAAATGTTATGCCAGCTAGATTACCATCTTTTGTACTGTCTATTTATACATATTGATGGGCTCAGTGTCAGATTAACCGTATGGCAAAAAGCAGTATATATGCTGTGGGCCCAGCACTTTCTGATTGTGCAATTTTTGGGGGTGGGGCAAGGGGCCCTGCGCTGAAAATATGCTATGGGCCCTGTGCAACCCTAATCTGGTCCTGGATGGGCTAATCATCAATTATAATTGAATATTGATCAGAACATTTAAGCAACATGGCAATTATGTCCATCAGCTCTATGTACCATACTTGCATTTACGTACCTCATCACAAATAATGTCAAAAAGAGATAGAAAAACTGCTCCAATTCCCTCAGCAGGTTTTGAAATCAAAGCTATCAGAGGTATGGGATAATTGGACAGGGTTTGCACAAGATACCTAGAAAGACAATGAAGTATTATTTTATCTACTTTCACAGACTCTGAAGTTCATCACCTTGATAACTTGACCATCTCCTATAGTTCACATCAGATGATTTTGTTATAATTATACCAAATATCAAAGCCTGGCTTTCTAGTTTTCTTTTACACAAATGCTCTTTGCAGCAATGATTTTATTTTGCCCAAAGAAAAATACCAGTATGAAAACTGAAAGTACCATGATATTACCAAAATCAATGATCTGTGTCATGTAGTGAAAAAGACATGTCATGATTGATACCTAAAACATTGACAAACTAAGCCTTTCAAATTGACACTGAACATTCAGTGAAATATGATTGACTGAAGTGGAGCCAATGGACCAATTCGATTTCACTAAAAATCATATTCATATAGTGTGAATTTCAAAGAAATGAATTGGTGTGTAAATCATGACAAGTTTTACCTGTGCCATGTCGTGGATCATCAGTTTTGATAATAGAAACTAAGTAAGATCCACTTTTATCAATTATACATTGCAATGCAATTCGTATTTAATACTAGTACCTCAGAAAAGCAGTGTGGTGTTGCTCTTGACACTGCCTTGCTTATCTCAGAACCAGGCAAAATATTATTTAATAAGTAGAGCACTGTGTAGGCAGTAAACTGCCCAGATTTGTTTAAATACAAAATACTGACATTAGAAAAGCAGGATAAAAATAATTACCTAGCTTTCAATAAGACCACATTCGCTTTGTCTTCAGGACTGGCTTTGTAAATATTCTCCAGATTTAATCCACCAAACACCTTACTTCCTAAACCTCTGATAATGACCATTTTACATTCACTAACTGACGCATCTTCCAAAGCTGCAATTAGTTCTGTAATAATTTTCACACAGGTCAGTTTTCGCTTGCAAGTTTCACGGTTTAGTGTAATATAGCATTGATCACCATCATTCTCAACGGTAACCTCTTGCTTCACATTTGAAACTCTACTAATGCTTGGACTGACTTTTGCAAGTAATTTCTTTTTCTCCTTCTTTGTTTTCATTGCAGGTTTGCATTCTTTTAAACTCAGACTATCACAACAGTATGCTTGGAAAGGTAACCTGTTGATCACCGAAACATCTTGATCGTTCTCTACCAAATATTCTCTTAAAATACAATTATGCTTGTTGGTTACAATTTGCTCTGATGAAACCCAACAACTAGTACCATTTGTCCACTGCACAAGAAACTCGTATACTCCCTTTGGATTCCTTCTCATGCCTAAAACTCTATCAAGGACTTGAGAAGCATGTGAAGTTTTAACTGGCTTGACATTTTGGACATTCTTCTTGTTGCTTACTTTACTATTTATCTTTTTTTGCAGTTTAACACCTTTCTTAACTTTATCAACTGATTTCTGTTTTAGCTGACCAATCAATCCTTGTTTCTTTAAACCAGACTTGCCACTTGCCTTCTCAGTTCTCCTGAATTGTTTCTGGTTCAATTTGTTTGCATATGCTCTCTTCATCTTGTAATTTCTAAAACAGTTCAACCCTGATGGTTTGAAACTACACTCCTCATCTTCCTCGTCGTCTTGCTGTTTGTCGGCTAACTTTTCAGTCGTTTCAAGACACGCCTCAGACAACACAGCGTCTTCTTTCACCAGTTCAATAATCTTCGGATCATTGCCAGTTTCTTCACTATTATTAATGATTTGAGACGGCAAGCAGTCATTAATAAACGATATCGACGTAGTACTACTGACATTATTTGCTTTCTGAAATGAAACTTTGCAGTCGTTATCAGCTAAACTTGCACACGACACTTTGCTTTGCTTTGAATTTTGTGTCGAGCTGACGAAAGTTGCATTTGTTGACGAATCATCCTGATTCAAATGCGCTCCATTGCACGTATTGGAAATGTCTGTTGTCGATTCATTCCCTACACATTCCTGCCGATTCAATTCATTAATTGTTTCTTGGCTACACTCAGTTTTTGTTAAACATTGTTCTGTTGATTTCATTGACGATGAATCGAAGCGTGGTCTGCTTTTGTTGTCGTTTGAAACATCAACACAGCAGCAGTCTTCAGTGGGTTTTAAACAACACACAGACGCCTCCTTCAAAGCCAACTCATCAGAGACCGAATCATTCTTTGAGTCTGAAATACCGTTCAGTTTAAGATTGAGTAAGCTTTCATGATCGTTTAAAGCTTCATTATGCGTGTTGCTTACTTGAAAAAACCTCCCTGCTTGGCTTTCGTGTGCAGTATCAGAAATTGGAGATACCACCTCGTCAAACACTTCACGGCATTGTAAATCATTAAGGCGTTCTCTTTCTTCTCCACTCTGATTATAAATAATCCTCTCTGAATGAAGGTCAGCCAGTTTTAAAGAAAACGTATCGTCGTGTTCTTTAAATCCGTTTACCAGTAATTTATTGTTAGAATTGGGAAGCTTTCGTCTTCGCCGTTTAACTTTTAACCTAGAAACGACATCTTTCCTGACACTTCCGTCGCTGCTATCGGAATCGGAGTCCAAATACCTCGAAGGAATTCGTGAAATACGCCCAGCATAAGTGCAACGCGGTGTTTTGGCTTTACGAAATCCATTAAAACCATTAGAAATCTTCTCAGTATCATTGTTATGCCTCATCGGCCATTGCAATGTAGTTGTGTTGACATTATGCTTTTCCTTTGAAGAATCTTCGTCATTTTCCTCAATGTAATTTGAGCTATCATTGAATGCCTTCTCGACATTAACATCGTTATTGTGCGACTCATTTTCTTCACATACATCCATAGGTTTGCTTAGAAAAGGATCATTTTTCATCGCTTCACGGTTTAAAGCGAACAGAACTTGTAGCATGTGTAAAGACAAAAGGAGAAAGTTTTCATTCACTAAGCGCGTGCGCCATTATTTAAATTCCAAGCATGTGCTTTAAACGTGCTACCGCTGCTCAAAACAACGACCACGGTGCTTAGAAAATCAATAAAAACAATGTAATCCGCTTTGAAATAATTCAATTAATTACAGTCAAACCGAATGTTCGTTACCGCGCAACATTGCAATATTGAGAGCAACATTGCAATGTTGATTGCAATCGGTACACGGCTAAGTTGCTAAAAATTCGCATTTTAAATATCGAACTTCACATAATATGAAGTTCTATTGAAAGTCAGAATAACTAACTCTAAGTAAACTTCATATTATGTGAAGTTCGATATTTAAAATGCGAATTTTTAGCAACTTGTGAAGAAGTCGCCGTGTACCGATTGCAATCAACATTGCAATGTTGCTGTCAATATTGCAAGGTAGCGCGGTAAAGAACATCCGGTTTGGCTGTAAATTAAGTATTCCTTTTTTTAATCAATAAAGCTGATTAAGATAACAAATGATAGAAAAATAAACACTTTCAACAATATGAATAAACAAAAAGGACAACGCATTTTCGAGTTCTTTCAAGTTTTTGTTGTATCTATCGAGATTTAGAGTACTCGCCACTCAAGAAAGTCGCTTCTTATAGTCAGTTTCAGCTTGCTTTTGAAAATTCGTTTGTCAACATTCGTTGGAAGGTTGGGAACTTGGTACGGAAGTTCGCGAAGTTCGTTGTGAAGTTCGTCGTGAAGTTCGAATTTAATAAGCTTTGAATTGAATTCCTTTGGTAAAATCACGGAGAAGAAGATTATTTGTTGTATATAGAATATAATAATAGATACTTGGTTAAGCAGAAACAAATTGCCGACTTAAATTTGTATCTACCTCGCAACGTAGTTCGGAACATTGTAACGTAAGTTCGGAATGTTTATTTCAATTATACGTATCGGATTTCAAAAGCAAGCTGAAACGGACTATAATAGATTAAAACAAAACTTTTAGCAAATTTTTGTTCAGTTTGTACGGCGTTTTTTTTTGTCAGAATTTTTTTATACTTGTTCTTCAAAATGATCGTTTTCTTGGCCGCCCTAAAACGACGATACAAGTCCTGATTAACAATATCTCAAATACAGTAACTCCGAATTCGGAAACTATAAACTGGTACTAATAAAAATCAGTTTTATATACGTACGATTGTCACCCGGATGTATCTATTTGAGTCACCATAAGTCACTTTACAAGATTTGTGAGCAGAATCGCAAGTAAATCGGGTCCACAAAACTATTGAATTACTAGCAACGAAAGAAAATAAATTACTACTGTGAATACATATTCTATCAATAAAGTCCACTCACTATATTATCAGTGGGTGGACTTCATATTATCAAGTTTATTTTAATGATTTACGGAACTATAAGTTAAAATACGGCAACATTTTGCAAGTTTACATAACAAATACAACAATAACTGAAAACCTAGTGTGAGGTTGGGCCACCTGTGCGCGGAGTTTAACGGCCCTTTATAACTGAAGCAGACGGGAAGTTGGAACTAAATTAAGACATGAAAAGCGATTAAAACACATCACGAAATGATCAAGTTAACCTGTACACTACAGTTTTACAAAATACATGCAAGCGACGAACGAAACCCAGCATAGGTCACAAAAGAAAGAAATTAGAATAAGAATGAGGAATATTTAATAATGTTCTAACATTTCCTTAACTACTTGACGCAACATCAGAAAATAAATGAGTTGTTTACAATCATAAGATTTTGTTTTAAAACAATATTCAGTTTCTGATGAGTGTTGACAAAGCAACGGAACGTTAGAACTTTATTTCGTCTTTATATATTATGATATTACGATGTCTTCCTTGGTGTTTCAGTGATACTATGCTTCAATATTCATCATTCGCTTACATCCTTTTAATCATACAAAATACATCAAAATAAGGTCAATCTTTTTTCCAATTAAAGTGCCAGCTTCGTTGAGCTGCCGAACCTGCAAACACCCGCAGAGAAACAGAACTTGGTTGGAACAAACTGCAAAAGTAACCACACGTTAAAAATCAGAATAACTTTCTCTCTTCATCATCGGTCGTGGGAACAACTGGTCGGACGATGTTGACGTTTCCCGCATTTTTTAGGGAAATTACCTAAATCTATAGAAATTACGTCACCAGATTTGTGCGTAACTATGGTAATTTTCCAAATATGGGCGAATATGCCTGCGGCTTGTAGGTTGAACAGCTGCCGGGTCGTCCGTCGTAAGCCAATAGGGAACTAACCTATACCAGTTATCTAAAGTTCACTGACCTATACTTATTAAAGGTCATGCACGAACTTTACAACGGTATCATCAATAAATATAATATTTTTTCTCCGCTAAATTCCAAATCTATCAGCATTCGTAGAATACATTATGCTGCAGGGCTAAAGTCTTTGTTTTGTTTTTGTGTGAGCGTTTTGAAACTTACAGATTCCTGAATAACAAATCGCATCCTAATTGCATTAAAGGAAACATACCTTCTAGCTTTAATCTACTGTTAGGTTGTGTATGATCATCTTTATTGAGACATGTTCTTACGAACGTTCTGAAAAAGAAGCTTAAGAAGATGTGCCCTAAAACATTAATAAAGTCAATTTTTGCATCTGAAAGCCTTCTTTCTTATAAATAAAAGTTTTATTTATAAAATCTTTATAAAACCCACATTTGATCTGTATTGTCAACGATCCTTTATTTACATATAAATTATAAATTAATTTAATAAATTGCGCCTGTAGGCAAGTCTTGTCGAGTTATCTTTGTGTTGTAGATAGTAGTTGATTAGCCGCACTGGTGAACAAGGCAAACTAAAATTAGATATTTATGGCATAAAACTTTGAACAATAGATCGTTTTCATCTGACGTCACGGCGGCCATATTGGTGTACCGAAACAATGAAATGGCGGCCATATTGGTGTATCATCTTTATCCTATGGGAATTTAGGTCTATTCTTATTCAAAAATCTCGTATTGTTTCACCACCCCGACGGTGCCACCGATCACGTGAGTGAAAACGATCCATAGTTTTATTCATCTAGTTCCTCGTTGGCGAAAGATATGCTAACCTGCATGCAGTCTCTCCACCCGCAGTAAAGAGCGTACGCAGGCTAATGCAGGCATGCTAAACGTCAATCTAGTGAACCGACGTGGATAGCAGTCTTACGACGCGTTACCTTACTGTGTGACTCACACCTCATCTGCAGTACAAACTCCGCACTTCTAATTCTCAATTACTATATTCCTTCCCAGTCCACTGTGGGAAAACCGTCTTGCTCTTCTTTTTTATGTGCATAGCTCTCCAACCACTTGACACAAATGTTATAGACTTTGGTTTGTTCAGTTTGTTTTGCCATTCTTGCTATAGCTTTGATATCGTCCACTCGTTCTCCTGCCACAGCTATTAGATACGCAGTCCTAAGACGACCAAATTTCATGTAAGAGGCAACCTGGAAGAAAATTAACTTGGTGTTACGTGTTGAATGTTACGTGTTGAATGTTACGTGCTGAGTGTTACGTGCTGAGTGTTACGTGCTGAGTGTTACGTGTTAGTGTTGCGTGCTGAGTGTCACGTGCTGAGTGTCACATTGCGTGCTGAGTGTTACGTGCTGAGTGTTACGTGTTAAGTGCAAATATTATGTCACAGCGCACCACGCAACAATTAATCACGTATGTTTGAGCATAGTTAATAGAAAATATACATGGTTTAGAAACCCGGCAAACTTCAAAGCGCTTAACAAACAAGTTACGATTCATGTTGAAAGGCACTTGAAGGTGCCAAATCCTTTGTTTTAGGTTTATTAATATTTAAACAGTACGGTTGAGTGATTGAACCCAAACGTTGCTATTGGATGATTGCTTCACTATACAGAAATCACAATAATTATGTTCAGTAACCGTAAAAGTGCACACATTTCCATAAACCTGAACAAAAACATAAAACAATGACTTTTGATGAGCTTCCAAACCATGTTTATTTTCTATTAACTATGGTTAGAGTAATTCAAGGGAACATAAGAGAATATGTTTTACCTTTTTCCCTTCATCTTTTAATAACTTGATCAGTGTCTCAGCTTGCTTCCACTAAAACACAACCGAGAGCATGGTAACTAACGGTTAAAACCAGAGAAATATTACACCAAGTACACTTACTTCTGTTTACAACTGACCAAAAATGGCGAAGAGTCACACTTTGTTCCTCACAAAAAAAGTTGAGAGATTCGAAAAAAATTATATCGACAGTTTGGTCTTTACGTTCACTCTTTGCATTGCTGTGCGGTTTAATTGATCTGCCTAAAGATGACGTCATAATCTTCAAAGATAGTAACTTCCGAAAGTTTGCTCACGTCATCTTTTCTAATTACGTTAACCCCTTCTTTCTTCACATCCTTTTATTTCAATCTCTTTCTTGTCATTCACTTTTCATTTACTTTTATAACATAGATGTAATACAACAGCGTTTCTGATTGGCTACCGTGCGTGCTCCATAACTCGATGGTGCTCCATAACTCGATGGAGCACGGCAATTTCAAACGTAATGAGAAACTCATTTTTAATCAGCGGTATAAAGATTGTTTTTCGTTGGTTTGTGTCTGATTCTCTGTTATAAAAGAAATGGTTCGTGGTTTGGCGTGCTCCATTGAGTTATGGACGCACTTGGGACGTTGGAGAACACTAAAAAATCTAGAGTTGTTCTCGGCTACGCCTCGAGCAATTCTTACACTTTTTTCGTGCTCTCTCAACTTCCCGCGTGCACCCATAACTCGATGGAGCACGCCAAACCATGAACCATTTCTTAATTCATAATTTTTCATATTTCTTTTACCTTTCTATCGTCTCCAGCTAGTGCACCAAGAACTCCAATAATAACTCCATCATGGTCCTTGTCAATCATCAATCTTGTTTGAATAGCACTTGTTAATAAAACCTGAATCTCGTTAAACTTTTGTTGCGTTACTAACTTATCAGCTACTTTCTTATACACAGTCACTGCAGGAAGTCTGAAGTCCTAGAAAAATACACACCAAAATTTAACAGCTTACCGCCTTAAACTTCTTGAAGGCTTGGGCAGCATCTGAAGAGTGCCAATCCATTCTTGGGACAGGTAAACCAGCTAGTTCGCCCATGTTTGTTGTACGAGAAGTCTCGCGACGTGGAGGTATTTAAAGCAAATTATTAGGGAAAATACACCGACCAAGTGCCTAAATTTTCCGTAAAAATGTTGCTTACAAATCGTACCTATAGTTCTTGAGTTACACCTGACACCATGTTATAGTTTTACAGCTTACATCAAAATCATAACATCTGACTGCTTGGAAAGTTCTATTTTAAGCCACCGGGTGGCGTGTGCTGTTAGCGCGCTGTCTCTCACCAAAAGTTAAACCCGGTTAGACGGGGTTAGTACTTGGATGGGTGACCGCTTGGGAATGACCCCGTCCGTTGTCCAGCTTGGAACTCATGTGAGTAGAGTTGTAGTTGATCTCTCCTGTGCTTCGAGGGGTTTTCGCCGGGTTCTCCAGTTTTCCTCCCTCCATAAAATCAACACCTAACATCTTAGCTGTGATCCGTGGTCTGAACTGTGTCTTATGGCGGCTGCCTGGAGCGCCTTTGATATGCCTCGACACGGCCACATTGATCTGCGTCCTTCGCAATTCAACCGCTGACTGCAAGTAAGTACGATTAGCCCCCAGTCCTTTATCCTTTTACCTTACCTGAATTATTCGGCAGGCTAAACTAAAACCATCATCGACTGTACTTCCCGCCAATAATACCTTGAAAAAAAATATAGTGCATGCTTCTGAGTAGCGCCATGCTTTAACTGAAAAGTTTATAAACTGTGTACACTTCATTCTCTATGGCAACCACAAAGCTTGCTTTACACTACCAGTATATACAATAACAAAAAATAAACAAGCTATGAAAGTTATAACTGAATTATAAGAATAACTGGATATGATATTAAAAAAAGATTAAAACATTTTCAGGCACAAAAGATACTAAAATAAAAATCCTTAGTCATTCCATCAACGTTTTAAACAATGTGGTTTTGTTCGGGTCAGGATCTTACCTCGGAAACGACGTCGCATTTTATATTAGCATTATCAAACAATGTTCCTAACTTCTTTCTTTCACCTTTAGGTTTGCGCAGTGTGCCTTCCATATAACAATTCTGCATGAATTTCGTCACCTCAATCTGCAGTGTAATAGCGTTGATATAATTGGTCAGCTCCGTTGGAGTTACGTTCATTCGTGTTTTATCTTCACTACTTTCACCCATGTTTAATTGAAGTGAGTTAGCTACCATGGTTAGCGTTCCTTTCTTGGATTGTTGATGTTTGCGAACTGCATCAAGATGTGTTTTGGCATCTTGTAGGTAATGAGATCGTGAGTTGAGGTCACTGTATGTTGTTGCTGGGTGATGAGGTAAACCTTGGTAGAACTTAATGCATGTCATGGCTGCTCGGAAGTAGTCCTGCATGAAGAAAAAGACAAGAATAGAGATTATCATGATGACTAACGATGTTGAAGATGTTGACGATGATGATGATGGTGATGATGATCATGGTAAAGGGCTGATGCCTGATGGTAATAGTAGTGATGATGATGGTTATGATCATGATGGTAGTGGTGACGATAATAATGATAATGGGGGTGGTGATGATCACGATGGTAGTGGTGACGATAATGATGATAATGGGGGGGGGGGGGGGGGGTGATGGAATCTTGCGGTCAGATTTTTATTAACTTCTCATCCAAATTTTGACTAAATTCAACCAAAATTTAATGGATTGGTCGTTAGTCTATGGCGGCCAACCCTTCTGCAGACTTTCATGAAAATCGGTGCAATACTTTTTGAGATATCCTGGCGACAGACAGACAGACAAACAAACAAACAAACAAACAAACAAACCAACCAACAGACAAACAGAACGGGGTAAAAATATAACCTCCTGGCGGAGGTAATGATGTTGATGATGATGATAATAATAGTGATGATGATGATGTTGTTGTTGATGATGGTAATAATAATGATGATGATGCTAATGATAATGATGATGATGCTAATGATGATGATGATGATGATGATGCTAATGATGATGATGGTGATGATGATGCTAATGATGATGGTGATGATGATGATGATGATGATGCTAATGATGATGATGATGATAATGATGATAATAATAATAATGATGTTGTTGATGATCATGATGATCATGATGATCATGTTGATGTTCATGATGATGTTTATAATGATGATAACGATGTTGATGATAATGATGATCATGATGATGATGACGATGCTGTTGATAATAATAATGATGATGATAATAATAATAATAATAATAATAATAATAATAATAATAATAATAAGGATGATGCTGATGCTGATAATAATAATAATAATGATGATGATGATGATGATAATAATAATAATAATGATGATGATGCTGCTGCGGCTGATAATCACCAATATAATCACCAATATAATCACCAATATAATCACCAATATAATCACCAATATAATCACCAATATAATCACCAATATAATCACCAATATAATCACCAATATAATCACCAATATAAATATAAACTCTGCTAGGTTACCTTCATAAGAAGTTGAACTTGATATAAAACATTTAAATAATTTGATCTGCTGAGATATCGACAAGATCCACTCAGATGAGGAATCCAAACTTCTAATGTCGGATCAAACATCTTCAACAGATCACGCAACATTCCAAACTGACCATTACGTATTGCGGGCATCAAAAGACTCTCGGTAAAAATATCAGGGGCGCACCTCTAAATAAACAATAATCAGGGGTTACTTGGATAACAAGTTTGCGACCGTTACGTAAAGACAAGAAGAAAAAAATTGAAAGGAATTTTAAAAACAGTTCATAGCAGTAGTCATAAACAAGATGCTATCAATGAGGTCAAGTAGAAATTAAAATTAGAAATATCTTCAACTCTCATGAAACATTGGACTAACCTTTTCCAGAATAAACCTGCAAGCAAGTTTTAAATGATTATGATTCACGTAAAATGACACCACACCAGAATACGAACCATACGTATTCAAATAAAAAATACATTCTTCAAAACGTTTGGGGTCGAGATTTCGTGCTCCGCCTGAATTCTTTAAAAAGAAAAAATATACAGGGGGGTTAAAAAGAGAGAATGGAGGCAGGAGAAAGAGCGAGATAAAAGTGACTTAAATAGACTTAAACGATCGTAGAGAGCGGAGGTAACAAAAGAGAAAAGGCGAACAACACAGAAGATCAGAATGAATAGGTAAAAAGTAAGATAAATGGTTGGTAAGATTAACTGAAATTAGGGGAGTACGGGTGGCGTGTGCTGTTAGGGCGCTGCCTCTCACGCATAGTTCAGCCCGGTTGGACGGGGTTAGTACTTGGATAATTATTAGATACGAAATGAAGAAAAAAACAAGGAAAATCTTTGTCCAAGGTGGAAAAAATAGACAAAACTTTGTGGGAAAACCCGACTCAATAATAAATTAAGTAATAGCGTCGGAGGGCTTTATATCGCATACATCCCGACGTTCGAGGGATTTATCTATTACTTAGTCCGAAGTAGCTCGAGCAATCAGCGCGCGCGATTTTCTATAATCACCTGTGTATTTATACTAAAAACTATTAGTAACTGGTAATAAGCGAGTTTAGGGATTCAGATTTCACAATAGGCATAAAAAACAAGTTCCATGCTGAAGTAATGAACTGAAATAGAAAATTGTTTTAGCCTACTGCAGACTTACTCTAGCATGCTCGCGCAAACTTGTCAAACTTGCATCAAGATCACCCTTAGAAAGAAAGAAATGTCAGGAACTGTATGCAGAATGGAAACGAAATTGAAAACAAACTAAACTAACCTGAGCCATAAACAAATATCGCACTTACTACAGTTAAATAATCAAATGATATCATCGGAGAAGTTTCCAGAATGTCTAGGATCATTTTCAAATAACGAATGTTGCCTTGAGTAGATTTACCGCGGTCAGAAGGCTAGAAATTATGAAGAGAACATTTATAAATAAATAAATAAATAAATAAATAAATAAATAAATAAATAAATAAATATAAAATTAAACAAGCAAACGAATAAGACACACAGACAGACACACAGACAGACGGACACACAGACAGACACATAGACAGACAGACACACAGACAGACACACAGACAGACGGACAGACACACAGACAAACGGACAGACACACAGACAGACAGACAGACAGACAGACAGACAGACAGACAGACTAACCTTCAAAAACTTTCCAAATTTCTGGCGAGCTTCTTTGAACTTTCCGACCTGAAGGTAAGCTAGTCCCCAGGCTCCCCATACAGCGCCCGGATCAAGTCCGCATTTTGTGGTAACTTCCATCGCTAAGGAAAGGCTTTCATTTTGAATAAGTCGGTCACGAAGACGCCTTAAGGAAATAAAGTGATTGTAAGAAACCATTTTCGCTGACACTCGGCTGCCTAGCCTGTGGATATCATAGAGATCATATAAATACTAGAGGGGGCATTGGCGGGAAAATTTGGTAACCACATGGCAGCCGCCATTACCTATGATATTTCAGTCAATTGGTTGGCAAATGTACTAGACCCAGTCCTTCGCCAACCAACGCGCCTAATGCCCCCTCTGGTATCTCTATGGTGGATACACTAAGCTTCCGTCACGGCATTAAGGTCGCCTGTAGTTGAATCGTTGCCCGTGCAGCCGGGAAAATTTGGCTCTGAGAATAAGATTGCATGTAGTTGTGTTGTAAAGATGAATTAACTTAACACTTTGAGAGCTGGAGCTCTCCGTGTGCTGGCGTTTGCCAGAATAAAATACTAAAGACTCGTCGTTAGATCGGATCCCGTGAAACTGTCCTAAAATGGAGGGTCCGACTGTTTGCTATATGTTAAAAATACGAGTGAGAACAAACCTTGCTGTGTGTGACGTCATAAGATCTTCAATTGAAGGGACTTCATAGAAATTTGATTCAATCAGAAACTTCACCAACTCAACTCGACTCATGTACCTGAATAAAGAAACATCAATATATAGCACATATAATATTCAAAACCACGTAATATGAAAACGTACCGTGTTTACGTCATTTTAGATAATAAATAAATTAATAGTAAATAATTTAATAAAAAAGTACAGTTATTTAAAGTGACTTAAGCGTGTCGCACAATTCCACACCCTGGGGCGTTAGCCTGAATAAAATACACTAAAGACTCGTCTTCAGGCTTCAAAGTGTTAAAGTGACTTACGTGTCGCACAATTCCACACCCTGGGTCTCACCACAATTTGTAAACTTTAATTTGGCATGTAAAAGAAGTTGACATATGATACTAAAAGATAAGAAAGAATATATTACAATATATTGCTTAGAAACTAAACATTAAGTTCGTTTTACGTAAGAAATCTTCTGCAGATTCTACTTGATTTTGAAACCTGCACAGCGTGGCAGACAGGCCCCGGACAGAATAAAAAATCCCAGAAACGTGGTTCATGTAGTCGTATTCTTAATTTACAACTCTTGTCGATTGTAGCTGCTCAACTATTCCCACTCGTACATTTTTGAGTAGAATTCTTCACATACCTTATCAATAGATTGTTGTCAATTTCCTCACTCAATCCCAATTTCTGTGAAAGTTTGTTACATAGTTCCAAGAGAAGCTTGGCAGAAGTTTTACTGTTGCTGTGTAATGCTAGGATGGATGTACACAACGATGAACTCGGAGCCTGGAAGAGAAGTATTGGAAATTGTATAGAGTGCCGCGTAAATATTTCTATGTATCTGTCTGTCTCTGTCTGTTTGTTTGTTTGTTTGTTTGTTTGTTTGTTTGTTTGTTTGTTTGTTTGTTTGTCTGTCTGTCTCTGTCTGCCTGTCTGTCTACATTTCCGAAACCTTTCTTCTAAAATGTAAACTCACTTGTTCATACAAGAAGTCTTGTCGTATGGCTTGGTTAGATTCCTTGTTCAACGTCAATTTCCATCCATTGTGTTCATCGAAGTTAAATTCATCCTCAGACTGCACAACTGATTCTCCTCTGTCTCCAAACCCAGCGTATACTAAAAAATACATTTTAAAATTTACTGGTTAACTAGTCAAGATTTGAATACTCTAGAAAAGTATTTTTCACAGTTCGTGTTTTATCAAGTATAATTTAATTCAATTATTTTTCTTGTCTCTGATATAACATCAACTAACTATTTACCTTTTCCTTCGACACTCTTGCTTAAATGCGTTGGCAGTGATCCTGTCTGAAGATTTGCGTGAGCTTCTTTCTGCTTGAAACTAAAAATATAAATTATTTTGTGCTTTACTCTACTTCAGAATGCATGGGATACTCTCAGCTATCCAAAGCTGCTATGCATTAAATTCATAACCAAGTTCCTAGCAACAACCTTTGCAGCTCAGTCAGTAGACCACTGAATCAGATTCTTATACTCGTAGCTTAGGCCCGTTTCAAACGTCGTCTTTCTCATGGAGCGGCGTCGATTCAAACGTTGAACTTAATTCGTCAAACCTAATTCCTCAAACTATTAAAAACCGGCAAAAACCTTCCGCATGATCAGTGGCAGCGATAATACATTAAAATACTTTATGCGTTAGGTTCGGCACATGAGAAGTTCGACGTTTGAATCAGAGTCGCTCCAACGTCGCATAATGCGACAGGCCTTGCCGCTCCAAATACAATCTGCCGCTCCAAATACAATCTGCCGCTCCTAATACAATCTGCCGCTCTTAATACAATCTGCCGCTCCTAATACAATCTGCCGCTCTTAATACAATCTGCCGCTCTTAATACAATCTGCCGCTCCTAATACAATCTGCCGCTCCTAATACAATCTGCCGCTCTTAATACAATCTGCCGCTCTTAATACAATCTGCCGCTCCTAATACAATCTGCCGCTCCTAATACAATCTGCCGCTCCTAATACAATCTGCCGCTCCTAATACAATCTGCCGCTCCTAATACAATCTGCCGCTCCTAATACAATCTGCCGCTCCTAATACAATCTGCCGCTGCTAATACAATCTGCCGCTCTTAATACACTCTGCCGCTGCTAATACAATCTGCCGCTCTTAATACAATCTGCCGCTCCTAATACAATCTGCCGCTCTTAATACAATCTGCCGCTCTTAATACAATCTGCCGCTCCTAATACAATCTGCCGCTCTTAATACAATCTGCCGCTCCGAATACAATCTGCCGCTCCTATAATTGATTCAAACGTCGCTCTTCTGCCGCACTTAATGCTAATAATTAGGTTCGGCGCATGAGGAGAGCGAAGTAGCTCGATAAATAACATATTTGCCTTGTCATATATACTGACCTTTCATCGTACAACATCTTATCACAATCTTTACACACTCGTACAGGAGTTCTGCTGTAATTTTTCAAAACACGTTTGAACGGCGAACAAGCGTCGCACACGACCCGGCCACATCGACGACAATGATGACGACGAACAAACTAAAGAAAGAAAAAAAACTTTAAAAATTTAGAATAATTAAGAATAGGAGAAATATAATCTTTCCCTGCTCTCTCTCTTCTCCTCTTTCTCTCGAATTCCTCAAACAGAATGTTACAAAGACAGTTTCTCATACAGAGGTGCGCAGTTATGGAACTCTCTCCCTCCTGAACTGAAAACACCCCAATCTAAATCAGAATTTAAAAATAAGTTGTTCCTTTGAAATTGTCATTCATATATGTATATATTGTATATAGTTAGCATCTATTGTAAATTAATATTTATTTTAAAAAATTATAAAAATATTGTATTTTTTTATTTTTTATTTTTAACTTATGTACGGCTTTCATGGAAAGAAGTATTCATACTTATGAAACTACCGTACTGAAATAAATGTGATTCATTCATTCATTCATTCTGTATCTCCTTATTCACTATCCCAAAGCCTCCATTTCCCCTACTGCTTTATTTTTCTCTATCCTCCTCTTTCAATTACATCCATTCTACTCGCCAAAAATACACAAACTCAAAGAAAACAACTCAACGAACATCCGATTTAATCAATAAACACTTCGAATGCATCTTTTTTCACATACCATGTTAAAAGCAATATCCTTACAAATCATACACACAGAATGTTTATAATCTGGCTCCCATTCCTCTTCTGCTGGAATTTGTTCAGGAATCTTAAAGCTCCCACCAGAACGTTCCAAACTACTTCCAAAGTGCGCAGCTCCTGTAATTAAACATGCAGAATTTATTGACTAGACAGTGAGAGTACACGAGTTGTGTTCAGGATCTTTATATTCCGCAAGAAATTTAGTTAAAAAGAAAGAAGAGTCCTACCAAAACTGGCTTGTCTTTGGTGTTTCTTTATAGGGGTCGAAGTTTTCACATTACGAGAGTCCGTTGAACTGGACTGTTTACCACTGGCAGAGTAAGAGAGCGAGTTATCTTTAAAAATAATGAGGATCGACGTATGAAAAAACTTTGACAGGGCGTGATTCAGGAAGAAAGGAGAGAAGGAAGGAAGAAAGAAAGGAAGGAGGAAAGAAAGAAAGGAAGGAAGGAAGGAAGGAAGGAAGGAAGGAAGGAAGGAAGGAAGGAAGGAAGGAAGGAAGGAAGGAAGGAAGGAAGGAAGGAAGGAAGAAAGAAAGGAAGGAAGGAGAGAAGGAAGGAAGGAGAAGGAAGGAAGGAAGGAAGGAAGGAAGGAAGGAAGGAAGGAAGGAAGGAAGGAAGGAAGGAAGGAAGGAAGGAAGGAAGGAAGGAAGGAAGGAAGGAAGGAAGGAAGGAAAGAAAGAAGGAAGGAAAGAAGGAAGGAAGGAAGGAAGGAAGGAAGGAAGGAAGGAAGGAAGGAAGGAAGGAAGGAAGGAAGGAAGGAAGGAAGGAAGGAAGGAAGGAAGGAAGGAAAGAAGGAAGGAAGGAAGGAAGGAAGGAAGGAAGGAAGGAAGGAAGGAAGGAAGGAAGGAAGGAAGGAAGGAAGGAAGGAAGGAAGGAAGGAAGGAAGGAAGGAAGGAAAGAAAGAAGGAAGGAAAGAAGGAAGGAAGGAAGGAAGGAAGGAAGGAAGGAAGGAAGGAAGGAAGGAAGGAAAGAAGGAAGGAAAGAAGGAAGGAAGGAAGGAAGGAAGGAAGGAAGGAAGGAAGGAAGGAAGGAAGGAAGGAAGGAAGGAAGGAAGGAAGGAAGGAAGGAAGGAAAGAGGGAAGGAAGGAATGAGGAAAGGAAGGAAGGGAAGGAAGGAAGGAAGGAAGGAAGGAAGGAAGGAAGGAAGGAAGGAAGGAAGGAAAGAGGGAAGGAAGGAATGAGGAAAGGATGCAGGCAGAAAATAAAAGAAAGAAGAAGAGACAAAAAGAAAGAAGAAACAAATGTAGTAAAAGAATGAAGGCAAGTCATAAACAGGGAGAAAAGAAAAAAGACAAAATCAAAGTTTCTTACCCGTTTCTTTATAAGACACCACTTCAAACTCTAAAGCTTTCGAGGCGTAGGTAACTAAAAGTTTCTCAAACGCATCAACAGAGACTTCGTTCCTAAGAGATTCATCGTAATTGTGATTCGCAGTTAATTCAGCCTGTAGATCACTAAACATTTTTGCCGCCCATTCAACCTTCATGTCCATCAAAAGTTGTTCCAATAAGAGCAGAGGTTGCGACACTAAGGACTCGTAAGGACGACGGTTTAACTCGGGAATACAAAGAAGTGCATTAGCTCCAAGTTTTTCACGGAGAAGTTCACGTTTTCGTTCTGGTTTTAAAACACCACCTAGTTCAGTAATCATGAAATGAACGAGAAAGACAACATTTGGAATGGCCATTTGTTTTGACAACAAACTTTCACAGATCACCAACGTCTTTGAAGGATCGTTGATTTCTTCCAGGTACATGTACACTTCAGTAATGTCAACAGGAATCTTTTTGAACAAGTGTTTTAAATACTCCTCGTGTATTTTCTAATGTAAAAAAAGAAAAACGACATTAACCAAATATATATCCTCCTTTCTTTCTCTTACATTAGATTCCTATTATTGCTTTTTACAATTTCTTTATTTTTTCTTCCTTAATTAACATTTGTCTATTAGTTTGTTCCTTACTAACTGACCGTACCTGACAAAGATTCGAGGGATAGCTATAAATTTCCATCCATTCTCGAACCAAATCAAACCGTTCATGGCTGAGTAAAGCTTGTACTACGGTTGCAGGAATTCTGATACTTTGCTCGACAACATCTTTCCAATTTTCAAACTCCATTTTTGATGCGTCGAACCCACGAGTGGAATGGCATTCCATAATCTAAAACAAGATAAGATTATATATAAAGGTTTTGTGGAAACACCACGTAAAAAAATTATTTGCTAAGCTCTCGGCCTGTTGACTCAGGCCTTCATCAGAGCAATAACAACAAGCTGTTGGCTCAAAAATAAATTAGCATAGAAATATTTTACGTGGA
This sequence comes from Paragorgia papillata, assembly GCA_035771165.1. Lineage (NCBI taxonomy): Eukaryota > Metazoa > Cnidaria > Anthozoa > Scleralcyonacea > Coralliidae > Paragorgia > Paragorgia papillata. The sequence continues at coordinate 776,888 of JAWNZC010000250.1, read as the reverse complement.
GTTTCCACAAAACCTATTTATATTACATTCTAAAATTCATTAATAATTCATGAGGAAAACACAAAGAAAAATCATGAGCGTATCGGATCTATATATGTGATATAGACTCGCTTTAAGTTTCTCGCTGGTTTTTAACGGCTGAGATAAGCTTAATTTTCAAAATTACTACGCCAATGAACGTATGAAGTGATTCTTTTTAGAAGTCATTTAAAAACCTTGCAGTACGGGCTTTATCGGCTCCAAAACACTCGGCTATCGCCTCGTGTTTTATATCCGATAAAGCCCTCCTGCGCGGTTTATAAATATTACTTATGGCCATGAAAACTTTCAATTAATTAATTAAAGATGAGATTAGTTACAAGTCTTTTCTCTGGTTTACTTATTGTCACAGAGAAGTGACAAGGCAGACAAGCCATAACATAGAAGCTATATAAACATAATACCAAGATTTGAAGTAATTTTGTAGACTATTTAAATCACATTTCTCACTCCTTACGTATGTTCAGACTCCCGCCCTACCACTGCTGCACCGGAACCAATATTTCTCTACATTTCTCTTCCATATTTTCCCACCATCTTTCTCCTCTCCTTACCTATGTTAAGACCCTTACCTCTGTCACATCAACTTCTCCTCTTTCCTCTCCCATGTTCACACCCCTACCTCTGCTGTCACCGGAACTAATCCCGCTTTCATCTTTTGCTTCCACCTCTTCTCCAATTCTCCTCTTCATCTTTCTCCTTCCCTCTCCCATGTTCACACCCCTACCTGTGTCACTGGACCCCGCCCCTGTCATTTCCACCCATACAGCACGAACACCCCGGGACAAGAGAAAGTTCTAGATCCTATCTATTCTCATCATTTCTCACCTTATTACAAAGGTTCACTTGTTTCGTCTTTCTGCGCAGACTCTGAAGCAACTCGGAATCACGTGGTGGTTTGGAACGGCAGAAGTTGAGTAGATTCAAGCAGACATGAACGTCAGTCCAGTTGTGTAAACATTGTAGAACAATACTCGTACGTAAATAATCATCTTTGATTCGATACAGCAATAACCATCGCTTCTGTTTCCAATTCAAATCAAGATTTGGTGCTGGGATAGCAAAATCTCGCAGCGTGGAAGCAGTTTGCGCCGCTATATCATCATCCTGAGTGGCCTGGACTCCACTCTGGAACGCCAACTCAAGGACAAAATCCCCGGGGTCACGTAGCCGGCCATGCTCCCTCAGACTGGCTGAATTAAAGATTTCCAGTAGTAGTTCCCAGTCTCCTTTCTGCCACGAGTAGTTCACGGCTCTTAAGAACACGTCAGAAACCTCCAAGCTGGATTCGTCGAGAAGAAATAAACGAGACTGGTTACGAACCGAGAGATCAGTACCAAATAAAGTGGACTGGGAACTAACTGGTTGAACTAGTCCCAGGCCTCCGAGGTAGAGGAATTTCAACACAGAGTAAAAACAAGATGTGATGTGACGCTGGAGGACTGGGAACTTGGCGGTTTGGTTCATCGCGAATTGAAATGGTGAGGCTACTTCCAAACTGTGAGTCGTACTTGTATTGGTGAAGCTTGTTAGAAGTGATGGAAAATCTGCAGTACTGGCTTGCTGCTGCTGCTGCTGTTCTCCGCCGCGTGATTTACTGGAGTCCTGGGCACAACTTAGGTTGGCAAGTGATGCAACAAGAGGAGACCGCGCCATTAAGTAACTTGAAAGACTCTGGGTCAGAGTATATTTTGGTCTGCCTATTGTCGCTGTCGTCATCTCGGGCGTTGCCTCAGGAACGAGCATAGAATGCTGCTTTTGTAATATTTCCGGGCTCAAGAACATGAAGCCAAAACTCCAGCAATGAGGAAAGAATGTGACGTTTAACTGAGGTGCCATATCATCAAAATTCTTGAACTGATCTCCACGAAGATATGGAGATATACGAAGAAGAAGATCAACCCAGTTTTCACTCTCACTTCCTTTCATTAGATCAGGTTCGCTACATGGAGCAGCGCTCATCACTGTCAAGTCCTTTTGGTACCATTGTAAAAGTTCTGGAATGAAAATCTATATGAAATGAAAAGAAAACAATAATAATAATTACGGAAAAAAAACAAGAATAACCGTGGTGCTGCTGCTGTTGTTGTTGGTGGTGTTGTTGTTGATGGTGTTGGTAGTGCTGTTGGTGGTGCTGTTGGTGGTGGTAGTGGTGCCGCTGTTGTTGTTGGTTGTTGCTGTTGTTGTTGCTGCTGTTGTTGCTGCTGCTGCTGTTGTTGTTGTTGTTGTTGGTGGTGCTGTTGTTGGTGGTGGTGCTGTTGTTGTTGGCGGTGATGGTTGTCGTACTGCTGTTGGTGGTGGTGGTGATGCTACTGTTGTTGTTGTTGTTGTTGCTGTAGTTGGTGGTAGTGCTGTTGTCGTCGTCGTTGCTAGCACGCTACCGTTACTACTACCATTAGCGTTTTTGTTTCAATTCTCACTTTTTCATCTGCAGCGTTTATTTTAACGTTGTTGGACAGATAATTTGACGTGGCGTCGTCCAGTTGACTCTGTAAATCATCATTACTCAACACCTGCAAGAAAACACAAGCCAGATAATCTTTGAACTAGAAAGTATTGAAGTTATTACCTAGTGATTAAAACCGAGTGCGAGGTCTGTACGGGAAAGTATTTGCCTCAGGTTTTCGTACAGACCGAGCGACGAAGGAGCGAGGTTTGTGCGATAAAAACCGAGGGGAAATACTTTCCCGTACAGACCGAGCAAACGAGGTGAATAAGAAATTTATTATATGGCTATTGGTTCATTTTATTCTTAAGTTTTGAACACTGTATTCGTCTTCGGAGTTTGCCGTTACCCGTACCTGTTAAGACTTAAGTGTTAGTTTTTTCGTACCGCTTCTTGTTTACACCACCAATTCGGCTTTCATTTGTCGTATTTTTAGGCAAGCAGTTTTAAAGAAAACCAGCAGTAATGTTCCAAAACATTTAATTGTTCAAAATATTTCAATAAAGACGCCTAGTTCTCTTTTATTTGGATTCAAATCAACTCCAAACTTTTCCCGCCAAAACTTACTGGTCCGTGAAAAGGTTTTTGATTGGTCGGTCATTATCGTAGGATCCCGACCGCTCGGGAACCAATCAGCTTGCATCGTTTTGCGTACGAATTAGAAAACGAACCGAGCCATCCCGAGCCCATGTAATATGATTAATTATTGTAACATTATCTAAACTTTATTACTATTAATTGAATACCTGTATTTCTGGCGCAGAAATTGTGCCGTCACAAATTACGAATGTTAAACGAAAATCGCTTTTCCTTGGTTGATACTTCTGATAACAATGGCTTACTAAAATATGAGAACAGGAAAAGTTTAATTTGAGTCAAAGTCATGATGTTATAATCAGTTGTATAACGTCAAAACGGAGAGAAAATGCTTGATTAACTCATTGCTGGGAGTTCTCACTTTGATGAGTAAATGGCATTAGACAGAGTAAGAAGACCGCTTGTGGTCGGCTCAGACGAGAATGGGTTAATAAAATACGATATAGAGATAATGAGAGTTGTACACACCTTGGGAACACAAGGACATGTTTTGTACAGTCGCTGGGGTATGTAATCCAACTCGAAGGACAGAAAACCAAAGGTCAAAAGCACTAAAACAAGTAATCAATAATCTTTTAAGTTTATAAAGTTTATAGCTAAGTTTAAATGAAATTTAATGAAGGTTTGTTTATTAAAAGACGAAATGTTAATGCTTAATGGAGAGCAATTTTGGCCTGAAAAAGTGGGTTGAGAACCCAGGTTTAATTGTCTATATTAAAGAGTATTGGCAATAAAAATTAAGTTTGTTTAATTTGAAAGAACTCGTGAAATTGTAATAGAAGATCTTTTACACCTTTTTCGTGTCTTTCTTCGTTTGCAAGATATTTCAATTAGTTTAATATGTAAATGAGATGGGCTCTGACGTCAGGAGCAGGGTACAGTATTTTTACACAAAGCAACATCAAAATGTTCAGTGTCACAAGGCGTTTTTATGTGCACAGTTTCAAGTGATTTCGTTGAACAAATTTAGAGGTATAATTTTTCTACGTGGGAAAATACTGTACCCTGCTCATGACGTCAGAGACCATCTCATTTACATATTAAACAAATTGAAATATCTTGAAAACGAAGAAAGATACGAAAAAATTGTAGAAGATCTTCTCTTACAATTTTATGAGTTATTTCAAATAAGACAAACTTAATTTTTGTTGCAATAGACACAGTCTTTGCGCTCACCTTATAAAGCCTAACTGACCAATATTATATCCATATTTCTTCAAATATAATGTACGAATGTACGATGCATCCAGCCTGGGCAAGTACTGTTTTAGTACAGCAGTCCTCGAACTATGATCCCCAGAGTTACTACCCTCCGATATATTTCTCCCAAACTTGCCGCTCATTGCAGACGAACATTGAGAAAGCTCTGTGATGGCTGAGTGGGTCAGAAGGATATTCAAAACGTTTGTAAAGAAGCAAATCTTGACATCGTCTGAGGTTAATTCATTGAGATCAACCCAGGATAATTTACGAATTTCTTTCAAAAGAACGAAATAAGAAGGAGAACTAGAGAGAACCAGAAGAGATTGAAGATCGACAATTCCTGTCTCTGGGTCTTTCATTCCTTTTAAACAAAACAAAAAAGAAACCACAGAAACGTTAAAGGGTATTGGCAACAAAAATTAAGTTTGTCTAATTTGAAAGAACTCATAAAATTGCAATAGAAGATCCTTTACAACTTTTTCGTATCTTTCTGCGTTTTCAAGATATTTCAATTTGTTTGATATGTAAATGAGATGGTCTCTGACATCAGGTGTGGGGTAAAATATTTTCATACATAGCAAAATCACTTACGTATCTAACATGAAATGTTCAGCGTCGCAAGGAGTTTTTATGTGCACAGTTTCACATTATTTCGCTGAACAAACTTAGAGATATAACTGGTTTTGCTACATGTGAAAATATTTTACCCTACACCTGACGTCAGAGACTATCTCATTTACATATTAAACAAATTGAAATATCTTGAAAACGAAGAGAGATACGAAAAAGTTGTAAAGGATGTTCTATTACAATTTTATGAGTTATTTCAAATTAGACAAACTGTCACACCGTTCGATATACGCCACTGTAGATAGATAACGTCAAACCTTGGAGTAACTCTTTCAGTTTGGTCAAGAGTATCTGAGCAAACGAAACTAGATCACAAATCTCCTCCACGTCATCGTTAATGGGATCATTAAGAACAACCCTGGGTGTCGAAGACAAAACAGAACCTGCATAGAAAATGACAAAATATCCTTAAGAAAAATCGGAAGAAAGACAAAAAAAACTTGACTTAAAAGGTGCGTTAGCGTTCTCTGTTAGATCTGAATAATTATTTTAACAATGTACCATTTCGTTGGGACGGTCCAAAAGCTGGGATGACAGGACAACAGTTGTGAACAATAATGCGAATTAAATTAACGTTCATCTTTCTACACATGGATTCCATGCTAGAAATAACCAAAGAAAAAAGCTGTCAGTTATTACATCGAACTTCTAACATTCGCTTTTCTTATATTTCGTTTGGCTTTTAACACTTGAGGCCTGGAGCTCTCCCTGTGCTGAATAAAATCATCTGGCATTAGCCAGAATAAAATACTAAAGACTCGTCTTCAGGCTTCAAAGTGTTAAGCCCTAATCAAACGAGAACGCAAGTCATCGCAAGTTGGCAGTCACGCTATCTCAGCCAGGCGCTCTGAATAGTTTCCCGAAAATATCATGTACCGTGACAAAGTTAAAACTTGTTCAAAACACTCATGAAACCTTTATTTTGTTAATTTGGGTGTTCGAACGACCGCCACAGAAATTCTGACTGCCAACTTGCGATGACTTGCGTTCTCGTTTGATTAGGGCTTTAAAGAGATAGGTTTTAACACTTTGAGGCCTGGACCTCTCCCTGTGCTGAATAAAATTGTCTGGCGTTAGCCAGATAAAATACTAAAGACTCGTCTTCAGGCTTTAAAGGGTTAAAGAAAACAGAGTAATACATTTCGAGACAAATTAGTAAATCGTGCTTGGAAATTTTTAAAAGATAAAAATGCCAAACACGAGATAAAAGAACATCACTTGATCCAAAGCTGTTTTAACCAACCTTTTTGGACGGACATTTCTTTCAAACAATGGTTTTCCAGCCAGGTCATCAAATCCCTGAGTCAACACCAAGAATGGATTGGTTGCTTTTAATGTAATTGGCTTTTGTGAACCCAACTGGATACTGTTTCTCTCTAGAAACAACAAAACAAAACTATCACACTTTCTTCCCAGCGTTTTATGTGCCAGGAAAATATTATTAAAGTCACATTTTTGCCTTCTATTAAGGTTACGTTACACCATAGAAATTTAAAAATATCAAAAACATTTTTTTGCGTAATTAGCTGCCTTAAGCCAAATGCTGAAAGGTTTTGAAAAGTTTATTTCGTTTAAAGCAAAATTCATTAAGATATTTAGCGATGAAAATTGCAAGCAGCTCTGTTTTCCCGCGAAATTTAAATGTTCCAAGGCTTGTTTCTTCAGCTTTAAATTTCAGCTAAACTGCCGTATTTAAATACTTTTCAAAATTGTAAATCAACTGTCCAATTCTACAATCATTTTGCTATAAACTGTAAAAATTTGAATTTGATTGCTTTTAAACTCAACGCGCAGTTGCATTTTTCGCAAAGCACTACTCCAAGGTGTTACGTAACCTTAACTGATGTCAAATGTGGGAAAATAACTAGCGTCGTTATTCATACCTTTAGAGTTCATTTTCCAATACAATTCCCAAGTACTAAGCATGTTAACATGATTGTATAAACTTTGGATATAATCTAATCTGTACTGTGATAGCCATTCACTTTTCCTGACCACTATCAACCGACTATCCTTATCACAATCAAAAGCATTTTGGAATTCAATCATAGCAACCCGAACTGCTGTTTTGTGCTCCATTTTCTTAAACTTTATCAGTGCAGGCATCTCTGTGGTTGGATTTTCAGCAATGTTTTTAATCACAGTATCTCCATCTTCAATGGCGTTTTCTAGCTTAGTGAAAGCAACCTCTTGCTGAGCTTGGAGTTCTCGGTGACTTTTCACAGTTTTGGCATTCAATGGTTTAATGTCACCAAAAAGACTGTCCACTGTAGTCAAGGCTTCAGAATCATCATTTAGTAAGCTCTCCAGGTTGGTGATGAATTCAGAAATACAGCGCAACGTGTAAGGTGTCGATGGTTCAATTTCTATGGTTAATAGAATAGTAATAATAATAATGATGATGATGGTAGTAATAAGAGTGGTGATGATGCTGGTGGTGGTGATGATGGTGGTGGTAATGATGGTAGTGATGATGGTGGTGGTGGTGATGATGCTGCTGCTGGATGATGCTGCTGCTGGATGATGCTGCTGCTGGTGATGATGACGGTGATGGTGATATCAATGATGGTGGTGGTGGTGGTGATGATGCTGCTGGTGGTGGTAGTGATGGTGGTGATTGTGATAATTGTGGTGGTGGTGATGATGATGGTGGTGATGATGATAATGACTAGACATCCTCGTAAATCTTAATTACAGTACCTATTCCTAGATCCATCTTTTGCTTTGCTATTTCCAGAAGACTTGGACATGATTGTTTTGTAATTTGTCCAGTACACAAGAAATCAAAACAAACCAAAGCATACACAAAGTGCGCATGCGCAGGCTCAACTAGTGTAAGACCGCTGGACGTCAGGTCAATGCTTGAAGACAATAACAGCTCTTCAATGATACTTGCCGGGGAGATAGAAGCTATCCCAGCGGCCGCTGCGGACGCAACGTTCTTCAGGATAGAAAGTCGTCCTTTCTTAGTCGGAGTCTTTGCTGCTTTGTCTTTCGTTTTATTCCTCTCAACTTGAGCCAATCTCTGAAAAGCGTTTTCATATTCTTCGGCAAAAAGCACAGCTTTGGAACTTTCATTGTCATCAATATTAAATAATTTAATGATGTGTTTAGCTTGACTATAGTTGTCTATTTTCATGCACAGGTTAATGAGGCTACTGGGAGAGGACAGCAGGCGAGGAATACTGGTGGCTTGGGCACTTGTCAGCGGTTTTTCAAACAATCTTCCTGTAGTTAGTTTTATCCTGCGTTTACGTAACTTGCTTAAATCATCACTCCTTTTCACTGATAAAAAAAATAATAAATAGATCTTTAGATATAGAAGAGCAAGTTAATCAGCGTAACTACTTCATTTGGTTGTTCGTCCGTACCTGCTCATTTCCTCCATCAATCTGTTCCTACTTTTCTTCCTTTCTTCCCTTCTTCCCCCTTCCTTTCCACTCCTCTCCTTCGTTCATTTCTTCCTCCCAACCCTACACTTTCTCTTCCTTCCTTCCTTCCTTCCTTCCTTCCTTCCTTCCTTCCTTCCTTCCTTCCTTCCTTCCTTCCTTCCTTCCTTCCTTCCTTCCTTCCTTCCTTCCTTCCTTCCTTCCTTCCTTCCTTCCCTCCCTCCCTCCCTCCTTCCATCCTTCCTTCATTTACAACCAAGTACAGTACAGCTACTCTCCCTTCCTTCCCTCCCTCCCTCCTTCCCTCCCTCCCTCCTTCCTTCCTTCCTTCCTTCCTTCCTTCCTTCCTTCCTTCCTTCCTTCCTTCCTTCCTTCCCTCCCTCCCTCTTTCTTTCCTTCCTTCCTTCCTTCCCTCCCTCCTCCCTCTAGCAAACTTACCTTCCACACTCAACTCTTGTTCAACGTCACTGTCACCGTCAGATGAAATGTTCACGTGTTCATCAGTTACTTCGTCATCTGATTCGTTACCATCACAACAAGTTGAGACAAGTTGATATCGCCATTGTGCTTCATTGATGTACTGACCCAGGCGAGAGATTCTTTGTTCCAAGGTAGTCATGGAGACAGAAGTTTTTATCCACTCAGCGTGAACTGTTAATAGAAGAGATTGCTTCAATAATGTACAAACAGACAGACAGACGAACAGATGGACAAACACAGACTAACAAACAGACAACTAGACAGACAGACAGACAAACAGACAGACAGACACACACAAACAGACAGACAGACAGACAGACAGACAGACAGACAGACAGACAGACAGACATGATAAATTATTTGTATTAATTTTCATTTTTATTTTCCACTTACTTCTGTCCCTTTCTTGTTCATTCTGATCAGCTTTCAGACAAAGGACGTCTTTCAAACTCTTCTTAAGCACCTCTAACAGTGAGCTAATCAAACTTTTATTCACAAGAAGACCTTTAATTTTTCTTTCATTGAATTCTAACAGCTTATCTTTGCTGGCTCCTTCAAAGGGCAATTGAAATACTTCTTGTTGTTCACCAGTGTCCTTGCTCGGTACAGTGACCTCGTCAAACTGCAGCTCTCGTGCTCTCACATGTCGTGTTCCTGGCTTACTCTTAGTTTGACCAGCTATTGTTTCCAAGTTATAAACATCTTGGTGTCCACGCTGTTCTTCTGAAATCTTCTGTGCTGAGCCACGATCAATTTCACGAAATCCTGGTTGGTTTTCAGGAGAGTTTTCAACATGAATGTTTCTCAGAAGCTCGGGTGAAACTGTGCGAGACGGAGAAAAGTCAGATCCAAGTTCTGTAGTTCGAATGGGTTTCCACGGACTCGTGTTTCTACTGTCAACACTTAGAAAGCTTTCAATACTCGCTGTACGACTACTGCGTAAACTACGACTCGCTATCGTCTCCAAATCATCGCTTTCAACAGCTTGGGAAATATCATCTATTAATTGCTCCGATGAGACAAATAATAAACTAAACACATTTTCCAAAACTTCAACTCGGAAAGTTAGCGGGAAAATATTCTCCACGTGATCTTGTGCTTCGTGGATTTTTCCTCCAACATCCCCCGTGCTCGCTCCTTCCTCATCAAGACTAGCCATGATGGCTTCCATGAAGCTTCTCAAAGCACAAAAACCATGATAAAGAGCAACGTCTCGCTGAATTTCAAATCTTTCATCGAAGGAGCTCTGAGAACAATCTTCCAAAGACTCGTCTTTCTGAGAAAGGCAAGGTGTTGTAGAAAACACTGGTCTAGTTCTTAACATTTCTAGTACTTCATTCTCAGGTAATTGACAAAGATTGGTCGACTGATGAAGAACATGAAGAATGGAATGAGAATCAAGGCTTTGAAACATTTCATAAGCTTTTTCATGATCTTCAGCGGTAGTCTCAGTAGCAGCAACCAGTGGTCTGAAAACGCAAAAAGAAACTGAAATTTGAAAAATGAAGAAGCCGAAGGAAGAGTTAAGAAATTGAAACGTTTAGACTTTTAATAAGTAATATATCACACACGAGAAGCCGTTTATCTGATTTGAAAACACCTAGAAATCTCGAGGTGTTTTGAATCAGATAATAAACGGCTTTTGGGTGTATGGTATAGCTTCTCAAACAAATCAGTATTTAAATTTGAGTAAATTGAATTAGAGTTTCGTACTATGCAAGGTAATTCTAGGGTTTTTGAGTGCTTTTCACCGAAAATACATGAGATAGAAAAAACTCTCTTGAATGAATGAATGAATGAATGAATGAATGAATGAATGAATAAACTTTATTTATAAGTGTCTGGTCTTCTAGCCGACCCAAAGGGTCTACTAATCGGGGACACTTAAAGAAACAACGAGATGCGCCTTCTCATCGGCATCTTCCCCGACCGTTCACGGACTCCTACTGTAGCTCATATCACTTACTTTGCTTTATCCAAGCACCATTTAACAAGATGAACTTGATATTCGAGTTTCGCACATGCTTGGTCCAGTAACAAATGTTTAGAAGGTTTCTAGAATAAACAACACACATTCTGTCAAGAACTTCAGTGTAAAGCGTAGAAAACCAATGACCTTTGACGGAGAGTTGACGAACTCGTCATTCACTTGAATACATTCATGTTTCTTTACTTGCTTCGTTTAAAGTGCCTATGTCATCCTCAGGGACTTTACATATTTATACTAATTGGAACATTCTGAGAAGATTTGTAATATATCTTCTCAGGCGTAAATTTCATTTTCATGGATTTTTTCCCCGTTAAAGTTGACGGAACTGACGTCGAAAGAGGAATTTGTCTATATGAAAACCACTTTACAGATTCCTCTTTTGACGTCACTTCCGTCAACTTTAACGGCAAAAAAATCCATGAAGATGAAATTTTCGCATGAGAAGATACATTACAAATCTTCTCAGAATGTGCCAAATATCCTAAATATGTAAAATCCACAACCATGGCATAGGGCAGTTTAAACTTACTTTAGAATCCCATAGGATATCCAATAACTTCTGAGCACTATCACAGCTGTGACAATACGGCCATGCTAGAAGCAAGACCAGTGCTTTCATTGGAAAGAATTCTTGACATGACAGGATTTCAGTCACTTTGTCCACGTCTCCCAAACGAACAAATTCTACACAACTTTTCTAAACAAAAAAAGCAAGACTGTATGATAAATGAGAGGCAAATATATAGATTCTGTGAAGTAATTCTAGATAAAGAGAAATTGATCAAGTTTGATCATAAAGAGTGAGGCAACAAGTTTGATCATAAAGAGTGAGGCAACAGCGACAATGACAAAGACATGAACAACAACAGCAGCAGCAACAAACAACAACAAATAACAAGAACAACAACACCAACACCAACAAACAAACAAATAACAACAACAACAACAACAACAACAACAACAACAACAAACAACACCAACCAACAACCACCACCAACCAACAACAACAACAAATAACAACAAATAACAAGAACAACAACAACAAACAACAACAACCAACAACAACAACAACAACAACAACAACAAACAACCACAACACCAACACCAACAACCAACAACAAACAAACAAACAAACAAACAAACAAACAAACAACCAACCAACAACACCACCACCACCAACAACAACAACAAACAACCAACAACAACAACAAACATCACCACTACCACCACCATCAACAACAACAACAACAACAACAACAACAACAACAACAACAACAAATAACAACAACAACTAATAAACAAGAAAATTTAGATGAAAGAAAGGAGAAACAAGAAGTATGTGTGATAGAAATATGACTTATTAAAACAACTTGCCACAACATCTTCTAAAATATGATGATTCTGTCTTGCATGAAAATAAAGCAATTTCCAGGCTTCAGGGCGATCCTTTGCCACATGAACGAGTTAATATAGTTTCAGAAGGAATAAACAGTCTCGCTGATGGTGTAAGCTCTTGTGAACTGCTGGAGCAGATACCAAGTTGCCAGTCATTTTCAATATTACAAAACTTTCGAAACAGATAATGTGATGAATGTGACAGCAAAGCAGAGTAGATTGAACCTTTAGAAAACTGTTCACATGGCTTTATACTTTGAACTTTATGAAGAAGACTCATTAAAAGCTCCTCAATTTCTGTCTCAGCTGTGTCTGAGTGTGGGTTCATTGCAACCAAGAGCTGATGAATAGCGTCACAACATAACTTGTGTGTTTTTAATGTGCTTTGTTCAGTTTCACTTAGATTGTCAAAGTCAGAAATTCTTTTCAGTGATACTTCCAATTTACTTAACTTTGCCAAGTGTTCCATAATCACATCCAGATAAAGATTTTGAAAAAAAGCATTATTACCAACAAACTCTGCACCAGAACCCAGGAGACACTGGATTATACCATGAGCAATCCGAGGTTTTGTGTAAACCAAATTTTTTAATGGTTTTAGCCAAGAACTATTGATACTTGGAACTTTTTGTGAAACTTGTCCATGTCTTTGCACCACAAGTTGGGAATGATAGTAATCCAATTCCTTAAAATATGTTTTAAAGACTAATTTAATCAATTTTATATTAATAAATTATTGAAACAAATATTATAAGAATGTTTATAACTTAAACAGTGGGCTTGGGTCAAGCCAACTTCATCCTGGAGAAAGATACCTAACTCTTTGTTTAGGTGGATTAGATATCCCCCAATGATCATGTGAGCTACTGTACAGTAATGTGTGTGATATTTCATATTTGATGTATGAAATATTTCTGACTGCCTCAGCCAGGAGTCCTAATATAGCTCAGTGCTAGTCATAGAGCACTGGCCGTTTGTTAAACCAGAGACTTTACGTTCGATTCCCAGTTGGGGCAGTCAGAAAACTTTTCTCTACAGCATTGATTCAACTTCATTTGAAATTATTATTCTTCCCATTATTTAAAAGAATGAATTTTAGAAATACACAAACCAAAGTAATAAACTCAATAATGCATGTGTTGTTTTATATTTTGTTTTTAGTTCAACCACTGTAGGACAAACCTGAAGGCACTGCAAAGAAATGTCTTCAGAACTGCATGATTGCAATAAAAGTCTAAATTCAATTTTCTTCTGAATACTTTCTGGAAGTTCAACCTAAAAAAACTATATATTAATACACAATTTTCCAAACAGCCATTTAATTTTTTAAAATTTAAATAAAAAGGACAATGATTCAACTTCATTACCTAAAATTTCTACTCAGCACTTGTTAAGCAAGTATGCAAATGCTGAGCAAAGATCATGGTTAAAAGGTTGCCAATAGCTTAATTATAAAATAATGGCTTAATATTCACCTTTCCATCGTAATATTTAAGTAGTTCCAAAAGACAAAGCCATGATAAATGAAATGGCGTTGGAACAGAATGTGAGCCATCGCTAAAAAATTGAAGTCCAATTCTTTAATATTTCTGGTTGTGAATATATCTTTATATGATTGGAGTAATTTTTGCATTTAATACTAATAGGTTACACATTATAAACAGTACTAAGTCTTATTTCATTTTCTACCACATAATACACATGGGTGCTTAATATAGGAAAATAGACTTAATAGGCTCAAATCAATCTTAAAATATGGTGGTGGGGGACCTATGCCAGTGGCATATAACTGTACTTATAAATAAAAATTACATTTCAGCTTGAAGTTTTGTACAATCTGCCACAAGTTGTTATTAGTAATACTCAAAAATCACAGAGCTCTTAAGCCAGGATTCAAACCTGCAACATTCTGAATGGTATAATAAATACTGTGTACAACCTTGGTCTTCTATCCAAGTTCTAGTAGCTCAATGGCCCAGGGGTGTACTCTAGAAATTTTTGGGTAGGGGTGTGCCACCAAAATTCTGACCCTATCCCAGACAGTGATTTTTCATACCCTATCTCAGACCTAAACTAAAAAAAATCACTACCCTATCCTAGCACTGGTGTCGCATTTGGCATCCATACCCCATCTCAAACCAAAATATGCACCCTATTCCAGACCAAATTGGACAATTTGTATACCCTATCCCAGAACCTGGAGCTTGAAAACCATACCCTTATAGGGTGGCACATACCCGCGTGTGCTGTGTCCCTTATATACAAGAGCACCCACCTCCTCAATGGTTAGAATAACCAGCATTCATAAGGTTGCAGGTTCGAGTTTTCTGAATCTTGTTTCAAAATTATAGTTAATTTAGGAGATAATAGACTATATATAAGAAATATATGAGAAGCTGGTAATGTGTAATTAATATTTTTTGCAGTGAAAACAAACATGCTTAAGCTAGACATGCAGACTCCACAGATGAAATGCTATATTATAATCTTTATACCCCTACCAATTAATTAGTTTATTTGGATATTTACATTAAAATATTTAAACACCATATAAATAACTTTTTACTGTTTACTTTCTGACTACATAAGAAAAATAAACGTAATTTCCTACCAGTATGCAAGCGGTTCTTCAATAATATCCTTCAGAATTTCTGCAATAAGTTTGTCATCTCTTTGAACTAGTGTGCCAATACAAGCTCTTGCTAACTCCCATTGACCAAGACGAAGATTATTAGCAAAGAATTTATAAAGAAGTTGTGTTGAAACAGATCTTTCTGTCTTGCAATCCAATAATAACAGATCAATAGTTTCACACGACTCAGCCATATTAACGCAAGCACATTATTAAACAACTATTATTCCAATTTTTCTGTAAATAAATCCAGTTTAAAACTCCACCATATAAATTCCAAGATAATGTCGCATTTTGATTCTACTCTCTTAATTAAGAATGTACCACTCCCCCCGTCTTGAATAATGGTTTTCAATTTCCGTCTGTCGAACACGCAAAATTCTGCTTATGCAAAATATTAAATAAATTACACTAAAAATGTGAATCTAATTTAATCCATTATTTGTTCAGATGGATGAAATCAACCAAGTCCAAATAATTATTAAAGTTTGGCAATAAATCTCGAGATCGACGCACACTTGATCACAAGTTCGTCACCTCTGACTTTTAATATTTCCGGTCTCACGCTGTTGCGGAAAGTTTATATTTCGAAGAAATATTTCTTTTCAACTCAGAGACTTTATATATGATTAATCGAAACTGTGTCAGGTAAGGAACGATTTCAAAGCAACAATACTGGTTGTTAAAATGATTTGCAAGCAACAAGCTGCTCTGTCAGATAGTTCCGACGCGGTTTGCGAAGATTAATGCTGTATCATACTGCCATCATGACTACAAGATTTGTCGCAACTTTTATTTGAAAGTATTAAAAGCAATTGTACTTTGCTTCTCAACTGAAGCGCTTTTAAATATATTTTAATACTACTATTTGACGAAACTACAATTGCATTTTAATAATTTAGTTTTTGTTTTATTTCTAGCGGAAATTATGGGCAATCCTCATCGAGCTATTACAGTAGAACCTGTCTTATTATTCTACATTACTGCGTTGCTACTTCAACTTCCAACATATCAACATTACGTCTATCATCGGGCACAGGTGGAGCTACTGGGAAATAATAAATCAGATATTGAAGACTCTAATCATTGCAATAAAAACATAACTTCTTTGGATAAGTATGCGACTATTTCATTTTTTGTTTCTACTTAGACCCTGTTTACACTTAGAGCAAAAGTATCCGGATTCACATTGTTTTTTATTCCCAGGGATTCACATTGTTTTTCATCCTCATGGGAATAAAAAACAATGTGAATCCGGATACTTTTGCTCTAGTGTAAATGGGGTAGGTAGCTAGATGGATGGATATACTGGGGACATGTTTGAGGGTGTATGTATGTGTGGGGGGTGTGCGATCAGCTATGCCTAGCCTGAGGGTGATTTTAATAGATATCCTACTCCAAATCAGAATACTCATTCATAATCATGGCATCTTAACCCATTCTAAACCCATTCCTGCCTGAGCTGACCTAAACCAGTCCCTTAATTGTTTTACTCTGTCTAACACCAGATGATTTTACTCATCAAGACAGCCTAAGCGGCAATGGGTTAATAAGCAATTAGTTTTTGGCCTTATTTGTGTGTCTGCAATTCAAAAGAACCTCTTGCACTTACCATAATGAGCTAGAAATGCACATATTAGAAAATATTTTAAATGGCAGTCTTGATGATTGAGGATCTATTATTCTCTATTTATACAATACCCTGGTTGCTATGCGTGTTTTCATTGGTTGTTGCCCATGATCTATTAGAGGACAGACACATGGTCACGTCAGATCACATCAGCTGAAATTGTTATTGTATAAAACAAATAGATTCCATTTTTTTGTTGTCTGTTCAGTTATAGATGCACAGAGGACGTCACATGGTAAGAACATCAGTGACCCACTCGACTGCATTGTGACATCATCTGTGCACCTATAACTGAACAGACAATGGCAAAATGGAATCTATTTGTTAAATAGCACAACACATACCCATATAGTCTATAGACCCTTTTAATAAGTCAGAGTAAGTCATTTTCAGCCTTTTGAATTCTATTGAAAATATAGAAAAGCTTAGACAATAAACAAAATTGAAAAGAATTCAAAAGAAAAATTGAAAAGAAATTGACGTCAAAGGGTGAAAATTACGTATTCTATAATATTACAAGTGTCTATACCCTCCCTCCAAGACAGCCCTAAAAACATATTATTTAATTGTGAATCCTTTTGTATAGTTGTTTAAATAGAATTATTAATTGAATTGTATAATTTGTTTTATTCAGCAAAATACAACACAAAGCGTCCAACTATATTTTAGGCATTGGTTTGGCAGGAACATTCCCATCCATATTCACATCTTTACTTTACGGCCCCTTATCTGACAGGAAGGGCAGAAAACCAATCATGAGATTGCCAGCTTTAGGAAGCTTAATTGATGTCTGCATGACACTTGCAACTATTTACTATGATCTTCCTATCTACGTCATGGCCATTGGTGAGGTTAATACTTTCTTTTTCAAAACAAAAAAAAATTTAAATGCACCCCCCATACTGTATGTAATATATCATACACGAGGAGGAGTGTTTCATCAGGATATCCAAATGCTGAGACGTTTATTGAAAACCGAGGTTTTTTAACAAACTTCGAGGTGTTTGGATATCCTGATGAAACACTCCTCCGAGTGTTTGATATAGCATCTCAAACAAATCAGTATTTTAAGAGAAAATCAAGATGAAAATTTGCTTAATTTATGTCATTTCTTCCTCCGATATCCAAACCACCGACACGGTACTGATTTCCTTTGTGTTTTCTTCATGAATTATTAATGAGTTTGAGATGTGTGATCCACTGAAATAAAGACCATTGATTGTGTTGATTGATTAGTTACAAATTTTCAATTCAATTTAGGAGCTGCCATTCATGGTTTATCAGGCCAGTATACGACACTTATTTTCACAGTCATAGCCTATGTAGCTGACACTACCACAAATCCTTCCCAATTGACTCTTCGTATTACTCGTTTGGAAGCACTTGCATTGCTTGGGGGTACAGTGGCTCAGGCAACAAGTGGTATTTGGATTCAACATCTGGGTTATACTGCACCCTATTGGTTTATATTTGCCTGTTATTTAACTACATTTCTCTATATAACATTCAGCCTTCCAGAATCGGAGAAGAACTGCACAAATCACAACAAAAGCTGCTACAGTTTTGCAGATTTGAAATTATTAGCTGGAGTTCTTGTGAAAAAGAGAGATGACAGAGGTCGTCTCAAATTACTTTTCCTCATCATTACATCAGTATTTCTGCTTCTTCCTGTATCAGTGGTCAATCTGCTTGTCATTCTCTATTCAAAAGACACACCATTGTGCTGGCAGGCTGAATTAGTTG
Organism: Paragorgia papillata; assembly: GCA_035771165.1. NCBI lineage: Eukaryota > Metazoa > Cnidaria > Anthozoa > Scleralcyonacea > Coralliidae > Paragorgia > Paragorgia papillata. The sequence goes on along the minus strand of JAWNZC010000250.1, from coordinate 758,714 downwards.
GCTTCTTCTTGGCATCATTATTTTTTGCAAGGGCTGTTGGAGCAGTGTTGTGTATGAAGTTTTTCAAATGGCTCAATTGGCAAGATTATTCAATCATTCAAATAGGAATTATCTTTCTTATGGGATCACTTGTTATGATAGGTTTATCAACAAATACATTAACCATCTTCCTCAGTAAGTAAAAATTATAGCTAATTGCTTTTTGGTTATAATTATTTCAAACAATTACCAAACTAAAAACAATTAAACAAAATATGAGAAAAATTTTGACACCTAAACAATATGATTAATCACATATTTTTTATTGATTATGCTACTGTTAATTTATTTAGGCACTATCCTTGGTCTAATGGTTGGTCTACCACAACCTTGCATTAGAGCTCAGATGTCACACATTGTTGACCACACTGAACAAGGTAGAGCATATTATAATTTTATAAAACAGTGCCCTGAAACACATGGCACAATAATTGCCTGAATGTTCACTGTTTTTAGACCAAAAATAACCCCTTTATTATTTTTACTTGTCAATGGGAGAACCCTAAAACAGCCTAGGCAGCAATGAAAAAAAAAGTACTGTACAGTACTAAATAAACTCTTTGACTACCAAACCTTCCCACTTGAGGTCAGTAAATTGTCTGGTGTTAGACAGGGCTGCATGGTTTTCGCTGTCTGGGTGTGAAATACCCTGGGCACCAGAGCCTCTGGCACCCAGGGTTAGACATCAAAGGGTTAACACTTTGAGGCCTGGACCTCTCCCTGTGCTGAATAAAATTGTCTGGCGTTAGCCAGAATAAACCTTAAAGACTCATCGTCAGGCTTCAAAGTGTTAATTTAAAACCCTTTAACTCATAACACTTCAAATCTTTCACACAATCTGGTTACATTAATTCTCACAGCTAATATTATTCCATCTATTGCAGGCTCTTTGTTTTCTATTGTTGCATCATGTGAAAGTCTGTGTAACTTCCTGGCATATATCATCTTTAATCCAATATATCAACTATCATTAAATTTTTCCTGGAAACATGCAAATGGACTTGTATTTTTTATAAATTCAGGAATAGCAATTACTACCTTTCATAATAATCAGGTAAATAATTAATATACATGTACAATGTATATTGTATTTCATTCAACATTGTGTTAAATAGAATTGCTCGAAATTTCCACCATTTTCATTTAAATTCATGATAATTATTATTTCTAGTTTGTTGAAGCGCTATCAGAACAGAAGGCGAGGATATGAACAAATAGATGACCAGACGTCATTTATTAATACAACTGTTGAACAACAATAACAAGTGAATATAATTATGATACAAATCACAGGTGAAATTGTTGTAAATATCCTAATTTATTTATTTATTTCAGTTAACTGAAATAGTTAAAAGTTTAAATTTTTTTACATATAAATTTATAGTACAGTGTATTTTTAATAATTCCTTATCCAAAGGGGCCTAAGAGGGTAAATAAAATCATCTGGCATAATTTATCCAGAGTAAAGTTTAAGTGTGACACTTCAGACAGGAATTTAAGAACTTATTGAATGTTGAAATAAACATACAGTAGTTTAGAATGCATGTGACTATACAGAGCTGTGCTTGGCAGTAAATGTTGTGTAATTCAACCTATTAATAAATTTTATTATATAAAATAGAGTGTTTTATTGATTTTTCCGGCACTAATAAAAGTGATAATCTCACATGTGCGATTATTTATGATAATAATCTCACATGTGACGATTATCACTGATTCAGCATTATAGTTTAATGCAATTTTTGCAAGGCAATAGGACAATTTTTTTATATAATAAACAGAACAATACATGGATGCTTGGAAATATGAAATTTATTTCTCGTGTTGAACAGGATATGTCACTCGTTCGCTTTGCTCACTCGTGAGATATCCTGGTCAACACTCGAAATAAATTTCATATTTCCACACATCCATGTATTATTCTCTATATTATATATAAAATTAATTAAAAAAATCATTATTAATAATTCATGAGGAAAATTCAAAAGAAATAAATTTTAATCAGTGTCTTTATACTGTAATGTGATAAAGATACCTCCTGATTTACATAAACTTTAGCTTTGATCTTCTCGGCTTAGACAAGGTTATTTTTCAAACTTACTACGCCAATGAACTTACCAAGTGGTTCGTTTTTGAAGCCATTCAATAAACTCACAGTTCGTGTTTTATCAGATATAAAAACACTCCGCTTCGCCTCGTGTCTTTATATCTGATAAAACACTCCTGCTCGTTTATTAAACAGTACATAAAAACAGAGCATAAAGTTCACTAGGAATATGCACACGGCACACTGTTTAAAATGCATTTACACCATCTACCAGAATTTGTATAATACAGTATGTTTCCACCATCATAAAGTTAACTCAGTACACCATTCAGGCTGAATAACTTAATAAAATGCTGTATTTAGAAAACGTTATTACACATGTACAGTATCTAGAACATGACATAACCTTACCATAATTAAATTTAAAGCTATGTGATGTTACTGTACATTGAAATACTTCAACCTTCCACAATTATCATTTAAAGTGCAGTATTCAGTCTTACCATCCAATATATATATTACAACACACTGTCACCATTACACATCAATCATATATGATGCCTTTTATCGGAGTGACATTTTATCTAATTAGATTCAGTACGTGTACCAAGTGAATGTACATGTATCTGTGCCAAACCATTAGAAGAGAATTACAGTACAGTCATGTAGCCTATAAAACTAGACACTCCCAAATTAAAATCCTTAGTACATTGGTCACTGTGTACTAATGAAAATAACAAAAAAAACCTCCAATTTTGGGCATGGTATGCTGCCAGTATATAACATTACATTGTACAGTATGCACATGATATTTCTTTTTTAAGTCAATGTGATGATTTATAATAACTTCATGCTAACTGCTTACATTGCAATTCAAATTATTTTATGTACAGAAAAAATGAACATTGTTTTATTGTTTAAATTCTCCTAGGTACCAATTAGCGTTGCATTTCCCTTTACCATCACGATTCTGTATTATTGTCTTGAAACACACCATAAAATACTACAGCTGAAAATGTTTTGACAGTGGAAGTCTAAAACTGATAGTTTCTTCTCTAGTCTTTGGCATCCCCAATACCATCAGGATTAATAGCAAACATTGCTTCAGCTTCTGGCAGACACGGAGAATCATAGATCTTACAAATTCTAGTTTCACCACGTCCCTTTCGCAAGTATAACCTGTTATATAAAATATTTAAATAAACAGAAGATTACAATTTCTCCATCTTTTCCCTATTGAATGTAGCAAGTGACTAAGCATGGCTGACAATAGATGTCACTCACCTAGTTGTCGATGCATGTGCCATAATATGACCACCTATTGGTTTCTTTGGATCAGCTTGAAACATCGATGCACCATCAACTTGAGCTACAACTTGATTTGTTATCACCACAGCAACACCAAACTACACAAAGAAAGTATTACACAATGTCTCAGTTTGTAAACCTACCTCAACTTAACCTGAGTATCAGGCATTATTCTCGTCCTCCGCTAAAAAGCAAGTGGGGGTGAGGCAGGCGGGTGGGCAAGAAGACCTCAACTTGCCTCTCAGAAATGACATTTTGGTTTTAATTAGATACCACATTTACCTCATCTGCGAGTCGAAGTAAAGTTCTCAAAAACCTTCCTAAATGCATCTGGCGTTCAGCAAGTTCCCCACGTCCAGAATAATCTGTACGATAGAGTGATGTAGCACTATCGACAATCAATAAACAATACCTATAAAAGGTAGAGTAGAAATAGTCGTAAACACTTGCACATGGATTGGATTAGGAATGCAAATTCACCAGTAATGTACAGTGAATGCAACCAGTAAGTCCTACATTATAACGGTCTATTCTCAATCCAAATCCAGTCTGAGTTTGCTGTAAATGCATGCAGCCTTCAAACAGGATTGGGTAAGCATTTCAACAAACCTTGATTCAGCAAGCATTGCTGATGTTTGAAGGAGTAGTTGTGATTGATGTTCTGTATTATAAGCTTTGGCATAAGCAACATTATCCATGACCTGCTGTCCATCGAGACCATACCTAAAGAAAAATCAATGATGGAACAAGTCTAAATAAAGGTCTATGTACTGTACACAAAACTTAATAACATGCATATTCAAGACCCTGACCTATCTGCCACTGCAAGAAGACGCTCTGGACGAAATGTGTTCTCTGTGTCTATATATATTGCTTTGCCTTCACCTCCACCAATATCAATTGGTAACTAATTAATAAAGACAATCAATAACATCAAATTTAAAAGCTTATTTAACACAGCAAGTCATCACTCATTTTACAACCTTTGTTCTCCCAAAGCAGACATCACTTAAATCTTATAGAAAACTGTCATGATCAAAGCCATGTCAGCTTATCTTAAAATTGATTCCCATCTCTGTATACCTGGCATGTGACTGCCAACATATGGCAAAGCTGTGTCTTTCCTGTTCTGAATTCACCAAATATTTCAGTGATTGACCCAGTCTCTATTCCTCCTAAAAAAAGTAAGGCAATCTACATGTTATATGTGTGAGTACTGGTACATCGGAAGTAATACCCAAGTGGTCATGATGATAATAGTGGTGATTATGGTAGTGGTGATGATGGTATTGGTGATAATGGTAGGGTGATTATGGTAGTGGTGATTATGGTAGAGGTGGGGATGGTAATGATGGTAGTGGTGGTGATGGTAATGATGATGGTAGTGATAATGGTAGTGGTGATGAATGATGGTAGGGGTGGTGATGATGGTAAGGGTGCTGGCGATGATGGTAGGGGTGGTGATGGTAGTGGTGATGATGGTAAGGGTGATGATAGTAATGGTGATGACAGTAGGGGTGGTGATGGTAGTGGTGATGATGGTAAGGGTGATGATAGTAGTGGTGATGATAGTAGTGGTGATAATAGTGGTGGTGATGGTAGTGGTGATGATGGTAGGGGTGGTGAAGTGGTGATGATGGTAGTGATGATGGTAGTGGTGATAGTAGTGGTGATGATGGTAGGGGTGGTGATGGTAGGGGTGATGATGGTAGGGGTGGTGATGGTAGTGGTGATGATGGTAGTGGTGATGATGGTAGGGGTGGTAATGATGGTAAGGGTGGTGATGATGGTAAGGGTGGTGATGATGGTAGGGGTGGTGATGGTAGTGGTGATGATGGTAGGGGTGGTGATGGTAGTGGTGATGATGGTAGTGGTGATGATAGTAGTGGTGATGATGGTAGGGGTGGTAATGATGGTAAGGGTGGTGATGATGGTAGGGGTGGTGATGGTAGTGGTGATGATGGTAGGGGTGGTGATGGTAGTGGTGATGATGGTAGTGGTGATGATAGTAGTGGTGATGATGGTAGGGGTGGTGATGGTAGTAATGATGATGGTAGTGGTGATGATGGTAGTCCTAATGATAGTAGTGGTGATGATGGTAGGGTGATAATAGTGGTGATCACCATCATTATCAGCATGATCATCATTACCACAATCATAATCTCTACTACCATCACCACCCCTACCATTATTATCACTAGTACTACCATCACCACCCCTACCATCATCACCACCACCATTATCACTACCATCACCACCACCATCATCACTTGACCATCATTCATTCATATTATGTATGATTTATCATTATATATTTATTAAAACAGAATTGAACAACACGGTTTATTTAACACAGAAGTAGATTTTAACCTTGCAGTAGTTTGTCCAATTCTTTAGAGCCTGTTGTAATAGTTATCAGTTCGGATCTTTTGGCGTGAAATTCTGTTGCTGTGGTAAAGCCCATTGGTATTAATTTATACGCCTCTTGTTGGATCTTGTCTGCTTTGGCATCGCTTATTCCTTTAATTCTAGTCAAATGTCTCTTTGGAGAATAAGCAACAGCTTCAACAGTGAATAGACCAGCATCTTCTAGCTTCTTAATATCACTTGCACTTATCCCGTGTTCCTGTGAAAAGAAATTCAAATATTGTGTATTTTAATACTTTTGCTGGTCCAAACAATTCATGGAGAAAATAAAACACAAAATCTTTTAAAAAGATCCTAGTGATATTTCCTTATTGTTTTAATGTCAATATAAGCATAATTACTTCGAGTTTCTTGACAAGCAATGGGGTGCCAAAGCCTTCCTCTTCAACTAGACTTTCATCTTGAACATCTTCTTCTTGTTGTCTTCGCTGTTGAGCCATAAAGACAATCAAATATTCCTTTTTATAACTCTAATGCTATTCATCAACACAAAATCCCATCAGAAAAACCCAAAAGTTAAGCAAAAACCAGAAATAAAATGTCTATCTGTTCAGTTTGTAATCAAAACTCGATGCAGCGCCATTGCTCCAGGTTTAAATTTCCGCGCGAAATTGGCTCGAAGTGAAGCAAAAAGGCAAATCTAACTTCGTTTTTCATCGTTTAACATCGTTCCATGTTCGGAAAATGTCGGATTGTATTTTACATTTTAATGTTTTTCTACCCAGTCTCTTTATGAGTGAAGAGTGGAAAACAAAATGGCGATCGAATACGTGCACAATTTTCGAAATTCAACTCTGGAAATTCAAGTTGATTTTAACAAAAGAATTGGATGATATAAGTTGACAGCATTTGCAATGCCGTCTTCTGTTGTCTGAAATAAATAATAAAGTGTTCTCTGAGGAATCTGTGTGAGAAAAATAAAAGATTCTACTCCTTTGATCTTTTGTAAACTACCTGGCGAAGGGATTAAAGTACATGTACCTTATTGATTGTGGAGGAATGTTCTTTTTGGATGATTTTCTACAGTATTTTAAACATGTGGATACAAAGAATTGCTAGATATAAATGATGTCGACCAATATGCTTGAGATCGCAGACATGATGCATCAACGGACATGGTCAATGTGTTTAGTTTGTGATAACAAGTTTAGCTTTGAAACTCCACGAGAATTTGCTAAACATCTTCGTACTGAACATTGTTCCAAAGAGGGAGGTTCATTTGTTTGTCGCTATGGTAGGAATGGTGTATGTCCTTCTCTTCCTGTCGAGGGAGTGAGTGATGTTGATTATGAAGCTCATGTTGAAAAGAATCATATTGGGTCACCACTACAGACTGGTAAGATTAAATATATAAAAAAGTAAATATAAAGTAAATATATATAAACAGCCAGAGTAATACATACTGGTCCCACAACTCTGCTTGAAACATCAGTATTTTGTTACTACTACTACTATATGGGGCCCAGACTGGAAAGTTTGTATCGTGCAACGGATATATCCATTGTGCAATTTTTTATGACAATCTCCCGCAGGCTGCAGCCATGCAATTTTCATAAAAAATTAAAGTGGCCAAGCAATTTTTCAAAAAATTGCCTGTGATCACAGACTTTTAATGCAGAATTCAATTGTAATGGCCACCCTGGAAACAATTTATTTACCTGCCCGAGCCCACACAATTTTCATGAGATGCCCACGCAAAATGGTGGCCAAAATTTGATATGGGGCCGAGCAGGGGAATTATTGAAATGTCTCAACAGGATTCCTGTTTTAGCCCCCCCCCCCACCACCACCACCACCACCAAAGCACATATCAAAATCCTGTAATTATTCCTTATGAACTTGAAGTGGCCATAAGCTACAGATACTGTAGTTAAGCTAAAGTTTTCTTGACAACCCCTGGTGACTCAATAGTTTTTTAGGTGATATATCATAAATTATTCTTTCATTGGTCAAATAGAAACTGTTACTCCTGGAGCAACAAGTCATCGTGAGGACAGATTGGTTGGTTATGTACATATGCCTCCTATCTCGTTCAAGGAACAAAACTGGACATTTTTCTCATCTACTCAGAACCTTGCTGCTGTTTTAAATGACCCAAGTGAAAGAAAAAGATCCACTGACTTTTTTACGAGAACATGGGGAGCAGAGTTTGAACCTTGTGAAGTTCCTCCATTAACATTACTTCAAGCTGTTCCTAAACGTTATTTTAATGATTATATTAAAAGAATTCAGTTTGTAAGTGTATCAGCAAAACTACAGTACATGTAATTATAAACTTGAAATCTTCTGCAATTAATATTTTAGCATATAATGAACAGCCATATCATATTTTATCTCAACAGCGAGTGAAAGCTCACGAGAAAGTGAAAAAAAGTCTTCAGTTCAATGAAGAAACTAGTGATTTTGGTGATACAGGTTTTAGTAAAGCAGCAGCAACTGCAGCCAAACGACAAGGAGGTGTGCTTTTGAAGCTACAGTACATTACACCAATTTAAACAATTTTATGTAATAGTTAAAATATGAGCGGCCGATCTTTATGGGCATTTACAATGGTGAGCCAAAAGTGAGCCATTGTAGATGCCCATAAAGATCAGATGCGAATATTTTAACTTATCAAATTGTAAGTGTAAATGATGAACACTTTGTTTAAGAGTCGTAGAGAAGGTAAATAAGATCATTTTAACTCAGAAAAAGCTGAATTTGAGTCACTAGTGCCTATTAACTTTGATAAAACATTGATGTTTTATTAATCAATGTTTTAACAGTATTTACAAACACCTTATTAAACATTCATTTCTTTTGAATTTTCCTTATGAATTATTAATGAATTTGATAAGTAATAGTTAAACATACATATACTACAGCTGTAGTTGTTTGTGCATTATGTTTTTTTATTATTTTACTTCAGATAAGTATCTGAATGATCTTGACGTTATTCCTAAGGTAAACCTTATATTTGATATATTTTTATCCTGTTGATTCATTTGCTGTCCAGATTTTGAAAAATCTTAACATTGGTTGTGAAGCTAAGAGAAGCAGGATTAAATCAGGGTGCATAATTACTTTTTCAGATTTTTATGGGTGCTAATTTTACTCTTGAAGATCCTGAAACATTCAAATATGTTATTCCATTGACAAGAAATGATACAATTGATGGAAAACATCGTCACAAGAATGCAATAACTGTGCCAAAAAATTCTCTCAAGTTAATGCAAGAGAAGGTGTGTTTTAATGTTTTTGAACTGGTACCAGTAAATGGTTTTTGTGTGTAACTGTGCAGTGTATGGTGTGGTGGATGGTATGGTAGATGGTATGGTGGATGGTATGGTATAGTGGATAGTATGGTGGATGGTATGGTATGGTGGATAGTATGGATGGTATGGTGGATGGGATGGTACATGGGATGGTAGGGTATGGTGGATGGTATGGTAGATGGTAGGTATGGTGGATGGTATGGTAGATGGTATGGTGGATGGTATGGTGGATGGTATGGTGGATGGTATATGGTATGGTGGATGGTGTGGTGGATGGTATGGTATATGGTATGGTGGATGGTGTGGTGGATGGTATGGTGGATGGTGTGGTGTGGTGGATGGTGTGGTAGATAGTATGGTGGATGGTATGGTGGATGGTATGGTGGATGGTATGGTGGATGGGATGGTATGGTGGATAGTATGGATGGGATGGTGGATGGGATGGTAGAGTATGGTGGATTGTATGTTGGATGGTATGGTATGGTGGATGGTATGGTATGGTGGATGGTATGGTAGATGGTAGGTATGGTGGATGGTATGGTAGATGGTATGGTGGATGGTATATGGTGTGGTGGATGGTGTGGTGGATGGTGTGGTGATGGTATGGTGGATAGTATGGTGGATGGTATGGTACATTGTATGGTGGATGGTATGGTAAGGTGTATTGTATGATGCAGTGAGTGTGATGTGGTATGGCATGTTTATGGTAGGTGGTATGGTACATGTCCCTATTTTTTTTTTACTCTGACAAAATTTATAGCTTAATAACCATTTCTTTCTTTGTTCAAAATCAGCTTACTCATTTCTTGGATATAACAGAAGTTGCATTAGCTCACCAAATCTCACTGAGATCAGAAGATTTCTTCCAAGCAGTCTCCTCACAGGACCAACTCCAAGATGACGTTGGACAAACAAATTCTGGAATAAAACATTTACGGTTAGTCCATAACTGTAATCAACATACGATGCATCCATGAGTGCTAACAAATAGTTATTTCTTCTTTTAAGAACAAAAATCAAGCAAGTAAAAGATGTGTTGTGTGGTGGTTCTTTGAAATTCATGCAGCTTATGCAGTTACGATCAAGATACCATTCTGTTTATGACAAAGTATGTGATAAACTACAAAGAAAATATCACAATACTTTCCTGATAGATAATACCCAGTCATATACCAAGCACTTCCCTGGCATAGACCACTTTCATAATGGCCACCACTTTAATTATTCTTTTATGTACATCTAAATAAGCCTTTCTGGCCTTGTTATGGAGGTAAAGATTCTTTTGAATTACAGACACACAAGCGAGGCGAGAAAGGTTTATTATGATGCGCATAATATTCAAATTAGTCGCTATTATGAAAGTGGTCTATTGTACTTCTATACATAAACTTTTGAACATGTTTTGACGGGTGGTGTTTCCACTTAGGTGCAAACAACAATACAATGCAAAACTTATAAGAATTCATGAATTATAGCACAGTTTGCTCCCAGTGACAGCATGTCACATGTACTTCCTAAATTGTTGTAAATATCCTTTTCCATATTGTTTTAGTTAAAACTAATGTCTGCTGTTCAACAAACACAACCCACAATTCAACTGCTGTTATCTACTGGTGATTTCGTTGCTGCATTAGATCTAATTTCTACAACACAAGAAGTTCTTCAGCTTGAACTTGGTGGCGTCCAAAGCTTGAGGTACTTACAGTAACTATAAGGATGTCTGTATGAGAAAACTAACAGGGTGTTTACAGTACATTTGAAAACGGGAAATCAAATTGTGTTTATTATTTGCAAGACATTATTAAAATGGTTGTATGCGTTATCATTACTAAAATCCTGTTGGCTTTCATGCGGTTTAAATAAATTAATTTAATACCTTTACATACCTAGGCATCTGGGTTCACAGCTGGCTGAATTGGAGAGGGTTATTGAAAGAATGATGGAGGCAGATTTTATTGAGTTTGCAACAACCAATCTTGCTAAACCTCTTGAAGATTACAATGATCAGAATCATGTCATTGATGAGGTACCATCTATCTGTCTGTCTGTCTGTCTGTCTGTCTGTCTGTCCGTCCGTCCGTCCGTCCGTCCGTCCGTCCGTCCGTCCGTCCGTCCGTCCGTCCGTCCGTCCGTCCGTCCGTCCGTCCGTCCGTCTTAATATTGTTTTTCGTTAATGGATACCAAGTTTTCAGCTTTTCTCTCATTTAGGAACGCTTGGTCTCTGTGTTGTTTGGCTTACTTAGAAAACAGAAGTTTCACTTCATTCATTCTTACAAAGAGGAAGCATTTGCAACAATCAAAGAAACTGTGAAGGAAGTAAGAGCTTAGTGGGGCATGATGTGGTATGATCTGATGTGGTGTGGTGTGGTATGTGGTGTGGTATGATGTGGTGTGGTATGATGTGGTGTGGTGTGGTATGATGTGGTACGATGTGGTATGATGTGGTATGGTACAATATGATATGATATGTGGTGTGGTATATGGTGTGGTGTGGTATGATGTGGTATGATATGGTGTGGTGTGGTATGATGTGGTATGGTGTGGTGTGGTATGATGTGATATGATATGATGTGGTGTGGTATGTGGTATGATGTGGTGTGGTATGATTGGTGTGGTGTGGTTGGGTATGGTGTGGTATATGTATGTTATGGTACAGTATAGGTGCGGTATGGTATGGTATGGTATGATATGGTAAAAACTGTGGTATGGTACACTATGATCTAGTGTCTAATATAATACGGTATAACAAGTCCAATATCTTGTAACATCGTATAATACAATGTGGTACATGCATTATGGTGTGATAGCAGTATACTGTATTTTGTATTTACTTTTATCCTAGACAGCACGAAATTTTGTATCGCAAACTGCCATCAGCGAAAACAGGTAATTCAACATTCTTGCATTATGTACTTTTCGGACAAAACAACAACTTTGTCCCACGACAAATTTAATTATTTATTTGGAGACCATACTTACCATAACGATTGCCAATACTTGTAAGTTAATTTTTTTTTTATCTTGTTTAGTCAAGGTCTGCGTGATGCGATGCAAGGTCTTAATTTCCAAGGCTGGCTGGACATGCTGCAAGTTGTTTTTACCAACGTCTTACAGACACTGAAACGAATGAAGGTTTGTGTTGATTGACTAGTAGTAAATGTAGGTTGAGGCAGGGATGTTCCTCACAGAAGATATGATGATGGATGGCAGTGTAAGATAATAATACTAAAAGAACAATATTATAGCGACGCTGATACACAGACGTGTACTCCTTTGGGGTTGGAGTAGTAAGTGGTTTAGTATACACTCGTTATTAATGGATAAAGGACTGGGGGCTAATCATCCTTACTCGCAGTCAGTGGCTGAATTGCGAAGGACGCAGATCAACGTGGCCGTGTCGAGGCATATCAAAGCCATTCAAAGGCACTCCAGGCAGCCGCCGTACGACACAGTTCAGACCACGAATCACAGCTAAGATGTAGGTGTTGATTTTACGGAGGGAGGAAAACCGGAGAACCCGGCGAAAAACCCTCGAAGCACAGGAGAGATCAACTACAACTCTACTCACATGAGTTCCAAACTCGACAACGGGGTCATTCCCAAGCTGTCACCCATCCAAGTACTAACCCCGTCTAACCGGGCTTAACTTTTTGGTGAGAGGAAGCGCGCTAACAGCACACTCACAAAGTCGTACAGTATATATTATATTTTGAATATTCATTGATGATCTTACTTTTCAGATACTCCACCAAAGTTTTGTCAGTGTTCTTGCAATAGCTGCAGATCAAGATAACACCATATCACCTTCGTTGGAGCAGTCGTCTGCCGACAGGTAAAGTGTTTTCATCATACTTAAGGCCTTACTTATGGCTTATGATGAGGAACAAGCTAAGCTTCAAAGTTTATGGAAACAAGGTGTAGCGTTCTCTACAACGGAATTAATTTGTAACTAATACATATCTATTATTTTGTATACTTGTGCGTTATTTCTTGCCATATCTTGAACAAGCTGGAGTAATTTCTGTACTTTCTTTCCTTGTGTCGTATAGCGATATTCTTATTAACGCTGTTCAATGTGGGAAATTGACTAATGAAAGCAAAGAAATTCTTGGTGGGGCTGGAGAATTAGCTCAGGCGCGTTGTGTTAAGCTGATTAATGTAAGAGCCAAGGTACGTACTGTACGTCTAGCTGCTCGAGTTCTTTCGTCTTTATTTCCCATATATGTTTATCTCTCATGTTCATAGGCTGGTTATTTGGATGCTCTGGCCTCAACAGAATTTGTTTCACTCTCGAGATCTGTTGAGAAATTTGTGAGTGATTGTGAGGAACTTTGTGGTCGCCAAAGCCACGGCTTGCGGACTGTCTTGGTGACACAAGCTAAGAAATTTGTTGAACGTTTTCACGAAGAAAAGAAACAAAAATTAAGGTACGGCCCTCTGTGGTTTGAAGTAAGGTTTGCATGCGATGAGTTCTAGGAGTAAATGTATTCAATGTTTTTAATTTGCCTAATATAATCCAAAATATAATCTGAACCGAAGATACGATTTATATGACAAGATTTCTATTTGATTTGGCAGTTTAATTTTGGATAATGAAAGATGGAAACAAGCTGATGTGCCTGCAGAATTTCAAAATCTTGTGGATTCTTTAGTTGACGGTAAGTTCATCTTAAAAAACCTATATCTTTATTAGAATAGTTTTGAAGGGTTTACCGATGTGGTTGGTCAGCGATATAATATGTGTTTTGTAATTTAGGAGTTCCAACAAGTGATCGTGAGATACCATCATTTTCTAAGCGAGGTAACTAGAAACGAAAGATCAAAGGAGACTGGATTGTTGTTGTTGCCGCTGCTGTCGCTGTTGTTGCTGCTGCTGGTGGTGTTTAACAATATTGAAGTCAACCATAATTTTTTTTCTTCCCATTTTTAGCCTCTCCTGCGTCATCAGTTCAAAAACCAAGCAGTCATCTTGTTGTAAATGGAGAAAAATTTGCCGTTGCAGGGTAAAATACTGCTAGACATACATTAGCTGTAACGATTTTTCTCTGCTTGTACTGTTTATGCGTGCACTTTTCTTGTTTTAGTTCGTATTTCAAACACTGTCTTTTTTTGTTTATTTTAGGACGTTACTTCTCGTATTAAAAATGATCGTGGAATATTGTCAATGTGTCGATCTCATGCCAATGTTGACCACTGATATTATGACAAAACTTTTTGAGCTCATGAAGGTCTGTGAAATACTAGCTTTCATTATAGCTTTATTAGACCCCGTACTAATTCGAGAATGGTTCCGAATTTGTCTCCCAGGTACACGCGTAAAAACGCACAACTTGTTCACGGTTGTCAACAGGCGTGAACAATGTTGTGCTGCTCGCCGTGAACAAGTTGTCAACAAGTTGTTCACTTATGGTTGGAACAACTTGTTCCGCACGGATAAATCAACAGTCATGAACAAGTTGTTGCAACAGCACATTTTTATAGCCAACAACGTTGTTCGCACATGATACAACATGTTGTAACAGCATGACGAAATAACAACGATGAACAACAATGTTACAACGATGGTGAACATGGTTGATGTATCAACACGTTCTTCGGTTGTTACAACATGCGTGAACAACGGTTGTTGTGTCATCAAGCTGTAACAACTTGTTGAAACAATGATGAACAATGTTGTTCATTTATCAATGTTGTTCACATATGTCAGCAAGTTGTTACAGCATTGTTCAGGCAACAATGCTGTAACAACTTGCGAGATTTTTACGCGTGTAAACAGGCGGAACCGTATTAATTCGGGACCGGTCCCGAATTCGTCCGGTACCGTGTAAACGGGGTCTTAGTTTTCTGTATAAGTTGCCTATTTTGAAAGCATCCTGGTCCCAATTCACGGCACGATCAAATTTTGCAGTCTTGAATTCATTATAGTTCTCTTTTTATGTGTTCTCTTTACATTCTTCTTGAACTATTAGTCACTCGTGGCTTGATGTATTTTTCTCCTAGCTCTTCAATTCTAGGACTTGTCAGTTAGTTCTTGGTGCTGGCGCTCTTCAGCTTGTTGGTTTGAAAACAATAACTGCAAAACATCTAGGTTAGTATATTGAACATGGGTGTCAGATGTTGGGATCCGAGGTAACCGCGTTACCTGCAAGTGACTGGAGCTAACTGCAAACCTGGGTCAGAAGGTCTTGTGCACCCAGTATCTTTTTGCTATATTTACCGACCAGATTTAATAGGTGTCGTATTTGAAGACGCAAACTCATCAAAAACTTTAAGAAAAGACTTTCCTATTGCCAAAATTGACTTTCTCAGGCCCAATTGCTTAAAAAGTTTCCCCCGGTGGCCCGGTCCCCCGTCGCAATTCGCAAGCTACGCGGTCCGATTGCTCGCTTCGCTCGCAGGGCTAACTGCAAATTATTTTTGGTTACCTGCAAAAAAAGTAAATATACAGGCAAGATATTGAACGCATTTTAAGGTCCGTCCAGCTGAAGTTTGATTCTATTTCAAATGTCGCATTTCTGTCGCGTCGAATTTAATTGGACATGGTAGAAGTAGGATGTTTTAGACGGTTACGACGCAGTGGTATAGTTTATACGTCTTCTGCATCAGGTACCTTAGGCCTGCGCTAAACGTCGCACAATAGACGAATTTAATTCGGACGAATTTAATTGTTTGGATTTTATTCGACGAAACTGCGACGTATAACTCGAATAAACTCGACACACGAATTAAATTCGTCTCGGCAATTAAATTCGTCTGAGTCAGATAGATAATGTGTGTTCGAATTACATGACCAATTATCGTCGCGTCGAATTAAATGTTTCTCTTCTGTCTGTGACAATTCGGCGCCAAGAAGTCGTTTTTAGGCTACACGAGTCCAAGTAAAAACAATTAAATTCGACTGAAATTCGACGTTTAGCTCGATGTCGCATTTACGTCGCATTACCGACGAAGTTAATTCGAATTAAATTCGTCTGAGTTTAGCGCAGACCTTAGTGTTGTAATGATGTTGTATTTTGTGTTATATAGCTTTAGCGTCTCGCTGCTTGGAAGTTGTCACTTTACATATTTCAACATTTAAAGCTCATTTTGAACTGCGTCTTCCTCCTAAGCAATATGTTCTATTATGTCAATTCGATCAGATTTTAAAGGTACGAGAAACACTAAACTATATGATTCGTCTTGCTTTTTATTTTTTTGTCACTGTAAATTATATTTTTATTGCGGTTTACCTTTCATAGGATTACAACAATCATCGTCAAGAAATTTTTAGCAAAATGGTTACTTTAATGGAGGAGCTTTTTATCGGTCAATTATCAACGGTTAGTAAATAATTTTATGCATGTATCGTGTATGTGCTTATTTGCCTTCTGCCTTTAGTTTCATTGCACCATAGAGTCTTCTCTGATCGAAAGAAAGAGCGCAGGAAAGACCTTGGGTTTGAGTTGTTTCTTGAGCGGATAGTTCTTCATGCTAATACATATACTACTTTGTTGTTTTTTCTAGTGGGAAGTTCGACCACCGATGCCATCTCAAATTATGAGAAGTATTGTTAAACAGATAATAAAACTACACGAAGCATTGTTAGCCATATTTCCCGCCAATCAAGTTGAGGTATACTGCATGTTACTTCAATCAACTTTAGATAATAACCAAGAAAGAGAATTATTAGAAGTAAAAAAGTGTCATTTTAATCTTTTCATGATTTGCTCTGAAATTCGTCTTTTCTAGTTCGTCTTAAAGGACGTTAAAAAGTCTTTCAAGAAAGTTTTGGCGAAGAAAATCGCGAGTTTAGGAGTAAAGAATGATTTTGGTCCTCAACACGGGTGAGTGATGAAGCAGAGGGGGAAAAAATAGTGGAGGGGATGAGAAGAAACGAGAAAAAGAATACAAAAGAGGATTCTGACAGGATGAAAGCATGCATGAAAGAAAGACTTTTTCCTTTCTGAAGACAAGGGTGGTTATTTTTTTAGTTACAGTCAAAATGGAAATACCTTCCCACTTCTTCTTCTGTAGTTCGTTGCGTATTACTGTATTTCTGTAGCTGCTACCGAAGCCTGAGAAAAATTTTTGTTGAAAACTGTACATAAATAGTATAATTTAGCTTTAAATGGCATTTAATTAAAGGTCTTTAATTAGAATACATACTATTAATACCAATTACTCCTAAGGATTTCGTGTCGAGGCATATCAAAGGCGCTTTAAGCAGCCGCCATACGACACAGTTCAGACCACGGATCCCAGCTAAGCCCTAGGTGTTGATTTTACGGAGGGAGGAGAACAATGGATGATACAATGGATGCTTATCCCAAATCGATACCAACAGACGAATATACATCAAGAATTGGCGACTTTTACGCTAGACTTTCCTCAGAAATACAGTAATACACAACCAACTACAGAAGCGGAAGTGGGAAGGTATTTCCATTTTGACTGTAATTCTTTACGTTATTTTCTGTTTCTCTAGCTTGGTGCAATCTGACTTGGCTTTCTTTACAATGAATTTGAGGAAATTAAATGGAATGAAGGATGTAGAAGAAACTTTAAGTGATATATGGAAACTTGCAAATGAATTAAAAACATCTAGATCGTCACCAAATATGAGTAAAAAAGCTCTTCCAAACAGATAATACTAGTATATAGATAGATTAGTCTAGTGACGTATAGAATAAATTATGCAGAAAATAACTGAAATGAATCTATTCTATCTAGGAGAGGGTACAGAATTATGTATTTGTAGATTACATGAAAATATTGTATAAATTATTTAGACATCTTAATTTTATAAAAAGAAATTGACGAATTGAAGAATTGAACTCATTGTTTTGTCGTATTTATGTCTGCTATATACTGTACATTTTGATTTCCCGCTGTCTGTTTGCCAACATAAGCTTCTTGTAAAACTAATTCTATTCTGTGACGCTTTAAACCGCTCAACTTTTAGTTGGAAGTTTTGTTTGTTTTTGCTGTACCAGCATAGTCAATCGAGATATGGTCTGGAAACTCGGCAAACTTCAAAGCGCCTATAATGAGCTGGGATTTTATGTTGAACCGCACCTTACACCGTGCACATCCTTTGTTTTAGGTTTATTAATATTTAAATAGCACGGTTGAGTGATTGAACTGAAACGTTGCTATTGGACAATTATTCGTTCATTATACTAAAATACAATGTGTTCAGTGACCGTGCACCGTGCACAAAAATGCATAAAGGCGAATAAAAAGATAGATCAAAGACTTTAGCTGAGTTTCCAGACCATATCTCCATTGACTATGGTACAAGCTGCGGCAACTTACGCCAGCTTGTACAGCAAAAACAAACTAAAAACACTACACTAACGTAGCTAAACTTATCTGAATGTGAAATGTCCAAAATTTTGCGTATGTGTATCGAGTGGCCGGTCTATGCTTCCACCAGTAGGTGACGTCTGCACGATTCCTAGAAGAGAGATCTGCGCTAAATTATCTTCAGTAAGTCACTGCCCAAATAACAAGCCCTCCCCGAAAATTATAATCTTTCCAACAACTATATATATATATATATATATACTAAATATGCAATATAGCCACTGATCAGTTAGAAAAGATTGTGGACATGGTCTCATCATTTTGAGGGGCGGGGGGAATGGGCATTCTCGGGGTAATAAGATCTTTGTGACGTCATCACTACTCCCCAGTTCCCTTGGGACCCAACTCCCAAGAGATTCGCTGAGTCTGATGTAAGATCTGATGCAAGTGGAGTTGTTTTGGCGCAACTTCTGTTTCATTTTGAACAGAACTGAAACAACTCCAGCAGTCAGGGAATGTTTGTCGTGCAAGTACTAGTCTGGTTTGTGTAAGGAAAGTTAAAAACTAGCCTTGGAATGGCGCATTTTTTGGACTTCGAAAGTTTTACTTTTCGGTTCTCTCCTGGGGATTACAATGTAAATAATAGTCGTCTGCCTCCAGAGGTAAAGATCTTTGTTCTGTTTGCCAAACATTTCACATAAATTTAGTATTTTAAAACCAGTGTTTTTTTCCATTTACTTTTTTGTAACAGGCAGAAGAAGGCAACATTGAATACAAGGTAAATTATTAAGAAAAACAACTGCAATAATGGATACAGACCTGTATATATTAAAAGTACTGATAGTGTACTTCCAAATACCGGAATTCTTGAGAATTTGATATGTTAAATATTAACAGAAATTTTTCTAAAAGATTCTTGTATTATATAATTTTATATTTGACCAATTGTTTCTAAGAGGAATAAGTGTGGGACTGTATCAGACTAGGATAATAACTTTCTACAGGTAACAATGATATGACTAGAAATTAATGGCTACACCTGCATGATGCAATAGCTGGATCAGACACCAAACCACAAAAATAAGTACAGTGTAGTCAGAAACATGTCGACTATGTATTGCCCCACCACCACAAAATTTTCTAAGGATGGTCCTGAGTGAATCTCTAGTTTAATATCACTGTTGTAAGATAAGGCAGTTTCATAGAAGACATGCATCTGTGCCTTGGAGTTTTGTGAAATAAATGGAGTTTTGTAAATAGTAGTTGTATATACATGAATTTATAGATCTTTTAATTTGTACATACAGCTGAAGTTGGTTAATCCATCTGAGACCAGACTGGAACATTTGACAACACAACTGAAATGGCGACTTCAAGAAGGACAAGGTGAAGCAATATATGAAATTGGTGTTGAGGATAATGGCTTGTTAGCTGGACTAACACGAGAAGAAATGAATATTTCAGTCAACACACTTACAAGAATGGCTGCCAAGCTGGGCTCGGAAGCCACAGTTTTAAGAGAATACCTTGTTAATGGAAGACCAGGTGAAAGGGATGAGAGAGTTATGGCCGAAGTACTTGTTCGAAAAGTATCAGATGGTCAACAGGTACAGTATGTAAAAGTAATCTTTATGGACTGTGCATGTCAGTTTATCAATCCATTGATCAATCAATAAATTTATTTAGTCATACAGTGTACTTCCTAAGATAAAGCCCAATATTATATCTCAACTGTAAATTGTCCAGTCAGAGATCTTGATTTGTACCACGTGACCAGTTAATTTATCGTAGAATTACCCTAATATTTCATCGAGTTCCCCTCGCTTCAGGTCTATAAATGCTAAAAGTAATATACTCTATCTACAGTAGATCTATGTATTTTTTGTTTTTATTCTTAGTTCATAGACATTCGACTGGCAGTTATAGGTAATGTCGATGTAGGCAAAAGCACTTTGCTTGGTGTATTGACACAAGGCGAGTTGGATAATGGTCGAGGAAGAGCACGACTTAATATGTTTAGACATCTTCACGAGATTGAATCTGGTAGAACATCAAGTATCAGTCATGAAATTCTAGGATTCAACAGCAAAGGACAGGTTGGATTATAATATTTAAATCTTTGAAAATTACATGGTGGATTTATATATTTAGCTCTATTATTAGGGGTGAGAGAAAGGCTAAATTTAAAACCACATACATGTACCTAATTCATTGCAAAACCTTTGTGAGGGTTTGGACAATATCTTATATTTTTTTAATAAACCTAAAGCTTGTCTTCTAAATGGTTCCATTTCAAAAAAATATATAAAAAAAATCAAAATTTAGAAATCTTCAATTGTATTGCTTACTATAGGTGGTAAATTACAGTGACTCAGGAAGTGCTGAAGAAATCTGTGAAATGTCATCTAAAATTATCACCTTTCTTGACCTGGCTGGACACCAGAAATATCTAAAAACAACCATTTTTGGACTCACAGGTCATATTCCTGATTTTGCTATGCTGGTCATTGCTGCAAATGCTGGAGTGGGTAAGTGGATTATGGGTGAGAGAGATTGAAGAAAGTATTATTAAAAGTTAATTTTGGTAACGTTTATTGGTAGTCAGGACTACTAGTTAAATTGTCTAAATATTGTCTAGTTTTATTGTTATATTTACTGCTGCTACTTCTATATTCATTTTAGTGTTTATTTGTTTGTGTAGTTGGTACATCGAGAGAACATCTTGGTTTGTGTATGGCTTTAGATGTGCCAATGTTTATTGTAATCAACAAAACTGATATTTGCACGGCAGCCATGACCGAGCAGACAATTAAAAGCTTGGAGAAAGTTCTTAAGTCTCCTGGTTGTAGAAAGTTGCCAGTGCCAGTCAGAAATGCCGATGACGCTGTCGCTGCTGCTACTCATCTAGTTTCAAATAAGTAAGCCATTTGGTTGGACTATACATAGAGATATTTTTAGTAGTTTAGCATATTTATTTAATTACATGTACAATTTTCAAAAATAGTTCAAAATATAGATATATGTAGATAGGGAGCATGGGAAAATGTTCACTGAACATAGAATAGAAATAAAAAGAAATTGACAAAGGACTTAGGACTATACAGACAAACGGAGCGATTCATTGGTGGTAAACTGCCGAGAATAGTTTTGAATTTTGATAACGAAATACTGACGTTTCAAGCGGAGTCCTTCATCAGAGTAAGAAGTTTTTGATTGGTAACAGACCTTATTTAAAGAACACAAGCTTACAGTCCAAATGGAAATACCTTCCCACCTCTTCTTCTGTAGTTTGTTGTGTATTACAGTATTTCTGTAGCTGCTACAGGAGCGTGAGAAAAATCTAGCGATAATAATCGCTTATTCTTGATTTATATTTGTTTGTTGGTATCGATTTGAGAGAAACATTCATTATATTATGATTAAATTCCATGAAACTATGAAAGCTAAATTATACTTTTTATTCACATTTTTCGACAAAAAAATTTCCTATACAAATATATTTTCCTATTCAGATACGCATCCATAAAAATAGGTCCGCGAAGTAGACATGTGAAATTTCCGTTGAGGAATCGTTGTAGACCGATATTGTACTCAATCTCATGTTTGCTAGATTGTAATTTATTGTAAACTTCCCGCCTATCTAGGGCCACTCCTATCTTCACAGTTTCCAGTGTGACTGGGCAGGATTTGGATTTATTAAAACAGTTTCTTAATATGATTCCTCCTCGTCAAAGTCAAGAAGAACAAGAAAAACTGATGCAGGAATCGCCAGAATTTCTCGTGAGTTCAAACTTCAAACTTGTCGTCACATTTTAGGACTACGATTTTTTGGGACTTTGTTGTGTCGCGCTGTACTGTGTGACGCGTATTGTGGTCTGTTGTATTGTGGCCTGACGTGTTGTTCCGCATGTGTTGTCTGTCTGTCTGTTTGTTTGTGTTTGTCTGACTGACTGTCTGTCTGTCTGTCTGTCTGTCTGTCTGTCTGTGTATACACAGTGTTGTCTTGTGTTACATTGTGTTTCAATAGTGTTGTGTAGTCTTGCCTTACGCTCTTGTGTTGTGTTGCCTAGCGTATATAGTGTTTATCGTGTATAACGAGCTTCTTAAACGTATTTTCCACGTCAGGTTGATGAAACATTCAATGTTCCTGGAACTGGTGTTGTTCTTGGAGGCACATTGATGAGGTAAGCATTACTAGTATGTACTCTAAAATTTCTCAGAACAATAATGTCGCGTTTTTCGCATGTTCATTTCTCAAATCAACTTTCTCTTTAGAGGTTTAATCCGCGAAGGTGATGTGATGGTGCTAGGACCATCAGAACAAGGGGGATTTCATAAAAGTCAGGTTATGTCAATCCGTCGAAATCGTGCTCCATGTCGTTTTATCAAAGCTGGACAGTCAGCCACATTGGCGTTATCTGGCGTCAGTAAAACCTTAATACGTCGAGTAAGTATAGAAGGAATGACTTTTACTCGAGTTTGTGTTGGAATACTAATTACTAATTTATATTTGTTTTCCCCCCACAGGGAATGGCCCTTCTTTCTCTGCGTTCAGACCTCGAGTGTTCATCAGGACTTGAAGCTAGTTTATTCTTATTGTTTCACACGTCAGAGTTGTCTGAACGTTTTCAAGGAACGTTACATGTTGGAAAAATTGTTCAGACAGTCGTGATCGAAAAAATATCCCAGGTAAATCTTACGCTAAATAACCACTTGGCTTTGCCTCGTATTATTTTCAACCTGCTTGGCTGTATTTAGAAATCAGAGAAGAAGAAAAACAACATGTATTGAGGTTACGTTTACACAGTGCCGGACGAATTCGAGACCGGTCTTAAATTCGTCCTATTTCGTCGTGTAAACAGGACTGCACGGCACTTCACTCCACCTCACCTCACTTCATTGCTCTTCACTTCACTTCACTTCACTTCACTGCACTTCACTTATCTCACTTCACTTCATTGCTCTTCACTTCACCTCATTGCTCTTCACTTCACTTCACTTATCTCACTTCACTGCATTCAGTTCATTTCACTTATCTCACTTCACTCCACTTCACGTCACTTCACTTCGTTGCTCTTCACGTCACTTCACGTCACTCCACTCCACTTCTCGTCACGTCACTGTTCCGAATTCGTCCGGTACCGTGTAAACGAGGTCTTAGATTAACTGTTAGTAGATCGCCTTCAAATTGTCTTAACAATGGTTTTGTTGTATTTTTCTAAAGCGTCTTAAAACTGGTCAGTGGGCAACAGTAACGTTCAAGTTTCTCAGAAACCCGGAGTTTATTAGAACTGGATCCAAGATCTTTTTCCGTCAAGGTAGAACGAAAGCGATGGGAACAATCTTAAGAACTATTCCCTTGCAATTCAACGATGAAAGCGGTGAGAGGTGAAGAAGAAAAACAAGCCAACTTATCCACCTTTCTTGTATATAACATTATGTTATATTACTGTACATACACATTTAAACCTATTTTTTCGAAAGATAAATCAGTATGCAAGTTCGATTTTTAAGGTTTCTTCACGCACCATAATAGCTTGCGAATACAGCCGTCTTATATTAAATACCAGAATTAAACGAAAGGTTTGGAAGTCTGGTAGCACCGAGGTATCTTGGTGTCCCTTATGGTATCTTGATTGTCCCTTACGTACGGTATCTTGATATCCCTTGCAGTATCTTGATATCCCTTGCAGTATCTTGATATCCCTTGCAGTATCTTAGTATCCCTTATGGTAACCCTTATGGTATCTTGGTACCCTTATAGTATCTTGGTGTCCATTGCAGTATCTTGGTATCCCTTTAATATAGTATCTTGGTATCCCTTATAGTATCTTGGTATCCCTTGCAGTATCTTGGTATCCCTTATGGTATCTTGGTATATTAGTGTACTTTAAGTATGATGCTTTAGATATTTTGGTATCCGTGGTTACCTCAAAAATCGAGCTTTGGTATATGATTATGTAAATTGTACATTATTACGTTAGAGCTTGTACAAAAGGGCTCCACTGAAAATCACTTTTGTGAGTGGACTTCCTGAATAAATATTGTAACTAACTAACTAACTAACTAACTAACTAACTAACTAACTAACTAACTAACTAACTAACTAACTAACCGACTAACTAACTAACTAACTAACTAACTAACTAACTAACTAACTAACTAACTAACTAACTAACTAACTAACCAACCAACCAACCAACCAACCAACCAACCAACCAACCAACCAACCAACCAACCAACCAACCAACCAACCAACCAACCAACCAACCAACCAACTAACTAACTAACTAACTAACTAACTAACTAACTAACTAACTAACTAACCAACTAACTAACCAACTAACTAACTAACTAACTAATAATTAAGTGTGTTATTAAAATAAGTGAGTTAGGTAGAGAAAGAAATGAAGAACAACTCTTGTGTTTTAACTTACTATTGTATAAGTATACCTTTTTCTAACAGCAAAGTTCATATTAGTACCCGACAAGACAGTAGCGTACGGTACGTTCAACATTCGGTCTGAATTATCAAAAAACAATCCTGGTTCTTGTTATTTCAAAATTGTTCAAATTTTTACTTCATTTTAGCTGAGATATTACAGTTTCATAATGTGAAAACATTTTTGTACTTTTACTTCACTTTTTAGCATAATATTTAAATTATTTAGTTTGTGTGCATGGGTCATAAAGTGTGTTGAAATTAAGGCTGTTGTCACAGTTAATATTCAAAATAAAGTTTATTACAAAAAACTGTAAACCATTTCATGTTTGTGTGTGTGTGTTCTCTCAGACGGTTTCTCCCATGTAGATGTTTCGCTGACGTTTTCGCACCAAGACTCCTCAGACTAAAAGCTAGCCGCTGGTCTCATGCGTCTCGTTTAGATTAGACCGGCGGCTCCTCCATTATTAATAAACTGGCTTTAGTGCGCGCTCAAGTCCTTCGACTCGTTCTTCCATGTGCTTTTTATAGTCCGTTTCAGCTTGCTTTTGAAATCCGATACGAATTGAAATGAACATCCCGAACTTTATACGTTGCAATGTTCCGAACTACGTTGCGAGGTAGATACAAATTTAAGTCGGCAATTTGTTTCTGCTTAACCAAGTATCTATTATTATATTCTATACAACAAATAATCTTCTTCTCCGTGATTTTACCAAAGGAATTCAATTCAAAGCTTATTAAATTCGAACTTCACGACGGACTTCACAACGAACTTCCGTACCAAGTTCCCAACCTTCCAACGAATGTTGACAAACGAATTTCAAAAGCAAGCTGAAACTGACTATAATGCATTTAAATAGTGTACCTATTAGTTTCGCTCCCTTTGCATACATGTAGTTTGAAATGAGACAGTTTATTTAAGACCCATCTACACGTATTGCTAATGCTTCTGAGTCACTATATTGAATGTTGCAAAACGCGTTTTACACGGCGCTTGTCAGTTAGCCTGCTACAGCAAACGCTATTTGCTCTAGTATATTTCTCTATACTTGTCGGTGGACACATGCATTAATTAAAGAGGACAGTCGTAACGTGTATAGATATAGGACTGAAAGACTTGCGCGGCATTAGCACGCAGGTTCACGAGAAAAAAAGCAACTATAGACCATATTCATAAATGGCCGTGCATGGAATTAACATTCTTTTAAGCCTGGTTTCCATATAGCCGTAAGAGCCGGCGGCATGGCTGCGGCAAGCGGCGATGGTCCAATCATAGACAGTGTTGAATTAGCCAGCAACAAAAAGCTGTATGCGATTGGACCATTGCCCTTTGCCGCAGCCATGCCGCCGGCTCTTACGGCTATATGGAAACCAGGCTTTAAGTGCATATAAATTAGCCCCTCAGAACTCGTTTTCATGTGCGAAATTCAAAAGAATCTTTACTCTATAAAACGAGGTCAGAGGGGCTAATTTATATGCACATAAAAGGATTTTCAATCGTCGGCCATTTATGAATAAGGTTTATAAACTAGAAGAAATCAAATTAACTGAAGACAGACCTTTTAAGTTACGTTCTGACTTTTCTTTTGCATGCGTTTCTTCTTTTTAG
Organism: Paragorgia papillata; assembly: GCA_035771165.1. Classification (NCBI taxonomy): domain Eukaryota; kingdom Metazoa; phylum Cnidaria; class Anthozoa; order Scleralcyonacea; family Coralliidae; genus Paragorgia; species Paragorgia papillata. Next base: position 732,300 of record JAWNZC010000250.1, on the reverse strand, counting down.
CTTCTGATGCTTCTTCTTGTAAAAGTTTCTGCAGTCCTCGAGGATCTTTCGGGTGGTATCCTAAACGCTGTGCTTCAAACTGCTTTTCTTTCTGTTTCTCTTTCAATTCTCGTCTTTTTAGCCGAAGCTCTTTCATCTTTGCTCTGTATTCGGCGATCATTTCAGGCATCTTTTTCATATTTTCTTCGATTAATTTTTGTCTGCAGAGAAAACAAAGGGACCGTTTTGGGCGCTGGCTCAGGGCAAGAAACGCGTTCATTAATTTAATCACCTTTGGGTTAACCCATTAATTGCTGCCCAGCTAGCAGACTTGCTCCGAGTCTGTCTCTTGTTGCTTCGAAACGGGTTTCTTTCGAGATGGCGTTTGTCTCGAGACGGGGTTTGTCTTGATTTTATTACAGGCGTACGTGTGCCTGACAAGGCAGAAAAAGCAAAACCGATCTTGAGACAAACCCGATCTCGAAAGAAACCCGTTTCGAAGCAAGAAGAGGCCGACTTGGATCAAATCGAAATATTGAGTAGTTTTCTAACGTTTCGAGCGAAGGCCCTTCGTCAGAGAGAAATGTAGAGACTATAGAGCGACTCTCTTTACGTTTCTCTGACGAAGGGCCTTCGCTGGACCTCTCGCTGGACAGGGTGGACGTAGCCAGGATTTTGAAAGGGGGGCAGCCGAAACCAAAAGACATTTTTAGGGGATCCAGAGGCAGGGGGTATCCAGAGGCAGAGTGGTCCCCTGAAAATTTTGAAATTGAGAGTTGCTGAAATGCCATTTCCTGGCTTTTGGAGGAAGATTTTACAGACCCTAAAGGTTAAAAAATGTCACATATAGATACTCAAAACGCATACACTCAGTAGATTGAATACACTGTTTACAGTTTATTTCCTGACATAATTCATATTGCATCACTTTTGTAGTTACATGTCTGTTGTTTTACATCTAAAGGTGAGGGGGGGGGGAGCTGTTTTTAGCCAGCTCAGGCAGGAATGGGTTAAAGCTGTGCTGTTTGGCCAGATATCAAAATTACAGGTGTTTGGATCAAAATACTGGGTACTAATAATCCCTCATCTACCTACCCTGCGAGCAGAGCTTTCTTTTCCTTATTTATTCGCTGAGAGAGAGGAAGAAAAGTAGGCTCTGCTGTATTTGTGACTGGTTTCCATTGCACATGCATGTCAGTTGCTTGGTTACAATCTCAAACCCAGTCCCAATCAGAGCAGAAAACAAAACGAGAACCGGTTAAACGGGTCTTAAATGGGTTAGTTCCTCCTAAATGTTGGATGAAGCCAAACACGAATACAGCAGAGCCTACTTTTCTTCCTCTCTCTCAGCGAAGAAGCTAATATGCCTACCTGGCTTTCCTTTCTTTATCTCGTTTGGTTCCTTTGCTCACAACATCTAAACACATGTCTCTTAATAGTTTGGCAGGCCAATAATAATCAGCAGCAATACATTGTTTTCTTTTTTCAGCCAAACGTCTTGCACTAAGCTTTGCCTTGACATAGCGACCATTGACAAATGTTGGTTTAGATAATTCTAATAGTTTAGCAACTTCATCATTTACACAAGAATAATCTATAACAAACAAACAAGTAAACTAATTCATTTTTGGCTGTTCTCATTATTTGATGATTGATGTGAATTGTGCATTTATAATTATTTTTTGCAAAATTAACTGAAGGGATTCTGCCTGTCAAAAAACAGAAATAAATTTTCAGTAAATAATAATGATTATTAATAATATTATTGATTACATAAACAATAATTAGAATAATCACATGCATAGACAACACTGTTGCTTTTTAGAAAGTAGATACCTTTATCTGGTTTTTGCTGAACCTCTCTTGTTGTTGTTGAATTTCCAGAACACAAGAACCTGTAGTGGAACAGCAAAATATTTATAAATATTCGCACGTGCACATAGCTCAATTCATTGACACCCCCCCCCCCCCTCCTCCTAATAAAAAGAAAACACGTGCTAAATATTTTTTACCTGGTTGTCTTAATACACCTAGATGTTGAGAAAATACCTGCTTTGATAGGAAAGTTCAAAATAACTTGATTAAAATAATATTTACAAGCTAATAAACGTTCCGCCATTTTCCCCGTTCCGTGTTCTACTACCGAGGTCCTGGGAACGAAAATGTGTTTTACTACAGCAGAGGTTTGGGACCTAATTAACGATAGGTTTACGAAATGACACGAAGTGGCCAATCGGAAATAATTCGGAAAAAGTCGTAGCGGTCAGAGACCTGGGACTCAGTTTACGATGGTTTACGAAGTAACACGAAAGGAACAATCGGACGTGATTCGGAAACGGTCGTAGTGGTCTTTGAGAGATCAAGTTTTCTCTTTTCTTTATCTCTGTGAAAGGGCGAGGGAATGGCGGAAGGAGAACTCAATGTCGATAGTGTTATAACTAGACTTTTAGACGGTAAGCAGACAATTGTTTGTCGTTTTCTGGCTCAACTTGTACTAACCTTTAAGGCGTTATTATCGTTTCAGCTCGTGGCAGGCCCGGAAAAAGTGTCCAACTGACCGAAGCAGAGGTTCGCGGTTTGTGTCTGAAATCGAGAGAAATATTTTTGAGTCAACCAATTCTTTTAGAACTAGAAGCTCCTTTGAAGATATGTGGTACGTATAGTTTATAGGAATAAAATGACATAGTCATACTGTGTTTTAAAAGTATTGTGGTCCTTTTGACGTTTGAATCTGCTGAACGTTTATTACAGCTAGAAATATCTGAGAGCGGCATCAACTTTGAGTGAATATGTTATTTAGTCTGCTGAAGAAATGTCCATTTTCAAATAAGCTTTAGTGTAATAAATCTTACCTGAAAACACATTTCAAATAGTTTCATGTTTTCTACACCCTTGGAACTTCTCTTGGCTCTGATTGAAGCTAGCAAGACATGCTTTTATTCACTGGCATAGTAATTGTCGTTGAACAAGACATGATTTAATAATAGCACAAATATGGACTGAGAGATAGATTGGAACGTAAAACATGTTTCCTACACTAATCTCTTTACGAGAAACTTCTATAAGCTTTCTACTCCCTATTTGGTTGGCTGGATTCTAGGTGACAAGAAGGTAGTGAGATTTTAATGACTGGGAAAGTTCATTTTGAAGAATATTTGCCTTGATAGAGTCCTTCAAATAACAGATATGGAAACTTGGTTTTCTGTAAAGTACAAAACAAATTAGTAATTTAATACTAAAACGACCACTCATTTTGATCAGAGCATTCCCTGTGGCTTTCCAGAGTTTTTCAATCACATTTTGTGTATTACCAAAGACTTTTTTTTTTATCTAAATTATAAAACTTTTCATTTTATTTTGCAATTAGAATCTTGTTTACAAGCTCACGCATTTCTTGTTTTTTTTTTGCTAGCTTGCTTGCCAGCTGGAGACTACATTTGTACTTTGTCTTTTTTTCATCATTTTATGAAACAAAATAAACAATTTCTCATTAAGTATTATGTATTTTTAGCCATCCACCTGCTAGCTTAGCACTGCTAGAATTGTAATCAATACTGAAGCATTAAAATTAAGCATTTCTTTAGGAATACCATTTTTATATAATTATTTTTAAAACCAACATAACTTCTATTATTTTTTTATTCAAACAATATTGTTTGTGCACCCAAGTATATTTTTTAAGTGCTGTAAAAGGAGTGAAGTTGAAATACAGAAAATAATCATTCCAATGTTTAATATTTAGTTTTCCCATGGAATTAACATATTAAATTCACGTGCCAATATTTAGGCGATGTCCACACTAATTTATTAAAACAAAAACAGGGACTTTTTGATACAGTTAGGCCTTTTGTCTACACTAATCTGGAGTCTTCGGTGACTGAAAACAGAGCTTTTCGAAAACGGTCTTCAAAGTGGAGACATTTGAAGATGCTGTTTTTCTGCACCAGTGTGGATGGCAAAAATGAAGCTTCTCAAAAACACTGACATTACGATGATTATGTGATCTGGGTTCCAGTCACCCACAGCCTTTGTCACCCACAGCCTCCAGGGGAGCACGGGTGGTGTGTGCTGTTAGTGCACTGCCTCTCACCAAAAAGTTAAACCCGTTAGATGGGGTTAGTACTTGGATGGGTGACCGCTTGGGAATGACCCTGTTGTCCGGCTTGGAGTCATGTGAGTAGAGTTGTAGTTGATCTCTCCTGTGCTTCGACATAAAATCAACACCTAACATCTTAGCTGTGATCCATGGTCTGAACTGTGTCATTGGCGGCTGCTTGGAGCACCTTTGATATGCCTCAACACAGCCATGTTGATCTGCGTCCTTCACCAATTCAGCTGCTGGCTGCAAGTAAGGATGATTAGCCACCCAGTCCTTATCCTTGTCATTTCAGTGTTTTAATGTGGATGGCAAAAACTATTTGAAAATGATAGTGTGGATGGAAAACGTTTGATATGTTTTCAATACGAGGTCTCTGTTTTCATTTGAAAATGGATAGTGTGTGGACATGGCCTTAGTTTGTCAAATTTATAAATAATATATATCAAAAAATAATGAAAACAACATGTACTCGACATTATAGATGACTATGAAATAATTAGCTCAAGTTTTTTCTCTCCTTGTTTTTACAAGTGACAGTCAAGTTGAATTTATACTCTGATCTGACATGGTACAGTAATGACCCACAATACAATACACGGGTCATAAAAACCCAATATAATTCAATACGACACTCTCTAACCATTACTGCCTCAGATCTGGCATTAAACATAGTAAAATATTAGAGGCTATTTTTTGCTGGCTCAGGCAGCACTGGCCTGGGTTATTGTGGTGGATGAAAACAACAGTAATTAATTCTCTTAAAACATGTCCTCCCTTGCAGGTGATATTCATGGGCAGTACACTGATCTTCTTCGACTTTTCGAGTATGGAGGATTCCCTCCAGAGGCAAACTATCTTTTCCTTGGAGATTATGTTGACAGAGGCAAACAGTCATTAGAAACTATATGTCTGTTGCTCGCATACAAAGTAAAATATCCAGAAAACTTTTTCCTACTCCGAGGAAACCATGAATGTGCTAGCATTAACCGTATATATGGATTTTACGATGAATGTAAGTTACACATTATATTGTTGCCTCCTTAAAATTTTATTTGATTGTGATAATTTTTATAAATCATTTTCACTTGAACTTTTAGATGCTAAAGAGGGCACAGCAACTTGTCTTAGTTGCAGATAAACAAAAAAAATTGATATTTATTTATTACATTACATTTTACCCAGTGTGACATAATTTGTTTTTTATAGGTAAAAGACGTTATAACATAAAACTCTGGAAAACATTCACAGATTGCTTCAACTGTTTACCAATTGCTGCAATAGTTGATGAGAAAATATTTTGCTGTCATGGAGGTTCGTAGCAAACTTCTATATCCTTCCATTTGATTCTAGAGATTTTCCTTTAAAGATTAAATTAATCTAATTATTATTTTTACCTTCAGGTCTTTCACCAGATTTACAGTCGATGGAACAAATCAGACGAATCATGCGACCAACAGATGTTCCTGATACTGGTCTCTTGTGTGATCTATTATGGTCAGATCCAGACAAAGACACAAATGGATGGGGTGAAAATGATCGTGGTGTATCATTTACATTTGGCTCAGATGTTGTCAGCAAGTTCCTCAACCGACACGACTTGGACTTGATATGCAGGGCACATCAGGTACACTTTGGCATAGTAGTAGGTAAACCTAATTATTTCATGACACCCACATTTCATTGTTCTAATAGACCGGTTAAATCCTTTATTCAACTGATTAGCATGCAGATAAGTACACATAGTGGGATAACTAGTTATAAAATTATATTTTGAATGTGTATATTTATTCTCAACTAACTTCAGATATTTTGTTTTAAGGTTGTTGAGGATGGATACGAATTTTTTGCCAAAAGACAACTAGTGACCTTGTTTTCAGCGCCTAATTACTGTGGAGAATTTGACAATGCTGGTGGAATGATGAGTGTTGATGAGACACTTATGTGTTCCTTCCAGGTATTTTTGACATATCTTGTTGTTTTTTAATATTCTTTTTCATGGTCATTTTTTCCCAACCAAATCTTTATTCTTTGACAGATTTTAAAACCATCAGAAAAGAAAGCAAAATACCAGTATGGTGGTCTCAACTCTGGTCGTCCTGTCACACCACCACGGGGAGCTGCCCCACAACAGAATAAGAAAGGGAAAAAGTAAAATAGTCTTTAAAAAAACTTTCTTCTGGCTATGTACAGTTCTTGTATAGCACCCTAACAAACTTATTATGGCTAGAACCTTCGCTGCATAAATATTTTGATGTGCTGTTTGTAGATTGTAAAATAACAGGGGGTAATTGTTGTACTGTACTCTCAGAAACTGGCTGAATTTAAACTGAACATGCACATTTGACAAACATGTTGTATATCAACATAATTAATCTAGTGTATTTACCTGTGAAAATTATTTTTCTTAATAATTATACGTGACAGTTAAAACTTCTGTTTTGCATAATGATCTGATGTGGGTATGTTTCAGTACCCTTCATGAGGAACCAAGGGGTTTATTTTACATGTGTGATACGATTTCATCCTCTAAACCCACGTGGCCATTGAAGTCTGCGTATGCCCCAATGTACACCCCCCTGGATTTTTTATATGTTGCAGTAAAAAATGACAATGCATTCAGTCAGTACTCAGAGCTCTATTTGGGAGATCAGTTGACTTAATTAAGTGTGGTCATGAAAACAGCTCCCAGGGGGTTGAGGGATTGGAAACATGGAGTGGCAATTTCTGATAGTTCAACACCTAGTCGACTCAAGCATGTGTTTTAGACTACAAGAGTGGTTTTCATGACACTTGACACCACACTATTTGGGCTAGGATGAAGGTCAGGAAAGGTTGTTGAGTCACTGCTATCAGCCATGTCTCAGATCTCTCACCCCCCTGTATATCAAAAGGTCCCATCATTTTCTGATAGTTTGACATCTCGTCAACTCGAAATAAGATCAACTTTAGCATGAAAATCCTACAGGATTACACTAGCTTTATAAAGCACTATTGTAGTAGGATCATTGATTACAAAGTAAGAGTACAAACAGTCAGTCATGTCGTGCTCAGCATTACTTTTATTAGGAAAATGTGCACTTCACACATAATTTTCCAATAATAGTTACCAGTAATAGCCTAATGTTAGCAACAACAGACATTTTATAACAGAAAAATAATTAGCACAATCAAGTTGCACACCACGTTTGTACAAGTCCTCAATGAATGTCAACTTACACTATAAAATATAATTACAAAATTGAAGCGGGACAAAATCTTATCGTACCCTATACAGAACTTTTCTTTGGAACCTGTGTGCCATTTCTCCTCGACGCAGCATGATATGCAGCACTGTAACAATGGATCTCTCTGAATATTTCTGCAACAAAATATTTCTAAAATTTAATAGTGGTTCCTCGTATTGTTTTTACATTTTTCTTTCACTTTTTCATACCTGTTTCGTAAAGTCTTGAATAATTCTTTGTTCAGAAACCTGGAGCATTGAAACATTTTGGTTAGACAAAAATTAATTGTATGCCAACAATAAAATCTTTTCAAATGTCACAATTTAATTCCAGTGGTGTCTGGAAATGTCTCAATTAGGAGATTACACCTACCTGAGCACCAACTGGAAACCTTCGTTTTAACTGTCTTTCTATTTGATGAATTTCTTCTACATCTTGTTGAGGTGTGAATCCATCAGCACCTAGATATTAATAATACTTTTAAAATCTATGACATCTTCTTAACCTTCTCTCTATATTGAATAAATTAGTCCTTTTGTATTCTACAGTCACTAACCAGATGATTTTAGTTTCCTAAGAGTTAATCTCTATTATAATTATTATTATACCAGCCAAAGATCCTGACATGGCAGCATCAAGAGTAGAAACTTGAAATAGTCTCAAAGCCTCATCAACATCTGCTTCCATTGCAAATGGTACAAGCCTCATCTTGGCTAAAGATTCTGAAATACGCACAATTGCTTCAAGTTGCCTATAAAATATAATGTTACAACATTTAGCTTGTATTACCACAAATTTATCACTGAACTCTGTCTGAATTGGGTTTTTTTAGTATTTCTGGCTAACACCCTGAAAATCCTACCCTGCTGAAAAGTCTAGGCTTACCTTACAGTAATGGGAATATTTATTCTTTTGTTGGTGTCCTGTTCATGATTTCTTGCTCCAGTTCTCATGAGAACATATCGATTTTTCAGTTTTTCAGCAGCCTCAGGGGAGATACGAGGACCACACTTACTAAAAGTAATAATAAAATTATACATTAATTAAAAGCATCGCATTTGACAGGAGACAAGACCTCTGTATTCATACCGTTTACAATATCCAATGTATTTCTTCAGGAAGTTCAGGCTTAGTTCTCCTTCTTGTAATTGCGTTGTTTGTGCTGCATTTAAATGAACTTGCATAACATGTTTGGCAAGTCGCTGAAAAAAATTAAAAAAAAATTAATGTACTTTGACTGGGGATAGTCAAGCTTGCATTGTTCCATACGACAAAGCAACAATTTACCATCTATATATTAATCTTACCATGTCTTTTGCCTGGTCATGTACATCTTTCACAATAAAAATCATATCAAATCGGGACAGAATTGTTGGCATAAAGTCAATATTCTGTAAATAGAAACCAACACATTACTGAAGACATATGTTATACAGTAGGAAGGGGAGATTGTCAGCTATAAAATATTAGTACAGCACCTCTTCCCCTTTAGTTTCATCCCATCTTCCAAACACAGAATTAGCAGCAGCAAGAACAGAACAACGAGAATTCAATGTGGTTGTGATACCAGCCTGAATAAAATTACATATTACAGTTTAATATGGATATTTTTTGTGTTATTGGGACTGGTGGTTTCTTTGGTCACCTCTCACCCAAAGCATTCCTGTCAAGTTGGTCTAATTTTACAATAATATTGTACCAGACAATGTACATATAAACTATTGTATGGTACAGTAATACCTTTGCAATGGAGATTGTCTGCTGTTCCATAGCTTCATGAATTGCAACTCTGTCATCTTGCCTCATCTGAATACAATTATATTTTAGAAATTATTACTAATTGTTCAATGAAGCAGTCAAATGCATATTACAGTAGAGGCTCTTAATCTTTGCTCAAACTGACTAGCATCAGAAAACAGTGAACTTTACTAGTTATGAATACTATATGTTACCTTATCAAACTCGTCAATACAAACTACACCACCATCAGCCAACACCATGGCACCACCCTCCATGATAAAATTTCTTGATGCAGGATCTCGAATGACTGATGCTGTGAGTCCAGCAGCGCTGCTGCCTTTACCAGATGTGTACACACCAATTGGTGAAACTTTCTCTACAAACTTTAACAACTGACTCTTTGCTGTTCCAGGATCACCTAATAGAAGCATGTTGATATCTCCTCTCCTCGTCAGACCATCAGGTAATCTAAAACAACATAACATTACATGTAAAATTAATGTTTATTTTACATATTTACTGTAAATGAGTACTGTAGGTTCCTTAACACATTGTTTCCTAGGCTTGGTGAGGCTTCTCCCTTTGATAAGTATGACAATCTCCTTTGGTGGAAATCAACACCTACAGCTGTGATCAGAACTGTGTTGTATTGTGGCTGCCTGTAGCACCTTCGATATGCCTTCAACACGGCCACATTGATCTGCAGCCTTCACAATTCAGCCACTGGTTGCAAGTAAGGACGAGTTTATTCATTTAGTTTGTATATGTACCTCTTTCTTGAACCTCCAAATAAAAGACAAGCAATAGCTTTCTTGATATTCTCACTTCCATAGATAGAAGGAGCAATACTTCGAGCAATAACATTGTAAATATCAGGTGTAGCAGCAACTCGTCTAAATTCTTCTTCTTCTTCAGGACTAACTCCTCCCTCACTGCTTCTTCCAGCATCTGTATCTACTTGAATACCAACCACGCGAAGATAAGGTCGACGAAGACCAACACCAACATTATCTTTGTTGTCCTAGTATAGTAATAAAATTATCAGTGAGTCAAAAGTGTTGAATAAATCAGTTTTGAATTCCTAGCCTTGTGTCACAAATGAGGAATGTTTATCGCAACTGCGGGAGTGGTTAACATGTATATGGTAGATCTCATTACCTTTTTATTCAGTTTTCCTGATTTTTTTATAGAATAAATTCCCATAATTGAAACCCGGTTACCAGGAACAACTTTTTCAGTCAAATACCTTGAAATAATCATTAAAAATACAATTTAGAATTTTTTCAGACTTTTTGAAATGTCCTGGATATAAAATTAATAATATACCAACCTATCACAGTAGAGCTGCATATGACGTGGCATTTCTCCTTTGGGAACAGCATCGGTTAATTCTTGTAATTTTAAGATTTGAAAATCAACACATTGACATTTATCAGGAATAATAAAAAATGGATCCAATGGACAAGGTGGTCCTCCAGTTTGCTCTCTATAACAATTAACAAAGATTATTATAAGCAATTTATTAGAGAAGTGTTTTCCAGAAAATTGCTCTCAGTTGCTATTATTATTTTTTATCCAATTAATAATTTATTAAAATACTAACGATGGACATTTCCTGGGCATTGCATATCCCTCCAGTCCAGGCTTCAGTGGTATATTGGGAAGGGTGTTTCTGCACGTACGGCATTGAAGTGTGATCCTGGTTGCCTTGGCTCGAATTGCAGAGGCACTAATAATAATTCCAGATACTTTCACAAGCTTTGAAACATGGTCAGACTGTATTAAATGAAATCAAAGCATTTTGAGAATAATTAGTTTCTTCAACAAATGATTGAAAAACTACACTATGTTCTGCCCTTCAAAAACCAAACAGCTACTGAGCAGAATCTTGTAAACCCACCTTAAGATTTCTTATTCCTTCTGGGTTGGCATCAGATTTTAAAGTCACTTGTATATCCTGAATGTCTTCTTCTCCTTCTGGACGAGGTCTGGTTGATTCATCTGCAACCTCTTTGGCAGCTTCTTCAAACTGGGATAAAATATAACAGTACATACATAACACACTTGAATCCTACTCAGACTTACATATGGACAGACAGACAGACAAGCTGAATCATGACTCTACCCCTGCAACACATGGGCCAATATAAAGTAACACCACCACCACCACCACCACCAAAAACACTACCATTACCATCAACACCACCACAATCACCACCACTAATGACACCAACAACAACACAACCACCACCACTACAACCACCACCACCACCATTACCATCAACACTACCATTACCATCAACACCACTACAACCAACACCACCATTAATTACCATCAACACCAACACCACTACAATCACCACCAACACCACCAATACCATCAACACCACTACAACCACCACCATTACCATCAACACCACTACAACCACCACCAACACCACCATTACCATCAACACCACTACAACCACCACCAACACCACCATTACCATCAACACTACTACAACCAACAACACAACCACTTACCACCACCAAACTACATTTACACAAATCAGAAGCATGCTTGATTTTCACCTACCAATGGTAGATATTCGGATGGTTGTTTCACCAACTTGTCACTCATTTCTTCATCAAAATTTCGCAAATCATCAAGATCTACTTCAAGACTATAATCATTCAGATTATAATTTCTGATAAGCTGGTCTCTGGAAAAATGCATGAAAAAAATATGAGAACCGATCGATTTCATATTCCATGTCAACACGTGCGATATTTTTATCCTGGGTATTTAATTTCTAAAGTCAAATCGAATTTTTTGAGTGTTATAATTATACGAGTTAAATTATACAACGTTACTGTTTTATAGTCCGACAGTAACCCATTAAATATCATATTAAAGTTGAAATTCAAGAAATGTTAAGAAATCTACATACCGATAGGGATAAACAAATGTCCCTTCGTGAAATTCACGAATAAACTTCTTCAATTTCTTCTGAGCTGTAGTTCTTAAGATCGTGCTTTGATCTTGTTGATCTTCTGAGCCAAATGCATCACTGTAGTATATTTCTCCATCGTCAAAACCAGACATTATTTAAAATTTAGGCAACTGAACACAACAGAACTGAAGTCGAGAGAGCAATATGGCGGCGCTAAAACTTGGCATTTGGCGGGAAAATTAATTCACGTATCACGACGACATATTCCGATCTTGCTAGTCGGAAATGAGATAATTACCGTGCAGGAACTTTGCGCACGGGGTTTTATCTCGCTCTACATCCCCACCGGATAAAAGACTCTGACTGCACAAACAGCACTTTCTAAATACGCATTTTTATAGCACGAGGCAATTTTATCGTGCACGCATACTTGAGTTATTTTGCGCAAAAGAGGCACTTTGATAAACGCACATTGTGCGCAAATACACGTGACGAGTAGCGAAAAAAACCGAAAGATTGAAAGATAAAAACAAATGTGTTTTTCAATGTTAACATTCGCGTTGTTTTATTTTATCGTATGTACATTATAAGTTTTCAATGAATTGTGTAAATAAGAACAGTTTTAGAAAAAATACAAATATTTCTATTCTATGACACATCCATAGCAGCTTGATGGATCTTTTTCTGAAACTCCTCAGATTGAACTTGTTCCAGAGTCAGCAAAGACAATCCCAACTGATCTTCCTAAAAACAGACAAAAAAAAGTATGAAATGCACAGTCTTCAAAACGAATAGAAATGAAATAGTGAAATAAAAGTAGCGTGCTGCGTAGGCAGTATTGAAACAACAATCGAAATAATTATAGTAAGGTTTGATATACTGCCGAAACAGAGAACGTAGGAGTCTAACGTTTCGAGCGAAGGCCACGTTTCTCTCTGACGAAGGGCCTTCGCTCGAAACATTAGACTCCTACGTTCTATATTGATATGCTGTTACCCTTCGAAATGGTTGCGCCATTTGGCGGAGAAAATGCTTTGCAATCTGAAATTTAAAAAAATATGTTACCGTCAACTCTGGTTTTTTTGTTAAAACGTCAAGTGACTGAAGATCTTAAAGTAAAGTAAAGTAAAGTAATATAACTCTAACCTGGACTGCTTCATCAATCGTTAAATTACAAGCAGAATCCTTCACATATTCCTGTCAAAATTCATTGAATATTAAGATGAGATAATATACTTCAAAAAGCTAGATTTTTAACCTTTCTTTTTTTTCCCAAATAATAACCTGCAAAACTAAATAAATAATGATATATTCATTACTTGAATCCATTTTGGAAGCTTTCCTCTTTTATCTGTCTTTGCAAATCTCTGCAAACATTTAATAAATAAATAAAGTTAGTATAATGATGCCTACAATTTATTAATTGCAATCACGTGTATGATATACGACTTATAAAAACGATTGAATACAATGTCGCACCTTGTCCGCAAAGACCATAACTCCGTAGTCTGTTTTACCGCGAATAGCTCGACCCACACACTAAAGAAATAAGTTTGAAATTAACAAAAAAACAACTGCAGAAATACCACAATGCATCATTACACACGCATATCACTTTAACTACATCTCATATGCTAAACGCTACCACTTATAGGAGCACGTGACTATGAATTTTCAACCTTAGCTCTCCATCTGAGCCTCAGTAGCTCAATGGTTAGAGCGTCTAACCGGTCATTAGAAGGCTGCAGATTCGAATCCTGTCTGGGGTCTCAGAAATCAAACTTGAGCAGATTAATACATACTTGAGCAGCATGCCTCATTGCATCAAATGTCAAAAAATCATTTTCTCGAATATTAAACTGATCTCTAAGATATTCCAGTCGAGCCTAAAAATGAAAAAAAAATATTTCACGTGTAATGGGATTTAAATAAATAAAATCCACGGTATGTCACTATAATATTGTACCTTTAGTATTCTACTTTGTGTGTAGACGTAAGGAATACCAAACATTATAACTGCACGACCAAGATGATGATCTAGAAGGGGGAAAAAATAGGAAAATCGGTAAAATTTGATGATGACATTATAAGATTGATAAATTTTTGGAAACATTCAATCACCAATAAGACATTTTATTATATAAATTAGAGTGTTTTATTGATTTTTCCACCACTAATAAAAGTGATAATCTCACATGTGCGATTATTTATGATAATCGCACATGTGACGATTATCGCTGAATCAGCATTATAGTTTAATGCAATTTTTGCAAGGCAATAGGACAATTTTTTTATATAATAAACAGAACAATACATGGATGCTTGGAAATATGAAATTGATTTCTCGTGTTGACCAGGATATGTCACTCGTTCGCTTCGCTCACCCGTGAGATATTCTGGTCAACACTCGAAATAAATTTCATATTTCCGCACATCCATGTATTATTCTCTATATAAAAGACGTACAATAAATTACACACTGGTCGAAATTCATTGTGCTACGTACGTAACGAAGTCCTAAAACATTAATATGAGACTCAACATTCATCGCGCTACGTACCGAAGTCAATCCCCTCAGAAACTTTCCCGCGAGCAACTGATAACAATATCGCTCCTCGACCATTTTCACAAGCCTGGAACGGAACATTAAGACAACGTTTAGTCTTACCACATAAGATATAAAAACTGCGCACAGACAAGAGCTAAACCATACGTTTACACGGTACCGGTCGAATTCGAGACCGCTTCTGAATTTTTCTTCCGTGTAAACAGGCGGAACAGTACTAATTCGAGACCGGTTCCGAATTCGTCCGGTACCGTGTAAACGTACGGCGCTTTCCAATTGACAAGGTTAGACCGGTCAGTCCGGCCAGAATGGACTTGCTTTTGATTAGGACCAAATTTTCCAGTCAGACCATCCCAGGCCTCAAACGAATCGTGTTCCATTTAACCGGACTGACCGGTCTAACCGTGTACATGGAAAGCCCCCTAAGTCGCACTGTTCAAAATCCAATTTACCACGTCTACATACCTTTTGATAATTATGCAGAGCTAAGCTTGTTTCTGCTGAATCTTGGGTTTCAATGAACAGTAGTTTATTTCTCTGAATATTTCCAATAATCCCCTGTGAAAAAAATACATAGTTAATATAAAGAATATATTCACATGCTATTCTCACGCACGTATATAATTTCAAATAATCAGTCAATGCGTATTAACAGTTCTGCTGTATAATTGCAATAAAGCTTAAGTCCGGCACAGACGATCAAGTTTTTCTTGACAAGTTCCTTGGTAGCTTTCCTTGCTCGTGTGTACGATCAACACGTTTTTTCCCAACAATTTGCCTTGACAATTAAGTTATAATTGCTCGTGTGTACGGTTGGACAAGTTTTCCTTGACGGCAATGATCGCGTAATAAGCTTAGGAGATGATCTTGTCAAGTTTTCCTTGACGACTATACACACGAACAAATTTCCTTGTTCAAAAGCTGGAATGACCAGCTTTTGAACAAGGTTCCTTGTCAAGGAAAAACTTGTCAATTTGTGTCGCACACACGAATAAATAAAACTTATCAAGGAAAACTTGGTCGTCTGTGCGGCGCTTTAAAGTACCTGATCATTCCACGCAGAAACAACGGTCTCCTAAGAAACAAAAAGAAAAGAAATTAAAAACAGAACAACAAAAAGATGGGGGAAAAAACCTAGTTTTGGTCGTCACTAATCTTGTACATACCATGTAATGATAGCTTGGAAAGAAACAAACCACGCCATCAGGAACCGCGGCAGAAAACTCAGTCAATAATATTCCATAATTACGAATTACAGCTAGAAAATTTTAACATTTTTATGAACTTAATTCGTACCTATCTCATCTGTGAGGATTTTATATATTCGTAATCTTTGAGTTCTCCTTAGCAAAATCGCATCAGTATATCTTGACGTTTCAAAATTTCATTTTCATGGAGTTGATAACTACTTACCGGAAGCGACGTCAAAAAGAGGAACGCGTTTTCGTAAAGAAGCAATGTTTACAACACTACGTATCTATTTCACACTTAGAGTCAAAATGGAAATACCTTCCCACTTCTTCTTCTGTAGTTCGTTGCGTATTACTGTATTTCTGTAGCCGCTACCGAAGCTTGAAAACTGTACAAAAATAGTATAATTTAGCTTTAAATGGCATTTAATCATAATACAATAGATGATTATCTCAAATCCATACCAACAGACGAATATACATCAAGAATTGGCGACTTTAATCGCTAGACTTTCCTCACGCTTCAGTAGCGGCTACAGAAATACAGTAATGGCACAACCAACTACAGAAGCGGAAAGGTATCTCCATTTTGACTGTTCGTTAAATTCTGTTCGTTATTGCGTAAATACAAGACATAACGAGAAAGACGGATAATTGTATTGTAGAAACGTTTTCCTTCCAAAAGCTTATCCCTTTTTCGACGTCACATCAGGAAAGTAGTTACCAACTCTGACAGAAAAAAATTCCATGAAGGTAAAATTTTGGAACGTCAAGATATATTGCAATTTTGCTCAAAAGAACGCAAAGATTACGAATATGTAAAATATCCACATGTGAAATTTCGCCAAAAAATATTGTCATATTTTTGTTGTAAAGTATGAACATACCCATGTCTTCTCTGGTTTCAAATTTTGATGAAATCACAACTTGATCATTGCCACGGCTCACCATCTAAAACACCAGCAAGCTATTACAATAATTTTCACCATAACTTTTACAAACTGAATAAGACACTCCTTGTTTGGTTTGACTTACCAACGGACAAACACATGTTCTGCTAAGAGTCATTGTAAATGTTGCCATGGTAACTGGATTGAAGTCTAACATCTTGGGATACATATCAACTGGAGAGAGAGTCTGGAACGGAATAACAAACTGGTTATGAAACTTACAGTTGTTCTATCTAAACCAGGATGCAGGATACATATAGGGACAGAGAGCGTCCAAGACTTACCCCGGATGTGATGATGACGGACTGAAACCGGTCAAAAACAGGTTTGATAGCAATAGAGGCATCCATGCAGCTAAAAATAGACAGTGTAATGTTTATGCTGTAAATACGGATATATTCTTTCAACGTCAAAATAAAATAAAATTCAAGTATAGTACCTGAAATGAAGAATTGGGTTCGGAATAGTTGGAGTGCGATCATCAAAAGGTTCTATTATAAGAACAAAACCTAGAAAAATAATAACTAGTGAGTCTAGTGGTTCAAAATATAAAAATACGCCACTCATTGCCCGGGTGTAACCCTTGCACTATATAATAATCATTTGTACATTTAACCATCCTACCTTTAGAGTAAGTGCTAACCAGGGTAGCAAAGTTAGCAATGAGCTTCAGAGGACCATATTCTGCAATGTCAGGTAATTCCAGAGTATGTAATAGTGACTGAAGTCTCTCGGCACAAAACCTAATGTGGAGAAAGGTCTGTGCTTTGACAAGTAAACGTACACACGTAAATATCTCACAGCTTGTCAACAGGATGTGTTCGCAACAGGCTTGTATAGCAAGTCTGGGAACAAGTTGTAACAATGCTGTTCATTCAAGAAGCTGCTACAACCTTGTTAGCATCAATCTGTTAACAACTTGTTGAGTGCAGAGCGGTAACAGGTTGTTGGAACAACTTGTCGTTGGAGTCATCAGCCTTGTTACAAGTTGTCATGTTAACAGACTGGGACAGCCAGTGCGAACACATGACGGCGACAGCCTGTTGAACAGCCTTGAAACAACTTGCTTGCAGGCATGTAACAGCTTGTGCGTTTTTAGGGGTGTGTACCACACCCACTGGTGGGGTGTGTACCACACCCACTGGTGTGTACCACACCCACTGCATGTACACTTTAACCACATCTCACGTGCAAACGCTTAGGAACACATATGACTATGAATTTGCAGCCTTAGCTCTCCATCTTAGCCTCAGTGGTTCAATGGTTAGAGCGTCTAACTGGTCATCATAAGGTTGCAGAGTCAACCTCTGTCTTGTCCTCAGAAATATTTTCTGGGTGATCGACCTTGACGAACGTGCACCAAGCGTCCGTTACATGCAAACGTACCACATGCACTACGTGTATTATACACAGCCTAAAATAACGGTCCGGGACATCGGACGATTTCCGACCAAATTACAGTTTTTCCAACCAAATGGTCAATTGGTCGGAAATTTTGTCCAGACAAATTTTCTTGTTAAAAACAGTGCGATTAGTTAATGTTTAGCATAAAGAATTCTTTACTGCAAGGCGGGATTTACCCAACCGAGGGAGTCAAATCGAAAAAAAATATGTCCGATCAAATTTGAAAATGTCCGATCAAATTTCATTTTGGTCGGACATTTTGTCCGGGCAATTTTTGACTGTTATTTCAGGCTCTGTATATATATGTAAACTTATAACGGTACTGAGAGCTAAAAGTCGTATAACTAACCTCAGCGGTTTCTTTTCAATGCAAACTTGTTGATAAATATGTTGAAGAAAAGACAACGGTGTTTCTGATACGACGTGATGTACTCGTAATCTTGTCTGGGAAAAAACAACAACTTCTTATTGACTGAAAAAGCGTCGCGCCCAAGTTGGCTTACATGTTACAGCTAAATTCTGGATGATATTAAAGCGTAGATATATTTCTGGGATATACGAAAATAATTCAATTTTACCTTTAAATATTCTATAAATCTTCTCATGAACCCAACAAAATGCTCAGCTTTACGAATGTTACCTGGGATGGCTTCTAAATTGGAACAAAAACGCAAAGTTTTGCGGCTCAAAAAGCAAAAATAGATTAAGAAAAAAGTAAACTTTTTGAAATAGGAAAAAAAGATATACAGTTGCAGCTTGTACTTGCTGTAAGAACTTAAACAAAAATACCTTGCAGAATGTCATCTGGTAGGACTAGAAGAATGCGATAAAAAACATTACATTATTGAGCGCATATTAACACGAATGGTTATATACAAATTTAACATCCATATTTCGTTGCTAAATATCTCGGTAAAGAGGAAAAATATTAAAAACCTGGATTAGCCATAATTTGATCAGCTTCACGAGCTACGTTAGCTTCTCTTAACCCTTGAAAAAAAATATAGATCTAGAATTTGATAATTTTTGGTGATATGCAATTGTTAAACCCACTGTGATTAAATCCATATAATAAAAAAAGAGGTTTAATATACTGTAACTTATATTACCTTCTACAAGCTGATTATATTCCTCTCTTAATCTCTCAGTATCACTCATTTTTAGACTGAAATAAATATTAAAAAAACAACTGTATATCAAACTGCGACCACACTCCCCGTTTTTTAATAGAACACCAAATTAACCAATAAAGTACGTTTTATTTATTACTTGTTCTACATAGTACAAATATACGTATATATGTTTGCATGTAGAAATTTTCGTTCACAACATTTAAGCCTTGCATTCAAATGCTTTCTTTATATCATTTTTCGGCTTTTTTATCATTGGGTATCTTTATTCCTTTTAGTTTTATAACTTTGTTCGCCAATTAATCGTCCATTTTCTCATTTAAATCCAAACTTATATGATAATCCTATAGTAGTTTAACGCATTTTGATCTAAACGTCTTTACTCTAAAGTGGCATTATATTATTCTGTCAACATGAACTTACTTATTAATTGTTTGAGAAAGAGATTCAACATTATTGTGAGCACGTTCCAGCGTTCTTCTTGTTATATTTACACTCATCGACTCTATGCAAACATTATCTAACAAAAAAAGAATAACGATCTTGCTATTTGCTCATGATCTGTTTGGATATATCTTGCTTGGAGCACCTACCAATGTTATGAGCTTCATCAAACACTACCACTGATGATTTTGAAAACTCTTTTGAAACCAAATCAGCAATTTTAGGATCTAGTAAATAATGATAACTATAGACTATCACATTGGCATAAGAAATCTAAACAAATGACAAAATAATGAAAACTGAGTCAGAAAATTACGAATATTTAAGTAATATTTAAAACATGAGCAGCAGTGTTTTATCAGATTTAAAACACGAGGCGATAACCGAGTGTTTTAGATCTGATAAAACACGTACTGCGAATGTTTTAAATAGCTTCAAAAACGACCCATTTGGTAAGTTCATTGGCGGAGTAAGTTTGAAAAATAACGTTGTCTAAGCCGAGAAAACCAAAGCTAAAGTTTATGTAAATCAGGAGGTTTCTTTATCAGATATAAAACCACGGACATGGTACTGACTTCCTTTGTGTTTTCCTCATGAATTATTGATGAGTTTTTTAATCATATTTAAGTATAATGATACTGTAGCTGGTCTTGTCCTTTGTTGGTTGGTCTCTACTCTACTTGGAAAGTACCATACACTAACCCCATAGCGTGCCAGAAAATAAGGACACCACCCTTTTTCTCTTCCAACATCTTGTAGGTCACACTAAACGAAATTTTTGAGCAATAAATAAGCTAAATTGAATAGCAGTTATAAGATCATGCTGAGACATAAAAATTTGCTGACCAGATTATAAACCCCAGGAGCCAGTTGTTGTTCTCGACCACAACTTTCAAACTCCTGAAATGAATTGAAAAGTGCACAGAAATGCACTGTAAAACTTATATATAAATCTTTAAAAAACAAATGATACAAAAATCTCTTGAGTACTCATACTGTCAAGAGTATTGTAAATTATGAATTTTTATTTGATTACCAAACCTCATAAAAAGAGCAAACAGGAACTCTTCTGTCATTTTTGTGTCTAGCTCTGATAAAAGAAGCAGTTAAATTTTGACACTTTCCATCAACTTTTTTCCCATCTCTATCAACATTAACCTTTAAGAAAAAGAAATTATGAATAATTTAGCAACTACAAGTATATTCAATATTTAGAAACAACACAGACGATATATCAAAGTGAAATGAATATAGTGAGTGAAGCGAACGAGTGACATATCCTGTTCAACATGAGAAATAAATTTCATATTTCCAAGCATGCATGTCTTGTTCTGTTTATTATATAAAAAAATTGTCCTATTGCCTTCCAAAAATTGAATTAAACTATAATGCTGATTCAGCGATAATCGTCACATGTGCGATTATCATAAATAATCACACATGTGAGATTATCACTTTTATTAGTGGCGGAAAAATCAATAAAACACTCTATTTTACATAATAAATTCCACTAACCTCAGGGTGTATGCATAAATTTTTCCTGGAACTTAAACCAACTCCAACAATTTTAGGTTTCTCAGAACTTTCTTTCTCATAATATTCAAGCAATACTTTCAGTTCTTCTAAAACCTAAAATTAAATCATACTAAAAAAAATGTAGCATACCATAGCAGCTAAACTGGTCCATTCAAACGAGATATCTTTATCCAAGTTAACACATGTATATTAATCTGATTTACAAGGGGTTTTTTACCTTCTCCATCTCTGGAACTGTCCGAGAACAATATATCAACTTTGTAAGTTCTAATGGTTTAGTCTATAAAATAATTTAGTAAATATGACATCATCAGACAGTTATCACAGGTACATGTATACATTATTATGAAACAACACAGTACAAACTATTTTTAACATTAATAATTAGTGTGTTGTTTTTATGCAGAAATTACAATGATGTGGAGTGCACTTAATTTGTCATAATTAAATGATCTTTGCATGCAAACAAGTCATACCATGAGATAAGCAACTATTAATGATAACAATGAGATGGTCTTTCCAGTTCCAGAAGGCATTTCAAGAAGACAATGTCCCTTAAAAATATAATTGTTCACAAATAAGTAACAGATAAGTTATAATAAATGGGAGGCTGGTGATGTGTGGTGACGGGTGGTGATGTGTGGTAATGGGTGGTGATGCGTGGTGATGGCTGGTGATGTGTGGTAATGGGTGGTGATGTGTGGTGATGTGTAGCCATGGGTGGTCATGGGTCATTATCGGTAGGAGGATGGTGATGGATAGGAGGGTGGTGATGGGTAGGAGGGTGGTGATGGATGGTGATGTGTATGTAGCCATGGGTGGTGATGGGTCATTATTGGTAGGAGGGTGGTGATGGATAGGAGGGTGGTGATGGGTGGGAGGGTGGTGATGGATAGGAGGGTGGTGATGGATAGGAGGGTGGTGATGGATAGGAGGGCGGTGATGGGTGGGAGGGCGTTGATGGGTGGGTGGTGATTGGGTGGGTGGGTGGGTGGTGATTGGGTGGGTGGGTGGGTGGATGGTGATGGGTGGGTGGATGGTGATGGGTGGGTAGTGACTGGTAGGTGGATGGTGGAAGTGTGTAAGATGTGAAGTGAAAGACAAGGTGATAAAGTGTTGACTATGGTGAGAGTAATTCAAAACATGTGACTGACATTTTACAACAATTGCTCTTGCTGTGGCTTGGTCAATACTGGACACAGTGACAATAAGACTAAAGAAATTATAATTTATAACAGGAAAAGACGGACCAACCTTTGCATCCAAAGAACGCTTTAACTCAAACATATAAGAGTACTGTTCTGGGTAAATATAATCGTACGGAAAATAAACAAGCAAACCATCAATATTAATCCTATAAAAACAGTAAAAACATTGTATATAAAGCTGATTGCAGACCTTAATATTGTAGAACAAGAGTGTGTTAATATTTCAAACATTTTACGTACTTCATTTTTGCTTTCAAACATATACAGCTAGCAAATGTTTATCTATCCCAAAACTACTGCAGTACTGCTGCGTCCGCCATACTGGTTTCTGCTCCAAGCCACTTGCTCTGTTCTCAATAACCAAATTTCTATATAATACAATGCAAACTCCGCCCCCCTGATAGACACAGCCCCCCTGGTTAGTATGGGAAGATTCTCGCCCCCCTGGTTAGTATGGGAAGATTCTCCCCCGGTTAATATGAAAACATACTGTACTTCCCCCCCTGAGTTTAATAGAAACAATTTTGGTCCAATACCGAAATCCAAGTCGTTTGAAGAGATTCGGAAATTTATAAAAAAACAATGTATTTTCGTTCACATTTATTTCGCAATACGGATTAAATTACCATCTGGGCACCCTCCAGGGCACAATGCACTTTCAAAAATACTTTTCTTCAAAACTGAGCAATATTTATTAAAGTCTAATTGATCAGACCATGGCACGCAATACATGCACTCGTTGTTATTCAGTAAATACTCCAATAAAATCCCCCATATTGCTGAATTACTCGACACGGCAGACAAATAGCATTTCACACGAGTGTCTTCATGGGAGATTCCTGTCAAAACATTCTCAACATTTTTACCAGCTTGCCTCATAGTTCGGAAAGTGCTCGGAACGAGTAGTGATTGGTTGAAAATCAAACGACGTGTTCCGAGGGTTGGATATCGTGTCGGCTCAGCATTCTTGTTTATAATTAGAATCACTGTTAGAATAAAAACAACAATCAAGAAACAATAATTACAAGAGAAAGTTTTGGCGTATTTTATTGCACACACCGATAATCCTTTTCTTTCTTAAAACGGATGAGATTTGCGTGACAAGAGGATATATGGAAATAAAAGACCATGGCCCTGGCAACAGAGATAACTTCAAAAAGAGTTTCTTTTATCAAGGACTTTGATATGGACTTTCAGAATCAATTACATGAATATGTTGAAAGTAGGCGCGAAAAGAATGATCCACCAAGCATTTGTGCTGAAGGTGCAAGTAACGAGGAAAGATGTCGCTATTTGGAAGACGCTCTTTGTTGGTTGAAAGAGGAATTAAGAGCAATGAGATCGCAAGACAGGTCACTAGCAAAGCAATTGATAGGACTTCGGACAAAGATCCAGAATATTGTTCAAAATGAGGAGCTGAATGAAGATGATTTGTACGTTGAAGACACAATGCTGGCCAACACAACTGATGAAGATACGAAATTTTAGTATTACTTTCCCGCAAAATAAATCAAAGAGGATTTTGAAAGTCGAATGGCCTCACCAGACTTGTGAAAAGACAATGCAAAGCAGTATAGCGCAAGAATGCTGTATGTTCATATAGAAAATGCATAAGAAACCAGTTTAATATATACATAGTTGACGCCACTGATCACATTATCAGAGTTAAACAACGCGTATGTTTTTATTTTTGAAATAAATAAATATCATAAATTAAAATAAAAACGCAATATTTGGACAGGAATTTACATACATTCCATGCTTTCTTTATTTTTTATTTTCATTTTCAGTTAGTGGACATGTGCGGCTTTAACTTATATATACTGTATATAGTAGAGATCTAGCTGAGTTTAACAAGATAATCTAATTCAAATGTTGCTTATATATATATATAATTCATATTACAAAATATTCAGGATATTATTCCAATATATTATCGATATTGAATTAATATATTTCTATATTTAACATAAATTAATTGTCGTCTTTGTTGCTTTTCTTCTTATTTGAATTGAGTTCACATTTTGCTGAATATTTTAGGGACATGTTATTTAGAATTGCATATAATTTAACATATTTATTTCTAGTTATTTGCTTTCAAATACTGCACCTCATCAGAACATACATTTCTTTTTTCAAGAGGATAAATTCTCTAAATTCTAACATATGATTATTAGATGGGCTAATATAAATAGCAAATAGCTTTAAAGAAAGCCCATTTAGAGCCTGTTCACATGAGACCAAGTTATCTTGTGGGCAGTTGGGAGGGGGGGGGGGGGGGTAGGGGGTAACCCGAATCATCTCAGTCGCATATTAACAGTTTACTTTTCAAACATGAATTTGCATTAACTTGAGATATTTCATGGAATCGGGGTAGCCCCACCTCACCTCCCCAAGATACTGTAACTCACCCCATGTGAACTGGTTATTAACTGGTTATTGACTATTGTTGTTGCCTTAGTTGCTACCTATGGTTACTACTTATTTACCCATTAACTTTTTGGAACTTTCATATTTAAACATATTTTCCATAGATGTCCTTACAGTTGGCTAGTTAAGGAAACAGGATGACTGTAAGACAACTGGAGAAAGCCCTCTAGAAAAATAATTAAAGATATAAAATTAAATTTTTATTATAATTTTTATTTCACTAAGTAATTCAACATGCTTTTCAGAAAACAACTTACGTAAAGCAACTACCAAGTTATACAGTGCCGCTTTGTTTAAAAGCACAATCCTTTTTTCTGATCCATATTTCCTACAAAATAGTTTTGGGCAAAAACCAGCATGAACAAAGACACATTATGACTTGAAATGTACATTTCATTCTCTAAAATCTTGGCACTTCACCATATTTCTATATATACTACTTACATGTCAATAATATGCAGTTTTTGAAGTGATTTCAATCCATTCTTTAGTAATTCCAAACTTTGGATCTCCAGATAATTTACAATCCCTTTTTTTACAGATAGAACAAACAAGACAATCATAAAATATTTGCAGGGGGGGGGGCTGGTTTATATAAGTTCAATGTGAAAAATTAAATTAAATTAACATTTTACCAAAACAGTAAAAGATATAATTATACCTTTTAAAAATAAGGACAAAGCAAATTCTTGGCAATTGTGAATTAATGTGTTGGGGACATATTGTGTTCCTTCTGTACAGGATTCAATGACGTACGTATAAACAACCTGGTAAATGAATAGAGTAGTACAGAGTATATTACAGTACAAATAACACACTGGAAATTGAGCTGAAAGCAAGAAAGTGACAGGTCTATTGTCTTACCCAATAAGACATAACAAGAGGTCTCCAGAGATCTGCCATAAAGCAAAGAGCTTCAGTGGATTTGACATCACATAATCCATTACTGTGCACTGAGATTCCTACTTCTTTAAACATTTCCAACTGAGAAATGAAATTCTACAAGATAAAGACAAAAAATAATTGTGTGTGCCATGAAAGGTTAAGTATATTGTTGTTTTAAAATATGCTGGGCATAAAAACAGAATGTGAACTACAGACCTCTTTGGAAGGAAATGTATCCTTAGCCACTTCCACAGCAACAAGATCACCCAAGAATTTTGAATCACTGTAAAGTTGCTCTGCAAAACAAATATAAAACAATACAATCATTAACAATACATAATTATTGAAGCATACAAAGAAATTGGATGTCCTTTCAAAGTATATTTATTATCACCTTGGGATACATGGTTGTTGCTTTTTCTTGTCAAGGCAACCATAGCAGGAACATAAAACCAATGAAGAAGTTGATTTCTTTGATGAGCTAACTGAAGATGTACACAGGTTAAATGAATGACATACTCCTTATCGACAGTCCTCAACATGCTTAATTCACATTCAGCCAATCTATCTTCTCTGCCTTCTTGATAAGAATAATCCTGTACTTGTCTTCCACCAACACAATTTTCTGTACAAGAAGAATTTTCTGCACAATTTGTCTTTTCAGGTGCAGTTCGTTCATATAAATGTTTTCCCATTGGTAAACTATAGATTTTGGTCTTGAATTCCTCTGAAAAATGTTCTGGGTCAACTAGACATACATTATTATCTTCAGTGACAGTCAAAGAACTTTTAAGTAATTGTAAACTTTCCATAACAGCATTCCTGCAATCTTGTCCATCTAGGAAAAAACAACAGTTTTAATCAGGCTAATTAGAGAAAGACCAATCAGAGAGGTGCTAATTAGAGAGGTGTTAATTAGAGGTGTTAATTAAAGAAGTACCAAGTAGAGAGGGGCTAATTACTAGAGAGGTGCTAATTACTAGAGAGGTGCTAATTAGAGAGGTGCGAATTAGAGAGGTGCAAATTAGAAAGGTGCCAATTAGAGTGGGACTAATTAGAGAGGGCCTAATTAGAGAGGTGCCAAATAGAAAGGAGCTAATTCAAAAGGGGCTAATTAAACAGGGGCTAATTAAAGAGGGGGAAATTAGAGAGAAGCTACTGTAATTAGAGAAGAGCCACACCTTTTCCAACAACAGGAATACTACAAGTTTCACACCAGCCAAGAAGAATGCCATACTTGTCAATGAGTAGATCTAAGTGTGAGAAATAGAGAACATCATTTATATTTGCAATTGAAATACCAGGCAAAACTCATTTCAGCCAAGATACCCTACAGATCATTTTAACAAAAAGTGGGTAAATGTTCAAATTGGAACATTACAGCTGTAGTCCACTCACCCAGATTAATTCCTCTTGGGTTCTGCAAAAGTATTGAAGCAACGACCATGTTTGGTAAAATAATTAAATGATCCTGAATTTTCTCCAGAATATGACTGGCTAACTTTCTCACAACAACCATCTCCTCGTCACTGGGATCACTTCTTATAGATCTACAATAAGGATTGTCAATACAATTAAATTCACTACAAATCAGAAATGACAGCTGGTTACAATTTGTCTTTCAACTTAAACATACAGTACCTTGGAATACAGGCCCTTCTTTGTCTGTTTATGTTTCCTTCTGAAAATTCTCTGAGAGAAATGGGTTCCCCAAAATACAAGTATGCAAAACCATAGTCATCAGATAACACAGAACGAGCGTTTAGCAAGCCCTGAAAAAATAAATAACTCACTGTAATTATTTGAGGCAGTCACACCCCACCCCACCCCACCCCATCATCATGGGTGTCACCATGGGGGTGGACTGAGCAGACAAATCCCTTTCACTTCTCAAAAAAAAAACGTCTTGAGAAACATTTGAAGAAACTTAGGAAAAATTAATCCAATAAAGTGTTATTTCAGTATTAACCTTGAGTGACTCTTTTGGTTTTGGTATGCCTAGAAGTTCATGAGCAAGTAATGTTTCCTCCAGAACTCTTTCATAGCTGATACTAATTGGACAAAACATGACGTCAGGCACTCTTGATGTAAAATATAGATCAGTTAATATTGACAACAAGCCTGAAACAAAACAAGAAATTCACCTAGACTTTAATTAAAGAATGGGAAAGAAAACTTTGTATATACAACTGTAAAAGAATCAGATTTATATACTATAATTGGTATTACGAGAGGCAGATTTTACCTTGTTTTGGATGAAGACTCTTTCCAGATCTACTTCTCGTCCCCTCGAGAAAGAACTCCATTGTCGTACCACCATTTAAAAGCAGACACTGAATATACTCAAAAAATACAGCCCAATAAAGTTCATCAGATCTGAAACTGCGTTTCATATAAAATGCACCACAGCTACGTAAGAGGCCACCAATAAGTGTCATATTTTTAAAATCTGAAAAACAAATAAAAAATTTGTAAATGTAGATGCAATAATGGCTGCCAGTAATAATACCAATCACACTCAGGTCTACCTGTAAATAAAAATTCCTCATGCTACATGTACAATCAATTACCTTGAGCAGCCGCAATCACAGGTAATGGCAGTTGAAAAATATAACATACAAAAGAAACCAGTAAAAAATCAGTGTAGCTTCTGTGAGATGGCACCAGCACAACAGGACATTCCTTTGACAGCTCTTTAACCTAAATTTACAAAAAAAAAAACACAAATTATTTAACTTTTAAAATATTATTAAATATGGTTATTAAATGAAAGTACTAAAAATTATATAATTCAAATATATATATTATAATATACTAGCTGTATGACCTTCTTTAATCCATCCATGTTAACTTTGATTCCTGTGTAAATATTTCGGAAAACTTTTCGTAATATATAAGCCACAAAACGAATACTTTTCAGGGTAAAAGTATGACCAATATCATCCAAGATTTTTTTAACTTCATCAAAAACCACATTGATAGTTTTCCCTTGCTTCTGAGAAATCTAAAAATAGATTACACATCTTCATAATATTATACTCTAAACACAGGCAAATACACACAAGTAGTCAATCCATCAAAATGCAAAAAAATATTCCAAATGAGCTAGGGACCCAATAATTTTGGGCAATGTCCTTGTCCACCCTCCCCCCCACAACAAGTAAGCTGGGCCTCTGCCCAGGAGTCTCTACCAAATCATTTCCCCTATTTTAGCCAGGGCCAGAGTGCAGGTGTTTCAGGGGGGAGTAGCTCTCCTTCGTGAATGCTATTTTAGGTCCACTAATAACCAGGTGCTTTACGAGATCTGAAATAACCTTAGCCTCCTCTGCAAACGTTTTTCAGGGAGCGGTAAACCCACTCCACTTTTGTGGGGATGTATTTTGTGGGGTCCTCTAAAAACGTCTGTGGGTGAGGCTAAAATAACCTTTACTCCCTTGATTACCTTTCCACAGGCACTGCAGGCTATAATACCCCCCCCTTGCAGGCTGCCCCTTCCTTCCCATACAACATCAAGATATATGCAGGCACACCACCATTAAGTTTCCCATTCAATATATAGCTTTACACTATATTTAATATACCTCTGAGACTGCATTCTTAATTCTTGGAGAGGCCAGCACATGCTGAATTATCTGAGCACCAGTGAGGCCATGTGTTGAAGTACTGACATCATGAACAGGTGAAACAGGAGGATCAAAATCATGCAGACTGAAAAACACATCACTACTATCCTGCTTCACGCTTTGAAATTCATCCATTGAAACAAAAACACAAGTTGCAAAAGAAAGTGGAGAACCACCGTGCTATATTGAGAATATTGTGCAACTTGACTGTAGTCGATATTCTGGGACGTCATTGGGGGGCATTATGGCGTGATAGGTCACGCGCCAACTGCAGCTTGGGACCTGGGGACAAACACACCAAAGGCATTTAAATATTTATTTTATGCAAATTTTTTGTTGGAAAAATACAAAAAGCCAGTATAATCTTTTGAAATTGAACAAGTACGTCATATCCCCTAGAATTAAATTATTTGGAAACGCAGAGAAGGTTAAAACATCTAAAAAGAAGCTCCGATATTTGGGTCTGAAAGTGCAAGTTGTTATGCACCCCCCTGGAATCTAAAGATGGTCGACAGTGGTGTTGTTTTTGATGGCATAAGTTCACTTCAAAGTTTAGTGTCTTGTTTTTTCTTAGCAATATGTTATGTTCTGGTATTTTATATAAAGAAGTCACCTTATCATCGGTATGTCCGCAAAATAAGTCCATCATTTTATTAGATGAATTATAATATTTATAATATTGTGGTCAA
Source organism: Paragorgia papillata (assembly GCA_035771165.1). Lineage (NCBI taxonomy): Eukaryota > Metazoa > Cnidaria > Anthozoa > Scleralcyonacea > Coralliidae > Paragorgia > Paragorgia papillata. The sequence continues at coordinate 702,270 of JAWNZC010000250.1, read as the reverse complement.
CATTTTCTGACGGGAGGTGAATTTAAATTTCAGGGGAGGAGGCTAGCTAGTTTAGTAGGAGATTATTTTAACTTTACTAAAAAGAAAATAAAAAAGTAAATAATAGGGAATTATACAAATTATCTTGAGATTTTCACTTATATATACATACTCATGTGTTAGAAATGCTAGAAATGTGTAAATTATTGTTGGAAAGTTTGTAATTCAACTAGATAATAGTTCATCAATCAGTCAATCAATAGCCAATCAGTCAGTCAATCAATAATTAATAGCCAATCAGTCAGTCAATCAATAATTAATAGCCAATCAATAATTAATAGCCAATCAATAATTAATAGCCAATTAATCAATAATTAATATCCAATCAATCAATCAATAATAGCCACTCAATGATTAGTAGCCAATCAATAATTAGTTAATTGTCAGTCCATCAATATTTAATTAATAGCCAATCAATCAATAATAGCCAATCAGTCAGTCAATCAATGATTAGTAGTCAATCAGCCAATCAATCAATCAATCAAAGATCCTACATTATAAATTTATTAATCTTATTTTAGAGATCATCCTGAAACCATAAAGATAAGGTCATTACGTGCTGTAGCTGTTTGCATCCTTGCACCATTTTTTGTTCAACTATGGTCCCATAAATCTGTTCATGTATGTATAAAACTGAATCAATTGCTTTATTAAATGAAGAGTCTGGGAAGATTTGAACATTTTTGGCCAAAGAAAACACAATAGAATAAAAAATAATAGATAGCTCATTCAGGTACTGCATGGTACAATATGTACATGTACTGTATTTCATAGAACTGAAAATTACATCTGTTATAGGGTGTATCTATCTTAAGATGGCTTGGTCTACACATGAACAATATAGTCCTTGCAACTGTTTTACCTTTAATTTTGACTATGGTAGGTAAACACATTCATAAAACATTACCAAATAACCATTGTGGCACTTAACCATGCTCAGGTCCTCACCAAGAATATATTTTTTTTAATATTTCCAGATTCTTTTTGCTGGTCCTTTAACCATGATGTTCCTAAATAAAGAACTACCATTCATGTCAGGTTAGCTACAGATTGTATTAGACATACAACTTCAATTCAAAATGAAATTACTGAAACCACAGTTTAGAAACATGAATTAAAACAATATAATATTAAAACAATATTCTGTTCATTTGTGCAAGATCCAGCACTCATTCAATCTTTTCTTATTTTTAACAGGTTTTGAGCCAACTGCAGACCTCATTTCTTTCAGAAACTTTGTTGTTGTGAGTTTTAAAAAATAATAAATTTTATATAAAAATTGTTAATCTCACACACTGGTTGTTGTTCAACTTTAGGCACCCTTGACAGAAGAAGTTGTTTACAGAGCATGTATGATTCCTTTACTAGTTCCAGCTCTGGGGTTGACTTGGACAGTGTTTATTTGTCCTCTTTTGTTTGGAGTTGGTAAGATCTGAATTATTTTGAAATACAACTACCTACAGAAGATCAAGTTGTTCCCCAAGTATATCACAATATTTTATCCAAAACCCCATCTGAATTTTATTGTCTCATAACAGCTCATTTTCATCATGCTATTGAAAGACTGCAATCAAACGAGAATCCTCTAAATGTATGTCTTGCCACAAGTAAGTATTTAAACCCGGTTACACGGTACCGGACGAATTTGAAACTGGTCTCAAATTGGTACAGTTCCACCTGTTTCCATGACAAATTCAGAACTGGTCTCAAATTAGTACGGTTCCACCTGTTTACATGGTGAATTAAATAGGACGATTGAATTTGAGACTGGTCTCAAATTCATTCGGTACCATGTAAATGTAGCCTTAGAAACTATATTATGTAATACTGTACAGTATTAATAACATTATTTCACAGAACTACACAGTAATAACCACAGAATACAAGCAATGCTACTTATTATTTTTTACTTTACTTTAGTATTTCAGTTTAGCTATACAACTGTCTTTGGAATATTCTCAGCATATTTATTTATCAGAACAGGTTAGTCAACAAGTTACAGTGCTCAGTCAGGTGACAAAATTGTAATGCATGATGACTGGCCATCATTTCCAGTTTATATTGTTAACAACATGTTCTCTTTTCATTCTTATTTAGGCCACTTGATTGGTCCATTTCTATGTCATAGTTACTGCAACTACATGGGAATTCCTCAGTTTCATCAAGTTCCTCACTGTAAATATCCAAAGGGTAAGAGACATTTGCTTGTAGGGCCATCACACACATCAAACACAGCTTTGGCTTACACAACTAAATTTATCAGGAGCAAAGTGAAATTAAAATGTGGTAAAATTTTTAAGGTTTTGAAATTAAATAGTGGTCTGATATAACTTTTTATTTTATACCAATGTGGACTTTTGAATTTTAAATATTTTTGGGCTGCACTCTCAATTGTTTATTATTTTTTTAGTTGTTGGATTCATGTTTGTAGCTGGACTTGTCTCATTCATAGTTCTTCTCAAACCTCTAACAGAACCTAGTTTATATAACAGTGTCTATTTTAAATAAGAGAATAATTTTGGAGTTTATACAGTATCTGGTTAAAGCATTACATTGGTTTGATTAGAAGTGTACAATGTACATGCAATTGCCTGATCAGTTTGAATTATAGAAGTGCCACCAATCTCATTCCCAGGAAATGAGCTTGATTACTGTAGTTGTTAGTATGGTAGGGGTGCAACGGTACACCAGTACTCCAGTGCACTGTGGTACAGTACATGGCACTGGCCTGATACGAGAAGTGATTCACAAAAACTTATATCGCGATACAGCTGAGCTGAGGATACAGTATATTGCAGACTGTAGAGTATCGATACACTGAATATGAATCATATTGTGTACCGTTGCACCCCTAATTTTACTATTTTCAATCAATGAAAATTACAAATGTGTGACTACTGTACATGTATTATAAATAATAATATAACCCATCCTGTCAAGATTTTTCTACATGAATTAAGACTAGTTAATTGAAAATACCTGCATGTCATTGCAAGTTGCTAGCTGTAGAAATCAAAATCATCATCATCATTGTCATTATCTGCTCCATGGCTCACTTGAAAATCAACTTCAGATTCACTATCAGAGTGATTCCAGAAACCTGGCGTGAAAATAATTAAACATAAAAAAGTGACTACAGTTTATCACTAAGGAAATTCCCAAGGGCGACTGCTCAATGTGTCATGTACAGCACTAGGAACTCTGGCAGTGTAATATAAAGAAACGCTTTCATTTTCAATTTCTCTTCCATAATTTCATTAATATTCATCACCTGCTTGAATTCTTGATTTTGTGTTGGATTCCTTCCTAGTTTCTGGTTTTCCTATCTTTTGATCGTTTTCAGTGGTAGACAATTTTTCAGCTTTTGTTTCTGTAATTACTCCTTTATCTGTTTCCTTTCCATCTTTTCCTTTCATTTCACCACTTGCAGTAGGGACATAGCCTCCAGTGTCCGTATCAGGTGACAAGGGAAGAGACAAAGACATTTCACTCGACTTCCAAGAAGAAGTTAGTATTCCTTCACCATCATTACCAAAACTATCTCCAAACTCATCTCTTTCACCACTGCTGAACAACGACAACTTTGGTTTCGATTTTGTCTTTAATGAGTTTGTGAGAATGTTTGAAGAATGAGGGACTGGTTGTTTCTGTGCTGGGTGATTATCTTGCTTGGGCGGACCAGTAGTGTTAGCTTCAGACATGGTTCCTTCTCCCAAGAGATCTTCCTCAATATCTTCTTCTTCGTCACTTACCTTTATACTGCTCAACATTCTCCGATAAGCATCGCTTTCTGTAAGACGAACGCTTTTCTCCTCTTCAAAATCCTCAGAGTACGACACAGTTCCCGTGTTCTCAATTTTGTTTGCAGTTCTTTTTCTGTCAATGTAAACATAGCAACTGATATTATGTACAACTGACCATGACCACCACTTGACCATGACCACCACCTGACCATGACCACCACCTGACCATGACCACCACCTGACCATGACCACCAGCTGACCATGACCACCTGACCATGACCACCTGACCATGACCACCTGACCATGACCACCAGAACATGACCATCTGACCACCATACCATGACCATCTAACCATGACCACCTGACCATAACCACCTGACCATAACCACCTGACCATGACCACCTGACCATAACCACCTGACCATGACCACCTGACCATGACCACCTGACCATGACCACCTGACCATGACCACCTGACCATGACCACCTGACCATGACCACCAGCTGACCATGACCACCAGACCATGATCACCAGACCATGACCACCAGACCATGACCACTTGACCATGACCACTTGACCATGACCACCTGACCATGACCACCAAACCATGACCACCTGACCATGACCACCTGACCATGACCACCAAACCATGACCACCTGACCATGACCACCTGACCATGACCACCTGACCATGACCACTTGACCATGACCACCAGACCATGACCACCTGACCATGACCACTTGACCATGACCACTTGACCATGACCACCTGACCATGACCACTTGACCATGACCACTTGACCATGACCACCTGACCATGACCACTTGACCATGACCACTTGACCATGACCACCTGACCATGACCACCTGACCATGACCACTTGACCATGACCACCAGACCATGACCACCTGACCATGACCACTTGACCATGACCACTTGACCATGACCACCTGACCATGACCACTTGACCATGACCACTTGACCATGACCACCTGACCATGACCACCAGACCATGATCACCAGACCATGACCACCAGACCATGATCACCAGACCATGACCACGACCACCTGACCATGACTATCAGACCATGACTATCTACCTGTTATTTTTATCCTCATTATAAACGGGTTGTGAGTTTGGTTCTTCTGATGAAAACGACAGTTCTTCTAAAAGACCACTCTTGCTTTTTTCATCCTCGCTTTCCTGCTCCTGATCATGTCCAGATTGTTCTTCCTTGCTCTGTGTGTCCTTGTCATAAGTTTCTTGAGAGTTGGACACGATTCTTGCAAGAAAACGTACCGCCTGAAAACAAAGACTGATGTTCAGTTCTTGACCACTACAACTAAATGAAAAGATAGACATTAGACTCTTGTTGCGTTTGTAAAATTTCCACTTGTTGTGATCAACGTAAAGGCGGATTTCAGGTCCTCGCACGAAGCAAGTTGCAGCTCGCTGCGAGTACTTGCATCTAATTAAAAAGAACTCGCAGTGCTTGTTTTTTTGCTTGACAAAGCACGCAACGTAAAGCCCTAATCAAACGAGAACGCAAGTCATCGCAAGTTGGCAGTCACGCTATCTCAGCCAGCCCCTCTGAATAGTTTCTCAAAAATATCATGTACCGTGACAAGGTTAAAACTTGTTTAAAACACTCATGAAACCTTTATTTTGTTAATTTGGGTGTTCAAATGACCGCCACAGAAATTCTAACTGCCAACTTGCGATGACTTGCGTTCTCGTTTGATTAGGGCTTAACGTCTGACAGCGCACGCAACGTAACGTCTGAGCGTGGTCTGACAGAGCACGCAACGCAACGTCTGACCGTGGTCTGACAGAGCACGCAACGCAACGTCTGACCGTGGTCTGACAGCGCACGCAACGCAACGTCTGACCGTGGTCTGACAGAGCACGCAACGTAACAGCACGCAACGTAACGAATGTAATTCTAATTAAATGTCCAATATTACCTTCTCAGTAGAAGTGCAATCACTAGAAACTAAACATGGAGCAAATATTTCAGCAATCTTCTCACTATTCATGACGTTATTTTGCATCAACTTCAGAAAGTGCAAAAACAGACTTTTCCAAAGCGAGATCAATGATGCAGGAATGGTATCTCTGTGTAAGGAAAAGGAAAGAGTATAGACCATATTCATAAATGGCCGTGGAATAAAAATATTTGTTTATGTGCATATAAATTAGCCCCTCAGTACTCGTTTTCTTGTGCAAAATTCAAAAGAATCTTTACTCTAAAACGAGGTCAGAGGGGATAATTATATGCACATAAAAGGATTTTAAATCGTCGGCCATGAGCCAGGGCAAAAATGGCCTCTATTGTTTTACTCTGTCTAACACCAGACCATTTTACTTGTCAAAGGGAGAACCTTCGGACATTCTTGGCAGCAATGAATTCGAAACGAATATTGAATGAGTATTTAAGTACAAAAAGAACGCAATCTTCTATAAATAATGTAAAGAATACCTGAAATCCTTTTCAGTTAAACATTTCTTTTGTTCACTTAGGACCTCTGCACTTATCAAACATCCGTTGTCAGACGCTCTCACAAGATAAGGCAGTTGATCTAAAAGAATCATGCTAATAACAGCAGCATCAAACTGTTCCAAACTCTCACCAGATTCAGCAGCCCTTAAAACAACAAATCAAGGTTGAGAAATACATTAGGGCAGATTGTGAGACTATATGTGATGTATCGTAGAGTTACGTACAAAGTTGTCAGTATTAAGCTGGCGTAAAATGTCGCGCTCGACCTTTTTCTTTTGTTTTGTAAGTTTCCATGTGGAACGAAGTAGAAAACTATTCAATTTGTACAATAGAAAAGTCGAGCGCGCGATATTTTACGCCAAGTGGAAATCCAGCTTAAAGAATGATATTGGCATTTTTTTTATTTGATAGCAAATCGATCAAGTTTGCTGGTAAGAATTACAGTAGGTTAAAAAAAGTTTTTGATTGGCTTATCAACAGGCCTACGTTTTGCTGTACAATGTTAATGATTGTATCATCACTAACCTCAGAACTTCTTCTCTCTTCTCTACACTGCAATCATAATTCCTGTAAAGTAACTCTGTGCTAAACGACACTTCAATATCGTCATCTACCATTTGCAGTAGAACTAAAAATGTTTTTTCGTCTATAACAAGACGCTTCGTCTTGGTATCCTCCACTGGACCAGCTTCTGACGAGATGTTGTCTTTTGAACTACGTTCTTGCTGCAAAGACTCCTCTGAATTTAAATCTCTTCCTTCATAATCGTTTCTCTTCTCTGATTCTATAAGTTCATTAAAATCCTCGCTGCTGTTGTTTTGCGAGCTCAGTTCATTTCTTGCTGATGTTTTCCATTCATGCTTTTTTACGACTTCTTCTGAGCTCAAATGATCATTGGAGGAAGACAAAACTGTTTTGGTCAAGTCAGGTTGATTAACGGATTCGGAATCGACAAACTTGCTTTTCGTTTCTAGTTCAGCATTTTCTGGCACATCAGTTTTTTGTAAAACTTTCTTGTTCCCATTCGGAACTTCTTCCGAAATCTCAGAATCGCTCACTTCAAAGTCACTCGCATCATCTCCAAGGAGATCATCCATAATACTTGTTTTACCATCTTCTTTCGCTGACGCTTCTCTGTTTGGCAGTTTCCCAAATATTGCTCCAACAACTTCAGTTCCTTCACCATCATCTGTCTTTATCTGATCTGATTCTTGCAGTGATTTACGTTGCTCTGTAGTGTTGACCTCATCTGTGTTAGGTAGGCCAGCATGACCTGGCTCAGATACCACATCACCAGCACTTCCCGACACTTGTTCTGTATCAGAAAGTTCACTGTATATCTCTTGGATATCTCCTTCAAATTTATGAATAGTTGGCAAACTAATAGACTCTGTGTTATCCATTTCTTTGCTCCCAATATCTTGCTGTTTCTTTCTCATTTCGTTACCACCACTTTCCTTATCCACACTAGCACTTTCTTCATCTCTCAAGCTAGTGCCACCAGAACTCTGATCAAAACGTCCATCTCCCGACTTTATTCTTCCATCATACACCTCGACTCTACTACGTTTTTCAACAGACTTATCATGTGAACCTCTTTCCTTTGCAGATATTTTACGGTTTTCTCTACGTTCAGAATCATCCCCATTCCTGGACGTGTCTTCATTAACTTCATGGTTAATATCAACCATATCTTTAAGTTCAGGTGAACGCTTTAGATCAACGTGATGGTCAAGTCTTTCTTTCATCAGTTTTTCTTCCGATGAAGTTTTGGATATCCCACGACCAGCGTGATAGTTTTGGACGTTCTGGCTTTTCATACTGTCGTCAATATCTCGCTGTCTAATTCCGCCTTCTTGGTCACTAGTATGTCGATGCCTTCCGTCTTGGTGGCCATCAATATCTTGTCGCCTTCCGTCTTGGTGACCAGTGACGGTATGTCGTTGTCTTCTATCTTCATGGTCACCAGTATCTCGATGCCTTCCACCTTCATGGTCACCAGTATCTCGATGCCTTCCACCTTCATGGTCACCAGTATCTCGATGCCTTCCATCTTGGTGGCCATCAATATCTTGTTGTCTTCTATCATGGTCACCAGTGGCAGTACTTCGTTGTTGCCTTCCGTCTTGGTGACCAGTAGCAGTATCTCGTCTTTCATATTGATGACCATCATTATTTCGTTGTTGCCTTCCGTCTTGGTAACCACCAGTATCTCGCTGCCTTCCATCTTGGTAACTACCAGTATCTCGCTGCCTTCCGTCTTGATGATGGTCCTGGTATGTCTCAGAATAACTCTGATCTCGTCTACGATCCGTAGACGAGCTTCTCTCCACAGAAACACCATATCTGTCATTTCTTGGACCTCTGTGAAATTCCTGAAACGTCCTTGCTTCTGAACTAATATCGTCGTAACTACGAAACTGAGGACCTGGATATTCATGAATGTTTCCTGAAAACTCTGTTCGACCATTTCTCATTCTGGGGTCAATGACCCCATACGGATCAAACATATAACTATGCTGATCTTGGTACGAGTGACGAGTATTTCTCCAAGGCATTGGGTAAGATTGTCTAGATGGGGAATACCTTTGGTCATCATGATGATGTATACCATAGGATGTGTCTTCAGGATTGATCCAACTCCTGCTCCTATCTTCATTCAATCTTGACATCAGATGATCAAATGGCTTTGTTTCATAATATGAATGATGACCACTATATCTTAGATGATCATCATTCACATTGAATCCATTTCTTCCAGATGATTGTAATCTTTCATGTTCTTCAAAATCAATACTATTTCTGTATGGTGTAGAACTGAATGCTGGATTTGCTCGTACACTGTGTGTAGTGACAGTATCATGAAGGGAATAACCAGGATTCTTTTGTTTACTGTAATCTTTATCAGTCAAATTTGAAGAATGTTTACTATCCTATATTTAATTAAGAAGACCAATTGTCACTTACTGTAAGATGGTAAGAATGAATAATTTTGAAAATTATGATTTTATAGTTTTACAAGATTTACCAGATGAAGATTGTATACAAAGTACAAATATAAGAAGTAATGCACCACTGTACCTATTTGTACAACATTTTTGTGCATCATTAGTACCTAGCCCCCTTCTCCAAACCTGCGGTTCAAGCCCTTCCCAGACCCCCAAACACACAGTAACATCAGCTATCTGGCCAGGCTAGATTTAACTACCTTGCCAAGGGTTCTTTTCTTAGCTTGTTGTAACTGTTTCACATCTTTCGTCCATTTGGGATAGACTGAACTGACATAAAGCTCAAAGGTATGCTAAATATAAAAGGAATATTAAAATAAATAATATTTTTATATATTTTTTATATACTTATTTCTATATATTTTTTTATAAAAATATTTTTATATAATTTCTAAATTTCTGAGATTTAAATTTTGATTGCTGAATAATTAAAATCAATTACATGACAGTTAATACAACAACAACACTCGTTTTACAGCTATTTTCCCCACTTATGCAGGGGTTAGCCAGTGGCTCCCCACAGCAGTTTCCTCCACTTCTCTCTCTTACACATCCTCCCTTTTTAGACCACACTCTCTCATGTCCCTCTCCACAACCTGACTCCATGTTGTCCTTGACCTTCCTCTTCCTCTCACACCTTCCACCTCATATGACATGCTTTTTTTTACCCAGTCACCATCATAATGTAATGTAATAATTCTTTTTATCACCTTGGCCTGTTTTAGGCTGTCACTTTTCTTTGAGAATACTTTACTTTGCTGATCTACACGATCAAAATCTTCAAGTAATTTTTTGTTCCTTAAAATGCTTCTTCTCTCTTCCTCAAGAATCTGTTGCCATTTTCTCTCGAGCTGGCTGACCTTGAAAGATGAGTTTCTGCAAAGAACATGTGTTATATCTACAGTATATGAGCCAGTAATGCTAAACATTACATGTATTCTGGTTCATTTTAACAGAAATCAGTAACACTAACTTCATTTTTAGCCAACCCAGGGGACCAATTGCATGAGAACACGTAGAGTTGTAGACACAACCCTATGACATGTCATGTCATCAGGGGACCCAATTTCACCCAAACCGACCCATGTTACATCACCAGGGCCCCAAATCGCTAATTTGCCCCAGGACCCACAATTTCTCTTGGTGGCCCTGCTTATATGGGTACACATGTAAATAAATACTACACCATAGACCACTTTCATAATGGCCACCAGTTTAAATATTCTTTTATGTGCATCTTAATGAGCCTTTCTGGCCCCGTTATGAAGCAAAGATTCTTTTGAATTGCAGACTCACAAATGAGGCGAGAAAGGTTTATTATGATGCACATAAAAGAATATTAAAATTAGTCGCTATTATCAAAGTGGTCTATAGTCCACTTCATACTCGCAGTTCCTTGTTCACATGGACGATATGCACAATCTCTAGCACAACTAAAGTCCAACTGTGATAACGGACTGTGCGTTCATAAACTGAATAACATATATAAATGCCACAAGTGTTTAAAAAATCTTACCGTTCATTTTGAAAACTACTGTTATATCTCTCCATGACAGCCAGTCCAGCTGAATATTAATCTAAATATAATTGTAAATAGGTAAGATTTTACCGGCGTTTCATTTTGAGGTGAAAAAAACAAAACACTCGACATATAAACAGCAAATAATGAGCGTAGAAAATACTTTATAAACAAATGTAGATACGGTAACTGTACATTAGATAGTCAAGAAAGCTAGTAGTTTATTAAAATTAGTAAAAATGCAACAGAAATTAATATTTACCCATCATAAAACATCAATACTTTTCTTCCTTTCCTTTCTGTTTACAAACGCTTCAAAATGGCCGCCTTTAGTAATTCACTTCCAGGCTTCCCGCGCCACAATGTAGTCAGGCGGACTTTGGACCTGGAGCCGGATCCGTCGCAATCTATGAGAATGTCGGCCTGGGAGGCCTCAATCGCGTCGCCCCCCCCCCCCCCCCCCCCTCCAGGTCCCCCAAAGCCTCTGCAGAGTAGAGATGCGTTTCATCTGCGTGGAGCCTAGCCTACGTGTGTAGCCGTTTCTGTAGGGGGGTCTATACGTAGGCTACGTGGAACCGCTTTTTTTTTGCGGAAAGGCAGTTAGGCAGACCGGAAAGCGAAGGCACGCGCACTTTTTGCACTCATTAAGCTGGATTTCCACTAGGCGTAAGCCGTAAAATGTCGCGCGCTCGACTTTTTTCTTTTGTCTTGTGAATCTTCATGTGGAACGAAGTAGAAAACTATTCAATTTGCACAATAGAAAAGTCGAGCGCGCGATATTTTACGCCTAGTGGAAATCCAGCTTTGGGAACAAGAAGTGTGCTAAACGCTAACACAGGTTAGTGACATCCTATGTTACCAAAAAAATCAAGACGAAGCAGAAAGTTACGGAGATGGATCCACAGATAGTTACCGCCTTGTTGATTCATTGTAAACGCGAGGTCATTTAAAAAATTATAGAAAACTGTAAATATACAAAGTCACTCGGTACAAATGATTTAGAAGCATTTGCGCACAAAAATTTAAACCACATGATGAATTAATGCAATTTAAAAGGCGATTATAAACTATCTCAGTCCATTCATGTATTTTTGCACAATTTAATACCTCAACCAAGATTAAATAATAACATTTTTATAACTCTACTCTAGAAAGCTACATTTTACACACAAAAAGACACTTCATTAGAAGTCGGGATACTTCAGTAACGACAATATATAAATTAATATATAAATTACAAATAATATAAGCGCAAAAAAAGTTAGTAATGGTTAACAGTGGGAATTGAAGAATTTACATTTACAGTATCAGCGATTCATTTTATGCATCAGTATAATATTCAACTCTGTCATAAGAGCTTCTAAACAAGTTTTCTAAATATTGATTTCCGCGCGCGAGAAATGTTATCAGTTCTAAATTCAAAATGCGAGTTTGTAAATTTCTGTCAGTCCCAGTCCTTTTAATTGAATTCATTATTCTCGCTGCCTGTCACATCACGTGGTTCGACGTATCTTGTCTATACCCTTTGAGTGATCTAAATTAACTTTATTTTTCACACAAAATAATTATCGCACAACAGGTCAACGTTTCACGCAGATTTACCACAATGGCTGCAAAATCTGTCAGTATTCTGAATCCAGTTTGAACAGCGACCGCACAGTGTAGATTCATGCGCGTTTCTAGGATGGTGCGCACTCCCCCCTGGAAAGCGGTGCATGTAAGGGTGAAAGGGGACACTCATGTGATGACGTCGGGGGATCATGTACGGTGGGAAAATGGAGCGAGTAGCAAAGCCACGAGGAACAAAAGGGGGTATAGCGGACGGAGGTAGGTTCACAGGTAGCACGGGGGTTGAATAAGGGACGATCTTGGTTGATACTGGTGAAAACGCTGATCTTCGGCTATCATTCGGATTCTGATCGGGATCAATGATTACGGAAGGAGCCGTCGATTCTTCGGGACTTATCGGAGGAGTGGGAAATCTTAGCATTCCGTTTTCGAGCATCAAGGATTCGGTTGCGCGAACGAGATCGTTATCGTAAGCTTTGAGGATCATTTCTAAGATAGAAGGATTGTGCTGAGGGAATATTCTCAGAAGTACTTCGACTGAAGAACCAGAGATGACTTCATGTTTGGAAGAAAACTGACCAGTGTCGTTCTCTGACTGTTCTTTCTCACTGCATATTCTCTTGCGAAAACCTTGACCCTCGTCTTCTTGATCTGACGTTTCAGAAGTTGTCAAGAACCTTTTGAGAGAATGTTTCTGTTCCAACTCTACGTCATCTGTCGTACGACGTTCGGTAAGCCCTCGGTCGGCCGACTGTGGCTCTTCTTTTACCATTGCTTCTCTTGTGCTACACATGCTTTGGACTTCGGTCACGTCTAGAAAAAAAGTGAATTAGTTTTACAATTATACTCATCAAAACCAAAGCTGTTACAAACTGGAAAACTGTCATGCAGTAATTTCGACAGAATAAAGTTCGTGTATTCCGGTCTTTTTCAGTAATATTCCATTCAGTTCTTTCAAGAAGTTACCAGCTTTTTGTGTTTATTGCATGTAGTTTTAAAATAAGTTTATGTCTGTCATCCCCCAAGCATTTTTTTGAGAGTAAACACTCAAAGTTCTAAGCCAAAAAGTACCGCTTAGTCACACACAAATCAATCATTTTAAGCGTCCACTTCCGAGGCTCACGCAACACGAACATTGTCAATAACTTGCCGCAAATTTAAATTTGAATGGAAACTCTCGTGGGAGACAAGAGGTAAAAAAACGAAATTCTTGTCCCGTGAGTTTACTGTCAACCACACAAGATTACGTTTGGAGTGTGTGGGAATATATTCACTGTGTCTGATTTAACAGAAATTGCGGCACAAAATGGCGAAAAGAATTAAATGGCCGTTTTTGAGAATACACAAAAAGACGGAAGCATAAAAATGAGGTTAACCATGTTTCGAATATCGTAAAGACAACATCAAGTTCATCTTAACTATACTCACAGTTTCTGTTTTAAGTTTTATGAGAATAGTTTATGATTGCTAAAGTTCGAAACTGCTAACGAAAAGGGATTTATGACATTTATCTTAAAGTTTTGGACGTCCACTGCCCCGAAGTTAAGCATTCACAATACAGTACAAACTTGGGAATCAAAAGGAGAGACTAAAATTCCTTTACTTGTTGTAAAGATTTTCTTCAATCTTTTATAACTTCGGAAAAAATTCCTGAGTTCCCAAGCTGGACTAGAACCTACATTACAACCTTCTGCATGTGACCAGTGAGACACAGTCTGCTGACCGCATAACTGATACTGATTCAGACCATTTTAATTTCGAAGTATACAAGTATATGTGATACAGTGTAAATGTCATGTTGTTCTTATGTGAGAAGACGTTTCTAGATAGGATATGAACATTATTGTCAAAACGTGTTCTTCAACCTAACGTATTCAGCAAACATAATTTCAAAGTCCTCTATATAGTTCAGAAATCAACAGCACAAGCTTTACCTTGTTCACTGCCGTATAGTGACAGATCATCACGTTCGTCATCTTCAGGATATTTCGCACAAATTGTTTCATCTCCTCGTTGGTAACGTGCTCGTAGACTCTCTTCTTGAGTTTGTTGTCGTCTCAGTGCTACTTGTGCTGCCATGACTCTCTGTCGTTCAGCGATCAATGTACACTGTGCACAAGTACAATCACGCCATTGGCAGTAGCGTTTATGGCCTTTCAACCACGACACAACACCATGGTTTCGACATCGAGCACATTTTGGTGCTCTGGGTGGTTTTCGTTCGGATAACTGACACGATGTGATCATGTACTGTTGTTCAGACAAGCGCTTGGTGTCAGCCTCCATCGCGTAAAGCGGTCTAGCTCGATATAGTGGATACAGAAACAAGCGGGGCGTTTATAACTATCAACTTGTCAACTGCTTTATGCCAATGTGTAAAATGCTAAGTAACCGCTTGACGTTTCCTATTGTAGTCTTACACGATGCATTGTGTGCTCTTGTTTGATTAATCGGCTGCAATTTGTGAGCGTTTTTTGATTGGACGCCATCGAGGCTTGCATACAACATACCACTGTCAACATTTGGGACAAGAAGTTAGGCAAACAAATAAAATACATCCAAATTATAAGATAACAGATTAACATCAGAGCCAAGAAATGAAACACAGTGAAAACATGAGAGAATGAACAGCCGCGTGTGTGTGAATCGTAAGTCGTGACAGAAGATAAGAGAACATGATTAGTTTTGATAAGGACAGTCACCTTGCTGGCGAGACAACATGCTAGGCCCTTATTTTGATTTTCTAATCGTATTTATGACGTGTTTCCTCGGCTGAATTAGTTACAGAGTTACACCTCTTTGTCTAAACGCCGTCTTGACATTCTTACCACTCTCGTTGGGATTTAATTAAGGTGTAAAAATATTCATAAATCTTCAAATAAATAGCAGTTTAGAATGCAGCAAAATCCACTTCCGAGTTTGATTGTTATTTAATAGTTTGTTTTATTATAGTGGGATTTACTAAGCCTGTCGGGTCGTTTTAGCTCCTCTGTTAACTCAACCATGTGTCAACAAAAGGATTAAAGCTCACGCCAGAACATCTTAAAAGGTTGAATTTCAAGTTGAAATGTTGCCACCAAAGAAAATAGAAAACAAACATAGTTTACGCAAGGTTTAATGTTTCCGGGGACCGTTGCATGGCTATACAAGCTTTACTGCATGTATACTGTAGCGCGCATCAGACGACGAACACGTTTTAGTTATAGGCTTATATAGTCGTAGGGGTGCAATCGTGAGAGTGCTGTGCTACCTTACACAGAAACCAAATCTTTCACATGATTGTTTTAATGTAACTTTTAGTTAGATTAAACAAACTTTCTTAAATGCAAGGTACATATTTTAATGCAACAATCTCAGCAGTGCGGTAAATTATTGTGTTTTTTTTTATTATTTTTCTTTGGTCTTAAGACTTTTGAAACTCGTTACTGATGAAGAAGATAAACAGCAGCCGTGGATTATTCAAGCTTCTCCCACGGCCTTTAAGAAGTTCTTGATAAACATCTAGCTCTTATTTAGAGAAATCTTTTTCAATTGAGAGTTTGTATATTTAAAGAAATTATATTGAAGGCCTCCATACAGCGGAAATACTAAAGAAATGAGTCAGCGTCGACAGCTTACTGAGAGGGATTAAAAACGGAGATTGCATGATAGCAAGGAATGAAAACACTTCACAATTAAAACGTTTTGCCCACGTCAGTACAGCACACGGAAAATGTAACTTCTGGAAATCTTATTTTCTTAAAAACAAAATTATTTAGAAGAAAAACTTCATTATTATACATAGCGTTAGCTCACGAAATATTTAGGCCAATATTAGAACATTTAGCAATCAGAAGGTGAAAGGAAGTGTAGATCCAATGTGCCGGTAGCCATATATATAGTTTTAAATTTTTAAATAATGTTCAATCTAAAAGTAAATAAGCTCAAGATATACAACTATATAAAGATTGTAATCGTGAGAGCCATTTCTTTCATTCCATCTTTCACTTCATCCTTTCAAAATGGGAACTTCTCAAAGAGACATCAGACAGTGACACGATTCAACGCCTGAAGCAAAAAAACGAACTAGTAATTTGCATATAATAGTATCTTCTGGTAATTATGATTTAAACCTATTTTGACAAGGTGGTATATTGCGGTTTCCTGATTTTGAATACACAGTGGAAGTTTGACTGACATATAACAATAAAGCGATCAGAACACGTTCCTAATCCTCTTGTTCATTCAATTCTATATTTTCTGGGATTTGGAGAAAATGTATAACTTTTTTGTGATTACACAGCGGCCAAGAATTGTAGTAGAAACAACAATCGAAATATAGTAAGGTTAGATATACAGAGAACGTAGGAGTCTAACGTTTCGAGCGAAGGCGCCTTCGTTAGAGTTTCTCTCTGACGAAGGGCGGAGGGCCTTCGCTCGAAACGTTAGACTCCCACGTTCTCTGTTTCGGCAGTATATCTAACCTTACTATATTCCAAGAATTGTAGTAGTTCAGTCACATGATTATGATTACAAAACTATAGTCACTAACATAGATAGATCGAAATTTTAGATTTTGGCTCAGCTTATACAGCTAAATCAATTAAGGTTGTCCTGGCCGAAGCCAAAAGGCTAAAGCCAAGAGGTCAAAGCCAAGCGCGAAAAGTACGATGTGAATTACTATTTAAATAGCGAAGCACACATTTACTACATTTATAGGCCAAAATCATACAAATAAACCAAACTTGCCTCTCTGGGGATTATTAACGAGCATTTTCGCGCTTGGCTTTGACCTTTTGGCTTTGGCCAGGACAACCTTAATTGATTTAGCTGTATAAAAGTCATGCAACGTATTTGATATGTCGAGTGTTCAAAATGCTAACTTTCACATGTTTCCCTGAGCAGTAGAATGTTTCATTAAAATCCTTGAATGCCTGCTCACGTAGTCCTCGAGTTTTATCACAAGTTAATAGTATAATTATATATATATATATATATATATATATATATATATATATATATATATATATATATATATATATATATATATATATATATATATATGTATTCCTCTTCTAAATAATGATTTATAAGTATTTCTGCGTTTTCTTGACAAGAGGCAGACGCTTGTTAAAAACCTTCGCTTGTAATCTTATTTAAACGATAAATAAAATAGGATTTTTGAAACTATACGGTGCCAAACTTGTTTAGAATATATACTAAGTTTCACAAGTGATATACTTATAACCAAACTGAAGCATTCCATAAATACAGGAAAAGTTCCAACTATACATTCTAGCGCTACAGGAAGTCTTAAAAACTTTAGGCCCACGCTTTCAAAATTTCAACGATCAGACCCAGACTATGTGATGTCCCGGCGGTCTGTTCGGTGATAGTGCCATTTTAGTAAATATGGTGGTGGTGGTGGTGGTGCTCTGCCCTATATATAGCAGGTTCAGTCCCTAAAGTTTCTTTGTCACAGCCAGCTTCTTTATTTTTACATATGGTCCGACTACCTTCAGCCTATCCAACATTCCGACTCTTTGGCCTGCCGCGAGGCCTCTTGCCCTCCATTCTACCTTCAATCACGTTAACAAGTAGGTCTCCATGACGCAATGTGGGTCCTAGCCAGATTTTCTGTCTTCTACTCGGATGATATTTATGAGCGAGCGGTCCTCATCTACGCGTGACAACACCTCTTCATTACTAATCTTGTCTGACCAAGAGATGTCAGTCATCATCTGTCGCCATGGCCACATGATCTCGCAGCTTTCCAATCTTCGTATTTCGTCCTTACGATTCAGCCCCGTACAATAGTGTACTCCAGACCACCATCTTTATGATTTTCTTCTTCAAATTTAGGCTGAAGGTCTTAGATATCAACTCTTTTCTCTTAGTGAAGACCTCTCTTGCACGGGCTATCTTCGATTTGATGTCTTTAGTACAATGGTACAATAGTAAATATAGCTGGGGTTTTTTTTGCACCAAACAATCAAGAAATTATCTAGTCAAGTTCACAGTTTAAAATGCTCGTGGAAGTTCAGAAGCACTAAACAGAGATGAAGCATTCATTTTTTAACACTTCGTGATTGATGTGGAAGTTACTGTGTGCGTGAAATAGCATGTGATTATAACCACCTGCAAAAATAGGCATCTGCAGAAGAAAGAGACTCGAAATGGATTAAAGAAAGAGAAATGGATTACATAGTGTTTAATTAGATTATATGAACACGCTGCTCTCAGTTGACTTGAAGCTTAAAATGAGCTATAACATCCGACTATATAGATTCCAAAATATAGTACGTAACGGATTTTCGCGCTAGTTCTCAACTAAATTCCTCGAGTTGTTAGACGATAATTTGTAAAATTGCATTACAGCTAGCCATAAATTGAAATCTTGAGTAAACTGCCAAGTACTTAGCACGAAACGCCATAATTAAAGTCATAACCGCGAAGGAAAATATTTTATTAATAATCGTTAAGTGAACTAATGAAGAGCTTTGGCTCAAAATACTTTGTTCTCGAAATCTCTGCAGTTTATACTATACTGACCTTATCACAAACTAACAATTTTTTTGACACAACATTTAGAAACTTTAAAACATGAAAATCATGAGATAACTGGACGCTTTAGTTTGGCCTCAGGGATATTTCAAAGTAAAAATTCAATAACTCTTGAAAAAGGTGTGATAATGATCTTTATAATAGAGGAAAGGCGTGGTATGCAGCGCGTGCCTCATAAACCATCAAAGTTGATTTTATAAACATTTTGATGAGAGCGCTGCGTGGTGTGAAGTAATTAAATCTGTCGACACTCAGAGACATTCTTATATATAATCAACACAGTATGAGTTCAGTGGAAGGCTAGGTATTCACTAACCAAAGTCTAAACCCAACCAGGCACCAAACGATAGTCTATCATATATGAGAATGAAATTGATAAGGTCTGCATCAGGTTAACTGGAAAAAGTCTAAAACACATCTGCGTGTTAAACTTGATATGAGCGTTTCTCGTTTTAATTCATAAGTCACATGCTAATCATGCAGGTTGAAACAAAAAATTGAGTATACAGTACACGATAAACGGTTTTGCCCAGACGATTTGCAGGAGACATGCAGATGAAGTTATATATACTACGGTTAAACGTTCATGAATGATGATTTTACTTGCATTAAACAGCACAAAAAACAATAATAAAAAGTGAAATTGTGACCGAGTCAAAGGTTGACTTGACTTTAAATCTTGATTTGATTAGAGATTTGAAAAAAAAAAACCGTCTTTTTGTGAATCTGGCAGAGCGGGGAGGCATTCGCCAAAACAGATTTTTATTGAAAACTGAATTTCGATAAAGTTTAAAATGAATATTACAAATCCCTAAACTTATTTTATGGCGAGAAAAACCAATTTGTTTCAGCTTTTTTTTGTCATGTTCGCAAGATTATAATCTAGCCAACTTTTCTTTATTTTACAAAGATAATTTTTTTCTTATAACCCCAGAAGAATCTTTCAAAAGAACATCTGATCTTTTTCAGGCTATGAGAAATCCAAGTTATATTTAGGAAATGCAATGTATTTCGTCAGGCAACTAGTTAGTTATCAATTGCTGTACAACTATATATTATAAGCAGATATGCATATAAAGTGATTTCTATAATGAACAGACAGCGCAACAAATCAGAGATTAAGACAATCAAAAGATAACAACATATATATTAATAAATTTTCTGCCGAAATAAATTGTAATCTTCTCAGTTGAGTCTTAATTTTTTATCTCTTTCTAAAATAAAACATGTTTTATCCAAGTATATAGTGAATATACTCCTTCAGGCAATCTCAAAATCAAAACCGCAAATCCCTCGTTACGATTGCCGAAAATGAATCAAATGATCAGAAGGTTACATGTAACTGGACTGTGGGTCCAAGCCGAACAAAGATGGCGGAAATCTGGATAGTAAGTCACCGCAAATCTCTCCAATAGTCCAATATAATATATAGCTCTAACTTATTCTCCTCTCAAGAAAAGGTTGGTAAGATTGATTAAGATGAATGAAATACAATTTAAAATTAAACCATTATAAAGATGCATGTTCGAGTGAACGCCGTTCAATTATTTTAAGGGCATATACTCATCATAAATCGGCATCCTCTCTTCAAATCCTTATCTCAAATAATTTGCATCAAAGACGTTAAAATTGAAATTAAGGGCGACATTAATTATGTGCTATATAGTTATCTTTGCCAAAAATCGACTGCAAACAAGCTTAAATTTCTTTACATCATGAATACACGAATCAACAGACCGAATTCTTTCGTTTAAGTATTTGCACTTTTGAACGCTGCACTGGACGAAAATTGGTCAAATTAAGTTGTGCAGTCTCAAAATATTACTATGAAGGAATGGATATGGCGTAGTTTAATAAACCTTAATCATCCTCTATCTTAAAACATAAATTTCCCCAGTTTAATATTTAAACTGAGCAAAAAAATGTCACTCCCATGCAGTTTGGTTCCTTTATTCACAGCTACAACATGCAGACTATCCATATTTTCCAGTCGCTTAAGTTTCCGAGTTTATAATCATTTAACACTTTGAAGCCTGACGAGTCTTTAGTATTTTATTCTGACTAACGCCAGACGATTTTATTCAGCATAGGGAGAGGTCCAGGCCTCAAAGGGTTAAAACCTATCTCTTTAACACTTTGAAGGCTGAAGGCTGAAGACGAGTCTTTAGTATTTTATTCTGGCTAAGTGAGGCTAACGCCAGACGATTTTATTCAACACAGGGTGAGGTCCAGACCTCAAAGTGTTAAGAGCAAACCTATACATAATCCAGATTTGATTAAATAGTGTACTTAGATGTTCGTAATTTGACGATTTACTCAGATCAAAAGTTTCCACAAATCTCGGCAGTTCACCTTAAAATAATTCTCCCACATGCACTGTTTACGCGGCTATCTTTACACCATTCTTTGATTAAATAGTATTTAACATAATTATGCATGTATGTAGCCGACAATTAAAGGAATATACGAGATAAAATTAAAATATGTACAAGACGTGAGCGGCAATTATATATGATGAAACTAACGAACTAACATTATTAAGAAAAAACTTTCACACCACGTATTGCATGCTACTCTAGTAACTAATTATAGTCGCAATGGGGTCATATAAAAGGTTCAGTCACGATCTATTTCTGCGAGTACTAAAAACATCTTTGACCCAAGCAAAGACAAACATTAAATTTAATTAAAACATTAATAGACATGAGTACCAACAAAGATGGCGGCTGTATATTTATCCATAATGCTTTGCGACCTTAAATCGGCTTAAGCTATTAACTATGAGCTAATCAGCTAAGCATTGTTAAATGTGGATTAACGGTAGGCCATTGGTGAACTAATTTCTATAACATCGCTAAAAATCATCCAATAAAGCCAAATTTCAAAAGTCAATTTTCTAACTTAAGTCATACATTTATTACAAGTCAATTGTAATATTTCGCGTTATATATCGACAAGTTTGACGCTTGAAACCAATGTCAGCTTTTATCCAACTTTGTTCGTTTCACAGATGATAAGTTCAACGTTTAAAACTGACTTAGACCCGTGGCCTAGACACCACTTATGAACACATATGTACAGAACAATTGTTCGTGTGATCAAATGTTTGTTTACAAGCCGCAGTTCAATCAAAGAGAGTCTTGTATAACAGACAACAATCTATTATTACTGCACACAAACCTTTTAGTAGTCGGGTGCTTTAAAGACTTGAAAATAATGAGTGGAAATATCGTCGGGTGAATGTCATATTTCAATGACAACTGGCGCGTCGTCGTCTGGTTCTTCGTCAAAGTCCCAATGAAATCGTTTTGTTAAGTACTCCTTAAACTTTTGAGATTTTCGTTTGAGTTTCGAAGGCGCCATCGAGTCTTGGACAGTAACGAAAAATCTCTATAGTGTAAAAAAAACCAAGCTTAAACGGTAGTAAGCTGCAGAAATTCTAGAGAATTTTGAAAGCGAATTACTAACAGAAGTATAAAAAGTGGTCTTCCAATAGGCCGTGGGACACTAACGTATAATACATATATATATATATAATATACCAAGCGCTTTATCAGAATAAATTTACCCTCATCAAGGTAATGAATGATGAGTTTTCAATTTGTTACTGGTGTGTAAATTGTTGAGAATTTGAAAAACAAATTAAATTTATGCATAGAAAGAATGACGAGGTGGTAGTATCGTAAACTTCAGTCACTATAGCAACTTGTCCAAAACCTAAAGCCACATATAACCAAAAGCTGGACTCTTTAATACATACACAGGATGCACTGTACCCTACCGTTTAAGACTAAATTGTTTTCCCTCTGTAATATGCACTGCCTATACCCATCACTCTACTTTTGTACAGCTTCGTCCCAATTAAAATCGTTTATTCATTGTGCTAAAGTTGAAGTGTTTAACCCCTTCTCTATATAATGTATCTTTAGTATTTTACTCTGGCTAACGCCAGACCAATTAAAGGGACGAGCTCTCAGTTACGAAGTGCTTAAGCGTTTTTCAACCAAGCGACTGTAGCAGACAATGCAAAGACGAAGTCAAGCAGCGTGGCGAACATTAATGATATTGTCATCAAAAATGGTGTTGACTTAGGACCATGTTAAAACGCCGCTGTACTTGAAAACGTCAAACATTTTTTGTCTACAGTCTAGCACAGAAGCTGACCTCCTCAATGTGAAAAGATCGACATGAATATATTTCTTAAACTGCCGATAAATTATTACTTTTTTACTCTGATAAAAGGCTCCGCTCAAAACGTCAATATTTCGTTGCTAAAAATCTTGGCCCAATCACTTTGTCCCACTTTGGCTTTGTTATTTTAATTACAGTGTATAATAATTTTGTTTCTTCTCGCAAAACACTTCATATAGACATTCATATATACTTGGGTAACTTTAGTCTGACTGACTCCATCTAAACACCCGTCCCTCCCCTCCCTCCCCAGTAAGGCTACAGTCCAACTTACGTGCAAGTTATCCACCAAGAAATTGTTTTTTGATACAATGTCCACAAAAAAATCTTCTGGAGTTTCCAGCAATTGAAAGTGAATAACACCTTGAAGAAAATTAACCACGAAAGAAAATCAGGTCGTGCAGAGAGCTCAAAAGACTGAAAAATTATCTGTCAATTATCGGTAACGTTTGGTATATTTATCACAATAGGGGAGGGACATCGAGCTCTTTACGTACGATCAAGGACCCTCACAACCTCGTATCCAGGATCTTACCCCTTCACCTTCCCTGTCTCCTCTGCAGGCCCTCATTGCATCATGGACAGGTCACAGAAAGTCCCCCTCCCCTTCTCCCCCTCCCTCCAAAGGTGGTCGCCCGTCCAAGTTTGGAACTAATGTAGTTAGTGTCCCTGATTAGTCCATAGATGTCCCTGATCTGACGTTTCATGAAATCTCACCATTTTTACATCAATCTGACACTATATAGAAACCATTATATTTTTACGTTTTAAGTCGTTTTGCCAATAACCTGTATCAACTGATCGTGGGATGATCGTGGGAAGATTTTGTTCATGTTGGCATTTATACAATTTAAATATAAACTTCCTTCATAGCTTGGAGTAAACATGTCTTATTTAATTATGACAGAATGAAGTCTGAAGAGGATAATTAACGAAATGTCAATACAACTAAACATTTGTTTTTCCCATAGTCAGCTTTCGTCTCATCGAGGGATTATTTTATAAGATGGATTTTTAAACAAAACCCTCAGGGTATATAGTAAGACTGCCAAGAAAAGGACACGGTACAAAAGTCGGATCGGATCGCTAGCAAATAGAACGTTTTTCTTCAACTCTAAACCAAAAAGTGAGATTATTTTTATAACTCAGTAACGAGTTTACCGCCTAGCTAGCATATATACGCTAACACACTGTAATCCGACCAGGACGTTTGCTAGTGATCCTACCAGATCTCAGCCGACTTTTATACAGCTGAAACAATGAAGGTATTTTGTTGGTTAAAGCATATTTAAAATGGGAAAAAAAAGTTTCAACAAACTGAATCATTTGACTAAAGAACTCTTGAAATTATAAATAGTTATTAGTAGAGATATTTGGTATATTAACTGATGATTGAAAAACTATGCATTCTTATTTTTAGTTTATTCAACGAGCTAGCTTATAATTTGTACATTGCTACAATTAATAAAACTAAACGTCACATTTTAGTCTGATGAAGGGCTTGAGCTCAAAACGTCAGTATTTCGTCAGTAATAATCTTGACTGACTTTACCATCTCTTCACTTTACAATGCCACGTTAACTTTCAGATCTAATTTGCACATTACATACGTCATTCATTATCATTTGCATAAATCTCCGCGAAAAAAAGATACTGTCGTTTCAAACTTTTGAATAATAATATTTTCACGTTCTCTGTGAGTTATTTTATAAAAAAAAACCCAAAAAACACATCCCTTTCCCCATACGTTACAAAATCAATGGAGATTGCGCAGTTGTTTTACTTTCCCTCCACTAACCTATAAATGCTTCAAACAGCTCAGGATGTTTGTCAACTGCTTCAATACAACTACACAATATGTGAATCAAGTTCTTCCATTGCTCAAACGCATCATAAACTAAAAATTAAACAAAATCAAACCGCATAGCACGATATATTAATTTCAATTCACGCAAATTGCAACACAATGCACTCAATTAGAACAATGTAATTGTTGTAATTCAGATAAATATTCTCAATGTTTGAACTGTGGAACTCCAATTGCAGTATAGATCCACAATTCAAAGTTATATTCCAGAAGATGTTTTTTCGGACACTTGTTATTCACCTTGAATTGAAACAACTTGAATTTCCCCCAAGACACATTTTTATGTTTAAAAACAATTGATGTTTGTAAAGTGATTTCAACTAATTACCTTGACCAACCAAGAATGCTACAAATGCCAATTGCAACTCTCCAAGAATCTCTTTAACTTCTGCAATTCATGAACATTAAAGCAATCTTTTTATTAAGCAAACTCTTTCTTATTTTGTTATCTTTTTATTCAATATTCCATTCAGGTAAAAAAGTAAAAATAGGAATATGGGAGAAAAATAAAAAAGGTTGGAGGAAGGGAGGAAGGAAGGGAGGGAGGAAGGGAGGGAGGAAGGAAGGGGGAAGGGAGGGAGGAAGGGAGGAAGGAAGGGAGGAAGGAAGGAAGGAAGGAAGGAAGGAAGTAAGGGAGGAAGTAAGGGAGGAAGAAAGGAAGGAAGGAAGGAAGGAAGGAAGGAAGGAAGGAAGGAAGGAAGGAAGGAAGGAAGGAAGGAAGGAAGGAAGGAAGGAAGGAAGGAAGGAAGGAAGGAAGGGAGGGAGGAAGGGAGGAAGGGAGAAGGGAGGAAGGAAGGAAGGGAGGAAGGGAGGAAGGGAGGAAGGGAGGAAGGGAGGAAGGGAGGAAGGGAGGAAGGGAGGAAGGAAGGAAGGGAGAAAGGGAGGAACTAAGAAAGGAAAAAATAAAGGGAAGGAAGGAAGAAAAGGGGGAAGGGGAGAAAGAGGAACATCAGGAAAGGAAGAAAAAAAGAGTGAAAAAATAACCAGAACAGAAAGAAGAAATATATTTAAAAATATGAAAAACAGCCAACAAGATAAGAAATTAAAGATGAACTAAAGGGCACTAGAGCTAATGAACCAAGGTTTTTTCCTGGACCCCATGGTGTTTTGCTCACACTTCATGCTCGAGAATCATTTTGAGAGAATTGCCTCCACCCCCCACCCCCAACAATGTGCACAAATAGTGAAGCTCATAAACAATCTTGGGTGTCTAAGTGTAGTTAAGAAAAGAAGTAAAACGTCACCATTCTTAAAACTGAAGACAAACCTGAAAAATGATCAATAATATCTTGAAGCATTTGACTTTTGTCCATACAAAGTTTAGTTATTTCACTTGGTGAAGCACCATGAGGAAAAGTGTCTTAAAGGTAAAGGGCTAAACCTCATTGCAGTATCAAATGACACTCTTTCTGCTTTCTCAGGTTCAGAATCACTTGAAGACTTTTCCTGATTTGTCACAAAACTTTCCTGTGTGACTTCAGTGACTGAAGAGATTCTTTTACATCTTGGTTCAACACGCTGCATGATAGGTTCACTGACATGGTTAGTCAACGATACCCACTTCTTCAGGCTCTCGTATGGATATGGTCCTAAATATTGATCAAGGTCTTTCAGTCCTAAAATATGAATGACAAATTATGTATTATGTATGAGCCAAATTCATATTTAATAATTCATGAAGAAAACACAAAGGAAATCAGTACCGTGTCGGTGGTTTGGATATCGGAGGAAGAAATTACATAAATTAAGCAAACTTTCATCTTGATTTTCTCTTAAAATACTGATTTGTTTGAGATGCTATATCATACACTCGGAGGAGTGTTGTTTCATCAGGATATCCAAACACCTCGAAGTTTGTTCAAAAACCTCGGCTTCGCCTCGGTTTTCAACAAACGTCTCAGCATTTGGATATCCTGATGAAACACTCCTCCTCGTGTGTGATATATTACATCTCACACCACTGGGTATTTGGCTTGAAACAAGTCCCATAAACAAGAATTTGACGAAACCAAGCCCACCAAGTTACAGTACCACTCAGAAATAACCTAACAAAAACCGAGGTCAAACCTAGGTTTAATTAACCTCAGCTTAATCGTAATATAACTCTGTTCAGTGTTAGTTAAACTGTCTCTAAATCACTATGAATCAAAATATGGACTGTTTTCTGCATTACTAGATACTTTTATTGTGCTTTACTAAAGTTTATTACCATTTCTATCATTGTTTAACAACCTCAACCACACTGTTAGGTTATTTCTGAGCAGTACAGTCTGTAGTTTTAAACAAAGTTCTCCAAATTTCATGCCATAAACAGACTTACTGCTGGATGCACTTGTACTGACATGCTTTTTGAAAAAAATACTGTATAATATTGTTCACTAAAAAGTATACCATCGTTTACATGTACGAGCCTCCTCTGCAAGCATCTTGGGTTTGTTAAATAGGCAGGAGTTGTGCCAGACTTCATTTTATGCTACGCGCGTGGAAGATCTTCCACGTGCATTTTTTCACAACACGCCCTATTTTTTTGAATGGGGCGTGCAAAAATTTATTACTGTGTGCGCCGCACTCGTATATATTGTATTGTAAGCACATTTCTCACCTTCATGATTTATGCCACATTTGTCTTTGAAAGCATAAATAGAGCTTCAACTTTCATTAAATATCTTAGTTCCTTTCGTTTTCTGTCATGTGTACAGCCACTGACCGCAAGTAGCCTGTTACTTCCAGTTTGATTTTTTTTATGTTTTTGGCACACAATTTTTTACCAGTTTTTATCTTCCATGTGCACTTTGCAAAGAATGAAGTCTGGGAATTGTTGCTGCCCCCCCCTCCTAGGAAGCTGTAATTTTATGTTATTAATATTATATTAATTTATATAAATTATATTTTATATTAATTTAACAATATTAAAATCAATCAAATTTTATAATTTCAAGTAAAAATTCAGTAAATACAGTGCAGTAAGCTAAATTTTAAATGTATAGACAGATAAATAATTTTAAAATATACCAACTTGCACTACTTTCTGCAGTGTTTAGAATTTTTAATTTTTATCTTACCAGCTCTAAATCTCTCTAATTCTTCATCTGACATGTCTTCATCAACCATATCTTCTGTTTCTGTGTCCCATTTTTTCACGACAATTTCTCTTTGTTTAAAACAATGAAAAAATCCAGTGCGAGGAGCTGACTGTCGACTGCTACCAACTGCTGCGTAGAAAACAAAATGAAATCCAGGAGGAATCATTTTAACGCCTTTGAATTTCTCTCCAACATTCCATGAATTATAATCAATGCCAAACTCCGTTCCCTGAGGAACATCGAGGAAGATAAGAAAAGCTCCTTCAAAAAACAGTTTTTGTGCAACCTCGTTGTCCATTTCAGCCATGTTATGTTTCAAAAGTGTTAGACCACGTAGAGCTAACGAGTAGAGGAAAAATTATTGGATTTTATGACCGTTCTATCTTGTGGTCTGTTGAAAAGAAAAGTTCATATTTTCCACCATGTTGTTTTACCCGGTCAAGAAGTATGGGAACTACTAGTGGTACTAGTGGTATGGAATGAAAATTAGAATGGGATGAGAGTGAATGAGAGAAAATTAGAAGAAATGCCAACCAAGAGAAGGTTTCTATTAGCTGATTGCTTCAATATACAACAATAAAATGTTTTCAGTAAGTGAGAAAGTACAATTTTACATTACCCTTTCAAACGCGGCCGGGGCAATTTGGCTCTGGGGACGAGATGCGCTCCCCCACTTCACGCATTAGCGCGTGGGTCTGGGTACGAGAATGGTTAGGATTCAGCAATGCAGAACCAGGGGGGTGGAAGCTCCATGCAGTATACTCAAGCTAGACAGTCTTATCTGATTACTATAGCTAATGCCATAAAATTTGGTCTGACAAGCTAAGCCTTATAGCCAGAACTAGATATTTATTCAATGCAGTAATAGGCTTATTACATATCAACTTACAAAAATTAATCAATTGCCCCCATGACAAGTAAAAAACACACATAGCCTCAACTTCATTTTTCTGTTTTCCACACAATTCAAAATTTAATAGGATGAAATTGGGGTCATTCATGTACAGTATAACAATTGTGTTTTTTATTCAATATCTCGTAATACTTTAAATGATTATTTGTATAACAAAGTGTCATTGCAAAGTATTTTACAAAAAATAGTCCTTCTAGTCAATTGACTGGTAGTGGTGTATACATAATTATTTTACAGATTACAACTTACATACTGGTATCAAAAAAAACATAATATACCGTAGTTAACTACATTTCAAATCAAGAGTTCCATTAATCTATTGTCTTGCAAAAAATCTGACTCATATAAGGCTATTGGCCTGTTGGTCCAAAACATTAACAAATTTATCGTATGCAACAAATAATTGAATTACTTCATTGTGAACTTGACAAACAAGTTTTTAATTTACATTGGTTGAGTAATAAATCTATTGATATATAATATTATATATGGCACACAATATATGAACTTTATTCAACATAACAGCTTAGTAATAACATTACCAAGAGTATGTTCAGGACTTGGTAACAAGCTTTCCATCTTAATTAGCAATCGTTCAACAGTGATGGTCTCACCACCACTGCCAACAGCAACGTGTTCAATTCTAGGATTGCATAGTTTCACATCCTGAAGTTTCTTACATTTCTGCTTCAGTTCTGTGAGTAATACAGAATCTTGTGGTCCATTCACTGTAAAATTAATCAATGAGACCGCTTCGATGTCGATGCAGTGTTGAACAATGCATTTCACTAAGTTTGTTTCTGATAAAGGCTCTTTCTTCAATGGACCAAACTCAAGAATCTTTAACTTGGAAAGACAAGGCAGCATTTTAGCCATGGTAGCTGGTCCAACCCGGGGGGAGTGACTTACTCCTAGATACTGCAGCCTCGGGGCAAGGCGAAGAATGCATTCTAAACAATCAGCGGAGAGTAGGAAATTCCATCTGAGATCAAGAGTTTCCAGCGATGAGAAGCTAACTTGAGGACGAATTTCTTGATAAACAAGCAGGTTTAAAATGTGTCGAAATCCGCACTGATTCATTTTGAAATAAGATAATTGCGACAGCTTGGCTAATACAGTGGTCAATCCCGTTGTGGTGATATAATAACAGCCAGTAATATCTAGTTCTTTGATATTCGTTTCTTCCCAATTCACTGCAAGTAAAGAGCTATCAACCAGCTTGGTAAAGCGCATTAGGAGAGTAGACAATAGTTTACTATTCTTCAACACTTGCCCAAGAGATTTGCCCGTGAAATTCTTGCATTCGTTTAAACAGATGGACTCCAGTCGAGGACAAGTTCTTGATATCTTCTGTAGAGCAGCGTCAGTGATTGTATCACATTCAGTACAATCTAGTACTCGAAGATCGTGCATTTTACTGAAAATATCAGGAACAAGATATTTCGAAGATTCAGCTCCTAATCCGATATACTTCATTTGCGTAAAATGTCTTGGCAGACGTTTCATGAAGCTAAAATTCCCCCAGCAATATCGAAGATCCATAAGCTCTAATGATGTTGGGAACTGTTTAGAATCACCGAATATAGGATCTCCGACTATCTCGACCGAGTGAATGACCAGTCGCTTTAAATTTGGACATTTTTTTGCCAGTTCTTTCGCGATTTTCGCCGTGAACGAGCACGCTCCGAGATTCAGTGAGTCAAGGGCAAATACCAAACGTGTTTTGATAAGCATTAAGACTGTGTCTTGATCTATATCGTGTGCGGACGGCCAAAACGCATTTAGATCAAGAATATGCCAAAAAGATCTATCATAGGCGATTCTTCTCCATCTCCACGATACTTGAGCCATAACACCGAGCTCTCGTTTGTCGAAATACGAGAAAATATTGAGCAGAACCGAGTCGGGAAGTCGGCACTCCATCACGCTTTTTCAAGCACAAGCTAAGCAGCTTGGCTACGTCTTTTGGTTGGGTTTCCAAGGACGACACACAAACACAAACCTTTCCTTTAACGAAGCCTTTATCCCGGCACAGTTGTGCCCAAACCAATGACACAACACATTCTCGTAGTTCCTTCGTTAGTGACGGCGTGCCACACGAAGGGAGAAGCGTTTATTTCAAAGCGGAGCTCGCTTACAACAACGTCTATTGAAACAACGTCTATTGTACAGTGCGGGTTTTAAGTTTATCCTGCAATCCTGATCATTCGCCCTTGACCCCGCTATTGTTTTTCCATCTTGCTGATTGGCTTAAACACCGCCCCCACAGCTCTGGGGGAAAACTTTTTAAATAAACAATTATTGTCTCGCGAGTTCGCGTCGCTTGGTGTGGCGCCGCAAACAAATTAATCTCATCACAATGCTCGAATATTTCGCTCTAGTTTGCCTAAAACTAAATTTTTCTTCTAAAAACACACGTTTTATTGTAGTTTGGGGATTTCTAGCACGGTTTAAGCGAGTTTTAGCTTCGCAAAAAGATTGTTAGGTGATTTCGTGCGAGTTGGCAAGCGACGCTTTTTCGCCCACGTCCACCGGAAGTGATGTCATCAGAGGTTGACCAAACTGGCTATAGCGGCATATGTAGACGCCGAAGTCCCACCCTTCCGGTGTTACTTGAGAGGGTATCTGCTAAAAGGGATGACAGACGACGGATAAACCTAATATTAGAATACCGCTCAAAAAATTAATAGGCGAGTTTCAGGGTGTTGCGCGCGCATCGTTTGGCAAAGAAATTGGCGGGCTCTTGCAATTGGCGGACTCTCCACAAAGTAAAGCAATGGCAAACAGACTCGCTAGTGAGCCAACAACAGCAGAATAACAGTGTTAAACATCCAGAAACTGTATCTATGCTTTGTTTATTTTAAACAGTATGTTTACTTTGAGTGGAGCTTGCTTGGAGCTTGCCAGTTTTTTTGAAAAATGATGCGCGCGCAACACCCTGAAACTCGCCTATTAAGAATCCATGGTGTATACGGACAGTATAGACACAGAATAGAAATACAACCAGAAGTCCAACTCGCGTCGGAACCTTTGCAGTTTATGTCCTCGCGCATATCGCCTCGCGCATCTTGATTCCTCGCCATCCTACGCCATCCTACGCAATCCTGGCAAATTCCCCCGGCAGTTTGGACCTTCAAAAGGTTAAAACTGCCGGGGGAACTTGCCAGGATTGCGTAGGATGGCGTAGGACATTGGGATCGCGTAGGATGGCGTCGGATGGCGTAAAATATCGCGCCTGCGCATTGAAGAAATGGGGACAAGTTGTCACTCGAGTTGGACTTCTGGTTGTATTTCTATTCTGTGGTATAGACCTCTTACAACTTCAAACTTCCGATGTTCAACAGAGAAAACAATCAATGAAAATTTCATTTTTATAAGCATTTGTCCTCCAACAAGAGAATAAGTGCAAGTGTACATGTCTATATCTACAACTGCTAAAAATTTTACATAATCACAACACAAAGACTGACGTATCATCTACATGGAAAAATCATCGCTTTTTGCCTAAAAAACTAAACCACTAAACTTGCTAAATGCTTTATTTATTTATTTATTTATTTATTTATTTAGGGGCTCGGCTTAAAGCGTCAGTATTTCGTTACTAAAAATCTCAGCAGTTAACCACTTTACTCTAACTTCATTTCTACTAGCCTGGTACCCACTAAAGATTTCTACTTTCCTATTGGTTGACAATTTCGCGCATTCAAGGCATGCGCAGACGTACAAGTGGATTTAGCCCTGAATGACGCCAGATTGTAATTAGTTGGCCCATATTTATTTTGAAATTGGGCCAGGGTACCAGGCTACATTTAGTTTCTCTCTGACGAAGGGCCTTCGCTCGAAACGTTAGATTCCTACGTTCTCTGTTTCGGCAGTATATCTAACCTTACTATATTTCGATTTACATTTATACTAGATAACCCTATCAGTCATACCATAAAAAGATACAGAAAGACTAGACTACCTTGTCTGCTAGAAAAAAAATGCCTTGAATTGGTAGAAGATGTGTTCCAATCTAATATGGACTGCCGACTCTGGTGATTTTGTTAAAATTTGTTATACATGACCACCATTTACATCTCAAACAAACTCAAATATCTCAAAAAGAAAAGCGAGCAACAGAGAGCTGTAAACGTCTTTCTTTTTTACTTATTATTTTTTCTTTATTGAAAAGGGTTTCAATAAAGCAAGTATAGTACACCGACATCAAACGTGTTTTTGAAATGTTTCATAATCAAGCAGACTCATAACTTCAGAACATTCGTGCTCCACTAAACGTATTTGAAAGTCTGTGAGCCCAGTTTTCCACTCCGTAAGACTTCTTGTTAAATTTCTCAAAGTAGTATGTTTATTTAGTGTTCCATCGCTATTCTGAACGACTGGCCACGTAAACCCATCCCTCAGGGTGTTGGTTAACCACGAGTGAACGCGAGGACTCACGGGTATTCCTAAGAAACCGTAGAGTTTATCAACAGTTTGAAGTGGATTGGAGATAAGATCTTCGTATTTCACCAGAATGAACCGTTCTTTTTTGGTCAATAGAGAATCTTGCGCGTATTTTAAATTACGTAACTGTTGTGTACAAATCTTTCTTGCTTCCTCCGTTAACACTGATTCACTCCCATTATCTCTCTGTCGTTCCTCTTGTAATAAAGTGTAGATAATTGCGCGTGGATCACGCACTAACTCCACGATACGAAATGGATACTCAGGCCTACCATCTTGGTCTGCGTCTGTAAGTTGAGACAATCTTTGAAGATCTGTAAGTTGAGTTGTTTTTACTACAGTATAAGCATGTAGTTTACAAATAGCAGACAGTGTTGGAGGACGTAAATAACTGCATAGTTTAATATTGTAATAACGACCAGTAACGACTTCTGGGCAAAACGGTGGCGAAGATAAAGTACGACTTGATAGCCGATGTATTAAAGCTATATGCTGGCGTGATAGAAACTCTGTAAAATGATTAAATTTTGCAAAATCACAGTTAAAAATTCCATGTAAAAAACTACTGACCATAAAATCGTAGATATCCGCTGGACGATTCTCTCTAAAGTATCGCAAGGAATGAAATGGTTCAAATAAATAAAATATGTCAGAATTTCGGTTGAATAGTTCACCAAGAAATATATCCCCTGAGTGAGGAATGGCTGTAAGCAAAACATTTTGATGTAACCGGTTTCCAAACGTTGCTAAAGAGGAATCCTTTTCCATAAATTTTCCCAGTTTTTCGTATATCCCCACTGTGCCTTTGAGTAATTGAAGTTCTTTGGCTAACTCAGAGATATTGTGTTTCAAACGTTTGATGGTCATCTTATCTTGTAAACTACCAGACGAACCAGATGGACGTGTGATTGGTTCCATCATTTCAATACGGTACTCCGCACTACGTTGTTCCTTCTCTGACTCTGATTTCATATCGTAAAAGCAGACTGGTAGGAACAGGGTCAAACACAATGAGCACATGAATACAACTAAGGCAAATATCATTGCAAAAAGCCACAGATAAGCTGGTCTTAATTTGCAAGAGTTTTTGAAAACGAACAAGCAGTTCCAGTACATTTCAAAAACTAACAGGATAGACGCAAAATTCTTGATGATGGTTTGAAAAGAAAACGACCCAAAGACACGTTGAGATTGTTGATAGTAGACAGCTAAGCACTTTATATTGATAAATATTACAACAAGATGTTCACTGGCATTAAAACTGAATCTGTATAGTCTTTGTCCAACTAATACACACAGTTTATATGGCAAAAAAGTCGTCGATATATTGTAGAAAATAGACCGTGAAGTATAAGCCGACTGACATGTTTTATATAAATTCAACACATAGCAACATCGTCTATACCAGTTGTTGTTTATGAAGACCTTACATGAAAAGCTTTTGTTTTGAGTTTGCTGTTGTGATTTACCCGTTAATGGTGCCTGTTGCTTTGTCTATGGGAATCAATCTGTCATTAAATGAACATCGGAAATGAATATAACACAGGAAAGGATCTAATTCAGCTCTGCCCATGGCCATCAGCTTATATACAATTTTAACTCTTTCCTGTTCGAATTGGTCTTTAGTATTTTATTCTGGCTAACGCCAGACGATTTTATTCACCTCTGGGGAAGCCCTCGGACAGGAATGAGTTATAAACTATCTCTCTAAATCTATTTTTTTACATTTAATTAAAAACGTATCGGAAGTTTCGCGCTCAGTTTTGCCGGTATTGTTTCCGGAGACCACCAGGTAGACGTAAAAAATTAGACAGCGTATTAAAAGCTTTTGCATTGAAAGATTAACACTGACTTTCGCAGACAGTAAATAATTCTGTTATGAATATAAAAAGTTGTACGTCAATACAAGTAGTACGTTTGCGAGCTTGCATGGGCCGTTTACATCGACTAAAAGTTGGTTCGGGTAAGAGGGACACCCTACACCCCCCCCCCCCCCCCCCCGAGACAACTTTGTCGTGCGTTTACATGAGGAATTAGATTGAATCGGTTTAAGCCTGGAGGACTGGGTATAGTTTAATGCATCTAATTTAAGATGGCCGATCGTCGGGAAGAAACTGTAACTGTACTGTTAGAATTAAACGATAGAATTAAACTCACAGAAGCTTTTATACCTCTTCAGGCCAATTATCAGGTTTTCAACTATTGTTGGAGACCAAGACCATTTTTTTCGTTTCGTATTTGCTGCTCTATCAATTGTTTCACTTTCTGCCGCCATTTTGTTTTACAGTTTTGCCTCGCGTAGGCGAGTCAACTTTATCTCGCCCCCTAGGGTAACCCTACCTCGCAAAGAGGGTGACCCTACCCCAAGATGACCCTACTACCCGAGACAAGAATGAAATTCCCCATGTAAACGCTCGCTGTCGAGACTAAGTAAAATGAACACAAAGTTGGCTCCCCCAGGGTAGCTCGAGGGGGGGGGGGGGGGGAGGGTGACCCTTCTACCAGGGGCAACGTTTGTCCATGTAAACCTTCAACTTTACTGAAAGGTCAGGTAAAATGTGTACAATTACAACATCTTAAGGATGGAACTGTTAAATTTATTATTTAAATTTATTATTATTTATTTTTTTAATATATTATTTATTTTATATCTTTTATTGTGTACAATTCTCGGCTAGCAACGGGTTTTACAGATGATCTTTCCGAAGAATTTACACCACATAAGTAATTAACAAGAAATGGAACAAATGTCATGACAACAACAACTAAAGCTGCGTTCTTTAAGAATCCAAGAAGATAAAAGAAGAATGAAATTTGGACAGGGAAAGCAAGCAGAGTTTCCAAACACCTTGCAAAGAAGATTGACAACATAGCTTGAAAAGAACTCTTCATTACTGAGAAATCATTTTCCATCAGTCTACAGTCTTTTACCACAAGTTGTGATATTCCTATCCCTAAAAGAGCACCAGCATCGCGCACCATGGTGTAAAAGGGAGTAGTATCTAGCCTAATAAACTCTTTATTTGAACACCATTTTATTGCTTTAGGAATGGAATAAGCTGGGTCAAAGAACGATGAAAGAAACTTATAGAAAAGAATTGTGAAAACAACCAAGGCTGCTGAAGAAAGAAAATAAAATCTTGGAAGTCTGTTTGTGGTGGAATCTTTCCATATCCAATTCCCAATAACATTTCCAAGAAAGAAAGCAAAAATGATTTGATGGGGAAAGTGAGCAGCAATAAAGATCCTGGAAACTGAGACCAGAAAGACAATTCCAAAGTACACACACCATACTGTAATTGTCAAAGAACGTCCTGTGAAATAAGGTACATTAGTGAGAGTCAGAACTAGAAACAAACCAACTGCACAGGTTACCATTACGTGACCAGATGGAGAACCTAGACAAAGTGAAATAACATTAAAGGTTAATAATAAAACTTACACTTGTTTCTGTGTGTTGCTTTGTGTTGGAAAGACAAACATACAGACAGACAGACACAGAAAAACAGACAGATAGATACAGCAAAACAGACACAGATGGACAGACAGACAGACAGACAGAAAAACAGACACATACAGACACACACACCCACCCACACACGCCCACAGACAGACAGACAGACAGGCAGGCAGGCAGGCAGGCAGACAGAAAAACAGACACAGATGGACAAACAGACACATAGACAGACAAGGTGTAGTTACAAATATCCCATACCTGGCCCAGTCTCACAAGTAATGTAAAACTGCTTTAACGACACACTGCTGACATTAGACTCGTGAACCCACCAGTAAGGTCTTTCACCTCTTAAACACCTGTTAAAATTAGTATTAAATATCACATTCTTATTAGTTTACTTATCAAAGTCAATAGTGCCACCACTGATACTTTAGATGTATTTAGAGGAGATTTAAAGGACGAAGACACAGTGGCCATGTTGGTTGCATGACCACATATCCAGGGGGGTCGGGGTTTTGAAATTTGGATCTCTGTAACGGTATTTCCCGCATCCTGACAGCAAATTATTTTAATTGAAATACCAAATGTTAAACGGTATTTTAACCAACATCAGCACAACAACCAGAACTTACGTTTTTCCAGCACACATAACAAACAGAACTTACCATTTTAAAATCAAATTCAACCATTCGCTGCCAACGGCCGCCAGGAGCAGTTGTCTTCCTTCGCGTTTTTTCCACGCAAAAATAAGCGGAAAATACAAAATAAACGCATTTTTAGGATCCCCAATATGTGAAGCAATAAAGAAAAATTCTTCTTGCCATTTGCTGGGAAAGAAATCTTGTAAAGAACGGATTAAATACACACCATATAAATGAACCACGTCCATCTCATATCTTCGACTGCAACACGCGCGATATACACGCGAGAATATTACGCGTAGTTTTAAACCTTTTTCCACGCGCGGAAACTTCCCTTCCGAATAGGGGTACCTGGGAACAGGAGGGATCTCTCTTAATTAATCTCTAAATAGCCCCCCTCTCTAACAACTGGTCCCGTCCTTTTCCAAGGGTTATTAACCACCACAGAATATTACTTTGTGTTTCGCGCACCAATATGAAAAACGTCATGTAATCATAATATATACAAATATATATATATACAAATTATATATATATATATGTATATTTGTATATATTGATTACATGACGTTTTTCATATTGGTGCGCGAAACACAAATTTTCTAATAACTCCCTTTTTAGCGAAGCGCAACAGTTACTATTTATAGACCAAAACTCAGACAAACAAACCGAAATTAAAACCTCGAGGGATTTCTAATTTTCTTTTGTTGGAAATGAAGAATAAATTAATAAACTCAGACAAACATGAATTCAACGTCACCTGTGCGTTCATCTCGCAACGGCAACGCAATGGTGATAACGTTGCGTTACCGTCGCGAGGAGAAAATTGGCCAACAAATTTGGGCTGACTCGAGCGGGATTCGAACTCGCACGTTCGGGATTCCGGTCCGCTCTACCTGTTGAGCTATCGAGCCGCACAGGGATTGGAGGCGAATTTTATCCAACTTAAGTGCACGAGATATTCTCGCGACAACATAACGCTTTTCCGTGAGGAAGTGCAGTGTTTCAATTCTATTATAGAATCATGAAACAATTTCTCATGTTTCTCTGTGGATGATTCTGTAATAAATACACACAACGTTATGGGTTCGTAAACTTTCAAGATTTAATAAATTAAGCAAAATCAACTCAAAACTTCTAGAAAGTGTCGAAGAAATTAAAAAGGTGGGATTGTTTTATAGGAAAGGCAAAACTGTTACCCAATATACAATTATAAATATTATTTTCATTCCGAGTTCCGTTACAAAACTGCCAAGCGTTCCTTTTTTGTTCCAATAATGTGCTGGGAAAGATACTCGACGATTCCATCGAGTTTCACTTGAAATTTTTACAAAAATATCAACCGCTAAATGAACTCTAGATGTGCGTCAAAATGTTTCAAAACAAACCAAGAATTGTTAATTATTTAATGTGAGCGAACAAAAAAAGAATTTCTTATTTCGAACGCCTAGTTCTTAAAGATCGATTTTCTGTTCCGTCTAGTCCCAGTTCTCCAAAGCGTGTTTCAAATAAGGCGGACAGACGAACACCTGAGCGTGCTTCACGCGTGCGTGGTTTGTTGTACTCACTGCAGTTGAAGAATATTTGTCGCACATCGGCAGCGAACTCCTCAGCTGAATGATACTGACGTGATAACAGCTTGGTTTCAATTGTTTTGAAATCCATTGGAATCGTGATAATGGTGAAGTAGTCAGGAACCTAAACGAACAATGAAAGCGATAAATTAAAGTGCATATAACCCCAAATTTTTTATCATCTAAATACGTTCTACCTATGGCAAATAGTTGAACAACGAAATATTTTTTAGATTGGAGCAACCTTTATTGCTTTAATAGAGATTTTTGTTTTCAAAATGGTAATGAGATGACGCCAAAGTAGTCATCATTATCTATACAATATTTTTTTGCAGGAGTGACATGACCCAATTCTTCCATTAATGGTGTGTTTGAACACCATGTTCCATATTGTACGAGTTTTTCCACAAAAATTCTCAGGTAGTTTATCTTGCCAAAAAGACAAAGAAAGCCAAATGCCCACATAGACGTCATCTCATTACCATACTAGAAATGCGAATCGCCAAAAAGCATTGAAGAATAGCTCCAATCAAAAAATATTTCACTGAACAACTGTTTGCTCTATGTAGAACGTATTCAGATCATAAAAAATTTGGGTTTATATGCACTTTAATACAAGATAAAACGATGTAAAGTGAAACACGTTTTCCACTGACGTGATCGATATCTTCAGGTTAAACCATGGATAGTAAAATGAGTGGATTGGAAACTAATAGTCACGTGAGGTGTTTCCAGGCCGCCGATTGGCTGAAAAGCGTTTTTCTTTGCTCGAGAGATGTTGAAACCTAGTTGCAAATTGTGATGTCACGAATGGCGTGAGTACGCTTGTTTTACTGAGGTTTTTAGTGAACTTTTCTTCAAATTCTTCATATCCTCACATTCAGATGACTATGTTGACGTTTCAAATGATTTTATCGCCTTACAAACCTGCCTAAGCCACAATCTAGCGTTCGGGGTAAGCGTTGTTGATCTTTGTTTTGATGATTCGTGTGTTGTTTTGAAGAAACTGGCGTCCCCAAATTGTGCTTTGTTTTGCTCGGAATTTGGGATGCATATTTTAACTAGTAAACCTTGTTATCTTCTTTTAAAATGAGTAAGAATAGACGGACATTTTGTCGTATTGTGGCTTTGTCGTATTTACAGACAATTCGATTATCATTTTAGGCTGTATTAATCCCAAACTTTGAATATACTCGGGTTTTTTAAGCTTGTCAATTGCAACCAGGTTGTTATGCTCACGCCATCAAGTTTCCAATCCAGTCTTTTTACTATCCATGGTTAAACCTACAATTTATTTGAATTCTAAACTGAAACATTTTCAAAGCTTTTCTCCTAAATCTCAACTTACATCAATCTCGTTAACTGGATACAAGAAGGGCCATGCGTCTTCGTGATCTCTCATTTCTTTCAAAAGTTTTTCACAGACCTTTTTCTGTGCTGACCATTTCGCATTGGTAGTTTTCTTTGGGGCGGAGTTAGATAGACCTTTCGGAGCTGTAGAGATATTGGGTGAAGTTGCATGCTGTTCAGTCGTCTTTTTCTGGGCGAGAAGTTTGGCATTAGTAGCTTTCTTTGGAGCGGAGTTTGATAGAGTTTTCGGAGTGGTGGAGATATTGGACGAAGTTGCCTGCTTTTCAGAAGTCTTTTTCTGCCCAGGTGATTTTGCATTGGTGGTTTTCTTTGGAGCTGGATTTGACTGAGCTTTCGAATCTGTAGAGACTTTGGATGAAGTTGTCTGTTTCTCAGAGGTCTTTTTCTGCCCTGTAGTTTTCTTTGGAGCTGGGCTTGACTGAGATTTTGAAACTGTAGTGAGATTGCATGAAGTAGTCGTCTTTCTACTGCTAACCCGCACGGCGGGTGGTGGCGGCGAGGGAGCAGCTGAACTCGATTGAACTGTTTGGCGTTTTCCAGACGCAGGCTTCTTGGTTTCTGCCTTTATATCGGTTGTCTTAGTCGACGTTTTGGCTCTTTTCGTTGGTTTGGGCGATATGTCGCTCTCGTTTGCTCTCTTTGTTGCAGCTATAAAACAAAGACGAATTTTACTATTAAAAAGTTCCGACTATTTTTGTATTATTCTATCTATCCATCTCTCCATTCTTCTCTCCCTTCCTCTTAACCCATGACATCCATTGACCCATGCATCCATCCATCCATTCCTCTCTACCCCTCCTTCCCTCCGTCCCTCCCTCCCTTCCTTTCTCCCTCTCTTCCTCCCTCCCTATCCAACTCTCTCTCGCCACTCCTTCTCTCTCCTTCCCCCCTCCCTCCCTATCCATCCCTCTCTATCCATC
Organism: Paragorgia papillata; assembly: GCA_035771165.1. Lineage (NCBI taxonomy): Eukaryota > Metazoa > Cnidaria > Anthozoa > Scleralcyonacea > Coralliidae > Paragorgia > Paragorgia papillata. The sequence continues at coordinate 660,883 of JAWNZC010000250.1, read as the reverse complement.
CTCTCCTTCCCCCCCTCCCTCCACATATCTTTCCTATTACATACCCTTTATAACCGTCTTTTTCACCCTGCGTCCAGCTGGCAGTTCATAGTCTGCCCCAGTGCACACCTGACATACCCAGTCCCCTCGAGGAACTCGCCGTAATGGAGGATAAGCACACTCGAGATGAAAAGCAAGAGGACACATTTCACAACACAGCAGTTCACCACCACCATCACAACATGCACAGGTTTCCATGTGAACAGAACCTTCTTCGTCCGACTCCCCAATGGCCTCTTCACTTTCATTTTCCTCTTCTTCATCGTCGTCATCATCGTCGTCGTCGTCTAAAAATAGAAACGTTGACTCTTTCGTAAAAATAGCGAGACTAACACAAGAATGTTACTATAAATGATGTTTGAAAATACTTCTTTCTTTCAAAAATAGTAACGATTTTTCACTTTTGAACTTAGTGAAAAAAGAGATTTCGCTACTCTGGCAAATATTTCGCTACTCTAGTTTACAGCTAGGTTATCCTGAAACTGATGTAACGACTTCATGAACACTTCCCTTGCGCAATTTATAAAAACATTGGCAAACAAAACACAAATAAAGCATTTACGAGAACAATAAACTTACTTAGACTAATTTAATGAGCTTGTTAGCGGGATAAATTTATATATACTAATTGAAAAGAAAGAAAGACCACCAGTGCCGGATTTAGGACAGGGTGGACTGGGCGGTCGCCCAGGGCCCCCCACAAAGTATACTATGACGATTATGACAGATTGATGGATGGGGTTGACAAGTTGTAAACCTGATTCAGTGTGGGAATCGTGACTTCGAAGTTGTATTAGTTCGTAAAGCAAAATTATCTCGTTCAGAAATAGAATTGATATATTGTGCTGGTCAGTGACCGCCCAGGGGCCTCTACAGTCCTAAATCTGGCGCTGAAGACCACTTACCACTGTCTTCATCATCATCATCATCATCATCATCATCGCTGTCCTCATCACTACTGCTATCCTCCTCCTCCTTCTTCTCGTCGTCATCACTGTCATCACTCTCCTTCATTTCTTCTTCCTTCATCTTGGTTTTATATTCCTCCCTAGGCTCCTCGTCGTTCTCCTCCTCTTTCCCACGGTTCTTACGGAAGCTGCGACGAGGTTCCTTCGGACGACAAGACGAGCAAAACCAGTCCCCTTCAGGAACCTGCACAGAAATTGAAGAATGAAAGAATATTATGGGGCCACCTCGATAAACTGAAATCACGATCCTTACTCCAGCCCTGTATTTCAACATACCTCTTTGATTGGTGGTTTCAAACAATACATATGATGGCCACGATCGCATCCATCGCAGAGCAACATGTGTTCGGCATCTCCCTTACGACGACAAATACGACAACGAGCGTTCAACACAGATTTGTCCCAAGAAATACAATTATCCAGGTTGGTCAAATGAATGTAAACTTGAGATAAGTTCGTGGACGCCATTAGAGAATCTTCCCAGCGTTCCAGTAGAGTTTTCTGCTGCTTGGCAACCGTCTCCGTTTTCTGCGAAACCTGGCTGTCGGGGGAATTTTCTAGAGAAAGATGAATAAAACAAAAATTTAGTAATCACGATTTCAAATCGATATACCCTCACGGCAATTTCATTCATTGTGACGTGACCAGTTTCCCATTCACCTTGTTTCTCGCTTTCAGCTGCGACACCATTCTTCACATTCTTGTCTTTCTTTTTCTTTCCTACCGCAGTCATCATTTCTTCAAACTCGGTCCTAGCAGCATCAGCAGCTTCTTGTTGTTTTCGTTTCTTTGTGTCTTCGTCATCGCCGAGCGGAGGAATTAAATATTTTCTTTCAATTCCTTGTTCAACCTTGAAGCGAATAGAAAAAACCCCAGCAAAGAGTTAAAAAAGAAATACAGTCCTATCTCGCCGTGTAAACAGGCGGAGCCGTACTAATTCAAGAACTTTAGTTCTTACCTGCATTACAGCTTTTGCTAATGATCGTACACAAGGATTGATTGCTTGCGGAGTGTGCGCAGTAGTCGGGGTTGCAGCAAACGAACCATCAACTGGAGTTCCAGGACGACTGTCTTCTAAACATGGTAAGAAGCTTGGTTTATTGCTCTTAATATCAACACTGTCTTCATGTTCAGCAGACTCTGGGTCCTTGTCCTCGTCTACATCCATCTTCTCAACATTAGAACCATTAATATCACCATTCATGGAAATCTGACCACCATCTTTATCTGTTTCAGTAACAGCTGCAGGAAGAAAATCATAAATACCATTTTCTACTTGTTTTCTCCAAGCGGTAATATCCTCAATTTTCACGCTGCCCAATCCTCCTTGCCAAATCCTGTCTTCTAAATCAAGAATATTATCTCGGAGGTTAGCTTCAATGAAATCTTCCATGGTCTTGTAAAGTGATTTATCAACGCCTTGTGGTTGGTTACGAAATCCTCCTCGTTTGCTGTTCAGTTGTTTCAAGACTTCACTCTGCTCGCGGTTCTCTAAACGCAGCGGATTATCTTCTAGTCCATTGACAATCGTGTCGTAATATTGCAAAAGTCCCTCGCGTAAGTACTTCTCACGAAAACCACGAGGATTGAGTGTGCTGAGAAGTTTATCAAAGTCATCTTTCTTGTCGAAATACGACCACTGTACAATGTTTCTCGTGTTGAATTTCTCGCAGTTCTCTACTCTTTTCTCGCCCAATTCCCCTCTCGTCAATGGAGAGTTCTCGGGTAGGCTCTCTAATGGAATACCGTAGAGTTTAAGAATACGGAAAAGTTCTTTTTCATCATGGATTTGTTGCTTGGTCAATGAACATGTGCTGGGTTGTTTCTTCATGGTCATTTCTTGGGGGTTCAATGAAGTCACAATGTCTTCAGGCGTCGTCGAGGGTTCTCCAGTTTCATTGGTTTCAGACGTCGAGTCTTCCGCGCTACCTTCGTCACTAGACTGTAAGAAATATATTGTGCGTGAAGAACACTGCAGCGCTGGAATAAACTGATGGTGCAAAAATGGGGAGAGAAATAATTGGTAATGAAGATGGGTCGGAAGCTGGAGAGCGGAGGAGAGGCAAGAGGGAGAAAAAGAAGTAAATGGAGATAGAGAAAGGGAGGAGAGGGGAGGTGAATATGCAAGAGATTGGCAGCAAAAAGATGGACAAGACTTGGCAGGGTTAGAGTATAGAGATTAAATCGATGGGAAAAACGAAGATTGAGAGGAAATAACAAGAGCGGGTCAAGAGAAAGGAAGAGGTAAATACAGGAGCGAAGAGATAGGGGGAAATAAATGCAAAAAGAAAGTAGGGAGGAATAAACGACATAAGGAAACAATATGAAATGAATATCGAAAACTGGATATTGACCATTCGGAAACTGACATGAACCAACAATGATAAATATACGAACTAGAGCAGATATATTAAACCTGCAATTTCATAACTTTCTGAAGTATGCTCATCACTTACTTCATCCTCGGGGTCTTCTGGTTGCAGTAATTTACAAAGCTCTGAATCATTATCTTCGATAAAAAGACCATTAATTGAGTTGAACAACCAATATCGACGAAACACTCTATCAGCTCCGATTGGCTGTATTCCTGACAAGGCTTGACCTTTCCTGATTTCTTTTGCAAAAGCCTTTTCTTTTTTCTTTAACCTTCCCTTCCTCTCTTCTCGTTCAAACTCCTCGTTACTTTGATCATCACAGATCAGAGGTCCCTCCGGGATTGGTCCTTGAGATCTCGTCACAGCTTTGGGCGAATTCTGTTCGTCTGGAACACCTTCGGTTGACATTGGTTGAGAGTCTTGCTGGGAACTAAAAATAAGCAGATTTTTAAATAGTTTAAAAGACGGAATATGTTTAAAAGTCGAGGAGCAGTATTTTATCGGATTTAAAACACGAAACTAGCGACATTGGACTGACGTTTCCGAAACTCAATGTGCGCTTATAATCAGCAATAATAGATAAAAGTTTCCGACCTGTCTTGTTTAGTAATTTCTTTTTTTGCTTCTTCGGGGTTCTCGCTGTTATTTTCTTTTAATTTCTTTTCTTTTTCTTCTCGTTCTTTCGCTTTCTCTTCTTGTTTCTTCCTGTATTTCGCTGCTGCCTCTTCCTTGTCTTTTCGCTGGTCGGCCCATTGCTCTTCTTGCCATTCACGTTTCGCCTTTCTCCATCTAAAATAGAACATTTACATAACACTGTAGAAGAGTAGAAATAGGGGGGGAAATAGACAACTAGGGCTCAGCATTTCATTTTTTTTCTCATGGTGTCATTATAAATGCTAACTAAACTTCAAAAATCATTAATAATTCATGAGGAAAACACAAAGGAAATCAGTACCATGTCCGTGGTTTTATATCTGATAAAGAAACCTCCTGATTTACATAAACTTTAGCTTTGATTTTCTCGGCTTAGACAACGTTATTTTTCAAACTTACTGCGCCAATGAACTTACCAAATGGGTCGTTTTTGAAGCTATTTAAAACATTCGCAGTACGTGTTTTATCAGATCTAAAACACTCGGCTATCGCCTCGTGTTTTAAATCTGATAAAACACTGCTGCTCATGTTCTAAATATTACAAATCATAGTTCGCCATCTTGAAACTAAAAAATGGGAAAGTATACGTTCTTACCTTTCAAAGCCATCATCTATGATGTCCCTTGTGGTAGCATACGTCAGTAGTTGAGTGCACAGAGTGGATAATATCTTCAGTTTATCAACGGCATCAAGGTCGTAAATATTATTAGTCACCAGTGCTCTCATAATATCATGCTCACGATGACGAAATGCAACGCCTGCGTCGTCAGCAAATGTAAACCCGCCTCGTCTTTGCCACCTGTACGTGTCGCCATCTGGACCCGAAACTAAAACAAAAACAGGCCTCGGTAAAGGTGAGGTTATATTAGCGGGGGCGGGGGAGCGGAGGTAAGAGCCTGTGTACGAGATTGGAGTGTGCCCTGTAGTTATTGATCGATAGTACGTAAAAATAGCAAATGATTTAACACGAACATTTGATTGGCTACTTTTTATCTACGTCACCCTTTTGGCATATTATATATAAGGCCTGTTTTACTTTATTTCGTCACATTTTACTCTGATGAAGGGCTCCGCTCAAAACGTCAGTATTCCATTGATAAAAATCTCAGCAGTTTGTCACATTTTCACTTTGCTCTATCCAAAACACTGCCTACGCACCACTCTACTTTTTATACTTAGTTTATACATGCAATGTACCGTCGTTACATCATGATCTAAGGATGGACACCGTTGATAAAACAAAAACAACATTACCTCCGTCAACGTCAAACTTTAAAGTGCCTATCTCACGTTTGGGGATTTTACATATTCGTAATATTTGAGTCTTCCTGAGTAAAATCATAATATATCTTGTCAGCCGAAAATTTCATCTTCATGGAGTTTTTCGCTGTCAAAGTTACCGGATGTGATGTCACAAGAGGCATTTTTGTGGCAAGTAACAAAAGAAAACTGGTTTGGAATGCTTCTTGTGACATCACATCCGGTAACTTTGACAGTGAAAAACTCCATGAAGATGAAATTTTCGGCTGACAAGATATATTATGATTTTGCTCAGGAAGACCCAAATATTATGAATATATAAAATCCCCAAACGTGAGATAGGCACTTTAATGTTTCCCAGGGGCAGTTTCACAGGTTTCAACCAATCACGTTTAACCAGTCTCAAGGTAAATAGAAACCTGTCAAATGCTCCTGGGAAACGTTAAAGTTTGACGTGTCCATCCTTAGATGTAATCGACGGTACTTTACCTAATCTTGCTCCAGAAGATAAGAAATGTAGTCGCAACATTTCAGAGCATGTGAATGGATCAAGTGTTAACTCATGAAGGTTTCTTCCTTGGTAGAGTTGGGACCAAACAGCAGCCATTGAAGCCGAAGCAGACACAGCTTTTTTAACTCGAGTAAAATCACTTTCTTCTGTTACGTCATTTTCTTTCTCATTTTCAGCTTCGTCGTGAGCCTGGACATCGGAATCATCTAATCCTTCTTCTTCTTCTTCCTCAGCGTGTGTTTTCAAAATACATTGGAGAAGAAACTTCATTATATCGTAAAACAATCCTTCTGCGTCATGCTCTGTCAACGCTTCCTCCAACATTCCTTACAAAAGATGAAAAACAAAAACACAACACGAATGACATGGAGCGCACGTGTAAAGAACAGGAATAGAGAGAGAAAGAGAAATGGAGAAAGTGAAAGAAAAGTAGGATTGAGAAGAGAAGCAGGAGAGGAGAAAGAGAAGCAGGAGAAGAGAAAGAGGGGAAGTGGAAAAACAAAGAAAAGTAGAAAAAAGGAAAGTAGGGAAAAGTAGGGAAAGAAAAGGAATAGAAGGAAAGAAAAAAAAACACGGAGAAAAAGACTTGACCACAAGAAAAAGTACAACAACAACAACAACAACAACAACAGCACCACCACCATCACTATTAACAACAGAAAAAAACAGCAACTGCAAACAACACAAATGAAAGAACAATTCTAAGAAGAAAAAGGAGTATATGGTCAAAGAAATAAAAAGGAGAAAAATAAAAAAAAAATATATGTACTGTACTACAAATAAAATTTGGTTTAAAGCATGAATGTGCTCTACCTAGCGTTACTCCATCAGGGAAGTCTTGTTTCATGTCAAAAAACTCTCCAAAGATGTGAAGAAACTCAAGAACCATTATAATATTTCCAAGCATCTCTCCTGAGAACTTGCTTTGGACTGGAACTGGTGTTGGTAACTCCTGCACAAAAAAAACCCAACATTTTTTTAAAACTACATGTACATTTATATTTACTCAGAAGACAATAAGAAAGAAGTATACAGTATACTTACAAATCGTTAGATATACTGCCGAAACAGAGAACGTAGGAATCTAACGATTTCGAGCGAAGGCCCTTCGTCAGAGAGAAACGTATAGTAAGGTTTGAGTACTGCCGAAAATATTGAACGTAGTTTCTAACGTTTTGAGCGAAGGCCCTTCATCAGAGAGAAATGCAAAGAGTGCTTTTCTTTCATTACAGACTACAGTACACTTACTTTGTGGTCATCCAAGGCAAGGTCATCTTGTGGTACACACCAGTGTAACAGAAACAACTTCTGTTCTCGAAGCAATTCCATTTTTTCTTGACGTGCCTAAAAATGTGTGAAAAGCAAATAATGTTAAGAAGCCAGAACTAAAGAAGGATATACAACACACTAAAGCCAACTGGCCTGCTATGCAGACATTTTTTTCTTTCATTTTTGTAATATAATAATATAATTAATGTATATACCATGATTGTTTTTAAATGCCACTTAAAACGGCACATTGGTCTTTCCCACTTACCTTGTTTCTTTCATTTTTCTTCAACTCCTTTTCAACATCTCTTTCTTTCTTTCTTATTTCTCTTTCTTTCTCTCGTTGAACCTGCATCTCTAATTTGACCCTTTGGATTTCCTCAGCAGACATTTTCTTTAATCCTTTCATTTGCTTCAATTTATTGTCATCCTATTAATAATATTATTACAAAAATATGCAGTCAACAACTTCAAATTCTAACATTTTAACCTTTTCGCAGGGCTCTGGAAGCTTTTCAAAGTTGTGGGTGTCCCATGTGTCTCGCAGAATGCCATAAACAGGACACCCACAGTCCAGAAATTGCAGGTGTCCGGACACCTGGACACCCGCTGCTTCCAGAGCCCCTGTTTTCATGTGCATTGTTGTTGGGGGACAACTTTTTCATTTTCTTAAATATAATATAAAATCCAGGAAATTAGTTCAATGAGTACCTTTTTGCCTTTATCTTTCTTTTTAATGTCTCCAGATTTCTTCTTCTTCTTCTCTTCATTTGTGAGTTTTCTTTTCTTCCAACTACTCTTATCATTCAATGTACCATCACTTTTTCTCTTTTTTGATTTTATCTTGCCTGGAATAGCTTCCAATGAGATATTCACATCAGGGGATAGGTCAAATTTCTTTTGATATTCATCCTAAAAATATTACATAGTAGTTAAAATTTCAACTCCAATTTCAGACTTTTGATTTGACAATTACTCACATTTACAACCCAGAAGCCATTTTCAGGTGTTGGTGCACTTCGATGACATGTCACCCTTAAGAGAAGCTTGAGTTTTTCACGAGTAAAAGCTCCTTTTTTACGACTGCAAGAACAAATTATAAGTTATGCTGTCAGTTATACAGTATATCCTTACAGAAATAAAACTAATATTTTTGGCAGGGATTGGAAAAGAGGATCTCCCTGTGGCAATGGCAGACTGGGAAGTGTGGAAAGATGTTGTACGATGCGTCTCGGCTAAGGCCAAAGGATGATGATGAGTATTCCTTTCCAAAAAAGCTTGGCAGTTCACCATTTTTTAATTCACTTTGCTACCTCTAAAACACTGCCAACTAAGTGCTCTACTTTTTTACTGCAAATTGAACAAAGGAACAACACGCTGCTAAAACACTAATAAGACCCACTCACCTAACATTAGCTTGTTTAACTGTTACAAACTCAGGAATTTTAGTATTATTTTTGATATTTTTTAATTTCACTTCATACTGATAGCACTTTGCATCTGGCCATTTGGAAGTTGGTTTTGAAGACAATGGACTTGGTAAAGTTGAGTTTCCATTCTTGCTATTGCTTTCACCATCACTGAGAACAATTACTTCACTATTTGACTTACTGGGTGAAGGAAGATTACTGTTTTTACCAGATTTATTTTTACCATGAGGTGAACTCAATTTTTTTGAACCATGTTCTTTTGATGTTGGTGAAGAAAGTTTTGAATCAAAGCCATTAGTTAATGAGGTAGGTTCAATGACATTGTGAATATACCCAAACAACCTAAAAATTTAAGACAAGCATAATTATTCAATTTTAGTTTTTAATTATTATACTCTAATATGTACCTAACCAAGTGCAAGGAGTGTAAAATAGTTACCCGAGTGTGTGGTTTTCACCTGTCATGTGGATGTTCCAGCCTCCTAACACAATTTCTAATCATTCAGTTCACCTTTATACGTTAGTGGTGAATTTACTACAAGACAAAGGAGCATATTCCCCCAGACCCTGATTTTGACTGGCCAAAATTGTGTGAATAACCATTTTATGCAGTTCTCTTACAAATGAAAAGAGGTGTCCAAACATTTGGCTGTGTCCCATAGCTACCATACATTTCTTGTACTGAATTGTGAATTTCTGCCAGAGTGCAAAGTTTGGTTCTTTGCAAAAATTACACACAATTTTAATTAGGCTGATGCGGTATATTGATAATTATTTTTTTTCAAATACCGATTACTCAGTATTTCAATTTTCAAATATCGATAATACCGAAATTTTCAATATTATCTGTAAATTTCGGAATTATCTGTATGGTGCTACGGTATTGCATTTGTTATTAAAAACGTCGTATCGCGGTATTGCAATAATACCAGTTCGCCGTCTGAGAGATTGTTCAGCAAAGTCAGTCAGGTTATGTATTATCGGTATTTTTTTTCTGGTATCGTTATTCGGGTTTTTTTCAATACCACATCAGCCTAATTTTAATGACCATCAAATAGATAATCAAATAAATCTACCCAATTCAAGCAGATATTTGAAAAAATTTGTGCAACTTCTTGTGAAATCTTTGAGTCCCATTCTTTACTTTCATGTGATGTCACTTCTGTTTTATCTATCCAGATGGTAGTCAATAGTAGATGAGAAGGCCGATTAATTATCACTTCAAAATAGTTACATGATTTTGATACTCTAAAGTTGTTTACGTTTGTGTTAGAAAATGCTGTACGCTTGCAATGTGCTAGATTGCACAAAACCGATCTAATCTTATTTTGCCTGATCATCTGGAAATTGAAAAATAGGTCACGTGATTAAAACCCAAGAATTAGGGCCACAGCCAAAAATGAGAATTATGCCTTTAAAGCATGCACCTAACCCATGTGTACACATCTCATATATGTGCTACACTGTGCAAAAGTTGTTCTGCAATCTGTGCTTTTGAAAGTTGATAGTCTTTTCATAAGGTTTTTTGGATTTTTCTCGTTAAGATTTGAGCTGATGGTGCAAATGGTCAGGACTACAATATTGTTCCCCCTGCCCTCGAATGGCTTAATATGGAGGAGCTGCAGGCTTTTGATAAAGTTGACAATCTGCTACTAATTACTTTATCATATTACATTATCAAGGTCAAAATATGTTTCTCACACAAAAACAACCATTTACAGAATTTATGTAAAATGGTCCAAAATTTGGAATTGCCCCTCCCATTGCACCCAAAAATCCAAATTTTGCCCACATAAGATGTTAGAGAACAATCATATATTATTACCCTGTTGAAAAATAACGTCTGCCACTCAGACTTCCGCCATTTTGATCTCTTGGCAAGGTTCTCTCTCTTTGCTCCTCGTCTCTCCAAATTTTTCCAACTCACCCTGTCCCCACTTCTAATGTCCCCACATCACAAGTGACACACTCCTCGCATATAAGTAAAAAGAGACTTACTTTTCTCCTTTATATTTCACTTCAACTTCTTCTCCTTCTTGATAACGATTGCGAATATAGTTGTAAACCTCGTCGCATAAATTATCTAAACGACTGTGTCGAGTGTAGTGAACAAGCGTTAGTACTCCTTGTTGGATTGGTACGGCGATACGTGCGGCAACTTTCCTGGCTTCTCTTTCACAATCTAACGCTTCTTCATAAGTCAAACTATGTTTTAATGTAACCTCACAACTCCACACCAAACTATTACACAAGATTGTTCTTTTAAAGAAAGATCTGAAAGAATTAAAACAGCGAACATGAAGCTGCAATCGAGAGCGTTGTTGGACCACGAGGACAACAAAACATAACGCGAGCTCTACCGGATGTAGAAATCTCACTAAAATATATCCAAATACTTACTCATAATCACGATAAACCTCATTAGTTTGTCGACAAACGAATATTTCCTCGTTTTCTTTCAAATCAGACGGTGGAGGATCCGTACGAAATGCTTTTCGGTTTAGAAGTGGCATCAGCAATGAAAGCCAAACTCACTTGGTGAAAAAGTTTTAAAATCTCCCGGCAAAATTTGTAGCTAAAGTTGTCAAATCTGATGATATCTTCTTAGTAGAATATTGTACAAAATCTAAACAAGATCTCCATGATTTTCCCTTCCAAATGAAATAGAAAAACGCTTGTTTGTGTGCAAACAAAGTGCTCTAGACCTTCCGCCAAATCCGTCTTGAAATGTCGTGGCGCGCGAAAGAGGATTTTGAAAAGGATGAGGGCTGGTGGCCACCGCAAGCGCATTCAACTGAAAATTGACGCACATCTAAACCAACTTCTTTTCAAGCTACTCCAATGAAATTTTTTTAACAGATAATAAGGAACCTACTCTTCAATATTGTACTAATTTTGTTAAACAATGCTTAGGTATAACCACGTAAAAAAATAATAAAAAGTACAAAATATCTCACCAGGATTTCTCCGCTGGTTCACTGCGGAGGTGGAGCTTGCATTGTGATTGGCTGAGACAGGTTTGATTGACAGTTGAACTTTTTCACCGGAAGTGAAATACAACAAAACATTCTGAGGGAAAATCTCTCAAATTGTGAAATAAACGTGCGTTTTTGATCGATCTACGTTTTTCTTGATGCGTTTTTATTGCAGTAGTAGGAGTACTTTATTTTTTAGAAAAATATCGCTGCAATTATCTCTAGTTCAAAGAGATTTATTTATTTCTGTGGCTGATCTTTCCCGGCTTCGTCGTCACGTGAAGGTATGCAAATACCTAAATATTTAAAATAAAATGTATATAACATGTTATAATGCACAAATATACCTATTAATATTATATGTAATGTAATGTACATGTGTTGTACAATACGTAATGTATATAATGTATATAATATGATTAAATTAAATATATAATTAATAATAAATAATTAATATAATATACAATTAATATAATATATAATTAATATAATATGTAATATATATATATATATATATAAAATGTAATAATAATAATAATAATATGTAATATATATATATATATATATATCTTAAGCGTTAACATCAGTTGCAATAGTCACCTGAAGAGTGTGGTGGGCTCCGCTTACCATACGAAACAGATTTGTAGTGAATTAAAGTTTGAATGAAGTAACTCAAGTTTGTCTTTTGTTTTACTATATATATATATATATATATATAGAGTGAAACACGTGTCAGTAGATTGAACTATATATATATATATATATACATATATAATAAATATAATATAAATATAATATAAATATATACATTTCTATAATCTTGGTAGGATTTGAATAGGTCAGCTTTGGAGTTTTCAGAGTGTTTTGAAACAAGGAGGATGTTTTCTCTGTAAACCATGGGATGATAATGAGACATCAGGCTGGCTGAGGATTCTCCATTTGACAAGTAAACTTGTCTGGTGATGGAGTAAAATAATCTGATATTAGACAATATATAAAGTAAACTAATGAGGGGAACTTTTTTTCATATTATACTCAATACTGTGTACAAGGTTATTAAGCACATCATGTAAAATATGTTTGCCAGTTGTGTAAACATAGTCAAGAAAAGGTCTGTAGTGAAATTTCTAACTAAATATTTCCAGATTGATTGTGTAAGTACTGTACAAATAGAGACAAACTATTTAATGTAAACAATGTTTCAATTCTCTTGTATGTACTGTCACTCTCTTGAAACTGCATGCAATTTATAAAAGTAAGGATTGTAATCTCTTCTTTAATTTGCTTAGTGATGTCACATTCCACTGACTACTGAGTTTATGGAGGGCTGCAAAAACACCTGCAAAGGAGGCTAACTGACTACAGGTATTCTTGAATAAGAATACGCAACACTATATACATGTATTATTGAAATAAACTATTACGTTTGTTTATACAAAATGTCATAATGTCCAGGTTTATATAAAAGGTTAATCAATGGTTCTGAGCCATCGTCTGGAAAATCATGATGGTTGACAGTAGAATCACCACTTCGATCTAAGTGTACCACTCTTATACACACTCCTGTAGCATCGGATAATGCTATCATATGAATATTATCACTTTCCCTGGCCATTGGCTCAACCTCCTGAAAACAAATCAATTATAAAAGTCTCAACACAATAAAAGGCCACTTTGTCTAGGTCACGTGCACAACCAGGAAAGGAATACACCCCCCTAACTTGAATGCAAAGTTCACCCCCCAGATAGTCTCTACCCCCCCCCCCCCATAGTCTCTAGCTCCACCAGTATTTCAGGCTGAGCCCAATGTAGTCAGTTAAACTTAGATGTGAGGGACTACAAACCTGGCTACAAAAATCTTTCATAGTTTGTCCTCCTTCCAAAAAATTTCCAAAAAAATCTTCTTTCTTTTGCAGCTGTGCTGATGTGAGCAATCGTAAATAGACTACAATGTAATTGGAAATTCCCTCATCTTGAAATGTCTGCAGTCAAATAAAAGAAACCAGCAAAATTTAGCAACTTCAAATGTGGTACATCAAATGAAAACCATTGGTTTGTTTTAATTCAAGGTATACCTGTAAAAGTTCCTTCACACTTATCTTGTTTCCTACTTTATCTACAAGTTCCATGAACTACAACAACAGAAGACATATATATCACCATACATATACTGTACAGTATATGTACATTGTACTGTACTGTACTGCAATGCACTGTACTGTATCACACTGTATTGTACTGTACTGTAACTGTACATCTACTGTACTGTACATTGATGTAACTGTACTGTAACTGTATTGTATTGCACTGTACTGTACTGTAAAACAAAAAAGATGCTATTAATATTTCATTCTTTGTTGTCAACTTACAGTATCATGAAAATCTTCAACTGTAAATGATGGAAATCCTAAAGATACTAATTCATCTTTACTATTTTCTGCAATTCTTCTAAATCTTAAATCAAACAAAATAATTGTCAAAACAATTCCCAGTACAGCCAAGTGTGGACTGAAATTGGCTTCATTCCTCCCCCCCCCCCCTCCCCCCCCTCCCATTAATGCAAGCATTTAAAAAGAGAAAACAGTACCTGTCATATTCTGTTTTATCACTTAATAAATATTCCAAATAACTAAACCCAAAGGCTCGGAAAAAACAGTTTCCATCTGCTCGAGTTGTTCTTACATAAGAATATTTTTTCCCAAGGTCCTAAAATGAAATGAATTTAGTGTTTGAAACCTTGACATTTTCCTGATATAAAATAACTTATAAAGTAAAAATACCTTGATTTTCTCTTGGTAAACTGTGTCATCATCTTCATATAATTCAACAAGAGACAAAATGTCTTGTTTTTCCCCTACAAGTCCTTGTGCATTAGCTATCTAAACAACATTGATTAAAGAGCAATAAATAACTCTGCAAAATCCACAATAAGTTTTAGCACATAAAACTGAACCTCTTTTTGTATTTCTTCCACTTGGTGCATGATTGCCTCATCAACATTTTCTGCAAAGTTAACAAATCGTGCAAAAGTCTTTTTAACATTTAATATTAAATGTCATAAGGACAAGATAGTTCATGATAGTAGGGACTAGGGAGGATACGTAATGACTGGGTCCATTTTGTAAAAAAATAACCCACCTCTACCCGAGTTATCTCAGAAGAGCAGAGTAAACTTTGATTTGCAGTTTATCATCATTGATCAATGCAATTAAACAAAGCCAACTTTGATCTTGGTTGTTGCAGTTATCCATACCTCACTACCACCCCCCCCCCCCCCCCCCCCTTCCACACACACACAATTTTTACTCTGTGTAATGCCAGGCAGCAATGGTATAATTGAATGCAACAAACACTCAATTTCATTTTTACATTATCATTTGTAAAAGGAATGCATTGCTGGGTTGCATGTAACATATTATGGCAGCCATATGTTGGTTGGTAGGCACAAAAGAATATAATATTATATGGTATTGTACCTACCAACCAATATGGCCACTGTAACTTTGTCCTCTAAATCTCAGGGGATTGATTGCAATCCACCAATAGGTTTCAATGATGCAATCAATAAAAATACCATTGATTGTTTATCAATGAAGTCACAAACATCATCATACGTATTGCCTTCTTCTGATTGGTAGGCAGCAATTCCAATTATTGGCCAATCAGAAGAAGGTATGACGTACGTGACGTCAGACCTAATAAACCCTCATCACCAATCAATATAATCAACTAAATAATATCACATTTTATTCATTGTTTGTTATCAATTTTTATCCATTTTACTCAAACTTATGCTTAAAATAAGTTGGTAAAAAACTGAGTTTTTGGAATAATAAAAAATTCAACAAAAATTGAAATGAGTAATCACATACATTTTACAATTTTATAGTATAATTATTATAAATTTATTTTACTTCTATCTCTATTCCCATAGGTCTATGTCAAAATTAAAATGCTGATGTTTTAGGCCCACAAATTAAGTCTAACCTTGTCGATCATCCGCCATTTCTATACAGAAAATAGTTTAAATATTCAACGTCTCGAAAAAGAAAGCTTTCCAAAGAGAAACCACATCTGAAACTAGACAACACGGCAGCTCCCGATGTCTTCCGACACTCCACGATCGAGAACTCTTGAAAAGAATGCTAAAACTATTTCGAAGAAAGTACAAGACAAAAACAAAAACATAAACTAATGGAAAATTTCTATAAATTAAACTTGTAGTCTTTGGTTAATTTAAATAAGTCTTTTTTGCAAGTTGTGTAAAATTAAAGCAAAAATTGATATTCCGACACTTGACGAACCTAGAGGTCGGAGCTAACACGGGGAATACCGGACGTCGATCAGACGATATAAATAAAAGAGAAGAAGAGAAGGAGCTGTCTGTTCTGTTGTCGGATTCTGAACTAAAACAC
Organism: Paragorgia papillata; assembly: GCA_035771165.1. Taxonomy (NCBI): domain Eukaryota; kingdom Metazoa; phylum Cnidaria; class Anthozoa; order Scleralcyonacea; family Coralliidae; genus Paragorgia; species Paragorgia papillata. The sequence continues at coordinate 644,987 of JAWNZC010000250.1, read as the reverse complement.
TTGAAAATAGATCAAGAAACAAGACAAACACTTTGATCAATCATGGAGCGAATGGACCAAGGTGATGAGGACAGCCCAAGCCCAATAAGAAGACAGGTTTGTCGCTCAGATCATTTCTATAATTTTATTAATTTAGGCAAGCAAAGAAGTATTATATTATAAATAGACACTGCTGTATTTGTTCACCAACGTTTTTCAGATAATATCGTTTTCTACTTCTTTCTTTCTTAGTAGGAACTGACTTTATTGTTAAAGGTGTTGTACAAGATTTTAGAGATATTACATCATAAATCCTAGAGTTGCCAGGAGATTTAAATATATTAAAATAAATTCATTTCTCTTTCTCATCCGTCTAACCCATTTCTGCCTGGACAACCGTTTATAGTTTTACTTTGGCTAATAAAACACCATTTTACTAAAAAAGGGAAATAGTATAGGAATGGATTGAACCATCTTGCTCAGAGCGTTTATACAGTACATTGAAATATCTAAATCTTTGTCTAAATATTTATTTTCTTTAGACATCTCATCTGTACCCTCCTAGTGTCCAGTCGACGTCATCATTACAAAGTGGCATGTCACCATTTCCAACCAATCCAATGACTCCAGCACCAATGACTCCTCTTACACCAATGACGCCAATGACAGCTGAAGCATCTGGAATTGTTCCTCAGCTGCAGTAAGTATGCTTTCATAGGGTTCTCCACAGAATTCTTTATTCAAAGTGGTGCTGAATTTGTATAACAATAGCCGCCTAATAAGCACAGTGGTTACAGTAGCATGTGCTTTTCACCTCTGCTACCTGACTTCAATTCATGCTCAGTGCAGTTATCTGAATAAAATGTCTCCTAGGCTGCATTTATTAAAGAAGTTTGACTCTACCAAACACCACATGTTTTCTCCGGGTATTCTGGTTTCCTCCTGTAGTAACACTGGACCAACGAAGGATGGTCCTTACTGGACCTCTAGAGAGAACAGTTTCAAACTAATAGGGTTCCTCCTGTAATAACACTGGACCAATGAAGGATGGTCCTTACTGGACCTCTAGGCTCTAGGGAGAACAGTTTAGATATAACTGATAGAGTTATCCAGTATAAAGTTAGTTTAGTTCACTTCCACTTTGCTTAGAGGTCTCCCCTAAACAAGTAAAATTATCTAGTGTACAATTATAAAATTGTTTAAAATAATTAATTCCATCACTATAACACCATCGTAATCCTGACCCAGGCCAAAAGGGTGAAAATAGCATTGAAGCATGTTCTAGGGATTTTAGGTGAAGGAAAATTCCACACTCGAATTTTCCTTCACCTAAAATCCCTAGAACATGCTATGTAATCGAGTGAAATGCCCAATATTACTTATTGAAAGCACTTGTGCACCAATGAATTACTCAGCTACATACTTAGTTGAATATACATACACCATCATGGTTTTTGCCAGCTGGGTGATCAACACCAAATACATGTATAGGATTTATCTTTTATATATATCAATTTTTCAGGAATATTGTATCCACAGTAAATCTTGGTTGTAAATTAGATCTTAAAAAAATTGCTTTACATGCCAGAAATGCAGAATACAACCCAAAGGTGAGAGTTTTTACATCAATTTACATATTCTTGGTAAACCCATTGTAAGAAAGGGGCAATTTTATATAAAATAATCCTGTAAAATCATATTGTTTTGAATGTTTTTCTGTTTACTTTTGCAGAGATTTGCTGCAGTTATAATGAGGATCAGAGAACCAAGAACTACTGCTTTGATATTCAGTTCTGGCAAAATGGTGTGCACAGGAGCAAAAAGGTAAGTTGTACTGTATGAAATTGCCTGGGTGGCGTGTGCTGTTAGGGGTCTCACCTCTCAAGTTCTGTTTCATATCCCTGTCACAATTGTAATTTGTGGTAAATTCATTAAATTCAAATTCAAATTGAGGAGGTAGCTGTGAATTGAAAGCTTGACTGTTCACACAACAAAACAAGAAAGTCTATAGAGCATGTCAAAATTGGTACATGTACTCTATGTCTACTGTATGGCAAGGGAATGGTCACAGCTATCAATATTTAATACTGTAGAGTACATACTGTAAATGAGTGTGGTACATAACAGATTTTCTTATATTTGTTTTAGTGAAGATCTTTCAAGACTAGCTGCAAGAAAATATGCCCGTGTTGTTCAGAAGTTGGATTTCCCTGTAAGTTGCTTTAGAACATCAGGCTAGCCTTCCCACAGCCTGATGTTCCATTTTTCAAAATCGTGGGCTGCAGTGGCTACCAGTTACCCACCCTTCATAAAAATTGGCTACAAACACTTTTTCTTTTTTGTAACTTCTTTGTTTTCTCTGCAGGCAAAATTCACAGAATTTAAAATTCAAAATATGGTTGGAAGTTGCGACGTTAAGTTCCCAATAAGACTGGAAGGACTGGTTCTAGCTCATGCACAATTTTCAAGGTGAATAGCTTAATTTTTTTAATATTTAATATTCTTATTTCTTTAGGAAACCAGTTGCTTCAGTTGACAAATTGCTTTGTTTATATTTTCAGTTATGAACCAGAATTATTTCCTGGCCTAATATATCGTATGGTAAAACCTCGGATAGTGTTGTTAATTTTTGTTTCCGGAAAAGTCGTGCTAACAGGTACGTTTTTGAACCGATTTTCTTCATCAAGTCAGTCCAATTATTTAATATTGCGACAATACATCATTCAGGCAACTACTGTTTACATTCTGGTGACCTAACAACGTATTATTTTTCTACGTTTTTAGGAGCAAAAGAAAGACAAGAAATTTACGATGCGTTTGAAAACATATATCCCATTCTAAAATCATTTCGAAAGTCTTAAGGATTTCTATCCAGAGTTATGGAAAAATTGTTGGGTGAAAAACGTTCTGGGGAAACAAAGTTAGTGTAAAATATTACACGTCTGCAACACATCGTTCTTAATGAACTTTGAAGAATGGAAGTTTTAAAAAGTTGGTTGAACTGTTAGTGTTCACACAGAAAAACAGAGATTGAAATTATATTGTACACAGATATATAAAATGCTAAAAGGATGGTGCACTGCCAAGAACAGGTTAAATTTTACTCTGATGAAGGGCTCTGGTTTCACAGACTATTTCATTCTCTAAAATCTCGACAGTGCACTATCTTTTGGCTTTAGTTGCATGTACGTCGAACACACAACACTACTTTTACAATATTAAAATGCGGACATATGACCGATTGTATTTTGGAATAAACTGGTGACATTTTTATCAAACGTTGTTTAGTGACACCGTCCTCATTCTGATATAAGGGACTTTCTTGAATTAAAAACTTTACAATCATCAAGCGGAAGGGCTTTTAATATGGAAGAATTATCGTGTTTGGTCTCATGGAGTTTGATCTCTCCTGTGCTCCGACGGTTTTTCGCCGGGTTCTCCGGTTTTCCTCCCTCCGTAAAATCAACACCTAGGGCTTAGCTGGGATCCGTGGTCTGAACTGTGTCGTATGGCGGCTGCTTAAAGCGCCTTTGATATGTCTTGACACGGCCACATTGAAAAATCCTTAGGAGTAATTTTATTGTAAAGATACACGTTTGATGTATTCTAGTAATTAAAGACCTTTACTTTAAGTGCTTTCTAGATATTTTTTTTCGAATACAAATGTTTCGTACACACACGAGTAGTACTACTTACAGTATTTCCGTGTTGTATTGGACATACAACCTTCGGCTCGAGTTTGTATATCCAATACAACACGGCCTCTCATATTGGGAAGTAGTACTTGTTACTCTAGATAGACCACAATGAATCACACATTCAACATGACGTCGCTATCGATGCAGAGGTGAAGTAATAATGGCAACATTTTCCTTCAACTTTCAACGCAACTTTTGCAAGTTGAAAAGCGTTGTTGCACGTATTGTGCCACCCACCTTAAACATTGTCACGCAACAAAATTTTGTTGCAAGTTGAAAAAATGTGTTGAAAAAGTAGACGCCAGTTCTACTTGCTGCAACATGCTGATTCAACTTGCAACAAAATCATTGTTGTGTGACAATGTTTAAGGTGGGTGGCAATACGTGCAACAACACTTTTCAACTTGCAACGCAACAATGTTGCAGCAATTTGTTGCTCGTATTACTTCACCTTTGTTGTGGTGTCAAATTAGTTTAAAAATAAAATGTACTTCGTTTAAAGTAGTAATAAAAAAGAGCAAAGATGAAAAATCCTATCACAACACACACATTAAACCACCACAGCCAACATCTCCATGCACAGTCGTATTTTCAAAAGTTTCATTTCTTTAAATTTTTCTCTTTTTTCCACCGAATCACGTGCCGCGTCTTGTTGTAACTTCACTTCGTTTCCAGATCGTGTTTTTAACCACTGACCAATTAAACCTTTGACTGCATACTCGCGATCACAGCTGAGCATGCGTAGTGAGCTGGAATCAATTTCTGAAAATCCAGAATGTTTTGTAGAGCTGAGTTTGTTTGAGTTGATTTTCGCTTGAGGTGAAACATGGCGTCGTCTTAATCTTGGTTTGTGAAGGGGTGTCTCTTCATACATGTTATTAAACCCATGTAGGCAGGAAGATTTGTTTAGATTGTGTGACAACAGCCAATCTTTCGGGTTCCTATCTTGACCGTTTGTTTCAATCTCTCTCTCGTCAGGCTTTATATGATCTTCATGACTGAATCCTTCGACTAACGTGGTCCTCCCTTCCTGGTTTGATATGATCCGCTGAAGAGATTCTCTTAACTTAGGGTCTGAGAATTTCTCCAATGTCAGACGGTCTTTCTGTGATAAGTTGGAGTATCCTCTTTGCAGAACTTGCTCGTCACTTATCAACGGGGGCTCTTGCTGTGAGCTGGGAGAAGAAACAGGTGATTCTGTTTCATCACATTCCCCATCAACCATACTAAATTCTCCACGTTCAGGTGTTTCTTTGTGTGTCGCAGGAGAAACAGAAGATTTTTCTGTTTCGTCACATTGTTCACCGATCATACTCAATTCTTCACGTTCACATGTTTCTTCGTGTGTTTGTATTTCGTTCAGCAAGTGTTGTTCTTCGCCATTTGGTTCTGAGGTTGAGGACAGTTCTTCATTACTTTCTTTGCTCCCAATTACTGGCTTAATTTTTGGCTTATCTTTGTTATTATTTATACTGTGAACTACACCATTGCTTCTTTCACAAACTTTATTCTTTATTTGGCTTTCTTGTTCATTTGTACCTCCAGTCTCTAATGTTCTTTCCTTCATTTTACCGTCAAAACAAGGCGAGATCATCCTTGAAGTCCTAACATGGACATCGTCTGGACTTACGGGTGGTGTACACGAAGTTGTTCTCATTGAACGATTACTAAGAAAAGAATGATACGAAGGAAAGCAAGGTCCGGCAACATATCTATCTCCTTCCTTTCTCGTTGTCATGGTGTTAGTCTTCATTAAAAATGTCTTTAACATCTTCGTAGCTTCACTATCTAAAACAGCTGCAGTTAATTGTTGTCCATCTGCCCTAAAATTCCTCCCTCCACAAGGAAAGCCACGAGTCCTCTTAGAGTTTGACCGATGATTTCGAAAACCTTTTCTATTTGGTATCATTCTGGGCACATTTCTGGACCTCGTTCTTTAGGAAAATCAGTCGCACCAACTTCTTCAAATAAAATGCGAATGCAAATATGCGGCTAAGTCAGTTGTTTGTTTAAAATATAGTAACTGAATAAGTAAGGACACTAAAGCAGGGAAACATATTTCAAGCAAGCGTTGTTCACGCTACCCGTGTTTATGTATGTCCTCTTTTGTTGTTCCTTTGAGGTCTTTTTTTGTTTCAAAATGTCGTATAAAATAATTGTTCTTTTTAAATACACATTGGCCTATAATAATTACCATTAGCATTGACAAGAACTAGCCAATATAATGATTTATTAGCTTTCTTTACAGTTGTTAATCATCTGTTTTTTCAAGTCTTTTGTCTCCTTCGCCATCATTTAATCTGTGAGATTAACACGTGCTTGTGAAAGCGTCTCAGCCAATCAAAATAAAGCAAAATGAAGTATTTAAATTTAAAGTAACATGGCGTCACACTTACATATTGGCGCTAAGACCATAGAGATATAAATATTAGAGGGGGCATCCTATCTTAATTTCAGTCAACCGCGGGTAACCAATTGAACGCCGCCATCTTGGATATTTTTGGAGGCAAACATTAGGCGCGTTGGTAACCAATTGACTGAAATATCATAGGTAATGGCGGCTGCCATGTTGGTTACCAAATTTTCCCGCCAATGCCCCCTCTAGTATTTATATGATCTCTAAGACGGACTCGTCACCCAGTCGTTAAATTTTAAAAGGGGGGGGGGGGGAGTTTGCAGGCGCAACGGGGAATATAAGGTTGGGAAATTTTGATGATGCATTGTGGGAATGATGAAGGCACCGCAAACCTCAAATTTCCAGCGACGACTGGGTACGAGTCAGGCGCTAATATACCAACACGTCCTCTCACTTAGAAATCAGGATTATCCTGAATTGTCAAAGTGTCTAGAATTCAGGATTATCGTGAAGCCTACAAACTTAAATTAACTGTTGTGTAAGAATTAGCGTTGGGATTCGAATGTGACTGAGGTAAAGCTTTAAGTGGGATCATATATAGTTAATAGCAACACGTGACGATGAAGCACCACAACACGTGACGATGAAGCAACTGCACTAATTAAACCCGAGCGTTGCTATTGGATGACTGCTTCATTATACAGAAAATAAAATACCGTGAAATTGCACAAATTTCCATAAACTTGAACAAAAAACATAGAACAAGTCACTTTGGACGAGTTTCCAAACCATGTATATGTTCTATTAACTATGGTGGGATAGATGGAGAGCACAGAAAGGACCCTGGGTACGAGGTTGTTGGCCCACTTAATGGGCTGCCCTCCTTGCTAGGAGTCTTGCTCGCAGGCTGAAGCAAAAGAAAGCGCTGCATTTGAAACAACCACAGCCAATGGTTAAAGACTTTCGAGTCTTCTCGGATAACGACTTTAAATCGTAGGTCCTCGGGTTCTGGAGCTCTGCAAAATATTTTTCTAATAAAGTAGCTTGTTCACCTTGTTGGATATTTCGTTCACCAAAGAGTGAAAAACCGAACTAAATATGGAGAAATTCAATTTTGAGTAATAGATAAATCACCCGAGAACGAGCAGCGTCCGAGGGCTTTATATCGCATACATCCCGTCGTTCGAGGGATTTTTCTGACTTGATTTATTATTGAGGAGGTTTTCCAACAAAGTTTTGTCTTTTTTTCCACCTTGGACAAAGATTTTCCTTGTTTTTTTCTTCATTTCGTTTCTAATTATTATTCTAGGGCTTTACGCGATATAAAGCCCTCGAAAGAACAAAGAAAACCGATTCAATAATAAATTAAAGGAATTTAAATACCAACTAGTCATTAGGAAGGAGTTCACATGCTGTGTGAATTGCGATGTTTTGCTAATTTTAGAAGTGGGGGGACGCTCTTGAAAATCAAATGGGCGTGGTCACTCGATTGGGCGTGGCCAATGGCCATGAAATTAAACAAGCGGGGGTTTAGTCTAATAGACATGCTTGTTAAAATATGTCACATTTATTCTAGTTAAACAAACAATATATTTGATAATTATATATTACATTCTGCTTATGAACGCAGGCGACAAACTGATTTGTAATTTAAACTACTGTTTGATGTAAAAATGTCTAAAATGTCTGAGCTTTTTTTTCTAACTTTCGAATTTCGATGATGCAATTAGTGCTATGTGAGTATGCGGCAACTCGGCAAGCAGGCAACTTTGCAAGTTAAATATGACGTTTTCGCGAGTAACTAAATAAGCTTAGATAATAGATATCCTTGAATCTTTCCCATTTAATCATGTTAATGTTCTTATTGAATCATTTTATGTTCCCATTGATCATTTTAATGTTCATTTTAATGTTTAATTTCGCGATTGCGCGAAAGACTATACTAATTATATCCTGCTGGGCTGCTGCCTGACGTTATCCGCGCTTATGACAATAAGTATTTATCTAAGCGGACGTCAATTATCAGACTCTAGTATTTTTGTGCTAGTCTGCTAGAATTTTCTGCAAGTATATCATGTTTCAGGGAGATTAAAATAGTGACAAAATTACGTTCTGAAGTATTTCCACCTAGGATGCTGAGCAATTATTGCCAAAAATAACACGTATGTAGAAGAAGTGATAGCCAAAATTATTTGGACGGTGTCGAACGGCGTTCACTGAACTTCACTCATATTTAATCCCTGCCAGGGGGAACGGCGTTCCCCCATGTTTGATTTTGGCAGGGGGGACGCCGTTCCCCTGGTGAAAAAGGTGGGGGGACGGCGTTCCCCCGCGTTCCCCCTGGAAAACATCACTGGACTGTGAAATAGGAAATCTGACAGTGGAAGAATTTTCAGTTCGTCATTTTGTGTGGGCGATATGTATAGATCTATTTTAATCTTCGTGAGTATTATCACTAATGACGAGATCATTACGTTAAGCCGCAGTTAATTAAACAGAACCGCTCAAACGTTTCGTTTACATGATCATATTCAATATACCCCATATTTTAATTTCCATAATTTGATATTTTTGTATGACACCGAAAGATATAAATCATTTGCAGATTACATTTAATTTATTTTCTATTATTACACTGTAATGTGTTTTGTTGTATCACAAAAGACCTAATATACGTTTTAAATACTTAAACCGCCCAAAACAAGGTCAGGTAGTATTTGAAAGAAATTTTAAACAGTTTCCTAGGATAACTATTTAATCGGATAAGACTGATATAGCAAGCTAAATAAACATAAGAAGGAGACGGAAGTGTTTTTATCGTGGTGAAGCAACGAGTTTTATAGAAGAGAGGCTAAAAGTATACCGACAGCAACCATGACAGGCAATCTCAGTTTGGCATACGTATAATTGAAATGAACATTCCGAACTTACGTTGCAATGTTCCGAACTACGTTGCGAGGTAGATACAAATTTACGTCGGCAATTTGTTTCTGCTTAACCAAGTATCTATTATTATATTCTATACAACAAATAATCTTCTTCTCCGTGATTTTACCAAAGGAATTCAATTCAAAGCTTATTAAATTCGAACTTCACGACGAACTTCACAACGAACTTCGCAAACTTCCGTACCAAGTTCCCAACCTAATAAGCTGCAAGCTGAAATTGACGATAACATATAATACAGCAGTATATATAATCTCTTTTCAAAATGGTGTTGAATTTCAGGATCGGAGCCAGCGGAGATTCTGAGAAGGATAGCGTGAAAGAAAGTGACATTTCAAGAGTGATTCCTGGTAGTGTACGAAAAAGAACAAGCATTCAAATATAGGATCTTAATATGAACAGCTGTTTATTCCATTAGAACTACCTGCATGATATAAATACTACAGTAACCCCTACATCACGACACGTGTGGTTAATATAGTGCGTTCTGTATACACAAACCATAGTGGATGTATGTATATGTATGCTTATGTACTTTCCACTGCTGTTTATGGATTGGCAAATGTTAATAGCGCTATAGGATACGTTTTGTCCCTTCAACAAAGCCGCTCATGCATATGCCTAAAGGCAGCTTAATATAGGAAAATTATACTTCCACCATGAGTTGAGTTGACCATAAGCTGAGTTGAGTTGATCATGAGTTGAGTTGATTATGAGTTGAGTTGCGTTGATCATAAGTTGAGTTGATCATGAGTTGAGTCCATTTCGTTTTTCCAATGGCGGTGCTAATTTGATTAACGTCAGAAAACGCTTCCCAGTTTTAAGCCAAGGTGGTCTGGATTGATTGTTTATCCCATATTATGTTGTTTTTTTACCCACTTGGATTTCAAGTTCCGTGTGAACTTATTTCAAAAGGCGGAGTCGACGGTGGCTCGGGGCGAGCGGGTCTTTCAAAACCTTGCGAATACGACTTAGTCTTGATTGTTCTCAAAGGGGGTAAATTTTTCGAAGCAACTTCGATTGAATTGTCGCAATTATCCGCGTGTGGTGAACAGTTTCTTGTTGTCACACAAGGCTCACTTTTCGTTCTTTCGTTCCGTATTGAATTGTGAATATTCTCTTCTAAATCCCAGTCTCGCCAAAGAAATCTGGAGTTATTTTTGACAGAGAAGTTCTGTGTTGTGTCCTGTACAACCAGCCCTTCATTACAACTTTCTTTTGCCAGTCCTAATGGCAGTATTGCTGGTAATAGAGGACGCTTTCGTAAGGTGTTTGGTACTTCATTTTTCTCAATTTCCTCTACTTCCCGTTCTGCTTTGATTAGTGCTAGTAGTTCCTCTGCTCTGGCGTTCTTCGTTTCCCCTCTCATGTAAACTCGAGTCTTCATTTCATCCATTCGCACTGTAGCGCAAGTTTTTGTAAAACTAATAACCTGTCAACGGCTAAATTTTCAGCGAAGGAAGCCAAGGCGTTCAGTCGACAAAGACAAAAAGAGGATGAAGATATTATATAAACAGCCAAGCAAGCAGCTTTATACGGAATATGAAGTTCAATATGCTGTACCAAACTGTTCCATTCCTCCGGCTTGGTTCAATTTTTACACCAATCTTGTCAGAAACTGAAAGTTTACCATCACTTCGTGAAAATCTTCTGTTTGATCTTACAGTTCTTGTGCCAACCACCAAAAACAACAAATTCAAGCGAATATTAAGTGTTAACTTGAATAACTTCAGCCGCTAATCCCAAACACTTTCAAGCCAACGCGTCTTCAAATTCAATTGTAAATTGGTCAAGCTAGTAGATATTAATCCTCTTGACTCACTGCCTTGTCATATCGTTTTGTAAATCTACAAGATTATATATTTAAAAGATCGGTTCTACTCGGTGTGACTTCCGCGATACACAAAATACAAACAAAATGTACAAAGATTCGTACAACGTGAAAAGACAAACGGACTGATAGCCAACCACCTGAGTGTGTAATCTTTTAATTTCGTCTTACATAAACCAACAGTATGCATGATAGGAGAAGATAATCGCCACTAACCAATCAAAAACTGACATTGAGTCGGATCCCCTATCCGACTACTCTTAAATACATTTTTATTGTTCATGCTGTGAAAATTGGAGCAAGTGTTTAGCAAACAAAGCTGATCCCAGGCTATTCTTATAGAATTTCTTATTAAGACTTTGAGACTCACTGGACGTGGAGAAAAACTTAATAATGATGTGTGCAGGGTACGCGTTTTTAATTATTTTGAGCAAAGTGGAGAAGGGAATGAGGCTTTTAATTATAAAAATATAGGTCTATTATCAATCTCAGATTAAACCTTTCAGAACTGAATAAACCATTGAGACTTTGAGACTCATGGCGAAAAAAGTTAATAACGATGTGCATGTGCAGACATATGTACGCGTTTTTAATTATTTTGAAGAAATTGAGAAGGAAATGAGACTTTTAATTAGAAAAATATAGGTCTATTATCAATGGTCTATTATCAATCTCAGATTAAACTTTTTAAAATGAAACTCAATAAACTAGTTCTCGGTGATTCAAAAATGAAATACCAAACCATTTTGAAGTTGCTCGCGGCAACGATTTAAAATTATTTGTTTACGTTGACAACTATAGCCATGCATGGAGTAGACTGAGCATTTGATGTGTATACAACCAACTGAGCCAAGAGGGGGAAAGCGAAATAAAAACAAACACTATGAATAGCCTCCAATTTTGAAACTGTAATTAAACGACAGATACCCCGTTTAATAATTATTATATCTCAGATAAATGAGACAATGTTTTAACGAAGATTTAGATTTTTATTTGAACCATATAATAAAAAAAATTATAATGCCATAGATCAATTGAATAAATACCACAATGCATCATCATACACACACATAGCCTCAACTTTATTCTTTTAAATTTCATCCAGTATTGAATTTTTTAATTTATTGCATATGTTTCCTAAATGAAGTGCAATGTATATATTTTAACAGTAACAAGCGATAATGCATTGTGGTTTTTCTACAATTGGTCTATAAGATGTTTTCCGCAGTAATATTTTATTTTAATGAATTTTATTTTAATGAATTTTATTATTAGAAATTTCAACGCAAGGAAAGTTGTTTTCAGCCAGCACGTCTGACAAGTGGACTGAATAAAATGTTTCTTTGAAGCGTCGCGCCCCCCTCCCCTCCTTCCCCCCTCCCCCACACACTTCAACATAATATACGCACGCCACTGCATTCACACCACGCACATTAAGAAATATTTTTTCTATCCACACCCACTGAATATCGCTTACCACACTAGTTCGGAAGTTGTATAAGTGCATTGCTGTTCAGTCGTTTAGATTGTATTGGCCTCAATTGAATTCCGGTTTAAATATATGAATATAAATCAGGATATAAAAAGTAATTCGCTACAAAAAGCCAGTGTAGAATGGCAATAAAGAGAGTAAAATCTCAATAATGAAGCCGTTTAGTAGAATAATCATGTACTAAAATTGAAATCAGTTAGATGCAAATAGTCATTGTTAAACAATGACTGAGAAATGGTAATGACGAGATGCTCATGATGAAAAGTCATTTGCTATTTTTGATATGGATCAGCTAATAGAGGATGCTATATAAATCGAAATATAGTATAAAGGTTTGAGTACTGCCGAAATTATTGAACGTAGTCTTCTAACGTTTCGAGCGAAGGCCATTCGTCAGAGAGAATTAAGGGCCTTCGCTCAAAACGTTAGAAATCTACGTTCAATAATTTCGGCAGTACTCAAACCTTACTATATTTCGATTTATCTTTTATGATGCTATATTAAGACTTGATATAGAGTGTGTATTTATAGAGAACTGAAGGTCAGCCTTTCATTTTTGATTTATCCGGATTCCGAGGATATATCTCTTATTGTAAGCGTCGCCTCGCGTGAAACAGACAGTTGCGACACTCAACATTTTGAGGTAAGCCCGCATACTATATATATATATATATATATTCAGGCTGTACACAGGCTCCATAAAACTACGAGACTGTATTTATAGATTTTGAGCCACTTACAAAAGAACACTTGAACAAAGTGAAAGAAATTCTTGCAATTCACTCCAGTCCGAGATGCAGTTCGCGACGTTCTACAACTGCCAATCAAGAATCATATAACTGTTCTAATTAACGGTTATGTAATTACTTAAAACTAAAAGCTTTGTTTCAACAATCATAAGGGATATTTAGCTTTGAACTATCTTTTAACGTAATCTTTAAAAAGTCTATCTAAAACATATTTAATCATTGCTACTAGGAAAATAATACTGAGGACTAAAGAGCGAGATAAACATCTAAAAGACAGAGACATTTAAAAGGGGCACTCTGTCAGCAGGGTACAGAGACATATGATTGTATATATATATATAATGATATTAGGTGTTCACTCCGAGTGACGAACCATGCCGGACAAGTAGAGAAAACTCTACTTGGCCCAGCTGGGTCTCTGCTTTTCTCTACTTGTCCGGTATGGTTCGTCACTCGGAGTAAACACCTAATATCATTATTCTCCACCCGAGTTCATTGTCCCATAATAAATATATATATATAATTATAGCAGAGTTTATGTATAATTTCAGTTCCTCAAACAATATTTTTATTGATAAAAGACAGAGACATTTAAAAGGGGCACTCTGTCAGCAGGGTACAGAGGCATGCAGAGACATGATTATTTGCTCTAGATTGACGTCATTGACCAGGCGGAAAGCGTAATCTATTGAAGAATATAAGAGCCCAGCATAAAACATATGTATAATTTCAGTTCCTCAAACAATATTTTTATTGATAGATTCAATAAGACGACAAAAACGAAGAGTTTCTACTTTAAAATAAAAGGTATAAAAAGTAGGGAATCTGGATAATACAACTATATTTTGGCAACGTACTTGGTGACGTATTTAAAGTAGGCGGCGGCGAAAGGCATGTATAAATTAAACAGTCTAAATAACATTATTCCCCTTTTTCTGTATTTGGTATACTCGTCTCGTACAATACTGCAATGATCAACAAAGTAAGGGCTTTATTTTGGCTGAAGGATAAAATTCTAAAACGGCTATAGTGATCTATATTTCTAATCGTTTGTAAGTGCGTGTAATTTAGTATGCAAGCAAAGTCTCTTCAGAGTCAAAAGTATGTGTTATTGACTTGGCAGCTAACCAATGAACAAAGTGTTATTACACTTAAGAATGCTAATCAGGTATCACTTTGTTTGCAGCAACACACCGAATCATTGGGCGGAGAGTAGATCACCCATCATTCTCGTCAAGCATCTGCTTGTGACGACATTATTTGTAAACTATTCTAGCAAGCTGTTCTCTTTTGATTCACGATGGGCGCGAGAGTTTCCCGTACTGACTTTGAGTGGAGCTATACTGACGAACCCCATGCCACAAGGAGGAAAGAAATCTTAAGTAAGTATCGGTATTATAGTATACCTAATTGTTTACTGTCAAGTTAGGCCCTTGATCAATGCAAAACTTTTGGTGAAATGATTGTTGAAAATCGCCAGATTTTAGTATGTCTTTGTGCACTTAAAACAGCATCTCTCTGACGCAGTTAGGCTTATACTTGTTTTTAAAGATCTATAGATGATTTCCCTGAAGCTGAGTCGTTAAATTTAACATATACGTATATGCGAGGAATTCACAACGGTATAGAAATCTTTACATCAGAACAGAAAGCGGATTATTTCGCGATCAGTTTTAGCGAAGTAACTTTGTTTTAATAACATTGTTTAATAGTGGTTTGCGTGACATCTAGAATCAAATACTGGCTAAATTAAAATATATAGTATTTGAGGCAGGTAATTTCTAGTTTATATCAATAAGATTAACAAAACACCGTGCACAGATTAACTGCATGTATACCAAGAATATACAACCACAGGCACAGCATGTTTTGTTTCGTGAGGTTGTAGTGTCTTAATCGCCTGCGGCTTGGGATAAATTCAGAGGGATAAATTATAATTTGCCAGGCCTTAAAGTTGATGCTACCTAATAACATGCATAACAAAGAAAAGGTACAATCGTGTTGCTACGCGGCAAAATTGATCGGTATATATAACATACACTATTTGGGAGCGATTTTTAACGAGATTTTCTCCTTGTAACATATTGGAAACAGGAAATATCATCCAATGTTATACCGCCACGTAATCACATTTTACTGACCCGCGCGTTTCGACCTGATCCAAGATGGCTACCTATAAATAATAGCGCAAAATAAGAGGAGCAGCATTTATCTACACTGACTTGTCTTGTCTTTGATTGAACTGTCTATAGTCGTTAGAATTACACCAAAGCAGTAAACTCTAGCAAAGTCCCGAAAATTTCGTAGCCGAGGGCTTTCCCAGAGGTGAATAAAAACGTCTGGCGAGGAAAGAATTAATGTGAAGAAAAGATCACTTGCACTTGATGTAGAAGTAGAACAACTGCATGCTATACATGTAAACAATAAAACTTTCATTATTTGCTTTGTTGAACAGTTGTAAATGATGGTGTATTTATACATTTAAATTTCACGGTACGCAAACGCACGGACTTGTTATAGTTGGTCTACTATTAAAACATCGGAACTTTAATCCCTTGGCACCCTTGCTGCCCTCGCCTATATGAGTGCGTTCTTCCACATCCCCGTTCCCAGGGCCTCCTCAGTACACTGGGAAATTGGAGGCCCTGGGAACGAGGATGCGTTCTTCCAGCGCTGCATCGCAGACGTACGCGTTGAAATTTCACAGGCTGATGACGTAGGTTAGGGTTCTTCCGGTTTTAACCAGTCAAAATCGTCTTAGACAGAGTAAGGGGTCAACCTCGTACCCAGGGTCTTACCTCCGCAAGGGTCTGCATGGCGTTAAACAGAGTGTAACAATAGGCAGGAATGAGTCAGTCACTTGTTAAAGTTGCCATGCAACATGACGATTTTGACGTCATCTGCAAGAATTAGGGGCCAAGCCCACATTATGAGAAACATTATATGATCAAATCTTCTTATTCTTGTATTCTAGAGGCTCACCCGGAGATCAAGAAATTAATGGTAGTCGACCATCGCTTCAAGTACCATGTCATTTTACTGGTCCTGCTTCAAGTCCTGGTCATCCCTATCATACCAAGCTTATCATGGACAGGGTTCTTCCTCGTCACATACTTCTTCGGTGCTGTAGTAAACCACGCCATCTTGGACGCCATTCATGAAATCTCTCATAACATGGCATACGGTAATGCCAAACCTCTTCTCAATCGTGCGTTTGGTATGTTTGCTAACTTACCAACGACTGTCCCAGTCAGTATTACTTTCAAACGCTACCACCAGGATCACCATCGTTTCCAAGGTGATGTTGCACTTGATCCGGACTTGCCCACAGAATGGGAAGGAAAATTCTTCAAAAATAGTTTCACCAAAGCAATATATGTTGGTCTTATCCCCTTGTTTTACAGTCTCCGTCCATTATTTGTCAATCCAAAGTCACCAACGATTTTAGAGTTCTTCAACTACGTCGTGCAGTTGTCCTTCGACTTTGTCGTGTACTACTTTTTTGGTATAAAACCTTTGGTTTATTTGTTGGCGAGTTCGGTGATTGGCACGGGTTGGCATCCCCTCGGAGCTCAGTTTATAGCTGAACATTATATGTTCCGTAAAGGACAAGAAACTTTTTCATATTATGGTCCTTTCAATTACATTACATTTAATGTTGGTTATCATAACGAGCATCACGACTTTCCAAATATTCCTGGTTCACTCTTGCCTAAAGTTCGAGAAATTGCTCCAGAATTCTACGATAATCTTCCTCATCACAGCTCATGGCTAAAAGTTATTTATGATTTCATCTTTGATCCAGAAATCGGTCCCTACGCACGAGTGAAGCGTCCGAGCAAGCAACGGGGCAAGAATGACAAAACAGAAAAGAGTCATGAACAATAATCAGTTTAGGTCACTTCAAAGTTTGTTGTGTATGATAGAAAATTCTTGTGACATGCATGTAGTTTTAAAAAAATATCTATAAGTAGTCGAGTTTGAACAGACTTCTACAATGTTTGTATGTTGTTAGAGATGCGGCATTTTTTAGCTTTAAGTAATATTTAAAACATGAGCAGCAGTGTTTTATCAGATTTAAAACACGAGGCGATAACCGAGTGTTTTAGATCTGATAAAACACGTACTGCGAATGTTTTCAAATAGCTTCAAAAACGACCCATTTGGTAAGTTCATTGGCGTAGTAAGTTTGAAAAATAACGTTGTCTAAGACGAGAAAATCAAAGCTAAAGTTTATGTAAATCAGGAGGTTTCTTTATCAGATATAAAACCACGGACATGGTACTGATTTCCTTTGTGTTTTCCTCACTTGATGAATATTAATGATTTATGAAGTCTAGACTAATATATATGTACACTGATTTTCTTCAAAATAATTATGGTAATAAAGCTGAACAGTCTGATTCTAGTCACTTTGTCACCCGAAGCCAGTACTGGCGGATATAGAGGAAGGTTACGGTTGAATGCCGTGGATCAAAAATCAGCTTTCTTGCTGATTGCTGATCTTTTCCCGCTTGTCCGCCATTGTTGCATGCCTGTTAGCGGACTAAGCGGAGCCCGCCAAAAAGATGCGTGCGCAACACCGGGAAAACTCGCTGATTGCCGACTACAATTATCAATTTCATCGCCAAAGTACTAGCCATGTTCACTTTGCTGCCTTGCTCTTCAAAACATTATTGTGAAGT
The DNA here is from genome assembly GCA_035771165.1 of Paragorgia papillata. Taxonomy (NCBI): domain Eukaryota; kingdom Metazoa; phylum Cnidaria; class Anthozoa; order Scleralcyonacea; family Coralliidae; genus Paragorgia; species Paragorgia papillata. The sequence goes on along the minus strand of JAWNZC010000250.1, from coordinate 627,251 downwards.
GATGCGGAAATCAAGTTGTCTTTTTTTTAGGCTTTACAATCAATTTCTCAGCTTTCTGATGCAATATTTGCTTCGTTTTGAAGATTAAAAATATTTGAATTCCGTTGTCATAGCGCATATTCGATAGTCGTTAAGTAGACTGACATTTATTCAAATTAACCGTATATCGTTTTCCTTCACTACAGGTAGTGCACCATGCATGTGTGTGCATTGCTAAACCGGCCACTTGCATTCGCTAAAGTCATCGGTTGTGTATTAACATACGAATATTCAACACGTTTTATTTCAACTTGTCTACTAAACTATTTCAAAGAGTTCAGTTGTTTTTTTCGTTTGGCTTTTCGCGGTCTTCAAAATATATTCTAAATGAAAAAGATGCTGAATAAGAGATAAGCTATCTCCAGGGATGCAGCCTTGTCAGAAAATGTCACTAAGGTCTTTCTTTTTATCTCAGGCTCGGTGGAATCTAGTTTGGAAAAAAGCTCTTTTATTACGTTGTCGTTTCACTAATTCTACCGAGTGGCCTTCAAATCTTTTCTAAGCGCGGTTCTTTGCCATAATAACCAAGTATATCACCTCTCAATCAATCTATAGAGTCCAAATTAATCAATTTCCTTAACTATCTTTATTCTTTAGACAGCACATTTGTGCACGCGTACGAGATACGAGTTGAATAATGAAAAATCAACATAAGAGACTGATTTTAAAACTAAAGCCACACTTATATAGCATTTATTAATGTTCTTGCTCTTTTCCACGCTGGTTTTCTATTGAGATTACGAGTAGCTTTTCGCGCAAAAGTTAATATGAACAAGCTGGTTTGTTAAACGCGGAGTCTTTTTGTTTAGCAGTTCCCGTGGTAACGGAAAAAGCGGCACGGAAGAAAACAAAAAACCAATATTGCCATTACGTTTTGCACCTGTGCGACTTTCATTGTTCCTTTCTTACGATATTTGGTTAGTCAAACGCAAAAGGAACAGACGTTTTACTACTCATTTCACTATTCGCGCCACTCCGAATTTGCAAGTCTTACCACACTTGGCAATTCTGTTTTAGTTGTTAACGGGAAAAAGGTGAGTTCGCAGACGAATAACAATATATATTTATTATATAATATAAATATATGATTACTGTATGTAAGCTCTTAGTGCTGAACAACTTACAGGATCACGTCCGTCTGAATTCTGTCGCCTCTCATAAGTCATAACTACACTTGTTGAAAAAATGTCAAAAAAGCAAATGTACCAAACAAATTTGGTGCTGAAAGCAAATTTACAAGAGCAAAAATCAAGACTTCTATTATATAGTGTGTAAAAACTGCATGGGCGGAAAGAGCGAAAGATGGATGCTCCTTTTCCACGCGTATTCATTTTCATATAAGGGAAACATACAAATTTAAAACCAAATAAATGGTACTTCAAATTAGAACAGGGATAAAAAGGACAATATTAGAGTGCATTCGTTGCAATGAAAGCGTTATAAATTTAAAAAGAAAACCATGAAAAGCAATATGTTTAAAGCGGTAAGTTTTTCTGTGTTACTATAGTAGATAATTTAAACTGATGAAATCATGTTTGTTTGTGTCGGTCACGATGGCGTGAAGTTGTTTCATTCATTCTCAAGCAGCGTTCTTATTGTCGACAACCGTTGTCCGTTGCTAAGTGGTTTTAATTTTGACGAAAAAAATATAAAGTTTGGCATTTAAATTATCTATCATAATGATAGATATTAGTAGTGTGAGAATCTAGTTTTCTAGAAATATTCAATAACGTACGACAGTTAAGTATTAAAAAACAGAAGCAAAAAAACTTGTACAAGTAGAATGTCCCACTCCACATGCTGTTAAGATCCTTAAATCTTCCTAATCCCAACTCTATGTTATATTTCGACACGAATGGACTACACTATATCAATCAAGCTCATCAATGTAATTGTATAGCTGTATCTGTATTTTAACAAGTTAGAAATTATTGCAAAATATTGACCGTCAAATTTGCTGTTAAATGCTGGCACAGATATTAAGTACAGTCGCTCCTCCCCTCTGTGTATATACACATTTACATTTTAATTAATTTGCTTCATCCGTCACACGCTGAGTGTAGCTGAAAAGAAAGAAATCGACCAAGAAAGTATAGAATTCTGCACCGATTTTCATTCAGTTCATTGCCAATTGCCATGTACGACGTTGTGGAGGGAGGCTGAGTTCGGTAGCGTACTCACTCTGCAGCTAGTTCACGAAGCACTCAAATGG